>CM055116.1:850118660-850783660 GCA_029206835.1 Rana muscosa
ATGGTGTGAACTGGCCCTTAAAGCACTTTAGCCCTTTCAGTGTAGATATTACTTCTAGGTTTAGTGCCGGTTCACACAGGGGCGGCTTCAAAGTCGTCCGACTCTGAAGCCGTCCCGTACAGTGCGACTTTCAAAACGACTTCTGTATAGAAGTCACTTCAAGCCGATCCGGAGTCACCCCAAAGTAGTACAGGAACCTTTTTCTATCTACTTGAGTCGCTTCTATTAGAACTGTTCCATTGCAATGCATGGAGCGTGACTTTTCAGGGGGGCTAAGCCGCCCGACAGGTCGCCCCTGTGTGAACCGGCACTTACCTTCTCTTTGTTTATACACATGTCATCACAAACGTTGCATTGTTTACATTCAACCTTTTTGTGTCTACACTGTACCAACATACCAGAACTGACAAAAAAAGAGAAAGCTATTTGGACCATATTCATTGCATTGAACATCTTCAGTGCAAGGAGCCATACAAAAAGTCTCTGGAGGTGACACAAGAGGTGACAGCCCCTGCATAAGTTTAGCACCTGCCCATCCCCCATCCCGTGTGATTCCACACAGGTAATTGGTAAAAAATGCACATCTGTGTCTGCGATCTCTACGCTGTATCTAAAATAAAAGAGAGACTGCCAGCTTTTAGACATTTCTCTCCAATGATTACATGAGCACAGTGCAGCATACAAATCATCATGTAACGCTTTTGTCACCAAAGACTTTAAATTAGAGGTCTTCGGTACAGACGCTTCCTGCGATTTCAGCCCCTTCCTATAGTATCACAGCAGACAGGCTGAATGTAAACAATGCAACGTTGCCTGTTGCTAACCCATTTTTTATTTTTTAATAGTTATCTTTTTAAAGGAAATCTCAGACATTTTCAGGTTTATTTGACATGTGCCTGGTTTACAGTTGTCATTATTTATTATACTGTATGTAGCTACATTAGAATCTGAGTGTTTTTCTGACTGAGCGAAGAAGTAAAGAAGTCTGCTAAAAAAAAATTATTCCATAAGGCCCCTTTCACACTGGGGCGGTTTGCAGGCGCTATTTTGCTAAAAATAGCGCCTGCAAACCGAGCCTAAACAGCGGCTGCTGTCTCTCCAATGTGAAAGCCCTGAGGACTTTCACACTGGAGCGGTGCGCTAACAGGACGTGAAAAAAAGTCCTGCTAGCCGCATCTTTGGAGCGGTGAGAGGAGCGGTGTGTTTACCGCTCCTCCACCGCTCCTTCCCATTGTAATGAATGGGACACCGAGGTTTCTAGCCGCGGTTTGCGGGTGGTATTAACCATTTTTCGGCCGCTAGCGGGGGTTAAAACCGCACCGCTAGCGGCCGAATACCTCAGCAATCCCGCTAAAAACAGCGGCGCTATACCTCCACCGCACCCACCGCCCCAGTGTGAAACCGGCCTAAGTACAGTATATAAGAGTCTCTGGAATAATTTTTGTTCTTTTGGACTACACCAAAAAGTTGGGAGTATCGCAATGGGAGAAAACTGGTTTACAGTTCTATCTTTAGACTAACTGCTGTAGTTATATATTGTTGGTTAATAAGTAGGGTATAGTGATGGCAGCCTGTGTTGTGTTTTACTGGAGCAAAACAGGTGTGTGTGTGTGTTTTTGTTTTACCTGTCTTTTATGTAAGACTTCTGTTTTTTCAGTGTATGAGTTTCTCTGTGTATTTTGTGATACCGGTTACTCGTAACATGTCCATATACTGAAAGACTTAAAGAGGAACTGCAGTCTGCTCATATAATTTGTAATAAAAACATCTTTGCCATTCTGAAGCTTCCCTCCAACCACTTTGCATATTATTTTATATATACTGTGATTCTGTACGTGCCAAATATGCTGCAGAATCTCCCTCCACTGAGTCTGGCTGCAATCATTTTAACTGTGGGCAGCTGAAGCTGCTGCCTGTTCACTTCCTGGATTTACACAGAGACACCTCCAGCTCTGCAGCTCTCATTGGCCCTCTTATGGCTCATCCCCCCTCCCTTCCTGGCAAACTCTCACGAGAGTGAGGGAGAGAGCTGTGCATGATGTCATAAACCTAGGCTTTTTACCAGACAAGAAACAGGAAGTGGGCTGTATAAGGTATTTACTGGCAGAAAAAAATGTTTTACTATCTAAGGTTAAAACAACAAGTGCAGAGGATTTATTAGATGGAAAGATGAAAAAATTACTGAAGGTCTGCTTTAAAGAGCCCATAGAGCGCTCAAATACAAATTCCTACTGAATTAGCCCAAATTATATAAATGTGTGGAAAAAAGTGCAGCGCTGGATAATAAACATATAAATTGCAGTGATAAGTGCACAACATATGGATGCAGTCATGAGTGCACAACATATATGCATGTAATCAAAAAGCATAAACAATTAAAAGTCAATGCTGCATAAGCAGTAAATAAGTGTGTAGCACACAAAATCTAAATGTTCATGAGTGCAGTCGTTCAGTAGGTGATATCCAATATGAAACCATAAAGATAACATACACCACCAGTGCTGCCCGTCACCTTGTGAAGAAATGAAGGCTTACCAGAAAGCCAGCGACCGCCCTTCTCAGGGGGGTCAAAACAGGCTTAGTAGTATGTCAGGAACGCCACCAGGATAGCTAAGATTCCCCCCCTCTGATTACCAGCTGGCTTTTAGAGATGTTCCCTCCAGGTTGCACTCTCCAAACACGATCCAGGAAGAGACCGCAAACACTCCTTTTCATGAATGGGGTATAGGCATCCAGTAAAGACTCAGCATTCCTGGAAGAAGAAAAGGGAAGGGAGAAAAAGACTCCAGTAATGCAGAGATTCTTTTATTAAAAAGTATCAATAGTAGGACCACTGTCCCAAAGTTTAAAATATTTCCTTGCAAGGATCTAAAAAACGTTGGCTAAACCGACAAAGATGGTTCGTGCATGCGCAGTGTGTGTGTGTGTAACGACCCTACGACCGTTTCGTCACAACTGACGTCATCAGGGGCCAAAATTATAGCCTGCAGTATCAGTGCAAGCACCACAAAAGTCAATTTAAAAGTCAACTGAGCCAGGTGGAAAAATATTGGCTGAGCAACAGATGCAGTCATCCTTCAGCAGTTCCATTGTATTCAGGCAGCCGTGGGTGCCGTGACTGCCTGATTACAATAGCTGGAAGGGGAGATTCCTCCATTCACATTGTTAAGCCAGCCATAGACGGTTTGGATCTCAGCCGGTTTAGCAGTAATCGCCGGTTTTCAAACCATGTATGGGCAGGCTGAATGTACCCAAGTTTGATCAATCAACTTGAGTATAACCAGCCTGTTGGAGTTTACATGCGATTATTGCTAGCGGTTGTCACAGCTGCTAGTAATAATCACAGTGCTCTCCAGATTCCCCTGCCCCCCGCCGCTGGGAGAACACAATGGCTCCACGGGAGGGATTCCCCCATCAGCCCATGGTTGTGGGAAAGATACTCGATCAGTCAATGGCCATCCTAAGTGTGGCTGGGGGAGTCAATTGAATCAAGTATCATATGGCCAGCTTTAGGCAGCCTACCCAGTTCAAGCTTTATTTCATGAGAGATAATACCAAATTTAAAAGATGTGGCAGTATTTTTCTTTAATACATCTGTATACCTGATACATGATCAAGAAGACAGCAGATCATATTTGCAATAACTAATCACTAAGACTCCTTTCACACTGAGCCGCCCCGGGCGTCGGCTGTAAAACGCCTATATTCTTAGCGGCGCTTTACTGTCGTTTTTGCGACGCTTTTCGGCCGCTAGGGGGCACTTTTAACCCCAGCTAGCGACTGAAAAAGGGTTAAAAGCGCCACAGCGGCGCTTTGCCGGCGGTTCGGCGTTGCTGCCCATTGATTTCAATGGACAGGGGCGCTTTAGGAGCGGTGAGTTCACCGCTCCTAATGCGCTCCAAAGAAGCTGCTGGCAGGACTTTTTCTGACGCCCTGCCAGCGCACCGCTCCAGTGTGAAAGCCCGCGGGCTTTCACACTGGAGTGAATGGAGCCGCTGTTTCGGGGCGCTTTGCAGGCGCTAAGCTCCTCAGTGTGAAAAGGGTCTTACACAGCTATATCATATAGTGTTGTTTTTTTTGTTTGTTATTTTTTTGTGGCATTTATGGGGAGCTAGAACTTTGAGCTACAACTTTGTTCATATATCGGTATTCAGCTTTGGGTAAAATGTAAAAAATAATAATAAAAAATCATATTAGTATATAAACAAAAAATAATGTAAAAAAAAAAAGGTATATTAGTGTAAAATCCTCATAATACAAATAAAACTTTTAAAAAAAGCCCACACATGTGGTCATCATTTCCTGCATTCTTGTTTTCTGCCTCTTTTTAAAAACGGTCCAGACCGGTCCCATCTCTGCTAGGAGAGAGGAAGGGGGGAAGAGGTCATTTGTCTTGCATTTAACCACTTGACAACTGGGCACATAACCCCCTTCCTGCCCAGGCGAAATTTCAGGTTTTAGCGCCGTCACGCTTTGAATGACAATTGCGCGGTCGTGCGACGTGGCTCCCAAACAAAATTGACGTCCTTTTTTTCCCACAAATAGAGCTTTCTTTTGGTGGTCTTTGATCATTTCTGCGGTTTTTATTTTTTGCGCTATAAACAAAAATAGAGCGACAATTTTGAAAAAAACACAATATTTTTTAATTTTTGCTATAATTAATATCCCATTTTTTTTTTAAAAAAACTATTTTTTCCTCAGTTTAGGCCGATACGTATTCTACATATTTTAGGTAAAAAAAAAAAACGCAATAAGCGTATAGTGATTGGTTTGCGCAAAAGTTATAGCGCCTACAAAATAGGGAATAGAATTATGATTTTTTTTAAAATATTTTTTTATTTTATTTTTTACTAGTAATGGCGTCGATCTGCGATTTTTTTTTTTGTGACTGTGACATTACGGCGGACACATCGGACACTTTTGACACATTTTTGGGACCATTCACATTTATACAGCAAACAGTGCTAAAAATATGCACTGATTACTGTATAAATGTGACTGGCAGAGAAGGGGTTAACCACTAGGGGGCGATCAAGGGGTTAATATGTTCCCTGCTAGATGTTCTTACTGTGGGGGGGAGGGGACTGACTGGGGGAGGTGACTGATGGTTGTCCCTATGTACAAGGGACACACCATCCGTCTCCTCTCCCTGACAGGACGTGGATCTCTGTGTTTACACACAGAGATCCACGTCCCTGGCTCTGTGACAGCCGATCGCGGGTACCTGGCGGACATCGCGGCCGCCAGGCACGCGCATCGGCACTCGCCTGACACGGCGGGCACAGTTTTTCCCCGACGCGCGCCCGCGGTGGCGCGCATCGCGGAAGTAAATAAGAGGACGTCCATAGACGTCCTATCAGCAATTGACGACCGCTTTGCGGACGTCTTTTGCTTATAGCCCGGGCGCAAAGTGGTTAATTCAGTTCTGTTTACAACACACAGTGACAGTAGATTATCCTGCAAGAATGCTTAAAATGTATGTCCAGCCAAAAATGTGTTTTCCATAGTTTTGGATAGAGTTGGGAAGGGTTAGAACCCATGTCAGGTTTTACCTTGATTTCCTGTCTTGCGAATAATGTTATTAAAGGGTCTTGCTAATAAAGGGCAACTCTCCAGCAGCATTGCAGACAGAAATAAAAGGCTAGAACACCTGTAAAAAAATTGTATTTCTGTTTCTGTCCCTCTTGCATATTTTCCCTTACTTCCTGTCTTGTGAAACCATTGTCTGCAAGACAGGAAGTAAAGGTAAATTTCTTTAAAAGGTGCCTCGGTTAGCAGTAAATATTTGAAAGATGTCGTAATCCTTTACTCCATCTAAAACTGGAAAAAAAAAAAAAACATACCGTATATACTCGAGTATAAGCCGTGTTTTTCAGCACTTTTTTGTGCTGAAAATGCCCCCCTCGGCTTATACTCGAGTCACCTTTTTGCGCCTGATCTCCCGGATTTTTGGGGACCCGGTACTGGCCGGCCGTAGGTCCCCTGGACCCCATACTTGGCACACATATAGCCCCACTCTACAAGTGTGCAAAGTTTGTTGGCCGGGGAGCACCGATTTTTCAAAGCCGGGAACCCCTTCCATAGACTCCCATGTTAAACGGTCATTTCTCCGGTAACTTGGCACACATGTAGCCCCAGTTCTCCTCTATAAGTGTGCAAAGTTTGCTGTCTGGGGGACCTACGGCCGGGGAGCACCGATTTTTCAAGCCCGGGCACCCCTTCCATAGACTCACATGTTAAACGTAAGTCTAGTCATGGACACAGTGAGGCATGGGCACAGTGAGGCATGGGCCCAGTGAGGTATGGGCACAGTGAGGCATTAACACAGTGAGGCATGCACATGGACACAGTGAGGCAAAGTAAGGCACAGTGAGGCATGCAGATGGACACCCTAGGCCAGTGATGGCAAACCTTGGCACCCTAGATGTTTTGGAACTACATATCCCATGATGCTCAACTACACTGCAGAGTGCATGAGCATCATGGGAAATGTAGTTCCAAAACATCTGGGGTGCCAAGTTTCGCCATCACTGCCCTAGGCTTATACTCGAGTCAATAAGTTTACCCAGTTTTTGTGGTAAAATTAGGTGCCTCGGCTTATATTCGGGTCGGCTTATACTCGATTATACATGGTAAACTTTTACAATAGCCAGTACTGAAAACTGCCCTCACCTCATCCTGCAATGCAGTGCAGGACCTCTGCAAACGATTGAGATGTGCCCCCGCCCTTTTTTATACAATGTAGCATGGGCGTTCCTCAGCACTTATGGATAAAAAATAAATAAAAAAATGCATGTTATTCATTGTGAATGCTGACGTGTTTGGCTCCCGGGGGCCCCCTGCAATTGAGTTTTGGAGACAGGGCCCCATGGGTGGCAATGGCTGATGCACGAGAGATTAGTCTGATTTGTAGTAGTGACAGGTGTGGCCATCCTGTTCTCTGCATCAATGGAAATATGTCACTGATCACTCCCTAAGTAAGCTTCAATTCCCATGATTATCAGCGGCAAGCTGGCAAGAGAAGCATTGCAGAGAGGCAATTTGCAGACATCCTGTCTAGTGTCACCTTTTGCCTTTTATGATAATTAGGATTGTCCTACTTACTTTGCTGATTTTATGGTGGCAACCTTTTGTCTGGCTCTTTCCCCAGATCATGATTAACTGCCTATTCTGATCGTTATATAGATGTCTCGCTTCCATCCTGTACCTTATTTAACAAATGGCTATTTCACATCTGTAGCCTCCTGTATGGGTTCACTTCACCCCTCCCAGCTACTTACCAAGCCTATGGCTGTATTACAGCACTTCTTTTGAAGAGTGCTTTTGCTGATGGCACTTTTCATGCACATCCCCAGCCGACCTCCCTCCTCTGTTATTCTTAAAACTAGAGATTTCAGATCCGAAGCAAGTCAAGTGTTACCTCTGCTTCAGTGTCTAACCTGACAGGAATGTCGGCTCGGTGTCTCATACATATAGAATTCTTTTATTCTGTCACTGGGTGCAGGGGAACCTATTGATGTTCTTTACAAAAAAAAAAAAACTCCCAGCCACATGCATATCTATATTTAACCAACTTCTGTAGAATTGAGGCACCAACAGGGACGCGCTGTTCGAGATTTCTAAATTTAGAGAAGGACTTAACCAAAAGTTATGGTAATCATAAGTCTTAGATGGTGGTCAACCTTGTCTTATGATCCAGCTACCAAATTCTTTGGTATGTACATATACACATTTGTATGCAGTGCGAAGCCCTGTTGGGACATTGTCTGCCTGCATGGGTTTCCTCCAAGTAATTTGGTTTTCTGCCACACTCCAAAGACATGCTGGTAGGTTAATTGGGAGCAGGGACTGATATAAATGTACAGTATGTAAAGCGTTGCCTTAGTTCTCGCTGATATAGATATTAGGGCTGCAACTAACGATTATTTTCATAATCGATTAGTTGGCCGATTATTGTTTCGATTAATCGACTAATCGGTTAATAAATGTAAAAAAAGGTAATTATGCTGCGATTTGCATTTTTTTATTTTTTTTGGCCAATTTGTTGTCGGGCAGATTACAAAACACAAATTGCCGCAAAAACATATTACATGCTTTTCTGCAGCTTTTCCATTGAAGTATATTAAACCAAAAAAACAAAATAGCACAGTTTTGCATTAAAAAAAAGTCCTTGCCCTTTCCAAATACGCAGCAGCTGAAAAAATCATGGATGTGAACGTGTCCCATAGGAAACCATGTAAATGAACTGCAGTGTGTTTCTGCAAAAAGCACCACAAAACACAGAGGTGTGACCCAGGCCTGAGATGTTTAGTAACATAATGGGGTTAAAAAAACTAAAATTAGTACAAAAAGAGCAAATAATCGCTACTGTATGGGGTTAATTTTTTACTGTGGGACAGTGAAAGTAATATTTACAGTAGCAATTTGCTCTTTTTGTACTATAAAGGGTTAATTTTAGTTTTCTTTTAACCTCGTTATGTTACTGGCCGATTAATCGATTATAAAAATTGTAATCGATTAATTTCATAATTGATTAGTTGTCGATTAATCGATTAGTTGTTTCAGCCCTAATAGATATATATATATATATATATATATATATATATATACAGTAAAACCTTGGATTGCAAGCATAATTAGTTCTGGAAGCATGCTTGTAATCCAAAGCACTTGTATATCAAAGCGAATTTCCCCATAAGAAATAATGGAAACTCAAATGATTCGTTCCACGATCATTTAGTCAGGAGTCCTTCAGTTTATAGTCCATATAAAAAGATTATAGCAATGTGATAGGTTGTGTAACCATAAAATGTCCATCCACAAATGGCAGCCTCCACAAGGGGATTAGAAGCAAAATCCAGCAGGAGCTACAGAGTATAAAAGAGAAGAGAGGCGCCTCTAAGTGTAGCAATATGTTGCTAAATGTTGTACCTTTATATTAAATGTATCCATATTCCTCGAGCCATATCTACTTGTTTTGAAATTTCTGTAATGTCTGTTAATTTTCTTCAAAAAAATCTTTAGAGCCCATTCACACAGGGGCGGCATGACTTGTCCCGCGACTGTGCCGGGCGATCTTAACACGACTTCAAAGGTGACTTCAAAAATGACTTCTGTATTGAAGTCAATGGAAGTCGCCCTGAAGTCGTCAGAAAGTAGTACAGGAACCTTTTTCTAAGTCGGAGCGACTTGAGTCGCTCCTATTAGAACGGTTCCATTGTACAGAGCGGGACGCGACTTGTCAGGCGGCTGAGTCACCTGACGAGTCGCCCCTGTGTGAATGGGGTCTAATGGAAAAAAAATGTATCCATATTGCTACAGTTAGAGGCGCCTCTCTTCTCTTTTATACTCAGTTGTGACATGACGCTACTTGTATATCAAGACATCGCTTGTATATCAAGTCAAAATGTATTTAAAAATGTTGCGTGTCTTGCAAAACGCTCTCAAACCAAGGTTTTACTGTACTGTATATCATACAATAATATATATGTATGCATTATACAATATATAAAATATCCTGTCAAAGTTTGTGCACAGCATGCCCCCTTAGTGCCATTCCTACCACAGGGTAAAGTTCTGTTGGCCAAAATATCAACCCAGCACATAGTTTTCTCCAAAGTTTCTTCATCCCAAGCAAATTCTTCTGATTGTCACCTCATATCTTTGGGTACCTTTTAACAGGGAAACTATAGCTTATTTTCACTTCCTTATTTTGTATTAAAATAGAAAATTGTTGATTTGCCTCAAGAGGGAGTTCTCAGTGGCTCAGTACAATGACTTTGTTTCTTAAAAGAGACCCTGTTGCCAGTCCTTTGCATTTAACATATTGTATGCATGTTATTTTCCTGTAAAAGCCCCCCTTGTGTAGTCCTGAGACTAATACTGAGTGACACCATCTTGGATGTAATGCCAGCAGACTCAGAGCTGTCACTCAAGTGACACTTTAATAGCTTTCCTCTTCTCCCCTGCCCTGGCCACTGCATAAAAGGTTGTGTAGGGAGGGGTGGTGGAGCTAGACCAGTATAGACATTGTTTAGACACTCCCAGAAGAGTAAAGGACTATGAATCCCTATGTTATGGAATTGACTCTCCTGAGTAGTCAAATTTTCCACCAAGTTCAAAGGCATTTCTCTGGGGAATTTTCAAATCATGTATGGAAAGGGCATAAAACGTAATCATTTAAAATACCTATTTATTTTTATTTTTTTTTCAGTAGGAGAGAAGGTTTCTTTAAAGCTGAGGTCCACCCTGAAATTTTTTTTGATTAAAAATCCTTAAAAAATAAAATAAAAAAATTAATAGAAAAAAAAATAAAAAATTATACTCACCCTAAATGCCTGTTGCTATGCGGAAGTCCCCTAATCTGCCTCTACTGTGCCTCTTCCTTGTCCTCGGATTGAGAACTTCCGTTTCCTCTTCTTGTGAATGGGGCGCGCTGCCTTCTGGGAACTGTGTGTATCCCAGGAGGCAAGCCGCCCATTCACAAAGCGCTGTGCGAGTGGCGCATGCGCAGTAGGAAACGGGCAGTGAAGCCGTAAGGCTTCACTGCCTGTTTCCCTTAGTCAGGATGGAGGAGCCCGGGACCTGCCAGCAGCGATCGATCGCCGTGGCGGGACCGACATCGCGGGCGAGTAGGACAGGTAAGTGTCCTTATTAAAAGTCAGCAGCTACACTGTTAGTAGCTGCTGACTTTTTTTTTTTTTTTTAAATGGCTGCACCTCCGCTTTAACAACTGTGAGAAAAAAATGTTTTTTACATACAGAGTACATTTTTTCCACTGATTAGGCTTACTTATAGACTTTTGTGAGAAGGAGCGGTAGAGCACAACCACTGTGGCACTTCAAATTAGAAAGAACAGGGTGCAGTGTGGAGTTTTCTAAGCTTCTTTGGGTTTACAACAAGAACCTTAAAAGACAAAGCAAAACAGCTCCCCATTAAGGTATTGAGATGTGCCCTGCATTGTACTATGAGACATGGCAGGGGTGTTTACAACATCCGGCCTTTTACTAAGGTCCATGTTGACATACTTCAAGTGCCCAGATTTTGAGGCCTTCTATAAGAGTATTGAATAAGGAAGCCCATGGATGATCAGTATTGGGTGGTGCCTTATGTCTGCTGGAATAGGTAAAATAGCTGTGTAGTGTAGGTACACTTTGTTGTTTCTATGTGGTTCTTATCAGACAAAGAAAAAAATTCAATATATTCATTATCAGCTGCGCTGTATGGCTAATGTCCAGAAACTGTGTTGACAATATATGTAGCACCATAAAGCTGCTTGGATGTTGTGTATTATGAAGTGGTGTTTGTTCCAGTCATATCAAACATGGACTCTGGAACACCAACCTTTTGCGGTCTTCTTCTAAATATAGTAGACCCACTCCTTTCTATTAAATGGGAGGCAGCTTGAATATAAAATACCTGTCTTCTAAAGCTGGCCATACACTGAGCAAATTTCAGTCAGTTCCTAATAGACTGGCCATAACTCACTTTGTGGGTGGCCTAGTTGGCACCCTCATGCTCAACGTTGTTTGATGCCGGGTGAGATGCTGTAGCATGGATGGGCATATTTTTTTTTCAGTATACCAATCAGTGCATGGCCAGCTTAAAGGGGTTGTAAAGGTTTGTTTTTTATTTTCTAAATAGGTTCCTTTAAGCTGGTGCATTGTTGGTTCACTTACCTTTTCCTTAGATTTCCCTTCTAAATATTTTTTTTCTTTGTTTTCTTTGTCTGAATTTCTCACTTCCTGTTCCTCCTCAGTAAGCTGTTCTGGCTGACTCCACACCACTCGGATGATGGTGTGAAGTTTAGTGAGGAGAAACAGGAAGTGAGAAATTCAGACAAAGAAAAAAAACATTTAGAATGTAAATCTAAGGAAAAGGTAAGTGAACCAACAATGCACTTGCTTAAAGGAACCTATTTAGAAAATAAAAAACAAACCTTTACAACCCCTTTAACAGCATTTCACATGAACTCCTCAACATAAGTTAAAGCGGACCTTCACCCTCCCGACGAAAATCCCACCTCTCCACCCCTCCTCCTTCCCTCTGCTGGAATAGGGCATCTTTTTTCTTTTGTTTAAGTCATTTTTTTTAATGTTAAGTTCACCCCGTCTCCCCTTGCATGTTACTAGCCTTAGGTGAATGACATGCACACTGCCCGCTGTGCCTCCCGGGATATGTACGTCACATATCCCAGGAAGCATAGGCTTTCATTGACGAACAGGAGGAGGGGGCAGGCCTATCAGCACGTCATCAAGAGGCTTGCCCGCTGTGTCTCCCGGAATATGTACGTCACATATCCCAGGAGGCATAGGCTTTCATTGACGAACAGGAGGAGGGGGCAGGCTTATCAGAACGTCATCGAGAGGCTTGCCCGCTGTGCCTCCCGGAATATGTACGTCACATATCCCAGGAGGCATAGGCTTTCATTGACGAACAGGAGGAGGGGGCAGGCTTATCAGAACGTCATCGAGAGGCTTGCCCACTGAACCCCGGAAGAGCTGGCGAGCCTCTCAATGGCGTCAGAGAAAACATGGTAGCGCAGGACGGAGCTGTGGCCAGGCATGAGATGCTCTCAGCAGGTAAACACTGGATCCACTGGATGGGTGAGTATCTGAAATGTCCAGATACCACCATCAGGGAGGCTGGGCAAACAACAAAAAAATGGGGAGGTCGGTGGCAGTTCCTATTTAAGGCCTTTTTCAAGGATCTCCTTCCTGACCCCTTGATTTACTTTTACATTTTTAGCATTATACACGGTATAAACCTACTGGACAGTAAGCAACATGTACATAGTGAAGCTTAAAGGAAGAGAAATGAATGAAGAGGTGCCATAGTTAAAAAACAGAGGGCATTACTGGAAGTATGGCAACTGCATGTGAATTTTTGTAAAAGAAATGTAGGCCCAATTGAGCGTACCTAACCCACAAATTGGTGCCAAACATCGCTAAAGCTCACTGAAGATGTGCAATGAGTTACCCCATTCAGCCTTCCATTTCAAGTTAGCGGGGTACCAGCAATCACAGATGATTAAGGTCTCTCAGAGGGAATAGTAATCTGACGATTAGTATTTTTTGTCCCAATAAACTGGTGCTGGAGGTGTCTGCAACATACCACCCCCCTAATCTCTGCATAGGCTGAACCCCATGCTTGTGATTGTTCATGTTTAGGGCCTCCAACAGACCGAATTTTGGCAGATTCAGCAAACAGCTGAAATTTAATAAGCATATGGTCAGCTTTAGTTTGCCTATCCATACTATAGTATCTTAGTGTACTTTTTAGGCTAGCTGTGCATGTCCTCCTCCTTTTTTTGTTTTCTGTATTTCTCCTTTTGAGATTCCTTGCTTGAAATCACAAATCATCTCTTCTCTATACCCTGTTTGTAACATTTTTCACTTGCTTGGATTTTCATCATTTAACTTTCAGTAACACAAGGTAAAGCTTTTTCATTAAGGCAAAGTGATTTTGCTTCTTTGATGTGGTCAGATTTCAGTTACTCAGTGGCTTTGTGACCTTAAGGTAAATCTCCCTTAATCTCTTTGAACCTGGGTCAAAATTATTTGATTGCAAACGCTGAGAGAAAGATTTACTCAAAGCTATATCCATATAATAAACTCAATGAAATATATTTGTCCCTTTTATTCAAGGACAAACGGGGCTTTACATTCTATGGTTTGTGCTGCATGCTTTTCTGGTTGCATGCCTGTGTTGCTTTATGCTATCACCAACTCTTAATTGACAGAAGGACAAGGCCCTGTCACTAACTTAAAGCGGTTGTAAAGTAAATTTTGGTACTTTTACCTACAGGTAAGCCTATAATAAGGCTTACCTGTAGGTAAAAAAAATATCTCCTAAACCTTTACGGTTTAGGAGATATTCCCCTCACAATGCGCCGCTGACAGCAGCGGCGCATGCGCACAGGGGATTCTCGGGCTGGAGGCTCGGCAGACGCCGGAACGAAGTCTCCCGCGCGCATGCGCTGGAGTGAGATCTCGCGGCTCCAGCCACTCACAGCGCTGGAGCCGTGATACCCGGAAGACACGCCGAGGCAACATGTCATCTCCCTCGGCGTGGACCAGGTGAGTTAACGATGCCTCGTTCTAAGGTAAGTATTTCATAATGAGCTATTACGCGGTGCATACTAGCTCATTATGCCTTTCCCTTGCAGGTGACTAGAAAAAAAAAAAAAAGTTTGTGACTTTACAACCGCTTTAAAAAACTGAAGGTAAAAGCACAGAAAAATCAAGTATTTTAAATGCTTATTTGCAGGGTTTTTCCTTTCCATCATTTTCTATACGCTTGTAATGTACCTTTGAACTTGCTAGAAAATTTGACTACACCAGGAGAGTCAGTTCCCAACCTCCCCACGTGACACAGACTTCTCCTCTTCTGGGAGTGTCTGATTGTCTGTGCTGACCCAGCTCCTCTAACCCTCCCCTTCAAACATAACCTTTTATGGAGCTGCCAAGGGAGGAGGGAAGAAATATACAATTATTAATATTATTTAGGATTTTTAAAGCGTGAACAGTGTTGCTATACAAAGTAAAGAGGCAGTACAATTACACTACAGTTTAGTATATGGATATGTGATGGATATATATGGAGGAATGAATGTGAGTTAGGGACCTTAGATTGTAAGCTCCTTGAATGCAGGGACTAATGTAAATGTACAATATATATGTAAAGCACTGCATAAAATTGACAGCGCTATATAAGTACCTGTAATAAATAAATAAATATTACAAGAGAATATGGAGGGCACTGCTCATGAGAGATTACAATTTAAAAGAATGGCGAGTGATACAAAAGGTTATAAATGTGAGTAATGAGCTGATGAAGAAAGTAAAAGTAAAATTTTTAGATGGATATGGTATAGGCTGCTCTGAAGAGATGGGTTTTCAGGGATCGCCTAAATGTGGACAGAGCAGGAGTTGGCTGGAATGATTGGGGTAAGGAGTTCCAAGTGGATGGGAGAGGCTCTGGAGAAATCCTAGGAGTATAGGAGGTGACCAGGAAGCTAGAGTCTGGGAAGAGTGAAGTTGATGGTTTGATTGATAACTTGTCATGAGGTTGGTGACTTAAAGTGATTTTAAAGTCTAAAGCCCCGTACACACGGTCGGACTTTTGGCCAACAAACTTCATTTTGAGCAAGTTGGACCAACAATCCGACCGTGTGTACGCTCCATCGGACAAACTTTTTTTGCTTTTTTTCTTGTTTTCATCGGACAAAAGTTGGGTCTGCAAATGGACAAACTTTTGCCCAACAAAAGTCAGATGGAGCAAAGTCCGACCGTGTGTACAGAAAACCATAGGACTTTTGTCCGATGGACAAAACAACTAATGTTAAAATCAACCAACAATAGCAGAAGTTGACCAAAGGGTGGCGGTAAAAAGCAGAAAAGAGCAGAAAAAACACGTGATGTTGCAAAAAGTTTTGAGAAAGTTTGCAGAAAAGTCCTGTGGTGTGTATGCTATGGGTGTTCCCGACCAACTCCGTTCGGACAAAAAAACACGGAAAAGTCAGATGGAAGTCTGACCGTGTGTACGGGGCTTTACTTTTTTTTTGAGGGCTCGATCCTGAGCCACATTAGTTTGGTTAGGAGCCTATGTCTCTTACTGCTGCCTGTCAGTCCCTATGTGAATAGGGAGGGGGGGGGGGGGGAGAAGACTGCAGATGGTCACAGCGCTGGATCGAATGAGAACTCGGGTAAGTAAAAGGGAACGTTTTTTACCTCAATGCAGGGAATGCATTAAGATATAACATGTTTAGGCTTTAAAATCGCTTTAACTGGGAGTTGTGGATAGCTTTTTATGTTAATATGTGATTTTTATACATTGGGTTAGTGGGGGTAAAGACAGAGAGTTGGTAAGGTAGATAGTAAGGTAACTTGAGTGAAAACTGAGTCTGCTGACATCACATCCAAGATGGTGGCACCCAGGAAAATAGCATGTATAAAACACATAAAATGCACAAATAATCTTATGGAAAAAAAACTTTATTCAAATAAATGGCCTGGTGACAGAATTTGGTTCAGCTGGGCATGATAGCCAATTAGCTTCTAGCTTCAGCTCATTCAATTAAGCTTTGGCAATAAAACCTGAATGGTTTCTATGCGGTGCCGCACCAGATTTTGTACTCTCCCGTCTTAGTAAATCAACCCCATTGTCCTAAAGTAAAGCAGTAACTTGAGCCTGCTCGGCTGTAAAAAAATCTAGGATGTTATTTTACTGAAATGTGTGTATATATAAACTGTGTCCTATATATGGGTACAGTGATAAATGAAGCCTTATCTGGGTAGAGTTTCCCATCTGAGGTGACCCTGCTGATGGTGCTTTATGAGTGTCAGACCTCCCTGCTGCTAGGGAGGGGTACACAGTGTTTTTACTTTAGCTCTGGTTGCTAAGTTATCCCAATCCATGGTTAATTAGCTTCAGACCACTTGGCTGGTTACATGCAATTTCATTTAAAGAGAGGCATTTAATTAATGTTAACCCTTATACTGTTTACAGACTGGGGATATACTAAGATTTCAGTAAAAAGAAAACGCAACCCAGCAAAACAAATATTGTCAGTTCATAGGTCAGGAAATAAACTTTTCTTTGGTTAGCATAATATGTAGAGTTGTGACCTTTCTTGTGATCACTCCCTTGTGAAAATAATCTTGATAACTTGGCAGTTAGCAAAAAAATGCATTGTCTCCTTTTTTCACCAACAATTCAAGGCTTCCATTTTACATGTTTAAAGCAGTAAATAAAAATAAAAAATAAAAAATACCCCCCCCCCCCCCCGGCTTCCAAACCCCCATACAGCTACACACACAAAAATGTCCACTTTTTTTTTTTTTTATAATGCATAAACTGCCTTATTTACAAGTGTGTTAAAAGCATTTTTAAGTTATTTGGCTGCAGAACTTTAGTTAATTTTATTGGTAATTAACAGCCCGACACTGTAATTTTTTTTTATACATATATATATATACATACACACACTATTTTATATATATATATATATATATCTATAGATAGATAGATATATATATTGATAGATAGAGATATATATATATAGATATATATACAAAATAGTGTGTGTATGTGTGTATACATATATATATATATATATATATATATATATATATATATATATACACATACACACACTATTTTATATATATATCTATATATATATATCTATATCTATCTATCTATCTATAGATATATATATATATAAAATAGTGTGTGTATGTATGTATGTATGTGTATATATATATATTTATGGTCGGAGCCCTCAGTCCGAAGAGATATGGATCACATAAACACATCACAAGACTAACAACACAGATAAGACCTGAAGTGTGGCCTGGCCTGTTGGACGGTATGCCAAGAGAAGGGGCCATACCTAAGATAGAAGTAATGAATAATTCTGTTGAGAATTGTTTGAAGGGATGTGCCCTAAAAAGGGGTATGGGTGGGTGGGTACCGCGCACTAGAGCCGACACTGACGATGGTGGACGGTCTGCTTAAGTACCCCTCGAACTCCTCCCATAATTTCAGGCCAGCATACTGGCCTTCCTATATATATATACACATACACACACTATTTTATATATATATATAGTAGGGTTGTCCCGATACCGATACTAGTATCGGTATCGGGACCGATACCAAGCATTTGCGCGAGTACTTGTACTCGCGCAAATGCTCCCGATGCTTCACCCGATACTTTTTTTTTTTTTTTGTGGCCGGAGAGGGCGGGAGGAGTCAGTGGCTGGGGAGGGCAGGAGAGAGGGCGGGGGAGTGCGGGCGGAGTCTGGCCGGAGAGGGCGGGAGGAGTCAGTGGCTGGGGAGGGCGGGAGAGGAAGGTGCGGGCGGAGTCTGGCTGAAGAGGGCGGGCACAGTCGGTGGACGGAGTCCGCGGGCGGAGAGCGAGTCCCTCACCTGCAGTTGAACCTGGTAAGCTGGCAGGGGTTCAGGGCGCAGCCGCATCAGGATCGGTGACCGGTGCTGTCACATTCGGTCGCCGTCAGCGGCTGAACGTCCCCACGCCCATCTTGGTACACTCTGCACTCGGCTGCAGTAAGCAGCAGCAGACATCTTGTTACACCCAGCCCGAGCTATATGGGCTGGGTGTAACAAGATGTCTGCTGTTGCTTACTGCAGCCGAGTGCAGGGTGTACCAAGATGGGCGTTGCAGCAGTTTTTTTTTTTCTTAAATCCTGTGTCATTTCCCCCCCACCCCCCGCAGCATTTCAGTGCCAGCCACCTATCAGTACCCACAAGTGCTACCTATCAGTGGAATCAGTGCCATCTACCAGTGCCACCTATCAGGTGGCACTGGTAGATGCCACTGATTGCACTGATAGGTGGCACTTATGGGCACTGTTTGCACTGATAGGTGGCACTTGTGGGCACTGATAGATGGCACTGATTGCACTGATAGTGCAATCAGTGCCATCTATCAGTGCCCACAAGTGCCACCTATCAGTGCCACCTATCACTGCCCACAAGTGCCACCTATCAGTGCCCATAAGTGCCATCTATCAGTGCCATAAGTGCCACCTATCAGTGCCCATAAGTGCCACCTATCAGTGCCCATAAGTGCCCACAAGTGCCACCTTTCTGTGCAATCAGTGCCACCTATCAGTGCCCACAAGTGCCACCTATAAGTGCCACCTATCACTGCCCACAAGTGCCACCTTTCTGTGCAATCAGTGCCACCTATCACTGCCCATAAGTGCCACCTATCAGTGCCCATAAGTGCCATCTATCAGTGCCATAAGTGCCAGCTATCAGTGCCCACAAGTGCCACCTATCAGTGCCCATAAGTGCCCACAAGTGCCACCTTTCTGTGCAATCAGTGCCACCTATCAGTGCCCACAATTGCCACCTATAAGTGCCACCTATCACTGCCCACAAGTGCCACCTTTCTGTGCAATCAGTGCCACCTATCACTGCCCACAAGTGCCACCTATCAGTGCCCATAAGTGCCATCTATCAGTGCCATAAGTGCCACCTATCAGTGCCCACAAGTGCCACCTATCAGTGCCCACAAGTGCCACCTATCAGTGCCCACAAGTGCCACCTATCACTGCCCACAAGTGCCACCTTTCTGTGCAATCAGTGCCACCTATCACTGCCCACAAGTGCCACCTATCAGTGCCCATAAGTGCCATCTATCAGTGCCCATAAGTGCCACCTATCAGTGCCCATAAGTGCCACCTTTCTGTGCAATCAGTGCCACCTTTCTGTGCAATCAGTGCCACCTATCAGTGCCCACAAGTGCCACCTATCACTGCCCACAAGTGCCATCTATCAGTGCCCATAAATGCCACCTATCAGTGCCCCCAAGTGCCACCTATCAGTGCCACCTATCACTGCCCACAAGTGCCACCTATCAGTGCCCATAAGTGCCATCGATCCGTGCCCATAAGTGCCACCTATCAGTCCCCATCTTTCAAACTGTCACATGACATTGAAAAAAAGTATCGGTAATCGGTATCGGCGAGTACTTGAAAAAAAGTATCGGTACTTGTACTCGGTCTTAAAAAAGTGGTGTCGGGACAACCCTAATATATAGATATATATATGTCTATATATATATATATCTATATATTAAAATACACTTTTCCAACATACAATAATCGAACATGGACATTTTAAAGCTGGTGTTCCACCCGCATTTTTTATTTTTTTTTAAGTCAGCAGCTACAAACACTGTAGGTGCTGACTTTTAATAAGGACACTTACCTATCTAGGGAGCCCGCAATGTCGACCCCCCCCCCCCCCAAGGCCGATCCGGATCCCCATCAGATCGGGTATAGGCGCCGCCATTCCAACTAAGGGAAACCGGCAGTGGAGCCTTGCGGCTTCACTGCCAGTTTCCGACTGCGCGAGTTCCGCTGCGCTTTGTAAATGGCCAGCTTGTCTTCTGGGACACACACAGGTCCCAGAAGACAACGGGGAGCTCGCAGAAGAGGAGGATGTGACATCCTGGGTCACGGCCCGGCTAAATCGGAAGTACACTTGTAAAACAAGGTACTATTGGGAATTTTTTTTTTTTCAATATCCAAAAACAAGGGGTGGAGAGGTGGTCTTTCGTTTAAGGCCTTAACTGCACGAAAACGGCTATGGGCTTACCTTCCTATGTACAGTAACAGCTGAATTAGGCCCAGTATAGATCCGTGCAGGCCAGATCAAAGTTAGTTTGGCCTTTCATGTTTTGAAGTCCACTTATTTACCTGAAGCTAATTTTCTCCACTTGATGATTCCTGCATTGCATTTTGTTAGATGCCCAATGTGTGTATAATGTAAGATATCCTCTGCCTAGTGAATGTATCCTAACTGCTCTAAAACATTCCCAGCAGGCTCTTGTCAGATACAGGTCATTAACTTTCCTTCATTGAGAGTTTGTTTACACGGCGGCAATAAACAGTATGTGCGCTGCTGCTCTCTAGAAATTCAGATGAATCACACATAGATGGTCTTTTGAAAGCAAAACACCCCGACTGTTGCAGGGCTGTGTATATACCAAAATGATATTAACCTTGTGTACAATGTGGAGCAGTGAGGGGGCCACCTATACAGCTAAACGCTGGCCATACACGGTCTCGTATGTCAGGTTTATTTTAATTTCTATATTTATGTAGTGCCAAATTATGCAGAGATTTAGAGTACATTGAACCATTCATATCCATCCCTGCCACAGCAGAGTGTGCTATATAATGTCCCTTCAACAGTCACTTACTCAGACCCTTGCGGGCCAGTTTTAGGGTGAAAGCAATTAATCAACCAGTACTCTTTGTTTTTGATTGTGGAGGGGAATAGGAGCGACTGAAGAAAGCCCACACAAATACAGAGTGAACATACAAGTGCCATAGAGAGGTGTTCCTGGTGGGATTTGAACTCAAAACCTCACAGCTACAAAGCTTCACTGTGTTGTTTTTACTATCCGTTGCTACAGTCAGGCAGTGTGTGGGTTATCCAACCAACCCTCAGCATGCATTCAAAATCCTCTTTTCATATGTGTATATATATATGTTTGTTTTTTACTGCCAATTTGTTTATTCACACACATTTGCTGCACTGCACAAGATTCGCACTCCCCAAAAATTTGCATTGCTTTATTGCTTATTGGTTTAGCTTCAAGTGAAGTCTAATTAACCTGCTCTGTGCAACGATATTGCAAAGGAAGCGACACCTTCTTCTTTTCTGACCATCCCCAACAGTGCTGTCACCTTTTTCCTGCTCTATGTGCCTCTTTAGCAAGCCTGATGCTAAGAAGGCACCCATGTGTGCTTGCGTGCTTCCAACCTGGGGTGTGTGCCTCCATAGACACACACAGTGCAGGAAAGCCATGTCCCTGATCCCTCCTCACAGGAGTTTGACTGACAGCCGCAGGAGACAATGGTGTCTCCTGTGAGACCAGGAATAGAGTGGAGTGGTGCTTGAGCAGTGACAAGAGCCAGGTAAGCGTTTAGGGATGGGGAGGCAGGATAGGTAGTGGGACATGTAATGCAGAGAATGCATTAAAAAAAAAAAAAAGTTTAGAACCACTTTAAAGTGTAACTGCACCTTTGGTCATGTACTCATCTGCTCCCATTCCTGCGAGATATCACTAGATCACATGGCCAATTATCAAAATCTTTTGAGCCAGACCTGCATATGCACTGCGCACTTTCCATTCAGTCCAGGGCACATAGTATAAACTCTCCATAGGATTGAATGGAGACTATACTGCCCATGTGTGGGGGCGGGCCCAGCTCAAAAATTGATAAGCTGCTATGTGACCTCACGGATGATATCTTATACCAGGGGTCTCCAAACTGCGGTCCTGGGGCCGGATGCGGCCCTTTGCTTGCCTTTATCTGGCCCTTGGGGCACTATTCCATCCACTGACACCAACAATGGCAAATCATTTTTATTTATTGCTTGAAACCACCAATGGGGCACTATTCATCCAACTAACACTATCAAAAGGGTACTAGTCCTCCCACTGACACCAAAGGAATGGTATTGTTTACTCCCTCTCGACATTTTCTACTCCCAATGGCCCTAGTCCGGCCCTCCTAAAGTCTGAAGGACAGTAAACTGGCCCTTTGTTTAGATCGTTTGGAGACCCCTGTCTTATACCAGAGGTGTAGTCACACTTTAATTGCTCCCTATGAGAGACATACTCAAAAAATTTCATAGATTTTAGAGTTTGCACATGTAGAAAACATTTAACCACTAACTTTGCGCTATCTTTAATCAAACTTTGATCTGACATTGGCTCATCCTTGGTAATTGGGAAACACCATAGCGATAAGAAATGTTTTCCAAACTGGCCAAGAGCATTCATAGAGCATAGAGTTTGCCACTTGCTGGTTGCAAGTGGTTAATAATCAACATCTATATACAATGTTTAATATTTACCTGGTTAAAAGGAATCCAACATTTTAAATGCACTAGTGAAATAAAAAAAAAAAGAAGAAAAAAAAAGAAGAAGATAAGCTACATGTAACGCTTTATTTTGTAAATAACGCCAAAGATAAATTACAATTGTATTTTATTTTATTTAGCTGTACAGATGACTGCATCCCTGCTATGTCCATATTTTGGGTTACTGATGGGTCAATATCTCCTTATTGCATCTGACCCTCATGTTAAACAAATTATCCTAAATTTGTAATTAAATTTGCAAGTGATCAATTTTACACGGAAAATATCAATTATGCTTTACTGGTACTTTATTTATTTTTTTTCGTAAAAAACTGTGAAAGCAGAAAGGATTGTTCGCTTATAGGTCTGTCTGAATGTACATTATATTTTTTTCCTGTTGGTTTAGCTTTTTGTTTATCTTTTGATCAGTGTAATGTAATTCAGTACCAGCAGGTCTCAGATGAGTAGTTATGCTAAGCTCTGCACAGTCATAGATTTCTGACATTTACCTGCATAGAGCAAGGTCAGCAAGTGTGTGTGTGTTTATGTATATATACTGTACATATATACTATGTGTGTGCATATATATATATATATATATACAGTATCTCACCCCTCACATTTTTGTAAATATTTTATTATATCTTTTCATGTGACAACACTGAAGAAAAGACACTTGGCTACAATGTAATGTAGTGAGTGTACAGCTTGTATAACAGTGTAAATTTGCTGTCCCCTCAAAATAACTCAACACACAGCCATTAATGTGTAAACTGCTGGCAACAAAAGTGAGTACACCCCCTAAGTGAAAATGTCCAAATTGGGCCCAATTTGCCATTTTCCCTCCCAGCGTCATGTGACTCGTTAGTGTTACAAGGTGTGAATGGGGAGCAGGAGTGTTAAATTTGGTGTTATCTCTTTCACTCTCTCATACTGGTCACTGGAATTTCAACATGGCACCTTATGGCAAAGAAAAAAGAATTGTTGCTCTACATATAGATAGCCTAGGCTATAAGGAGATTGCCAAGACCCTGAAACTGAGCTGCAGCACGGTGGCAAAGACCATACAGCGGTTTAACAGGACAGGTTCCACTCAGAACAGGCCGCGCCATGGCCGACCAAAGAAGTTGAGTGCACATGCTCAGCGTCATATCCAGAGGTTGTCTTTGGTAAATAGACGTATGAGTTCTGCATAGGTTGAAGGGGTGGGGGGGGGTCAGCCTGTCAGTGCTCAGACCATACGTTGCACACTGCATCAAATTGGTCTGCATGCCTGTCATCCCAGAAGGAAGCCTCTTCTAAAGATGATGCACAAGAAAGCCCGCAAACAGTTTGCTGAAGACAAGCAGACTAAGAACATGAATTACTGGAACCATGTCCTGTGGTCTGATGAGACCAAGATAAACTTATTTGGTTCAGATGGTGTCAAGCGTGTGTGGCAGTAACCAGGTGAGGAGAACAAAGACAAGTGTGTCTTGCCTACAGTCAAGCATGGTGGTGGGAGTGTCATGGTCTGGGGCTGCGTGAGTGCTGCCGGCACTGGGAAGCTACAGTTCAACCATGAATGCCAACGTGTACTCTGACATAGTGAAGCAGAGCATGATCCCCTCCCTTCGGAGACTGGGCTGCTGGGCAGTATTCCAACATGATATCAACCCCAAACACACCTCCAAGACGACCACTAAGGAAGCTGATGGTAAAGGTGATGGACTCAGTGGCAACCTGTGAAGCTCTGGTGAACTCCATGCCCAAGAGGGTTAAGGCAGTGCTGGGAAATAATGGTGGCCACACAACATATTGACACTTTGGGCCCAATTTGGACATTTTCACTTAGGGGTGTACTCACTTTTGTAGCCAGCGATATAGACATTAATGGCTGTGTGTTGAGTTATTTTGAGGGGATAGCAAATTTCCAAATTTATACAAGCTGTACATCCACTACTTTACATTGTAGAAAAGTTTCATTTTTTCAGTGTTGTCACATGAAAAGATATAATAAATATAATAAAATATTTACAAAAATCTGATGGAGCACACAAAGTGACATATATTGATGTTTATTCAATGCAAAGCGTTGCAATGCAGTATATTGCTTTTTGACAAGCAGTGATGAGATAAAGTACTGCATGTCCTACTTTTTTTCAGTACACACCAACGCAGAGAAGTGGTGTGAACTGAACAGGACATAAGGCAGTTTGCCTGGCTCATGCGTTAGGAGTGGAGTGAGCATGGCTACCCAGTGCAGTCCAATGCACCTGCCATTAATGGGCCTTTAGGAGGCCTATTGGCAAAAGGTGACTGTCTTCTAATTTTTGCCTTTTTTTGCCTTTTCTTTTTTGCCGTTCTTTGACATTTTTTTTTTTTTTTGGGCAACCGTACAATGTTTTCGGGGGAGCAAATGACTGATCTGAAAGCGTATTATTAGAAATGGGGTTGATTTACTAAAATTGGAAAGTATAAAATCTGGTGCAGCTCGGCATAGAAACCAATCAGCTTGAAGTTTTTTGTCAAAGCCGAATTGAACAAGCTGAAGTTAGAAGCGGATTGGCTACCATGCCCAGCTGCACCAGATTTTGCACTCTGCAGTTTTAGTAAACCAACCCCAGTGGTTCAACAGGTTGGAAAACCTTTCCCAATTACTATTATTTTCAATAATGCCAGGAATGTCCACATGTAGACTACCGTTCCTCACAAAATTTGGGGCCAATGTAAAAAAAAAAGTAAGAAAAAAATATTGTTGCCCATAATGAATATTTTTATTACTATTACTCATATACTGTACAGGATTTATATAGCGCCAACAGGGCTTAACAATATAAAGAGAGATACAGTTAAGCCCTGTACACACGATCGGATTTCCTATGGATTTTAAACCAATGGATTTTTCCATCGGAAATTCGATGAAGCTGACTTCTATCAGTCTTGCCTACACACCATCAGTCCAAAAACCGATCGTCTCAAACGCCGTGACGTAAAACACTCAGACGAGCCAAGAAAAATGAAGTTCTATGCTTCTGAGCATGCGTCAACTTGATTCTGAGCATGCATGGGTTTTTTATCCGATGAAGTTCGCCACAGACGATAGTAATTTGCTATCGTTTTTTTTAATTTAAAACATGTTCTATTTTTTAACACTGATGGAAAAAAGACCGATGGGGCCCACACACGATCGGTTTGTCCGATGAAAAAAGTCCATCGGACTGTTTTCATCAGTAAAACTGATCGTGTGTACAGGGCTTTACAATACAATAATAGAGGATTAACAGAGACCTGCTTATAATCTACATAAAACTTTATTCTCCAACTTGAACTTGAAAAATGAAACCACAAACTATATTTATGACAATTTGAAGCAAAAAAGAGTGTTGTGGTGAAACCCCGATTTATTGTGGTAGGTAACAGTGCCACATTTTTTGGCTCTTGTGGCCCTAATTGGGATACACTGTATATTTATGGTACCTGTTTTGTATTGTGCATCAGTCACTATCCTTCTGTAGTTATAGTTCTTTAACCACTTGAGACCTGCGCTATAGACAAAAGACGTCTGCAGCGCGGCTCTCAAGTGCTGAGTGGACGTCTATGGACGTCCTGCTGTTTCTCTACCCCTGCGCGCCGCCGAGGGCGCGCGGCGGGGGAACAGCTGTGCCCGCCGCGGTCACGTGATGCCGATGCGCGTGCCTGGCGGCCACGATGTCCGCCAGGCACCCGCGATCGGCTGTGACAGAGGCAGGACGTGGATCTCTGTGTGTAAACACAGAGATCCATGTCCTGTCAGGGAGAGAGGAGACCGATGCTGTGTCCCTTGTACATAGGGACACAGATCGGTCACCTCCCCCTGTCAGTCCCCTCCCCCCACAGTAAGAATCACAAATAGGGAACATAGTTAACCCCTTCCTCGCCCCCTAGTGTTAACCCCTTCCATGCCAGTCACATTTATACAGTAATCAGTGCATTTTTATAGCACTGTTCGCTGTATAAATGTGAATGGTCCCAAAATAGTGTCAAAAGTGTCCGATATGTCCGCCGCAATATTGCAGGCCTGACAAAAATCGCAGATCGCCGCCATTACTAGTAAAAAAAAAAAAATATAATAAAAATGTCATAATTCTATCCCCTATTTTGTAGGCGCTATAACTTTTTCGCAAACCACTCGCTATACGCTTATTGCAATTTTTTTTACCAAAAAAATATAGAAGAATATGTATCGGCCTAAACTGAGAAAAAAAATAGTTTTTTTTTAAAAAAAATTGGGATATTATTATAACAAAAAGTAAAAAAATAGTGTTTTTTTTCAAAATTTTCTGTCATGTTTTTGTTTATAGCGCAAAAAATAAAAACCGCAGAGGTGATCAAATACCCCTAAAAGAAAGCTCTATTTGTGGGGAAAAAATGATAAAAATATCATTTGGGTACAGCGTTGTATGACCGTGCAATTGTCATTCAAAGTGCGTCAGCACTGAAAGCTAAAAATTGGTCCGGGCACGAAGGGGGTTTAGTGCCCAGTTGTCAAGTGGTTAATACATGTTACAGAATTCCTGGTAGCTAACGCATATAGACCTAATACATTGATTAAATAATGACCAGCATTACTGGATGTTTAAAATAAACTGTAATTCCACATTATATAATTATGATGTCAAATGAGTCACGATGAGTTACAATTTGCTCAAGACATGTTTTTGTTGCTGTTGGTGAATTGTATCTCTGAATTGCAGGGTCCTTTTTGGCTAGGAACAGGTTAATTTAAAGTCCCTTGTGTACTATCTTCTAGATAAGCAGATGGCTCCTGTCTGCTGTCTCTGTATTAAAGCCAATCCATTGCATTGATTTACTTTCATTGCTTTGTGCAAATGTGGCTAGAGAGGTTACTGTAGGAGAGGTGGCTTTATAGTTTCACCAAACGCTCCAGCCCAGAAATCGCCAGATGCTCCAGAAAACCTACACCAATGTGCTTTCACTATTGCATATTATAATGCAATCTGTCAAAAACCTGCTTATCCATGTTTAATTCCAGAGCAAATGTCTATAAAAATTTGAAAGCAGCAGACAGGAAATGTTTATTACGTTTTTAGAAAAGTCAGTAAGAGATTTATGTACACTGTGGCATTTTCTTTAAAATATATAATTTTTTTTAATTTTTTTTTGGTGTGTGTGTGTGTAGGCAGACCGTTGCTTTACATCAGTGGTATACATGTGAAGCTCTATCTTTTGTGAACAGCATTTAGGCCTATAACATTGCTTGATTATGGTAGGACACAGTAGTGTATTTAGGTTTTGTGCTGCCCTAGGCCTCACTAAACTCGTGCACCCCCTAATTTAAATATGGCCCACCCCTTCCTGTCAAGGCCACGCCCCTTTTTGTTTAAGACCCACCCTGAAATTTTCAATTGGGGACACTAGTTCTGAGGGCCTGGGTGGGCAATGGATTCCTTTAATTTGCATAGATTTCCTCTCACTTCCTGCTTGGCTATGGGGCAGGAAGTGAAGGGAAATCTCTGCAATGGGACAGGGATGGTAAAAAATAAACTGAAAGGGGCTATAACCCTCCCTTACTCTATTCTTCCCAAAAAAAGTGTTGCTACTTTTAGCACTTTAGCACTGATAGTTTTTTGGAGAGGACTAAGAAGATATAACCATGCCAATGGTGCAGCAGAAAACATATAGCACAGTGAGGAAGGTTTGTGGTCCAGGATGAAAGGAAAGTCAAAATTAGAAGCAGTGTTGCCCCCCCCCCCCCATAGTTGCGGAATGCCGGAAGCAGTGCGGCAGCTTCATGGGGGCGCTAGACTAATTTGCCTCTTAGCCCAGTCCGCTCCATAAGACTGGCACTACACTAACAGTGTAGTGCAGGGCAGCAGGGACTCTTTCCGTGCTGCCTCCCTGCAAAGTGCTGCCCTAGGCCTGGGCCTTGTTGGCCTAGGCCAGGATACAGCGTTGGTAGGACAGCCACCAGGTACCAGGCCTAGTTTTGTCAGTGTGGATGGGTGGACTCCTTATCTGGTCTACATGCTTGAAATTATTACATACTGTATCCGGCTGCCAGCTTAAAGCTGCAAAAACTTTATTGGGGCATTAGCTAGCTACTACTATCAAGGGGTGGAAAACATGCAGCAAAATGCCTGACATATATCCGCGTTTGGGGTGCCATTAAGAAATAATGCCACCACAAGCACAATGCGTGTTTTATGCGTTTTTTGTGCTCATTTGCAGAAACGCGGGCAGAATCGAGCATTTCTGCCCACATTTTCATTGTGCGAAGATGTGAACAGGGCCTCAGTAAGAAGGAAGAACTTGCTCCCAACCAAACAACGAAAATATGACTTCCATTGTGTACATATAGCTATTATTAATCCAGCAAAACAAATTTTTGATAAATCAAACAAAAAACTAAACGATAGAGATAAAATGTTTAAATGCTCAGCCGTTTTGTACTGAAAAATTTAGAAACGGGTCCATTTTTTTTTTGGCCTTTCTTTAAATATAAGAGTCTTTTGCAAGGAAGGTTGTAAGGGGAAATCAAGCCATGAAAGTTAGATGTGTTAATGTAGTCTTGCGTGTCATAAGAGGACTGGCGTAAATTGCTTTTTAGATTAACATTTAATTAATAATGAGGCCCAGCTAAGAGGCTTGTTCGTTTTTCTGCGTATAAATGGGTGCAGGAATGTTAAACACAGCATCGCCAAGTACACTTCAAACCTTACGGCTGCAGTCAGAGAAAGCCACTAAGCACTTGTATCGCCTGTCACCTGTTTATTTCAAAGGGCTGCTGGTGTATTTAGATATAAGCAACCAAAGCCAAAGCCAGTCACTCAACTTTTCCCACAGCTAATTCTCACATGGTCCTATGCTTTCATGTACGCCACGCAACATATGGTGATCATTGCTGGTATTATAGTCACAAACCTGTGCAGGATCAGTTTGTCACTTATGGCCTGTCACATCGCACTTTTCTAGCTTGAACCTTTCCTGCTTTATCACACTGATAAACTGTAAAAGCTTTTTTTTTCTGTATTTCCGCTGTGGGAAATTGTGTGCGTCTCTTTCTCTATCTCTTTCACTCTCTCTCTTTCTCACTCTCTTTCCCTTTCTCTCTCTATCTCTTTTTCCCCTCTCTTTCTCACTCTCTTTCCCTTTCTCTCTCTATCTCTTTTTCCTCTCTCTCTCTCTTTCTCTCTCTCTCTCCCTCCCTCCTTCTTTCTCTCTCTCTCTCCCTCTCTCTCTTTCTCTCTCTCTCTCTCTCCCTCTCTCTTTCTTTCTCTCTCTTTTTCCCTCTCTCTCTCTCGCTTTCCCTTTCTCTCTCTCGCTTTCCCTTTCTCTCTCTCTCTCTCGCTTTCCCTTTCTCTCTCTCTCTCTCGCTTTCCCTTTCTCTCTCGCGCGCTTTCTCACTCTCTCTCGCTTTCCCTTTCTCTCTCTCTCTCTCTTTCCCTTTCTCTCTCTCTCTCTTTCTCACTCTCTCTCACGTTCCCTCTCTCTCTCTCTCTTTCTCTCTCGCTCTTTCCCTTTCTCTCTCTCTCTCTCTCGCTTTCCCCTTCTCTCTCTCTCTTTCCCTTTCTGTCCCCTTCTTTCCCTTTCTCTCTCTCTCTCTTTCCATTTCTCTCTCTCTCTCTCTCGCTTTCCCTTTCTCGCTTTCCCTTTCTCTCTCTCTCTCACGTTCCCTCTCTCTCTCTCTCTCTCTCTCTCTCTCTCACGTTCCCTCTCTCTCGCTTTCTCTCTCTCTTTCAAGAGAAATGTGTTCTGCGGGCAGTTCCGCCGGCGAACATGGTCCATTCAAGAGAATGATGCTGCTTCGTCACCGGATGGAATGCGTGTGGTTTCAGCGCAGTGATGCAGCATTTACAGATTTACGTATAACCTACTTACCACCTGTTAAAGGCCTCTGAAAAGCAGTCCACAATGAATCACTTTTCAAAGGGGCAGCAAGCACGGTCACATGTGTAAACCTAGCCAAACCAAAATACATTTAAATGCAGACAGATGTGTGAACCTAGACTTAATTTTATTAGGCAGATTCCCAACATCTGTTTTGAGCTTCATTGATATGGCAGACACAACACTATCTACACCACCCCAGCATTGAATTTGCATCGCCATTAATCCTGTGAATCTGCATGAATATTAGTTCTGCGTGATTTGAACAAAAAACAAATGTCCTTTAGACTATTTTCTCTTTTGAACGAATGTTGTCTTTTTATGGGCAGTAATAAAATACCACGTTATGGCCTCTAGATGGAGTTGAGAGTTAAGGAGCATAAAGCCCCATACACACGGTCGGACTTCCATCGGACTATTCCCTGGATTTTTGTCCGAACGGAGTTGACCAGGCACACCCATAGCATACACACCACAGGACTTTTCTGCAAACTTTCCCAAAACTTTTTGCAACATCACGTGGTTTTCTGCTCTTTACCGCCACCCTTTGGTCAACTTCTGCTATTGTTGGTTGATTTTAACATTAGTTGTTTTGTCCATCGGACAAAAGTCCTATGGTTTTCTGTACACACGGTCGGACTTTGCTCCATCGGACTTTTGTTGGCCAAAAGTTTGTCCGTTTGCAGACCCAACTTTTGTCTGATGAAAACACAAAAAAATACCAAAAAAGTTTGTCCGATGGAGCGTACACACGGTCGGATTGTTGGTCCAACTTGCTCAAAATGAAGTTTGTTGGCCAAAAGTCCGACCGTGTGTATGGGGCTTAAGAAAAACATTCAGATTCCCCTTGTATTAAAGTGGATGTAAACCCTGAAATAAAAAAAAAAAACCTGCAAGACAAAGCCATAATGAGCTAGTATGACTAGCATACTAGCTCATTATGCATTACTTACCTTAGATCGAAGCCCCCGAAACCATCCACTCCGGCCGCAGTCATCTCGCCGGAAGGTTACTTCCGGGTATGTGATTGGCCGGAGCGGCAAAGACGTCACTCCGCGCACGCGCGCGGGATCCGTCAAATCAGGCAAGGCCGGATTTGTGAATGGGATTTACAGTGCGCCTGCGCTGTTGTCTGCGGTGCGCATGCGCCATACACAACGGTGTAATCCCTTTGGCAAATATCTCCTAAACCGTGTAGGTTTAGGAGATATTGCAAACACCTACAGGTAAGCCTTAGGGCAGCGGTTCTCAACCTGGGGTCGGGACCCCCTCGGGGGTCGAATGACGATTTGCCAGGGGTCACTGAATCTTTGGCTGTTCTTGACGCCTGCACCGCTCTCCCAGCCTTCTCGCCGCCGCCCAGCAGGGCTGTCCCTGGAGCCCGCAGCCACCCACTCAGCCTCTTCGCAGCCGCCCATTCAGTTTACGGCATAGCTGGGGGACAGAGACTAGAGGTCAGCTGACTGGTGAGGAATGTGAAAGGGGAGGGGCTGGAGGAGACCCTATCTCCTGATTTCGGCATAGACATCACTGCTGCGAGACACCACAAAGTCGGAGAATAGAGAATAAATCAAAAGGCGAGGAACAAAGAAAAGGGGAGAGAAAGAATAACAGAAAGAACAAGAAAGGTGGCTAGAGAGGGATGGGGGGGGGGGACAAGAAATTAGGATAGAAAGAGATTAAAGGTAAAGAAAGGTTTGTACATCCTAAAATGTTCCATACAGGGTTTTATTACTGTACGAGTGGAAGGGACTCGGTGAGCGCTATATGTTCGTGGGTTAGGGGCGCAAATTTCTTGACTTACCTTGGGTGCTGACAACCCACGCTACGAAAATAATTTTATTGTTAGGGTTCCCAACAACTTGGGAAATTTTATCAAGGGGTCACGGCACTAAAAGGTTGAGAACCACTGCCTTAGGGCTCACCTGTAGGTGTAACTTGCAAAGGAGGGTTTTCAACCACTTTAAATAGTATTGTAACCGGACCGTCTACCTTGCCTTTGTAAAGCGTTGCCCAAACTGTGTACATCCTGTATATAAAAAAAAAGCTTTTGGCCCCTTTCACACGGAGGTCCGTTCAGGTCCGCCTGTCAGTTTTTTAGGCGGACCTGAAACGGATCCTCCATGCACCCCTATGGAGGCACGGATGTCAGCGGTGACATGTCCGCTGACATCCGCTCCGCCAAAGTGTGACGGAGGAAAACCCTATTTTTCCTTCCGTCGGCGGAGCGGATCGGATGACAACGGACTCTACGGTCCGTCGTCATCCGATTCCCCATAGGGGAGAGCGGCGCTCTGACAGGGCGGTCCCTGCACAGTGTGCGGGGACCGCCCAGTCATCCGTCGGCTCAGCGGGGATCAACGGAGCGATCCCCGCTGAGCAAGCGGAGCTTCACGGGGCGGATCTGCACGGATCCGCCCCGTGTGAAAGGGGCCTTTGCAATAAGATGTACAATGTATCAGTTATTGAGAACCATCACTTACATTTATTCTCTAAAATAGCAACATTATTTCTCTTGTTGCAAATGCCTATGTCTTTCCCATGCTGATCATCTCCATCTAGTGGTCATAATGCAGTATTTTACTGCTGCCAATAATAAAACAACATTCATTCAGCAGAGAAAGCAGCCTAAAGAACATTCGTTTTTTACTAATTCACACAGAATGAATGTACATGAAAATTTTCTGGACAAATGATTATGCAATTATTATTTTTTTTTTAAATAGACTCTTTTTTGTACTTTGCACTCAAAATATCGAAATAAATGGTAAAAGCAGCACCTTCCGCAGTTTTTTTCTGCCTGATCCACACTTGTTTAGTGAATGCAGCTGAATTCACTTGTTGCCTTATTACAATGATTCCTAATCTGTGTGCTGAAACTCACAAATGGTGTGCATTACCTAAAAAGTGCCTGTAGCATCTTACTAACAATACTGCAGACTTACAAAATACTTTTTCAGACTTCATAAATGCGTTCAAATCTCTTTACATTAGTTATACGATTACTTAGTCTGGTGGTCATTTTGTGAGTCTACACTCTAATTAGGTGCAGAACTCTCAGTGGGACTATGGAAAAGCTCAGAGTTGCCTATTCTTTCAGAGCAGCCAGTAAAAAAGCCCCTGCTACCTCTCTATAAAAGAAAAATAAAAGTAAGGGGATACATATCGGCTTTGAAGGTTCTGTCATTTAAAGAGGACCTTTCACCGTTCACTGCAATTTCAGTCGTTCCTTTCCTCCAACCTCTCTAATATACAATCAACAAAAATATGTGTTTACATGTATTATATATAGCTGATTTTATCTCCCTGCCCTCAACTTTCCTCATTTTCTTGCCTAGGTGAGAGTGACATTCCCTCAGCCGCCCACAGCCTCCTACAATATTCATGTCATGCATCCCAGAAGGCTGCAGGTCAGCAAGTGCTGAAGTTTCATGATGACATCTATGCAGGCATTCAATCTCATTATAGTTTGGCACTTGTTGACCTACAGCCTCCTGGGATGTGTGATGTGAATATCCCAGGAGGCTGCTGGAAGCTGAGAGTACATCATTGCAAAAAATGATGATCTCATTTAAGGAGAATCGAAAACCTCAGAAGCACCATGGTATCGTACCAAGAAAACATCAGACTGCATGTTAGGCCATGGATGGGGCAAATAAGAGGACAACTGCCTGCAAGGAGGACCACAGGCTAAACTCTTTACAGGAATACTACAGGACTACCATTGCATGCCTACCAGGAACAGGAACCTACTGCAGTGCTTATTATTATAGTATATTAAAGAGGAACTTCACCCTTATCTTAAAAATTACAACAAAGGCACCTTTAGAAATGTTTAGTAATGACAATCTACAAACAGATCCTTAGAGATCATTTTTAGGCTTTTTATTCTTCGCATTACTTATTTTTCTTTTACTCCTAGGGCCTCTTGCGCATGATACCCCTGTTTGAGCTTCTACTTTTTCAGACTATTTTTTGTTATGTATTTGCGCTGATATGTGTTCGCGCAATTTTACGCACATGCGTGCATTTTCGCGCAAATGTGCAAAAACTTATTTTCATGTTCTCGTTCTGCACAATATGTAAATGGACATTTGGGCGCGTTTGCGCTCATGAGGTGTAAATTACTTACCAAAAAAAGCATATTTTCCCATTTTTTTTAGTTACCGTATATACTTGAGTATAAGCCCAATTTTTTGGCACATTTTTTTTGTGCTGAAAATGCCCCCCTTGGCTTATACTCAAGTCTGTGTCCTTCTTTAACTTTGTGCGCCTGATCCCGGCCAGCCGTAGGTCACCTGGACCCCAAACTTGGCACACATGTAGCCTCACTCTTCCTCTACAAGTGTGCAAAGTTTGTTGTCCGGGGGACCTACTGCCAGGGAGCACCGATTTTTCAAACCCAGGCACCCCTTCCATAGACTCCCATATTAAATGGTAATTTCTCTGGTGATTTTGGGGACCCGGTCTAGGCACACTAGGCACACATGTAGCCCCACTCTTCTTCTACAAGTGTGCAAAGTTCTTTTGGGCTATACGTGAAAAGATTTTTTTTTCTACCTGGAGTTTGCATGTGGAACCTCCCCCCTCTCCCCTTGCAAAATGTAAAAATCTGGTTTCCCGAGCTATTAAAGTGTTACTAAACCCACAACAGTAAAATCAGTCTGTAGATGCAGTAAATCATGCTTGTTATACTCACTGTGGAACCTGAGGGGTTAATCCTCTGCATTGTGTAAAAAGGCGGTTTGTCTTCTTTGATCCTTCCCTTCTTCCACTGTATAGCAAGGTTTATTTCCTTACCAGATGGTCCAAAATGTTGCTGATACAATATTGTATGGTTCTAACACTTTTTGTAAACAACATGAATAGGATCGGACAAGTTAAAAGTACTACCAGAGGCGCCTATATGACCGGCTAAACAATTCAGTTACTATGTGATGTACAAGCCTCATAAAGTTAACAAAACACTGTCTTTAATTTCCATAAATGAGCCACATCTTCCCTAATTTGTGCCTCCCAGACACTGCAGCTGAAAGTTGGAGGGTTTAAAGTGTTACTAAACCCACAACAGTAAAATCAGTCTGTATATGCAGTAACGCATGTTTGTTATACTCACTGTGAAACCTAAGGGGTTATACCCATGCATTGTGTAAAAAGACTGATTGATCCTGTCTTCTCTGACCCTCCCCTGCTTCCACTGTCCCCAATCCATCTCCTGATAACACAGAGCCTTTAGAGCCACTCTCTGTACATGCTCAGTTTGGTGTGTATTGGTAGAGAGGGCCAATCAGCACTGTCCAGACAGAGGGTCAGGGGTCCTGCAGCCTTATAGGAGAGTCAGAGTAGAATGAAAACTCCTCCTTTAAGCTTTAACCAGACACTGATAGAAGTCACAAGACTGCTCTAACTGCTGATCAGAAAAGGTATTTAGCAGTTTATATTAACTAAAATAATTGCATTTCCATGTTCTGTGTACTGTGGGAGACCAGATATAGTGAATGCAGGGTCCTGGGTTTAGTAACACTTTAAGGCTGGGTTCACACTATTGCGAATTGGATGTGGGTTTCTCCGCATCCAATTCGCATAGCAGGAGATTGTTACCGGCTCTACACAGCTCTACACATCTCCAGAGCGGCTCCTGTGCAAATTGCACAGGAGTCCTGTGCGTCTTTTGGTCAATTTTAGGTCTGAATTCAGCCCAAAATTTGGTCTGAAATTGGACCTGAAACGGTGAATGGAGACGCACTGGGCTCCTGCTAAGAGCCGCTGCATTCTCCAGTGTGAACCCAGCCTAAAGGAGTTGTAAAGGCAGAAGTTTTTTTTTATCTTAATGAATACTATGCATTAAGATAAAAAACCTTTTGTGTGTAGCAGACACACCAGCACCCCCTATTACTTACCTGAGCCCCATCTCTCTTCAGCAATGTCCACAAATGTTTAAGCCACCCGGGAACCTCCTCCTGATTGGCTAAGACACAGCAGCGGCCCCATTGGCTCCCGCGGCTGTCAATTAAAGTCAGTCAGCCAATCAGGGGAGAGAGGGGTCCGGGCTCCGTGTCTGAATGGACGCATGGAGCTGTGACTTGGCTCGGGTGCCCCCATAGGAAGCTGTTGACAGTGGGGGCACTTGATAGGAGGGAGGGGACAGGAGCAGCAAAGAAGGACCCGAGAAGAGGAGGATCTGGGCTGCCCTGTGGAAAACCAACTAAGTATAGCATGTTTTTTTGTTTTTTTTTTATTGTTTTTTGTTTTTAAACAAGACTTTACAATCACTTTAATGAGTACTCAAAAATTTTTTTGTTATATGGTGGTATGAGTTGCAAATATCAAATATTTAAAGATTTATTGAGGTGTATCACGACTTGAAAAAAGATAGGAACTGCTAGTCAATGGGCAATAATGGGGAATCTATCAAATATATACTGAGCAAGGGATGTGTGATTTTGGTGACCCTCTCAAAAATCTGATGAGAAATTGTAAGCTCCCCATAGGCATGGCCAGCATACGGCAGGAATGTATTATATATTTTAGGCAGAGGAAGTGAGTCTTTATAATATGAAACAGAATTCAATTATTTCTGTGCTGTTTACTCAGTAAGCACTGTGTGCCTACTATGGAGGTCAAAACGAGAGGCCACCAGACCACCGGTTCTACAGATGTCTTCAGTGAGCCTCCAGCAAGCTGGGTTTGTGATGCTTGTTTCCTTACACCTTATAATTGAATGAAAAGATGTTTGACACTTTGAAGGAAGTAACAATAGGCTGTGTTTATGACAGGTGGGTGGTATTCCTACACAGGTCTGTTGTTGAGAAATCAAACAAGTCATTTTGATCCTGAGGCATGCCTATAAACACAGAAAAATGCTTGTGCAATTTGCTGATTAATCCTGTCATTTCCTCTTGGGAAAGTTATCAGTCTAGCCTGAACTAGACAAAACTTTTATTTTGTTGTATCTGCACAACGTGATCTCGAAGATACTACAAATGGTATGTTGTATGGAAAGACAAACATGCTGACATGAGCCCCCCGGTCTGAGGTCATTTATCCCCGGAACCACACCGCTCACACGGCTACTAATCTTTAATAGGAGAATATCGCCTCTGTTCCAAGGTTATTTCATAGCTACTAACGCAAGCATTTTCACATTCACTTGGAAGGAGGATTTGGGCATTTTAATCCTTTGCCAGCAACAGAAGAGTGTTAACTGCTTAGTCACCATGAAGCCAAATATAGTTGTAAATCATAAGGTATCCTGTAATATGTAGGTGGTAGCTGGCATATACTGTGTGTGTGTATGTGTGTGTGTGTGTATATATATATATATATATATATATACATACCATATGGTAGCAGAATACCACTGGGCCGTGTATAGTAGGAAGAGTTTGTGCAGTATGTAAAGTTTTGGAAAATATATTCAATTCCTAATACTGCTAATGAAAGGTAGACAAGTATGGATGACGCTGAGAGATTTCTCTTTGTGTTGTGAGGCTGCCATGAAATCGAATTTATAAGTAGAGGTTGGCATTTGCTAGATATGATGGTTGAAGATAGAATAAGGGTAATATTCTACATAGCAGAAAGACACATAAAATACTTATACTTTCAATGTGCTGTGTTACACATATGGATGCGGTGTGTAAATTATTATTATTATTATTATTATACTTATACTATACTTATTATTATTATTATACAGGATTTATATAACGCCAACAGTTTACGCATCGCTTTAAAACATGAGGGCAGTACAGTTGCAATACAATTCAATACAGGAGGAATCAGAGGGCCCTGCTCATTAGAGCTTACAATCTAGAAGGATATAATAATAATCAAAGTGCTGGAATAATTGCCTTATCTTTACGCATAGGTCATGTGCTGTCTGTCGGCGGAGAGGATCACTGTTAAGGCAAAGCCGCTGATAAGCCGGCTACGTCAGAATATCGGTGTCCCGAGCCACCTGCAGAGACCATGTGAACCTTGCCTGATTTGGTCAAGGTGATCATTACCAAAGGGACCTGTTCCTCCCACTGACAAGGCTCAGACTTCCATTTGAGGACAGCCACAAATACTAATTGCACCAGGTTGAAGGCTTTTCATAGGTTTTTCACTTTAAAAAGAAACATTTTCCTAGTCTAGTTTCCCATGCTTTATCCCTTTTTTTTAAAAACCCTATGAGTACAGAAAGATACATGAAAAACAGAAATGGAAGGCGTCACACCTAGTGCATTACCAGAGATAATTTAATAATAAGAATATTTTGTATAAAAGTGAATACTCACAAAATGCAACTGACGACAAAAGGCCATAAACACAGTGCATGGACATGTACAGAACACGGGGTACAGCTAACGTGTTTCGGGGGCGCAGAGGTAGGGGGTGTGCCCCCAAAACATGTTAGATCTCCATTAGGAGTTCGTTCACACCAGGCAAAAAGCCTTGTTCTCTATGAGGACAGTTCACACTATTGCATTGGCAAAAGTACTGCATGCAGTACTTTTTTCACTGCAGCGGGTTGCGATGCAAACTACCACACTGCAATGTCATCGGGTGAAACAAAAAAAAAAGCAATGGGATTGATTTACTAAAACGGGAGAGTGTAAAATCTGGTACAGCTCTGCAGAGAAACCAATCAACTTCCATGTTTTGTTGTCAAAGCGTAATTAAACAAGCTGAAATTAGAAGCTGATTGGCTACCATGCATAGCTGCACCAGATTTTGCACTCTCCAGTTTTAGTAAATCAGCCCCAGTGTGGTGTGCCAGAATCGGTGCATTGGCACTGGTTCCACCCAGCGCGCACCAGCAGCCGTGCCATCAGTGTAATTTCTAATGTGAATGAGCCCTGGAGATTTCTCCTCGCTTTCTATCTTGATGATAACTGCTTCTAGGTAGGAAGTGAATGGATATATTTTCAATGAACAGTAAGAACTTGACAGGTTCTAACTACCCATCCTATTCAAAACTAAGCAAAAAGAGTTTTGGAGAGACTACCACTTTGAATAATCCTACCTACAATTTTTAATTCACATTGACTTCTCACTAGTAGTAATCTTTTTCACTTTAGCAATACATTCTGCCTGTCTGAGTGTCTAATGAAACTGAGAAGAACATTTGGAAGGACTTTTCTCCGCTGCATTTTTAATGCCATAAATTTGGGCATGTAAAACATAAGGGAATTTTCAAGCCCTATGTTCATTACCAGCACAAACCTGAACTGAGCCAACCATTAGAAAATGATGGTCCTCTAGAGAAAGCTGTTGTAATACTAGCAAAAGTAAGGCGAAAGCAAGGACGTAAAGTGAATTTATTTTCATCAAACTTTTTTTTTTTAAACTATTTCTCTTTTAAATATTCTCTACATGTAAAAGAGATCCTGATATTCATTTTATGGTAAATCAGAGCTCCACCCAAAAGGGGAAAGCTCTGCTTGTCTGCCTCCTCGCCCCCTCCAGTGCCACATTTGGCACCTTGTGGGGGGTGGGTTGGCGGGTACCTTGTTTTGACAGGTACCCGCTCCCACTTCTTGCTAAGTTTGCAGCAGCAAACATAGCCGGAAGATCGGCTCTTGCCGCAGCTGGCCCATTGAGAAAGTGCAGCGCGATTCACGTATGCACAGTAGGAAACTGTCTGTGAAGCCACAAGGCTTCACTGCCGGTTTCCCTTACCCAAGATGGCGGCAAAAGCACCCGAGAGCCGATTCAGGAATCGGCTTGGGTGCGGACAGCGCGGGATCCCTGGACAGGTAAGTTCCCTAATCGTAAAAGTCAGCAGCTACAGTATCCGCTTTAAAGCTTTTTTAAAAACGTGTACTTTGTAATTGTATAAGTACATGAAAACAGCCATATTTGCTCATTGAATATGGAAGGCCCTGCTTTCTGCTTTATAAGTGCCACATGGTGGCTGTAGGGGCAGAGCAGGGAGCTGGTGAGACCTGAATACCGAGAGCTGAGCGATCAGCGGTGTTTAATCACTCAGTTCCCGGTCTTAGAGCTGGCAGGGGACAGATGCAGTTCTCACAAAGGTGAGTATGTATATATATATATATATATATATATTTATTTATTTTTTTGTCAAAGCCATACTTCTCATTAAAACATAAAAAAATAAAAGTCTTGCCTGCGAGCCGGTCAAGATTGAAACAGGTAGACTAGTATTCCCAATGAACTGAAATAGCTAATTGACTGGCTGTCATGCTGGTCTTCTGGATTAAATGCTTTGAGTCATTAACCAAGACGCAGATCAGAACAGTCAGAATGCGTAATTTGTATTCTTATTCTATGTCAGTGACTTTGGGGGGAAAAGGCAGCCACAACAGCCAGGCATTTAGCATGTTCAGAAGCAAAGATTTGTAGTAGCAACCTCCATAAGTAGCCTGGTGTTGGGTTTAGTTGAACACTGCATTTCCTACTCAAAATATGTGCTTAGTGGAAATACTCTATATTTTGCCCTTTAAACTAATTCTACATTTATGAAAAATGTGATTGATGTGGGATAGTAGTGTAATAATAATTCTGTAATTTAGCATGTGGTACCTGCATTGTTCTCTTATTTGTTCAGTTTCTTGTTACCCTTTGTACTGCTTGGACCTTAGAAAAAGGGGGTAAATGTTTTGATACTTTAACTATTAGTGGCAATTAAAAATCATGCACAGTACTGTTTTGCCTTAGTGGGGATTTCAATTTTTTGCTTTCTGGGAAATTTAAAAAAAAAACTAAATGTTATGTTTTCTAAATGTAAAACCTGTAAATGTTATTTATCAATGGCAACGAGCAAAGTGAGGTCATCGTTTTTTTTATTTAAATCGTTTTATTTAATTTATTTAACAAAATGTATCCTTTATTTGTCCTATATTACAGTATCAGGTTGGAAGTAGACCTTCCCTGTAAAGGGATACTGATGGTTCTGATTAGAGAGGGAGAGCTTCAGTACATCTATTGATCTCAACCTTCAAAATCCGAGCCTGCAGTCCAAACATTCCTTGAAATATCTGCTCCGTCCTCATTCTCTAAGCAACTACACCTAGTAAAAATAGCATGGATTTATTCAGGAAATATTCTCTACACTTTTCTGTAAAAATGTTGGCAGCAAGCTTTTTAAACTTCCACAATCTGTCCTTCCCAACTTGGCACACAGCCTTCTTCATTCTCAGTGGACTGCTGAGACGTTATGATTATATTTCACATAAGTAATTCTTATTGAATAAATAATACCCTTATGTATTTTTAATTGAGGCTGGGCAAGTGGATAGAGTCAATGGAATTAAAAGGTTATGCTGCAGCTTGAGGTGAACCGCACACTTTGTTTAAGTGAAGGGCAACCTGTTCTGTAACTTGTTAGAGGTACATTAGACGTCAAAAATATGTTTTCAGCTAAAAACTCTAAATCTACGTTGGTTATGCAGCTGCTTTAGGTGTATAAGTGTAATTACGAATCTTTGAACGCTGGTCTCCTTGCAGGTTGGCTGGGATAAGACACTCCACAGCCACAGACTACCTGAGCTTGTTGTAAATCACAACAGCAAATCACAAATATCTAAATGATTAAAAATTGAACGTGTCTATTCAGCCGGAAGAAAATGGTTGACATGTTCTGTTTTTTGGATTTGTTTCTTGGAAACAGCGTGTTAGAGGTCAGTCACAAATTGCAGTGGCTATAAATAAATACATATGGGAAAAGTATGGTTGTGTTTTGTCACATTAAAAAATATTCATTTTGTAAACAAATGGGGCTGTATTATTCCAGTAATGAGGTGGAAATCCTTGGCAAACGACATCGAAAGTTCACATTCTCTTCTTTTTTCTTGACATTGAAATGAACTGGTCTTACATCGATGCTGGCCTCCTGATAGATTACCATAGACTTTGGGTAAACATCAACCAAAACAGCCAATTGTGTTGATTAGAAATACTTTTATATACTTTTTTATAGCTATTTTTATATGATGGCAAACATCTAGTCATTGTCATGGGAGAAGTCAATTGGCCTTGCTGAGTTTTCACAGCGAATCTAATTTTGTCCCCTGAGAGGAGCATACATTTGCCCTGGGGTTGTCACCTCAAGTTCATATATATTTTTCCATGTCTAAGTATAAGCCTATTAAAAAGGAAAACAAATGTTTGCCACTTGAGAGGAGGAGATTGAGGGGGAGATATGATCAACATGTACAAATACGTAAGGGGTCCATATAGTGAATTTGGTGTTGAGTTATTCACTTTAAGGTCATCACAGAGGACAAGGGGGCACTCTTTACATCTGGAGGAAAAGAGATTTCATCTCAAATAGGGAAAGGCTTCTTCACAGTAAGCCCTGGTTCACACTGCTGCGTTTTGACATGCGATTTTACATGTCAAATAGGCATTTGCCGGCTATGACACCATCCTAATCGGTGTGACGCCGCATCTGCGGCGCTGCACTGATTTCAAAAAGTAGTTTATGTACTACTTTTTGCGATTTCGGCCCGCAATTTACATTGACATCTGTGCAGAAGCAATTAATGCCACGTAATATTAAACTAATTATACCTTGAGGCTCCAGAGTATAATGGAGAACATACTTGAACAGCATGACAATTGTGTGCCCATGCTCAACTAGAATAGCTGCTGCTACCAGACTTGGAGTATACCTATTACAGGCAAATGTCAGATTGGTTGCTATGATGAATTTGGACATTTTCCTATGGCTTGTACTGTATATATGATACTGTTATTGGGTGACTAGCTCAACTTTCCTGTTGAGCTCTCTCAGGGCAGGACTTTGCATTAGCTGTTGAGATGTGAGATGTGCATACCAATACCACTGGTTTGACCAGCAGCATCATTGGATTTCAATAGATGATGAATTGCTTGTTCTGCACAACTGGCCATGTATATGAATCATTGGGGAAACTGTGTTCTCAAGTAAGACATGTGCCCTCTTGCGTCTCAGCGGGGCTTGCCATCTATGGTTTCCAGGGCACTGTAAGGCCCCTTTCACACTGGGGCGGTTTGCAGGTGCTATTTTGCTAAAAATAGCGCCTGCAAACCGAGCCTAAACAGCAGCTCCTGTCTCTCCAATGTGAAAGCCCCGAGGGCTTTCACACTGGAGCGGTGCTCTAACAGGACTTAAAAAAAGTCCTGCTAGCCGCATCTTTGGAGCGGTGAGAGGAGCGGTGTGTTTACCGCTCCTACACCGCTCCTTCCCATTGAAATGAATGGGATACCGCGGTAATACCGCCCGCAAACCGCGGGGGTTAAAACCGCACCGCTAGCGGCCGAATACCTCTGCAATCCCGACGGTATAGCGCCGCTAAAAATAGCGGCGCTATACTGCCACCGCCCCCACCGCCCCAGTGTGAAACCGCCCTAAGCCCAAGTAACCTACTTTTTTTTTGTACATTGTGTTTTTTTTTTTACATAGACATTCTGTCTTTTTTAAATAGTTTCATCAGCAATTTTTTTTATATTTCATAGGGCCACATCTTTCGCTGTTTCATTTACTTAAAATTATAATTGAATCTACAGGAATTTCCAGCTGACAATTGATCAGTATTTTTTTAAGCTTTAAAAAGATTGGATTGGAAACAAAGGGTTAATTTATACCACACAAACTGCAACCAAATTAAAAAATAAATATTTAAATTGTTCCCCAACCTCTTCACACTATAGGTTTGTGGGTATCATTACATTGGTGGGTTCTATTTCTTGTTATTGAAATTCTGTATTTCTCTTTTCTTCACCCAAATCACCATCCATACCTAATGGTGAAAACAATTAGAATAATAGAAAGTAGCGTTTGGGCTTTATATTATCCCAAAGTGTTCAAAGGGAATTTATCATCAAAAATGCATGTTAATGTTCTTTTTAAATCAGGAGACTATTCTAATACGTCTTTTTCACCTTGCTGCTAAATGTATTTCTTGTATTTTTACGAATGCCACACAATAACATAACGGCTCTGGGTTTAGATATTGTTAAATCTAGAATACAGAGACAGATTCTAATAAAATTTTGAGCAGTCTATTAGTAAAAAGGGATACAACAGTTAATTCACCGCAACAGAAAAAAACAGGTGTAAATGAATATTATAGGATTACAAAAACATTGAATGTAGACAATCTTTTATTTTTATTTATTTTTTGAGCACTAGTATAGTTTTACAAGAGACATATCATTAACCTAATGCCATACTTTAAGCATAAACAAGGGAGCTATAGCTATGACGTTAAAAAATACAAAAGTAAGCAAAAAAGTATGCAGTGCAGTAAGGAATGGCATTGCAGAGCTGTATGGTATGTAGCAGCAGGGCAGTCTGTGACCAATTTGTAGTGGCAGGGCAGTCAGCGAGCAGTATGTGGTGGCTGGGCAGTCAGTGAGCAATATGTAGTGTCAGGGCAGTCAGTGAGCAGTATGTAGTGTCTGGGCAGTCAATGAGCAGTGTGTAGCGTCAGTGGTCAGGGAGCAGTATGTAGTGACAAAGTACTCAGTTAACAATATGTAGTGACAGATCAGTCAGTGATCAGTATTTAGTGTCAGTGAGCAGTATGTAGTGGCAGTCTAGGGCTGTATGTAGTTGCAGGGCAGTCAGTGAGCAGTACGTAATGAAAGGCATGGGTAATATGTAGTGGCCGAGTGGTCAGTAAGCATTATGCAGTGCTAGGGCAGTGAGCAGTGTGTAGTTGCACAGGGCAGCCAGTGAGAAAAATGTAGTGGCAGGGTAGTCAGTGTACAGTATGTATTGGCAGGGCAGTGAACAGTACGTAGTGGCAGGGCAGTACGCGGATTGTAGTGGCAGGGTGGTGAACAATATGCAGTGGCAGGGCAGTCAGTGAGTGGTATGTAGTGTTAGGGTGCTCAGTCATTTGCTACACGGCTGAGAAGATGGAGGACTTCCTGGGCTGCCTAATTCTGGCTCTTCTTCCTTCCTCATCTTCAGCTGCGGGATCATCCAGAATGAAGCAGCCACCTGTTGGAGGAGTGGAGGAGTGGAAGAGGCAGCCACAGCCCTGGTCCACCAACTAACTCCAACTGCTTCGGGAGATTTTCAAGCTAAGTCAAAGGATAGGAGAGAGCTAAAGCAGCCCTGCGCTGGGCTCCCATGCTGACCATATCGGCGTCCCAGTACATTTAGTTGTAATGACAGGGACACTCACTGCAGCTGTCACCATGATTGGGATCTCGGGACAAATCCTGGGACAAAGCAGTCTCGGGACAGCTGTCTAAAAAAGCATGGCTGTCCCGGCAAATCCGGGACTGTTTGCAAGATAGTTTGCCCCCATTCTAGGCATGTCATGTATCTGCTGGTGTGACAACATGACTGCTGCAGTATAAGCACTTGAAAAGGAAATACCAGGGCTATAAAATAGTTGATTTAAAAAAAACGTACAAATCAAACTGTATATAATGTTTTGCGCATTCAATATACTAAAAGTTGTTTTTTGTGTTTACACTTTCAAAATATAACTTGTTTTTTTTTCCTTTTTATATATAAACTAAAGTAAATCTGATATACATTTTATTATAAGAGCATTTCTACAAAAACAAGTGGAAACAAAAGTACATATGTTACTCATATTAGCCAATCAGTCTCTAGTAAAGGCTAGAAAATAAAGGCAAATGTCAAATTTGTTGCTGTGATGAAGTTGGACATTTCCATATGGCTTGTATACATGGTGACCAGCTCAGCTTTCCTGTTGAACTCTCTCAGGACAGGACTTTGCATCAGCTGTTGGGACGTGAGATGTACAATGTCCCAGTACTTAGCATTAAATTAGTCATCAGCACTAGGATTAATTTGGGATCAGTAGGGACCCATTTAGTACAATCTGCCACAGCTTTAAGGATAAGTACTATACACAATTAGTGTTTAACAATCACACCATTGTCTGAATTGGAACACAGTAATATACATGTTATTTTACCTGTACACATATTAGCAGTTGGTTGCAGAATGTTGTATTTTTATACTAACATTCTATGATGTTTTATTCACAAACTAGCTTCATAGAGGGGTTTGCATCAATCAATGCAGGCTAAAAAACAATAGTTTCCATAGGCTCCATCAGTCGGTGAAATGTAATTTTGTCATGCTTCAATAAAGTAAAAAAAAAAAGGTAAACAGTGCCATGTGGGCTTTGTGAATGGTCCAGCAGCCTTCTGGGACATAGCTCCTAAAAGGTTGCAGGCAGGGCTGGAGGAACATCAGGTGGGAGTGCCTAATTTTCACAGGTTGATTTTGTTGCATTCTCTTTTGCCGTTGGAGAGATTTCTCGCCAGTTCCTGTCCCACTGACATCTAGTCATTGGGAGAGGAAGTGACCTGCTTCATTATGCTACAACAATATTGTTATTCTCTGATCTTAGCTCAAGTCTACCATGTAGGATAGTCTAACTTAATAAATAATAGACTTGTTAGTCTCTATTAATGTTAAACACCCAGAATATATCGAGATTGCCTAATGGTGACCATGCATTCCTTGATAAATGATCAATTTATTTTACAATTGATCTCTTAGGAATAATCGCATGCCACACACAGGGATGTGAATTTCGATTGATAGTTATGATATGATCATAAGTCGTCGACCACATCTTATGTCTATGCGCAGAAGGGAACCGGCTGTGAAGCCAAAAGGCTTCACTGCTGGTTTCCCTTACCACGAATTGCGGCGGCAGCACCCGAGAGTCGATGGAAACATTAGCTGGGGTGCCAACATTGCTGGATTCCAGGACAGGTAAGTTTCCCAATAAAAAATATTTAGGGTGACATACATTTTAACTATGCAACAAGATTATAGGAGCAAATACACAGAGTGGTCAGAGGGTGGAGTGGAGGAGTTGTCAGCGGGGGCTGGCTGCAGAACCCGGAGGAGACAGCCGACTCCTGATAACATCAGAGAAGAAGGTACCCGAGATGCAAGAAGTACAATAAAATTATAGTGACTCTGATTTATAAAATACACACATGTGAACAGATGTAGAAAAAAAATATTTAGGGTGACATACATTTTAACTATGCAACACGGCTGTATAGGCAAGTGTATAAAGATCTATAGACAGCTAGTGGCATCAGGGTATGAGAATGTACAGTAAATGATTAGCAGTGGGTTTTCCTTTTCTCTTCCACAAGGGATGTCTGGGGTCATGGAGGCCACATGAACTTGCAATGGACCAGAGATGCTCTGACAACTTAGTCCTTCTGTTTCTTGCCAGAGCTGGCAGATGGTCAGACTTGACAGACAAGGCTGGCAATAAATAATTTTAAGAAATCCTGTAGGGACCAGTAACAGGATAAATCAAGTAAGGGCACTGATCTGTTCTTTTTTTTTTTTTTTCTATTTGAAATATTGATTTGCAGCCCTTTTGAATGACACCAAAAAGCCTAAATTAGAACTGTTGTTGTGTCTTAGGTTTCTAATTCTTGCATGTGCGTCGGAGATCAAAGATGCTTTAAAATCTGCAGTCATGTGATTTCTGGCAGTGCCCCGTGTGCTCATTTCCCTGTGATGTTCTCTCCCCCCCCTGTGGCTCTTCCTCTCTATTCTTCCCAGTCCCTCCCCCACTCTACCCCATCAACTGCAGATTTAGTTATGCATAGACAACTGTAGCAGAAAATCTAATTTGATGATTAGCAGAACTGCCAGGATCACTTCATGTCAAGAGATGCTATCTCTCTGCTTTCTCACTGATTAATCCCTCTCACAAAACAGCTGCAATGAACTTGCCCCTAAGGGCTGATTGTAGCCATCAATGTATCCTCACCGCGTCCCAGCTATTGAGCTTGACTAAATCAGGCAAAATGAAAGCATATCCTCTGCATAGCATGTCCGGTGTAACCTCTACACTTCAGTGCAGCAGGATAACCTTTTGTCGGGGACAGTTCCAGCTAATCCGGCTAATAAACTCGGCAAGCGTTTGCCAGAAGCTCGGCCACAAATGCAAAGTATTGCCCTTTTCTCCAGATCGGAGGTATCTGAGTGAAAGAAGCAGTATGTGATGGCTTCATAAAGAGAACCTACTACGTTCTACACATAATCAAAGTACTAGTAGGAGTAGTCCAAGTATTGTAAAGGCTCGTTCACCGTAGTGCGGTGACCTGCACTGGATCATTACAGGTCACCGCCACAATTATTTTCTATGTGCCCCATTTACACTGAAACACAGCCGGGAGATGTGGTAAAATGCAGATATGTAGAATTTTATGGCAGGGTATTGGAAGGCACCATATGTCACCACAGTTCTGCATAATGCAACATGCTGCTGTACAGAAACATAAAGTGTCACTTTGTACATTGCAAATAAAGTTAACTTAAAAAAATAATAATAAATGCACTTTTTTTTGCAGGTAAAAAATGTGCTTTTACTATTTTTTTTGTAGAAGCCTGGAAAACAGGGTGCCATGCATAACTCCTACATACTGTCAGTGTAAGCTAGTGTAAGTCTAGTACACACAGGCCAAATATCGGGCCAGTTCAATAAAAAACTGACGACATTTGGCCCGTGTGTATGGCAGCTGACTCCCGATCAGCACTCCAAGCCAATGGCGGACTGCACTGATCGAAGTGTGCTGGGGGAGGAGGGGGGGTTGTTAGCAGACATGCACCTTCCCTCACTGTTTAACCGGTTACTACCTGCATATGTGTGACGGTAAAAGGATGGACTTTTTTATTTACCTACACACCGCACGTATGCATCACTGGGTGGAAGATGTTTCTGTGCTTAGAGCGTGCTCACTGCACACTCCGAGCACAGAGATTGAGCTGTTAGAGATAGCTTTTTGGACCCTGCTAACAATCGGTAGCCGGCAGGACTGGATATCAATCATGATAGCACTTTGACAGCCAGTCACAGTGGTCACATGATCGCCTATCCTTCATCCAGTTAACCTACCAGCCTGTCTTTGGAGTGTAGAGTACCCAGAGGAAACCCTTGCAAGCACAGGAAGAATATGCAAAACGCCATGTGGATAGTAAAATTAAAATAGTGAATTGCAACCACACCCAGCTTAATAAAACCTCAGTAAAGAACTCACACAAACTTGCACAGATGCTTAACTTATTGATAAACCATCCAGTGATTGGATCATAAACAAGTGCACCACCAGCTCACTGAGAACCTGCTTACCAGATAGTAAGCTAAGTAAGCAGATGGTTTAAACCCAGCCCAGGCCTTTATCCTTGCAGGTAACCACGGAGATACTGTGTGGATGATGATAAACCTCACAAATCGAAACTCGTAGGCTCCGTAGGTAGTGTATAACAATCAGCCCAAAAACAAAGAAAAAAGGACCATAGCGTGATATTGTCTAGCTTAATTGTTTTTAGGTATATATGGTTGCACTTAAAACACTAACATCAAAAAGAAAATTGCATGGATTGGAGACACCCAGTGACTGAATCACAGACAAGTGCACCGCCACCTTACAGATAACATGCTTACCAAATAGCAAGCCAAAGAATATGAATGGCTTAAAACCAGCCCGGGCCTTTATATTGCAGGGATAACACAACTGCTGTGTGAATTGTGATAAGACTTCCAGGCGAGTGACCATAGACTCCGTGTGTTCCGTAGGTAATAAGCGGCAATCAGCCTCCTCTGCTGCCACTTCCAGTATAGTCTCCTCTCTTATAGCAATGTCTCCTCTCTACTTCCTGCTTTTATGATAAATATTGACATTCCCTGGATCACTGAAACATCCGCAGATCCTCAGCCCTGTGTCCCCAGCGGCTTCCTAGATGGATGTAATGATTTCACAAGCTCCGCCTCTACGCGTTTCCTCACTGTTTTTGGGGCTACATCTGTAAATGCTAGTTCTTTACTGTGGTTTTATTAAAAGTTGTTTTTAAACTGTAAAACACTATGTTGAGTTTTAGCATCTGGAGTTCTTATGAGGATAGAGGAACAACAGATTGCTGGATTTATACCCCTGAGGGAAAGGTGCCATTAGACCCTATGGTGGGTCTTCATGTGAGGTGAGCACATATAGAGACCGGTGGAGGACACGGTGGTGTGCTTGATCAATTATTTTGGATTTGTCACTTATGAAGATATAGACACGTGCACTGAAAAGAGTTTTTCTTTTGGATCTTGAATCTACTAGCAACAGTCACTATATATATATGTATATATATATATATATATATATATATGTTATATATATATATGTGTGTGTGTGTGTGTGTGTGTATATATATATATATATATATATATATACTGTGTATAATACTGCATATTGCTAGATTATATAGATTGTTTTCACTTTTGATTATTTTCACCTAATTGACTCATTAATTCACCCTGCTGTTCAGCTGGGTGTGGTTGCGCTTCACTATATTAATTTTGCTATTTATCGTTGTGGGAACACAATCTGTGTTAAGCGGCAACTATTCACACGTGCATTAACTTATATAGTAGCGCAAAAGTATTTTTCACTTTTTGCCATGTGGGTAGTGCCATGGTTGGGTATAATGGTGGGAAGAGTGGATGTAGAGACAAAGGATAAAGCCTAGTAAACACTACTAGTTTTTTTTTCATTCAACCCAGCAGGGCTGAATGAAAAAAAAGCCTGACAGCTCAGGAGGAACTATGCAATGTTAGTACAGCAATCTCCCCTGCTATGATCTTGTGTTCTAAGAGGGGATGGCGTCCCAGCCAGAACACTCTGGTTAGCGCTCTCAGCCATTGGCTGGGACCGGGAGACGATCGTCAGACCTTTTTCAACTTCTGTCGGACTGTCTGCAGTACACACGGGCTGAACGTCGGCCGGTTTCTATTGAGAAGTTCGCTGACCACTGACATTCGGCCCGTGTGTACTAGACTTAAGACTGAATCACCTTTATGTTCCCATTTCAGGTCTTCTATTACACCACTCTAGTAACCTCACACAATTTGACTAATATTATAACTTAATAAAAGGCCTCTGCAACTTTCAAAAAAGGAGCTTTGTTTGAGAACCCTTTCACACTGCAGCGCCGCTAAATAGCGCTAAAACGTCGGTCAGTTTTGCGGTGCTTATGCAGCACTTTTTGGGCGCTAGCGAACAGATATTTTAAGGTAACGCGACATTAAAAAAAAGGAAAAAAGTCCTGTTTTGTGGCACTTTCCAGGTGCTGTGGAAGCGCTGCCCATTAATTTCAATGGGCAGGGGCGTTTTGGGAGCGCTCCTTAAGCCACCCCAAAGATGCTGCTTGCAGGACTTTTTCTAACATCCCGCAAGTGCACTGCCCCAGTGTGAAAGCACCCATTGCAATGAATGGGAGGCAGTATTCTGGCGCTTTTTAGAGGTGATTTCTAGCGCTAAATTGCCTTAAAACTGCCTCAGTGTGAGAGTCATTATGTTATACCTGTGGGCCGTGTGCGACCTCTCCCAAGCCAGTCAGAAAAAGTCCTAGAGATCGTAACCCTCCCCAGCCTGCATAGATGCCAGGACATGCCATAAGTTAAACAGGTGCCCCCAGCATCGCAGAAGTTTGTGTTTCGCCAGCTTCAAAACCTGCGCATGCTCTCTCTCCCTTTGTCACACAATGCTGAGCTCAGCCACTACTGCGGCAGGGGGAAAAAGAGTGCACTGCACACACGTGGGTTGTTGGCCCATTGGAGTGTTTGTTCCTGCAGTTCTGGAGGCATTTATCCTGGCATTGAGGCAGGCTGGGGAAGGTTGCTCACTCTAGGACTTTTTCTGGCAGGCTTGGGAGAGGCCACACAAGACTTTAAAAAAGCTTCTTTAAAAAAAAAAAAAGCTTATTTTTTAAAACTATCTGTACGCAAAGCTTCTTGTCACTTCCTGTCCTGAGGACACCCCTTTTACCAGACAGGAAGTAAAGGAACCTCACCAATGGAGCTTTCAACAGCAAGAAAAAATGTTTGGGGTGTAGAAAAGCTTTATCTCCAAATATAATACATGTATTACTCATGATTGTTTGTTTTTTAGTTGAGCATAATCTAGTTTCGGTGAGATCACTTTTCTTCAGAGAATACTATCATTATTTATTTCTATGTGAGTGGCTGCATCCTTATTGTGAATTGTTTGGGAAAACAGAATGCTTATGCATATATACATACATGCTTGTTTAGAGAAATGGAAGGAAACTCATCTAACATTGAACAGTGGAAGGGTAGCAGCCCGGAGACAGGCTTACATTGGTGTCTGTGTTATAAAGAAATCATTACTGCATGTGCAGTCAGCCTGTCTGTATATGCCTTTTTGCCCAAGCTTGCATAAATTTAGGTTATACCTAGGTCCACGTTTGAATCAATGTAACTATGTAACTATGTATATACCTGACCAATGCCCCTGGAAGCTGGAAACACTGAAGTATACACTGCTACTCCAGTGATCGCCTCTTGCTTCCGGATCCCATGCTTAGCAGCTGCACTCCTGGTTACTAAACACAGACTCTTGGCCGCTCGGCATTTTGCTTTGCATTTTCTGGCTGACCTCTTGTGTTCAAAATGCATCAGGCCGGCCGCTCAGCATGGGACCCAGAAGCAAGTGGAGATCACTAGAGTAGCAATGTCTACTTCAATGTTTCCAGCCTCCAGGAGCATGGGCCAGGTCCGTTACATGCATAGTTACATTGGTGCAAGCTGGACCAATGTAACTATGTAAAAATATGCCATGCCTGGAATTGTTCTTTAAAGTACAGTTACGTTATAGTAATCAGTTGGCAACCATATTTCATTCTGGTTAAAATGTGCTTGCTATGGGTACATTTCATATACTTATGTTTTATTATTTATTTTATAGGCATCCTGTATGTCTTGTTTTGATTATTCTACATGCATGTTTTCTACCAAAAAAGTGTTTTTCTGTAAATTGTGGGTTTTCGTATTGAAATTAAGAAAAGGGGAGGGGGGGTGGTCTGTCCCACGAATGCTTTGCTAAAATGACATTACATGATCAGGGTGGTTTTATGTCTTAAGAAGCCTGAGGCAGAATTTTTATAGTTCCCACCAGTGTATAAAAAGAAGGGAGAAGCTCTTGGTGTGCACTCTTGCTGATTGGCATCACACTGTGCTCTCTCATGCAGTCATTGCTTCCTCCACTTGTACTGCCATCCAACACTCTGCTTATAATCAGCAACGCACTTTACTCCATGGAGTGGCTCTGAAATCTGAGCAGGAGCAAGCTGGGGTAAACGGTGAGGTTTGAGCCACAAATAGAGGATTACCTCTTTTTGAGGGATAAAGTGGGCCATACATATTCCATCTGATTGTACAATCTCACACACCCTGTTACACCATATTCACCAAAGTATAATTCCGGTTTACCTCATGTACATTGTTCCTTTGCTGGCCAGAGCCCTTACAAATATAGATTCCCAGGAGCAAAACCATGATGGAGTGACCTCTTGCTGGTCCGGCCAGTGACAGAGTTACATCATTAGAGGTGGTAAGTGGTTTCTCCATGATTGCGCTGCTGATGATTTTCTGCTTCCAACAGAATCAGTAGTGTATCGTTTTATATTTACCAACATCGATGTAGTGTCTGATTAGAGAGATACTAAACAGATTACCATTTTCGCCCATGCAGCTGTATACAAAGAAAAGGGGACCTATTCTTCATACTCCTCTCACATCAAGGCCATGGTTACTAGCTACCGCCCAGCCATAGGGGTGGGACGTTGTACACCAGATAAAGATGGCAGAGTCTATATCGGGCTGGTTGCTAGTTAAAGCAAAACTTTACCCCCCAAGCACAAAAATCCATGTGGCATGCAACTCTTCACACACATCCCAAAACATCATTTAGTAATTTTTACATTAACCACTTAAGCCCCGGACCATTTCGGGCCATTAGGACCAAGCCTGTTTTTGGGATTCGGCACTGCGCTGCTTTAACTGTAAATTGTGCGGACATGCAATGTTGTACCCAAATGAAATTTGCGTCCTTTTCTTCCCACAAATAGAGCTTTCTTTTAATGGTATTTGATTGCCTCTGCGATTTTTATTTTTTGCGATATAAATGGAAAAAGAACGAAAATTTTGAAAAAAAAAGATATTTTCTACTTTTTGTTATAAGAAAAATCGAATAAACTCAATTTTAGTCATACATTTAGGCCAAAATGTATTCAGCCACATGTCTTTAGTAAAAAAAATGTCAATAAGCGTATATTTATTGGTTTGCGCAAAAGTTATAGCGTTTACAAACTAGGGTACATTTTCTGAAATTTACACAGCTTTAAATTTATGACTGCCTATCTCATTTCTTGAGGTGCTAAAATGGCAGGGCAGTACAAAACCCCCCCAAATGACCCCATTTTGGAAAGTAGACACCCCAGGGAAATTGCTGAGAGGCATGTTGAGCCCATTGAATATTTTTTTTTTTTGTCCCAAGTGATTGAATAATGACAAAAAAAAAAAAATTACAAAAAGTTGTCACTAAATGATATATTGCTCACACATGCCATGGTTATATGTGGAATTGCACCCCAAAATACATTCTGCTGCTTCTCCTGAGTACGGGGATACCACATGTGTGGGACTTTTTAGGAGCCTAGCCACGTACGGGACCCCGGAAACCAAGCACCGCCTTCAGGATTTCTAAGGGCGCAAATTTTTGATTTCACTCCTCACTACCTATCACAGTTTCGAAGGCCATAAAATGCCAAAATAGCACAAAACCCCCCCAAATTACCCCATTTTGGAAAGTAGACACCCCAAGCTATTTACTGAGAGGCATGTTCAGTCCATGGAATATTTTATATTTTGCCACAAGTTGCGGGAATATGACAAACTTTTTTTTTTTTGCACAAAGTTGTCACTAAATGATATATTGCTCACACATGCCATGGGCATATGTGAAATTACACCCCAAAATACATTCTGCTGCCTCTCCTGAGTACGGGGATACCACATGTGTGGGACTTATTGGGAGCCTAGCCGCGTACGGGACCCCAAAAACCAAGCACCGCCTTCAAGGTTTCTAAGGGCATAAATTTTTGATTTCACTCCTCACTACCTATCACAGTTTTGAAGGCCATAAAATGCCAAGATGGCACAAAACCCCCCCAAATGACCCCATTTTGGAAAGTAGACACCCCAAGCTATTTGCTGAGAGGCATGTTGACCCCATTGAATATTTTTTTTTTTTGTCCCAAATGATTGAATAATGACAAAAAGAAAAAAAAAATGTACAAAAAGTTGTCACTAAATGATATATTGCTCACACATGCCATGGTTATATGTGGAATTGCACCCCAAAATACATTCTGCTGCTTTTCCTGAGTACGGGGATACCACATGTGTGGGACTTTTTGGGAGCCTAGCCGCGTACAGGGCCCCAAAAACCAAGCACTGCGAACGCTGCAGTTATGTGTGTTGTGTTTGGTAAGTGACAGTGATCGATCGATACTGCACTTGGGTGGGCTGGGCTGGGCTGGGCTGGGCGGAGGGGCTAAACGCAGGCGCTAGCAGGTATCTGGGCTGATCCCGCTAACACTGCGTTTTTGGGAACCCTAAACCGCTGGGGATGCTAGTATAGATCTGATCAGATCTGATCAGATACTATACCACTAAGGGGGGTGTATGCTTTGCGCGTGGGTGTTAGCGTTACTGTCACTAACCTAACACTGCCTGGGGCGACGCAGACCCTCTCTGGCGCTAAAACCTAATTGATCTCACCCGCCGGGCGATCAGGGGGGTTAAACCTTTATTGGGTTATATACGGCGGGTGCCCTGATGCTATAAAAAGCAAACTAATCAACCAGCGTCACCCGTAACCTTTATATGGTGATCACTGGTGAAAGGGTTAACTAGGGGCAATCAGGGGGTTAAAATCTTTATTAGGTTAAATATGGGGATACCTGACACTATATAAAAACCTGACGGGTAACCTAAATAACTAAATAACTTACTGGCTAACCAGTGACACCAGTGATGCTTATACGGCGATCACTGGTGAAAGGGTTAACTCTAGGGGCAATCAGGGGGTTAAAATAATATATGGGGGTACCTGACACTAATAAAAACCTGCGGCGAACCTAAAAAAAAATAACTGCCTATCTAAAACACCAGCGACACGAATACAGCGATCGGAAAAACAATCGCTTAGTGACGCTGAAGTTAGGGGGTGAAAGGGTTACCTGGGGGGTGATCAAGGGGTTAAACCTTTATTAGGGGGGGTTAGGGGGCTACCCTGGACCTAAAGGGGCCTAATCCTAACTGCCCTGCAACTTTTTACAATCACAGATGACACTAAATGCAGTGATCAGTAAAATAAATGATCACTGCAATCAGTGACACTGTGATTGGGGGCTTTGGGGTGACCTGGGGGGTGATCTGGGGGTGACTGGGGGGTGATTTGTGTGCCTATGTGTACCTACGTGTCAGTGGACTGTTAGTGCACTAACCTGCTTCCTCTCTGCTCGGCGCCGGGAACGGAAAGACCGCGGCGAGGGAGATGACATCACTTCCTCCAGCCTTGTTTACATCACATGGCGGAGGAAGCATTTTCATTGGCCGGGAGCGATCGCGAGGGGGGGGCGGAATCGAGCGCCCCCCCCCTCATGCCTGATCGCTCCCGAACACTTAACGGCCGCTCACTGCAGTGAAGGGGGGTCCGGATGGACCCCCCAACTGCACAAAGGCGATCACGTAGATCTACGTGATTCTGCCTGTCCGTGCCATTCTGCCGACGTAAATCGGCGGTGGGCGGTCGTTAAGTGGTTAAAAGAGTTTTTAGCAAACTTACATTTCTTCCCCCCACTTCCTGGTTTTCATAGGGGCTGGTGCTGTAGCCAGGGCCTCACAAGGGTACCTTGGTAAGGTTACATCACCAGTGCCTTCCAGGGAGATCTTCTCTGATTTTGCACATGTGCCGTACTGGACCTGGCGTGGTTTGTCATTACTTAATAACCAATCGTGCCAGGTCTTGCATGGTGCATATGCTATTGGAGGTCTGGCATTTTATTTTATTATATAACATCACGCCAGATCCACTACAGTGGATTCTCAAGATCAAGTCCAAGTGTCATCAGTAGGCTGACGCAGAATAAGGACAAGGTAGCTTAAAAGAAAAATAGTACTCTGGTTTCCTCTCTGCATGAGGAAATAGACCATAGGCACTGCAGAAAACCTAGAAAAAAAGATGCAAGCCACTTTTACAAAGTTTATTGCTATTCAAATTAGGATTGCATTGCTGTTGTGAGTTTTTTTATTGGCAGGTTTGGGTAGGTAAAATAATGGAACAAACATTCTTTAATAATGGAACAAACATTGAAATTGAAGTGCCACAACACTGCTAAGAAGTCCAGATACAACTTTATTCCAATAAAAGTCAGGAGTACAATCCAAAAAAGGTACGCAACACATTTTGGAGATCATCAGGGCTTGATTGACAACAATGTGAACAAACCAGAAGTGAACTGAACCTACAATGTTATTTTTTCCAGTGTAAATTATAAGCATAAACCTTATCAGCAACTTGTTTGGCAGTCAAACAAGCTGCTGATACGGGCTATGATTCTACCTCTTTTATCAGAAAAAAGTTGTATCTGGACCTTTTAGCAGTGGTGTGGTGCTTTAATGTAAGGTGTGAGGTGTAGAAGCAGCCTGTCTGGAAGGTTGGTAAGACCCAAGTCCACATCCCCACTTGTATGCAGCCTATATGGCAGGGCCTTATAATAGGTTGCTGAGGCAGCAGGCCTACATAGCAGTGTTGGATATGGACAAGAAGTTTGGGTATTTCTACAATCATCATACAGAGATGTGGGGCTTGAGCAGTGCCGTCCTTTCAGAGAAAAACACCTTAAAAACTAGAAGATAGCAACATAGCTCACATTCTGCTTTTATAATAATATTTACATGCAAATATATTACCACCTTGTAACTACTACATTGGTGTCAGTAGTAGCATGTAAACAAAGATAAACCTATGGCAAGCAACTAAATACACAAGGAGAGAGTTACCGCTCAGATGTGACTGGTGACTCATTCACAAGATCCAGAGCCGTGGGTGCAGGCAATGCATATAACAATGCAAAAAATCTGAGGAAAACGCTTGGACAGCCGCACTCCAAAAAAGGTTCTTTTATTTAAAATAAAAGCACAAACAGCATGCCACAGCAAAAAAACAGCAAGTATGAGCTGACGTTTCGCACTGCGATTCAGTGCTTAATCATAGCTATGATTAAGCACTGAATCGCAGTGCGAAATGTCAGCTCATACTTGCTGTTTTTTTGCTGTGGCATGCTGTTTGTACTTTTATTTTAAATAAAAGAACCTTTTTTGGAGTGCGGCTGTCCAAGCGTTTTCCTCAGATTTTTTGCATAACTAAATACACAGTTGAGATACAAATATGGGATCTGTCGTCTGTGCAAAAGGATTTGTATTTCTGTCCAGTCCTAAAGGCAGAGGCGTTGCTAGGGGGGTGCGGGGGGTGCGGTCCGCCCCCGGGTGACACCCGCTAGAGGGGTGACACCCTCCCTTTTTTTTATTATTTTTTTTTTTTTTTTTTTATTTTTTTTTTTTTTTACAGCTGACCCATTCATTGATTAATTTCACCCCGCTGGGCTGGAAGCCTGGAACAACACCTCCAGCGCCGCGGCCGCGCCTGGTGTGTGTCCTCCGGCTCCTTATTCTTCCTATTCCTAAATTCCAATCCTCCTCCCTACCCTACAGAGCCAGCGAGCGACTCAGCCTGTCACATCATCACACTGCACTGTGATGATGTGACGACACGTCACTGCAGCACACACACAACTTTCTCCGCCCGGGCGGCGCGGCTGCTGTGTGTGACGGTCGCTGCCCACAGTGCCCAGCCCTCCTCCTCTCCACTCTCCAGGAGTACACTAAGACTTTTTCTGTTTGAAGAGCGCAGTCACCTAGTGGAACATGCAATTAAGCAGGCACATTTAAAATCTAAAGAATATGGAATTGCCGTAGAGAGAAGAGCCAGGTTTAAGAAGAGGATGGCAGGGGAACAGGCACGTGATGCTGGAGGCATAAGTCTACAAGACGAGAACAAGAGGGCAATGCTTGAGTGCATTGATCGCTTCCATTCTGAACTCCAGATCAGATTAAGAGCCATCATGGAAGTTGCAGCCATGTTTGAGGCTGTTCAAGCAAAGAGTCTCATATATGAAACTGAAGAAACATTAAAGGTGTCCATTCCAAAACTGACCACTTTTTATGACGAAATATCTGAGAGTGAGCTGTTAATGGAAATACCCAGACTGAGGAGACATCTCAAAGCAGCCAAGATCAACCTAGAAGAAGTCAAAGATTGGTCGGCTTTACAAGTTTTGACCTTCATAGCAGAATGGGACTTCATTGAATCTCTTCCAACCTTTTCACTATGTCTAAAAATATTTCTGACAATCTGTGTGTCTGTGGCTTCATGTGAGAGGAGCTTTTCAAAGTTGAAGCTGATAAAAAACTATTTGCGTTCAACGATGGGACAGGCAAGGCTTTCTGATCTTGCAATATTATCAGTTGAAAGTGAACTAGCGAAATGTATTGATTTTGATGATGTTGTTCACAATTTTGCAGCTGTCAAGGCTAGAAAAGCAAAGTTTTGATTTAGATGTTAACTAAATGCTTTCATATTTGTTCCTGTTTTTGTGTTATTTATTTATTAATTCAGTAAAGTTTAAAGTTAAAATAAATACAGTTCTTTAACAGTTTAAGCTTTGATTTCTATTATTTTCATATGATTTTGTTATTCAAATTTGCTAGTTGATTGATAGTTATTAACGGCACTACTGTTGCCAATATATGCAGTGTTATTAGGGTGAAATATTGGGGGGGGGGGTGACACCATGTTATACCGCACCAGGTGACACCAACCCTAGTGACGCCACTGCCTAAAGGGTTACTAAACCGTCTTTTTTAAAACAAAATAACAAACATGTCATACTTAACTTCTCTGTGCAGTTGGTTTTGCACAGAGTGGTCCTGAGCCTGCTCTTCTGGGATCCCTCAGCAGCGCTGGTGGCTCCCTTTCTTCTCGAGTGCCCTGTCAGAGAAGCGCTCTCATTCGGGACACCCGTGCGGGCGCGCTCCCGAGTCCTGCTGCTGCGTCTATTGACACAGACAGCAGGACTCGGCCCTGTCCCCCGGTGCACGCGTCATTGGATTTGATTGACAGCAGTGGGAGCCAATGGCTGTGCTGTTATCAATCTATCCAATCAGGACACGAGACACCAGCTGGGGCTGGTGTGCTCATTCCTGTCACGGGAATTACGGGGCTCAGGTAAGTAAAAGGGGGGCTTGGGGATGCTGCTGCTTGATAAAAAGTTTTTCACCTCGAGGGTTTACAACCCCTTTAGGATTTATACAGCTCTGCTAGACAGTACAGCCAGCCTGATGACCTGACTTTTCTTTGCTGCATTTCCGCAACATACCGTATATACTTGAGTATAAGCCGACCCGAATATAAGCCGAGGCACCTAATTTTACCACAAAAAACTGGGAAAACTTATTGACTCGAGTATAAGCCTAGGGTGTCCATCTTCATGCCTCACTGTGCCTCACTATGTCCATGCCTCACTGTGCCCATGCCTCACTGTGCCCATGACTAGACTGATGTTTAAAATGGGAGTCTATGGAAGGGGTGCCCGGTTTGAAAAATCGGTGCTCCCTGGACGTAGGTCCCCCAGCCAAAAAACTTTGCACACGTATAGAGGAGAAATGGGGCTACATGTGTGCCAAGTTTAGGGTCCAGGGGACCTACGACCGGCCAGTACCGGGTCCCTAAATTCACAGGAGAAATTACAGTTTAACATGGGAGTCTATGGAAGGGGTGCCCGGCTTTGAAAAATCGGTGCTCCCCGGCCGTAGGTTCCCCGGACAACAAACTTTGCACACTTGTAGAAGTAGAGGAAGAGTGGGGATACACGGTCGGCCAGTACTGGCTCCCCAAATTCCGGGAGATCAGGCGCAAAAAGGTGACTTGAGTATAAGCCGAGGGGGCATTTTCAGCACAAAAAAATGTGCTGAAAAACTCGGCTTATACTCGAGTATATACGGTAGCTTAGACTGCACCCAAATTGTGACTGGACAGTGAAGGGGCAGCAACTGACTGATGAGCTCATCTCTCTGTTCTTTTCTCCTGTCATCATGTTTTTTATCAGTATCACGTAACGCTGGATACCTGATTGGCCCTAATTACTGCCTCTCCCTCTCTCATTCTGAAAGCTATCATTCTAGGGGTTACGAGAAGCTAACATTAAGTCAGATTCATGTATTTATAGTAAATGTGTTTAAAATACATTTCACGATTTTTATTTTATTTTTTATGAGACCCATAATTGCATTCATTGATGTTTTTTTTTTTTTTAATACCTGCCTGGGGTTCAGCTTTAATGATGTTGTTTCATTTTTTTTCTGCTCATCAGTTTTTTCAGAGTGTGGCTGAATCTGTCCATATGGGTTTCGCTGCTGTATAACACAGATTGACATGGTCTTTCTACCTTTGGCGGGCAGATCAGATCCAGTTGACAAATTTTTCCAGATAACAAATGTTCGCGCACACACACACATACACATGCATTAATTAAAAAATGTGAATGAAAAGAAACAAATGAGCGGTGCTTTAGAAAACATACAGCAAGCTCCTCCATTTGCCTTTGAGAAAGAGCGGGAGGACAGATGGAATTTAGACAGGCGTTTAGAGTAATTACTCTGTAACGAGGATTTTGTTGTGAAATTAGTATCTTAAGGAGGTGGTGCAGATATCTTTCAAAGGATGAATACCTCATTAAGAATCTGAATAAAGAAAAAAGGGAAGTGACGGTTTACAATTGGAGCTTGGCAGACACCTGCCTGGTTTTAAATAACAGCTTTGTCCTTCGGCTTTTAAAACTCGTATCAGTTTTGCTGAACTGCTTTGTTTAAGCGATACAAATCGCTTGCATTTTGCATAGCATGGAGAGCGTATCATTCTAAAAATGAATGTTGCAGTGGAATTAACACTTCTGTGTGCAAACCTACATTACCGGAAAACACACTATGATGTTCTTGCTAGTTAGGCCTTTAAAAAAGTTGACCTGGAAACCAGGTAGGATCTGCCTGACCCGTGCAATTGTATTCTTTTTCACAATCTGTTGACAGATCTCATACAGAGTAGATACTTTGTATCAGAAGTCCTTGTTAGAAGACTCTGCCTATACATTTCAAATAGCTACACAAGGAAATTCGGGCGCAAACAAGCAGATGTCTCTCTGCCCAGAGACATCTACTCATCGTTCCTACCTTTAAAGACAGCTGCTGTTTCTTGTATGACATATTCAATGCACTGAAGCTTTATATGCATGGTTAAAGAGGAAGTAACCCCCCCCCCCCCCGAAAAAACGGGATAAAATAAGACCCTGCAAGAGAAAGGCATAATGAGCTAGTATGCATAGCTTCAGCGTTCAGCAAGAATTTAAAGACACTGACGGGTATCTTTTTGAATACCCAGTTGTCCAATTGTTAAAATATCCTGGAACTTTTTGCCAGTGTCTGTAGCTTTAGTTTGTAATTATGTTCCGAATGCTTTACACTTGAAGTTTCAGTCCATCCAAAACTAAAGCTGGTCATACATACATAATGGATTGTTAAACAAGTGTTCCTATGGACATTCATACAAACATTTGTTTGAAAATTCTTAGTACATTTGATGTCTTGACGAATGTCGTTCAAAAGTACCTCATAATTTTGTTTGCTTTTAACATTTTGGAATAAATAGACACATACCCTGTTAGAACTATGTTAGTTCAAGAAAAGACGACCTTCAATTTTGGCTCCACTAATGATTAGAAAATCAAATGAATGTACTTAAATTGAAAAATTTCTAACAAAATTTGACTAGTATATAGTTTAAGGCTGCTAGATTTTTTTTATTTAGTCCACATGATTCCGTCACCTACTCTATACATGGTGAATGGACGAATCTCCCGCTGTATGGCTGTCAGAAGAATACTTCTATGAATCCTCTGTTTGGCCAAAAAAATTCTATCCGGCTCATTCAATTTTTCAGTTGAAGAATGAAGTGGCTGACAGGGCTACCCAAATTTTTACTGGTTCATTGGGAACTGGCCAAAATTCATATAGCATATAGCCAGCTTAAGATTTCTTGATGTATCATTACTGCTTGCTCATGGGGCTTTCTTGCACAATATATTAAATAGATTAAGAAGTGGAAACGTAGGGCTTCCTTGTCCACTGTCACAGTGGATGATACAAAACTGGTAAAGTAGTGCAGATATATTTCACTAACTGATTACAAATCCTCAATCTACCACCCTTTATTATGCTTTACCCCCCCCCTCTTGCAGATGTTTACCCATCCACCCAATGCACTCTCCTCAATCGCTTTGACAATGTATTTGGTCCTGTCAATAAAGCCTTATATAAGCGTATTTGAATTTTCTATTCAATGGATATGAGAAAATAAACCAGTAGACGATTCAACCCATCAGCATCTACCCAAAGTGTTTGTAAAGCTTAGTCCACCCAAGGCTCTGGTCAGAGACGCTGTGCTAACAATCTGATGTTAGTATAGTGATCTCCCCTTCTGTACTATTGTGTTCTGACAGGGAGGTCCCCCGCGCCAGAACACTCCAGTCAGCACTCTCAGCCATTGGCCGAGATCGCTGATCGGGAGTCAGCCGGCTGCAGGTTTTCCAGTATGCTTGTCTGACAGAAGCCGGCTGAACGTCTAGCTTCTGTCAGACCAGCTGCCATATACACACAGGCCGAATGTCAGCCAGTTTCTATTGAACTGATGCCATCCGACCTTCGGCCCGTCTGTACTAGGCTTTAAGCTTCCATATATTTCATTTTAGGCAGACAAAAAAATTATTTCCTCCCTAGTGTAATTATATGAAATGGCGCAAGGACCAGAAGAGGCAAGTGCTCTGTGATGTGCCTTTATAATTTAGTCCTAGTACCTTGAGGAAAGAAAAAACCTCTATCTGCTGCTTCCTGCGTATTTACTAACATTTTACCTTCTTTTTCTTGGGTTATGAATGTAGTTCAAACATCAGAAAAAAATTGACCGGAGGGAGCATGGGTATGCAGTTTTAGGAAAGTTTGCTTCCTTTGAGAATAAAGGGGGGTAAGCGCTAACATAAATCTATTAAGATGAAGGCTCCGTATGACGAGGAGGTGCTTGGGATATGACTGTTTTCAATTTCTATTACTGTGTGATACATTCGCACAAACTGTTGCATTTTTGTCTGAGTTGTGGGGTCCCCCTTAGGACTATGCATTGTTTACTATTGGGATTGCAGTGCTCCCTTTTCTTTTCCAATGTATCCTTGTTGTTATAAGACTTCTGCCCCGATAAGCAGTGTCTACTTACTAATGTTATTAATGTCTTCTTGCAGTGCTGCCATCTGCCTAGCTGACCATAAGTCTTTGCAACTATGTTGGCGTGTCTTCAAAGAACCCAGAATCCTCCAGTAAAGCACCTTGTATGTGCAAACAAGGGGCTGGAACCTCGAAAGTGTAAGTACAATGCAGAGAATTGTTGCTGTTTGGTTTTTGTTATTTTTATTTTAATTTTCAACATATTTGCTGTAAGAGTTTCAAATTTTCTGATTTAGACATAGATATGATAGTATAGTGAAAACTGGGGGAAACTACTAAATACTCATTTGAAGTTCTGGGTGTACAAGGTGCGCCGTGCTTATTGTGAATATACAAATGTATAAAACAGCGTATAGGTTTATAGTATCCAGCATAGCAATTCAGACAGTTGTTACATTCAGCAATGCTTGATGGGTTTTGTCAGGAGACAGTCCATGAGGTGCTTAGTAACAGCTTGCAAAGTTGGCAACATATGCAGTGACACATACAAGGTAGAGGCACAGGCATTGGCAGAGCCCACTAGAGTAAGTGATCTGAAACTGAAACCGTAAAGTGCGCACATCTGTGAATCCCAGTGAGGTCAAGAAGAAAATAGATATAGATGTGCTGTTACGCTATAGGTTTATCTCAGTGACTGAGAAGATAAGGAAAAGGTAATTGCATAGAGGCAGAGGATCATGCTATTAGATGTGACCTTAGAGCATTTGCAAGGTTAAATTAAAACTCCTAGGCTCTGCTTTTCACTTGATTTTTCCGTAATCATCCTCCTACTCTTTCTGAAATAGTTTTGTTGTATGGTTAGTCAATTGTAAGTATCTTGGTACCTGTTCCTATGTGATGTATCATGAGCCATGACGAATCTGACATTGAAAGCCCGTTCACGCCAGGTACTTAGGGACTGTGGTGGGCATCCAAAAGCAGTCTCAGTACAGAGCAAAAAGCCAGTTATTCTAGTTCACACCATCACACTAAAGCCCAATTCACTTTATTTGTGACCTCTATGAGATTTTTTTATCATGGTCAGTGACCTAATTATGGAGATTTTACCTTACGTCCTGTCTTGGTGTCACCAGAAGATGAAATAAGGATAACTAGTGACACTGAGATAGGAAGACACATACAGTAATAAAACTTGACACATGTTTTAACCCTACCAAACTTAAAACGTTACTAAACCCAGGACCCTGCATTCACTATATCTGGTCTCCCACAGTACACAGAACATGGAAATACAATTATTTTAGTAACTATAAACTGCTAAATACCTTTTCTTATCAGCAGTATATAGCAGTCTTGTGACTTCTATCAGTGTCCAACTGAGCTCTGGTTAAAGCTTGTAGGAGAAGTTAATTTTCCTCTGACTGTCCTTTAAGGCTGCATGACCACTGACCCTCTGTCTGGACAGTGCTGATTGGCCCTGTGCTGATCACATGCACTCTAAAAGTTAGGTTTAGCTCTGATTTATTAACAAACAAGAAGGCACGTGCCTGATCAGAAGACAAGTAGTGCAATACTTGTAAAGGGAAAGTGTGAGTGAGCTTAGCACCTGTTTCTCCTGTCTACTGAACTACAGAATTCTACCTGTCCCCCAGCTTTCTCTGTTCCTCTTTACATGGAAACAATGGGGTTGATTTACTAAAGGCAAAGAGACTGTGCACTTTGCAAAGGGCAGTTGCACTCTGCAAGTGCAGTTGCTTCATTAGTAAATTAGGTAAGATTTCACTTTGCAAAGAGTACCCAATCACATGCAAGGATTTTTTTTAAAAAAAGCTGCTTTTTGCTTGCACATGATTGGATGATGGAAGTCAGCAGAGCTTCTGCTCATTTACTAAGCTCTGGAGCAACTGCACTTTGAAAAGTTCACAGTCTTTTTGCCTTTAGTAAATCAACCCCACTGATTTCTTTCCCAGTAAAACAAGGACCAGTGTCAACAGCCTTTTGTTTGCTTCAGAACTGCTTCTCTCCCCATATACACTTAAAGAGGAAGTAAACACTGCCTCTTTTTTTGTGACCTGCAAAGAAAGGGCATAACACATTATGTGAAACGTACCTGCAAACTAAGCCCTGCAAATGAAGCCCTTCTTCCTTCCGGGTCCACGGACTCTGGCTTTATGACCGGCCTGGACCCGCGTGATGTCACTCCTTTGCATGCGTGTGGGAGCCGCCGGTCACGGCACAGGACTCTGAAGAAATGGCATGGGCGGCTGTTCCTTCAGAGCGCATGCACCGATGACGTCATCTGCAGCGTTTACAGTAAATATCTCCTAAACGGTGCAAGTTTTTCAGATATTTACAGTACCTATAGGTAAGCCTTATTATAGGCTTGAAAAGACAGATTTGTTGCGCTAATAAAAAATAATAAAATAAATAGCCGCTGACACAATATTGTTGGGTACAATAGAAAATATATGGGGTATAGATGTAGCGCTAAAATTAGTAGTAAAAAAAGTTCATATGTAGAAATTCAATATTGAAAGAATTGTCAGAGTGTTCACATCAAAGTCCACTTTGAAAGGAAAATACGTGAAGCAAAAAAGGAGATGAAACCGTCACCAACACCCGATAAAACTGATCCTTACCAGAATTACATAGGGTATAAGCGATGAATTTAATCAAGGCAGTTTCCACAGCTCCTCCTATAGATTGGACAGCCCGATACAGAGGAAAAATCTTGCTTGTATTGGCTCACCGGGTATGCATGGCTTTAATCATAGCATAATATGGCTACACATATGGTCCGGGAAAGGAAACTCGGTAGTCACATATATAAAAGGATGGAAAGAAAAAACGCTCATTGCGCAGACATCCAAAGACTCTAAAACATTTATTGTATGCAAGCTAAATTACAAACTCACATTTGGTAAAAGATAAGTAAGCAAAAAGGAAAGCGTCCAGTGCTTCCTACCAACAAGATGGTGGCTGTAACTCTGTCTGCTCCAGTGCATCACACGTCCCTCTGTCCTCCCAACGTTTCGTCACCAGCGTGCATATTCATGCCCCTGAAGATGCACGCTGGTGACGAAACGTCGGGAGGACAGAGGGACATGTGACACACTGGAGCAGACGGAGTTATAGCCACCATCTTGTTGGTAGGAAGCGCTGGACACTTTCCTTTTTGCTTACTTATCTTTTACCAAATGTGTGCTTATTATAGGCTTACCTATAGGTACATACAATCAAGGGAAGTTTACTTCCTCTTTAAATGGGAATGCAAAAGTAGATGGAGCAGGTCAAATGTAAGTCAACTAAATGTGTAATTATTTAAGACTTATCTCTGACTTGACGTCTAAAGCACACTACATGTACCCATCGAAGCCTGTCTATACAGGGGCCCAGTGCTAATGGCTTGATATTCAATAGCCTGCCCACACACTGTTTATTGGGAAAGGACTCTTGAGAAATGTGGTTCTGGGGGCTTGTCTTTTTCATTAGAAACCAACTTCCCAGCAGCTTCCCCCTACAAACCTCGCAATGATGTCGCATGAAGTGATAAAAGCTGTCTTTGACTACAGAAACCAGGTAAAGGAAAGAATATTGCTGGGGCTTGCTCTAAAGGGGGGTAAATATGGGTAACGCCTGCCCATACATTGCTAAGTACTGGTTAACAGCCTTTGTTCTTTGCCAACTGCAGCATAACAACAAGATAAGCGGCAATTAGAAATCTGTATTTGCTAGAATTCTTTAAATCCGCAGTTTTAGTTGTACATTCAGTAGTACTCAGGATAAGGCTAACCCTTATATTTTACTTGTGCGTCCAAATTCAGCAGATACTTGTGTGTGCTGTCAGCTGTGCGTGCCTACACTAGCTCTGTGTAGCACTGAGACTTTCAGCTGTAACAGCTTTCTATTTCCAGTGGCACCAGCTCAGACAGAGATATGACAGGGTCTGATAAGGCCCTTTCAGTCATTTCAATAGGACTCTATTTTAATACTGCTGCCTTTGTCTAAATTCTGGGTGATTTCACTCCTTATCCTACTCCTTTCATTACGTATCCCTTTTAACTGCTTGCATGCCAAATAGGGTGGCACAGCAGCAATACAATCTGCTTTATTGTGTTAATGTTACATTTTGTGTTGGGGAGTTTCTTTGTACTATGGAAATAAACCTATTGTACAGCTCCCACATTTTGTGATCTAAAGCGTTTACCCTGGTTTAGCTGTCAGTTCTGTGGAATGAATATTAGTGTTCGGGTCAATCTGGGTTTACAACACAGATTAACTAGCTGGTAAAAGAAGCTTGATAATAATGTCCATTCATCACATGTCTGATCATTACATCCATCACCAGGCAGTCACAGGCGTCTGCTGATGAAGGTTAAACTGTTTGAACTCCTTTCTATTTAGTTTACAGTCATCAGGTTTTGTGATTTAATATATAACGCATTGAGTTGATGGGGCACAAAGTTTTTAAGTGTAACTTTACTTTTGGTTAAAAAAAAAAAAAAAACTTGCTCACTTATTAGAAAACAGAATTGTTCTACAGGTTTTGGATGTTCCACTTCTGCAGCTGACATGGATTGTCTTTCATCTTGTATACAGCACTAGTGCCTGGCTCCGCTTTTCACATTTATATAGCGCTTATCAGTTTTGTGATGACAGGGCAGGAGATACCTATAGACATTAGAAAGCTGTCACCCAATCTAGATAATCCAGCAACTGGAGAACTTAAAAAAAAAATCTTGTCCAGCGTCTGCATATCTTTTTTATCAAAGGTTGTCCAGATCCACGTCTATAGATATTAGATGATTTTCTCCCGATCTGGATGATCCAGCAGACTTGCTTGAATGTTTTTTGGCTACCAATCCCAGGGAATATAACATTTAGTCATGATTGATATTTTTGGCTGATTTTCTATCCTTTTTTTCAACCCAAGATAATTTAGGACTGTACCTCTCTTCTATAGCCTTAAACATGTATGATTGGATGAGTGCAAGAGAGATATATTTCACTTGCCGGATTGTGCGTACGTGCCTGATCTCCCTCTCCTGTCTACGGGTTGAAATAATCATCAGTACTACTATAAATTCAGATAGAACATGGAGCAAATTATTGTAGAGTGAGGAAAAAACAAATTGCATGCATTAAATGCAAAGCATGAACTGCCCTCTTTGCATATTTGTCATATACTAGACTGTCCTCGATGACTAGCATCACTTGAAAATTTTCTTTTTTTAAAGTGCACATCCAGAGTTCAAAGCAAATCAGTAAGGCAGGCCATAGATGGAAAAAAAATAGTTTGATTTCCCCATTAACACAGTCAGTCTTGATGAGGGAATCGCTCCCACGGAGCTATTGTGTTCTCCCAGCAGGGGTGCACAGGAAGCTGTCCCTAATGGGAGAACACAGTGATTATTGCTAGTAACTATAGCTGCTGGCAATAATTGCATGCCGAAAATCCAGCATGCTGGTTGTACCCAAGTCGATCAATGAATCTACTTGGGTACATTCAGCTTGCCCATAGATGGCTCGAATATCAGCCAGTCCCTGCTAAACCGGCCTATATTCAAACCATCTATGGCCGGCTAAGTCTCAGTGAAAACTGATTTCTGCTCAGCCATAAGAGAACATTAGATCACCAATATAAATTTTACACCCTGAATGTCACTGCAGTAAATCCAGAACCTCCCCCTCTCTTTTGCACTCATTTTGTCTCTCATGCTCTCTCTTTCCGACTCCTCCAGTCTGTTTCTTCCGTTTCTCTCTCTTTCTCCCACTTTCTCGATGTCTCTCCTTCCCAGTCTCTCTCTTATCCCCCTCTTTCAAATTCAAGTAAACTTTATTGGCAGGACCAGATATATTTTAGCAATGCCAAAGCAATTTGATTGGTGGGTGTGGAAAGAATAACTCCTAGGAAGTTATTAGAGATAAAGAATAATATTAAGGGAGAGAGTCCAAGAATATTTTCTGATTAAGGTATAATAGAAAGCAGAGTAGGGAGTTGAAAAGGGAAGGGGGAGAGAAGCACCAAGAGAAGTGAAGGAAGGATATTAGAGGACACTGGGAAGCAAGCTGTCAAAGCCGGGTACATGACCTGTCAACTTTGGAAGGAGAATAGCCAATTGAAACTCCATTGGCTGAGAAAGGAGGCGTGGCTTGCCTCCGAAATGTGTTCCGATTGACTATTCCCCTCCAAGGTGGACAGGCCGTGTTCCCGGCTATGACAGCTTGCTTCCAATATCCTTCCTTCACTGGAGCCGCTGCAGCGGCATGGACTGACAGCTTAACCGTGGGCAGGACGATTTGCACAGAGCTCCCTCTGGTCTCACACCTGTACAGCTAGCACCTTTGTGAGTGGAACCTTTTTAATGTGTTTTATTTACTTAGAATAAAAACTGTACTACCAAGTGGCACTTAACGCTTCTCTCCCCCTTCCCTTTTCTGTTGCAGCGTGGGTCTCCCAGCCCTTCTGGATGCAGGCTGCCTTGCTTCCCACTTGGTGACAGTTACCCTTTTTAAACTTTATTTCCAGGCTGTCCTTAGACTTTTTCCCATTTAACATCCTAGACATTCATATGGATAGTACACTATAATTTTCGATGGACAATCTTTTTGAGTCACTCGTCACTGGCATCTGTACAGAGAAGGGTAGCGCTGAGAATAATGTTTGTCTCTTGAGTAGGGAGTAGAGTCCAGGGGGTTTAATCCACAATTTCTCATGATCTCTCCTTTAGTCTGTGACATGCTGCACCATATTGTGCAGTTATTTCCACCTTTAGTGGCTCCTCTCTCTAGTAGAATGTGACATTTCCTCTTCTCTTCTATAGAAGTGAAGTCTGGGATGAGAGCAGAGAGTCTCGGGAAGTGCTGAGTTTTTGGGAACCGTAGCAGGAAGTGGACCTCATCCTACAGGAGCTCCTGGTCATACTAATGGCACAATCTACTTTTCTTGGGCTTGTAGATCTGTCTAGGTCAATCTAGGCTGTGGGCACTTAGTCTTTACAGGTTCAGGGTCTATCTGTCTTTGGGATCTTGTAGCATCTCCAGGTATGGGCCAGTTTGAGAGTCACGGCAGTAAGTAGTATAGTTCTTGGGAGTTTATTTGATCTCTCTTTTCGTGGACATATTTTCTTTCTCTCTTTTTCTTCCCCTCTTTCCCTCCTTTCTTTTTTCTCTTTCTCTCTCTCTTTTTAGCGCTTCCCACTTTTTTGCTCCCACTTTTTCCTCTCCCTCTCCCCCCATGTTATCTCCCTCTTTCTTTTTCGCTCTTTCTTTCTCACCTACAGCACAAGTTTATCAAACATTTAAATGACAGCTCGGATAAGGTTGTCCTAGGCATTAGAGACCCGTTACCCTCCTACAATTCTCATGTGATCTGATGGTCAGAAGGTTCTGTTTTGCTTTCACGTATGCTACTTTATAGTGTACAACAGTCAGTTGAAGAGCGATGGTGAATTACTTTCAGTCGTATTACCAGTGCGATATATCTGTGGATTTATTATACACTAGGTAGTGTTACATCAGCTTTGTTTTCCTGAAAAACATTGAATATGCAAAGATGCTGCAGTACAAGGGTAAAAATGAGCAAATATGCGTCATCGGTGCCAGCATTTTATGCGACATGAAAGGCCTACTTCTATTCCAGTTCTGCTGGAAGTGCATTCCATATCCTTTGTATAAAATTAGGATAAAGTAGTTGATTCCAATGTGGCCTCTGGCACTGCCATCATTCAACTCTAGAAAATAGATGTTTTCTTCCCAGCTCTCATGTATCTCAGCAAATGCTAATCTATTTGTTTCCCTACTAATTCTTTACATTTTTTATCTAAATCTGAACCGGCAATAACCCAATTACAATTTCCATGTATGTGGCTGCGCAGGTTTAACCCCTCTGCTCGCAGATGAGCAAAGCACGCAATGCAGAGCAATAAACTTCCTTATCCACTCAATTGAGTGCACGGCAGGAGTCGTATTTAAATTATATATAAATCATCATCTGCAAATCCATGTGGCCAAATTCATTCCTGTATTGCTCAGTTCAGCAGAGAGGAGCAGCTTCTGTTTAATTAAATGTCACTTATGTACTGTATGCCTTTATCCCGCTGCTGAGCTGGCCAGGGTTTTGTATATTGATGAATCAGGAAGCATCTGAAATCCAATATATTATAAAGATACAAAGTACAGCTCTAGCAGTTGGGAAATGTTATTTACATCTCCATATATTTTATTATGACTGCAGCACTGTAGCGTAATTATTTCTGTAGATGTGCCTAATTTAAGTGGCCTTGTTCACTGAGTTGCTGCGAAACATCTTTCAAGCCAAGTTTGGTTGTAGCTGTTAAAAAAAAAAATACGAAAAAAAGCTGCCTTTTCAGGATGAATTGCGGAAAGTAGCATCCTGCCATTTGATTGCGCAGTGACAGGAGGAATCAGTATCAAATATGAAAGGTGAAACACTGTTTGTGAAACATGCAAGTTTTGTCCCTTTAACCCCTTCCTGGCCTACGCCGCTCTGAAGCAAAGTCAGCGTTACAGCACCAGAGAAAGGAGCATCGCTTCTGTCAGGAAGAGAAAAAGAATTCTCGCATTAAATGGATTGGAAGGGCCCTGTGGCTTGCCGGAGGCAGGTTTAAACCCCCCTCTGTACTGTCATTTAAGAGACAGATCTGCAAATATTCTCTCTATTAATATTTCATTTGTGTCTTAAAGATACAGGCCTCATGGTTGGATGTAATTTGAAAGTGAGAATTTGGCATGCATGCCACAATTAACTGTTTCACTACTGGCGATTAAAAAAAGTGCCTTTGAATTGAAGTGCCTTCTTTAATTACCTATTTTACAACATTTCGATTTTCTGCTGGTCCTTATGGAGTAGTCACACATGGCAAAATGCATTTGTAAAAAAAAAAAAAAAAAAAAGCATTATTATTATTATACAGGATTTATATAGCGCCAACAGTTTGCGCAACACTTTACAACATGGGGGCAGACAGTACACTTACAATACAAATCAATACAGGAGGGATCAGAGGACCCTGCTCATTATAATTAGGGCCCTTTTACACCTGTCATGTTTGTTCTGATCAGCAGGGGACCTGTGAACAGGTTCCCTTCTAAATCGGAAAACAAGCATTTTTGTAACATCTGGGTCCGTTCATTTTTGCCCTCCCTGAGCTTGATGAACCCACGTTAGGTCAATGGGCAGGCAGATGTTAATGGAAATGTTTCCATCTGACTACCTAAAATCCATCAGGTCCAGACTAGACTAAACTGACTCCTACTTCCACTCAGATCCACCTAGAAATATTGACCAAGGATCTAATCAGCACGGCTGCGTGAAAGAGGCCTAAGTACCATATTATTAGTATAGATCAGTTGTCTCCAAACTGCGGCCCTTTTCTTGCCTTTATCTGGCCCTTGAGGCAATTATTTCTGCCACTCACACCAACAATGGGGCATAATAACTGCCACTGAAACCCACAATGGGGAACTATTCCTTCCACTGACACCAACTATGGGGCATAATTTCTTCCACTGGTAACATAAATGGGGCACTATTCCTCCCACTGACACTAACTAATTTTCCCCCTAATATAAAAGACTGGGCATTGTTTACTCCCACTGGGCACAGTCCGACCCCCCTAATGTCTGAAGGACAGTAAACTGGCCCTTCCTTAAGAAAGTTTGGAGACCCCTGGTATAGATAATAGGTATTTATTTTGCACTAGAGCAGTCTGTGGCATCCGTGGTCTTGTCACATAGCACAAGAAGCCCCTATTTCCATGTGATAGAACCAGTAAGAACCACTGTATAAGGTGTAAGTATACGCAGATATAACAGACCCCCGTGCCATCTACTTATGTATTCATTAAAAAATATACTTTAACCAGTACCTCATTCTGCAATTTAACAATTCAAGCATTCATACCGGGAGGAACGGACAGCATTGTCACCTAACTGTATTTTGTTGGGTTATAAGTCTAGCAAATGAAGCTTGCTAATTGGAAGAGATGATCAAACCAGTTTCTCCTTCGCTATCCAATCACAGCCATGTCCAATGAACTAAGGGAAATTGCTTTGACTGTAGTCCTAAAAAATAAATGGTCAGGTCATAATGGAGTTGATTTAGGCCAGCCATACACATAGAAAATTTCCTTCTTGCAACCATTGATTCCCCCATCATTACAGACAGTGTTGATGCAGGAATCCCTCCTATCAAGCCATTGTCTTCTCCCGGCGGGAGGGCAGGGGAAGCTGTCCCCGTCCGGAGAAGACAGTGATTATCGCTAGTGGCTTTAGCAGCCGCGTGCAATATTCATAAGCTAATCTGACAGGCTGGTTTTACCCAAGTTGATCGATCGATCAACTTGGTACATTCAGCCTGCCCAGTAATAGTTAGACTCTCGTCTGGCTCCTGCTGAACCGGCTGAGATTCAAACTGTGTATGGATGGCTTTACTAAAACTGGATAGTGCAAAATCTGATGCAGCTCTGCGTAGAAACCAAACTTCCAGTTTTTTTTTTTGTCAACTTAATTAAACAATCTGAAGTTAGAAACTGATTGGCTACCATGCACGGCTGCACCAGATTTTGCACTCTCTAGTTTTAGTAAATCACCCCCTATATATTGTCTGGAATGGTAAGAAAACTTGCTGCTCAGAATTAGTTTTTTATTTTTGGGTTAAACAATGCGCAAATAGTTAGCAATTTGCCTAGAAATAGACTTTGAAACAAATTAGTGCAACTATAGCTGTTGCAACTAAAAAGTTTGTGCTCTGTGTTTATACTTCTGTAATACACCTACCGTTTTCAAGGTATCTATTGGCTATTAGCAGACTTTGGCAGCTATACTACGTTTTCTGAGAATGTATATTTGTGCACCGGAAAAGCTTCATTTTGCTCCAGGAACACAAGGCCACAAGGGTCAAAGGGTTACGCCTGAGACCCAAGCAGTTCAAATCAACATACAAAAGCTAAAAATTAACTGTCTGCTCATTGCCGCCTGCATTTGAGAGGAAACGAGGCGGCACAGGGAACTGCTGAGTTTATTCAGCTATATTGTACAGATAATATCTGCAAGCTCGGGTTTATAATAACAGAAAGCCAAAGTTATGCAGAAAATGGTGAGAAACTGCTTATTCAGATGAAAACGTGCTTAATTTAAACTGCTCTGTAGGTCCCTTCTTAACAATTTGGGCACCAGCCAAACAAAAGAGTGAACATGAAAACCTTGCACAGTTGTCGAGAGCTAGTTATATAAGGGTTAATAAAGCTTCTAAGCAGTCAGTTGAGCTGCTCGCTTAGGATTTGTGTTGGCCTCTAGGACTATAACACGATATGACAAGCTGTGCTGTTGCACCAGTCAGGGCTAATAACGTGTCCTGCCTCGTTTGTGCTGAGCAGACGTATGCAAAATGATGTGTACACAGCCGGCTGCCTGGACCAGTTTAAAGGTGCAGTTCCAGTACTGGTCGGGAACTCGGTCCTAGGTGCTGGTGCAAACTTCTTACCTACAAAGCACCTGCTATTACATTCATCTGCTGTAATGTAATGTTTTTTTGTTTTTTTTTCATTTAAATAGTCATTACACATAAAGAATAGTACCCATTTTTATTTTTGTAAAATTTGGATTGTTTCTCAATACATATTCAAATGAAACATTGGGGGTTATTTATGAAAGGCAAATCCACTTTGCACTACAAGTGCAAACTACAAGTGCAAAGTGCACTTGAAATTGCACTGGAAGTACAGTCGCTGTAGATCTGAGGGGTAGATCTGAAATGAGGGGAAGCTCTGCTGATTTCATCATCCAATCCTGTGCAAGCTACAATGCTGTTTTTTTTTTATTTTACTTGCATGTCCCCCTCGGATCTACAGCGACTGCAATTTCAAGTGCACTTTGCACTTGTAGTTTGCACTTGTAGTTCAAAGTAGATTTGCCTTTTCGTAAATAACCGGCAATGTCTGTTAGATATTTAACCGCTTGCCGACCGCCTCCTGTACATTTACGTCGGCAGAATGGCACGGACAGACATATCAACGGTACCTGTATGTCCCCTTTAAATACCTGTCCGTGTGGTTGCGCGCGTGCTGGTGGCGGAACGCTCGCGACCCTGCCGCCATCCCCGTGAGTCAGACCGTGGGTCTCGTGGACTCAATCGCCGCAGGGATCCCCGCGATCGTCTCACGGAGGTATAGAGCGGGGAGATGCTTGTGTAAGCAAGCATCTCCCGGCTCTGCCTAGTGACAATGACACGGATCTCATATCCGTGTACTCGGAGCGGAGATCAGTGTCATGTGACACAGAGCCCATCCCCCCTACAGTAAGAAACACTATGCAGGGAACACTTAACCCCTACAGCGCCACCAAGTGGTTAACACCTTCACTGCCAGTGTAATTTTCACAGTAAACAGTGCATTTTTATAGCACTGATCGCTGTGAAAATGACAATGGTCCCAAAAATGTGTCAAAAGTGTCCGATGTGTCCGCCATAATGTCGAAGTCATGAAAAAAATCACTGATCGCCGCCATTACTAGTAAAAAAAAAAAAAAATCATGAAAATGCCATAAAACTATCCCCTATTTTGTAAACGCTATAACTTTTTCGCAAACCAATCAGTAAACGCTTATTGCGATTTTTTTTACCAAAAATATGTAGAAGAATACGTATCGGCCTAAACTGAGGAAAAAAATGTTTTTTATATATTTTTTGGGGATATTTATTATAGCAAAATGTAAAAAATATAGAATTTTTTTCAAAATTGTCGCTCTATTTTTGTTTATAGCGCAAAAAATAAAAACCGCAGAGGTGATCAAATACCACCAAAAGAAAGCTCTATTTGTGGGAAAAAAAGGACGTCAATTTTGTTTGGGAGCCACGTCGCACGACCGCGCAATTGTCAGTTAAAGCGACGCAGTGCCGAATCACAAAAAGGGGCCTGGTCTTTAACCAGCCAAAATGGTCCGGGGCTTAAGTGGAGTGATGTTATCCAGCACAGAGCTAGCTTCCTGTTCTCTAATCTCATACAAGTATATTGCCAGCAGCCTCTTTTAAGCCTTCTTTAGCCTCGTTCCTTCCACTTTTCATAATTATACTTTTAATATAACTATCAAGTGATCTTATCTTATAGAAATTGTTTGCACTAAATCACATGTCAAACACAAAGTCCTTGGGCCCTCCAGGCCATTTCATGTGGCTCTCGCACCTCTCTTGCAGCTGCAGCAACCCCCTCATCTCTGTCCCCACCTTGTCTCAGCATTTGGCAGCAAAGAGGAGGACAGAACTCCTCATACAGATTCTGTGCACCTGCAGCACCCCTTCGTCTCTGCCTCCCCTAGTCTCAGCATTCAGCAAACTCCAGCCCTTCTCTGGTCCTCATCCAGTCCCTGCATTTTCTGTTTCCCAGCTCCATCCACAGCTTCTTCCAGCACAGGGTAAAAGGGGTGTACTGTGATGTAAGGGAGGGTGGGGGACTTTTGATAGCAGGGGCGTGGGATGCTCTGGACATCTAGTCTAAAGCCTCGTACACACGATCGGACTTCCATAGGACTTTTCCGTGGATTTTTGTCCGAAGGGCATTGGCCGTGAACTTGTTCTGCATACAGACGGCAGAACTTTTTCAGCCAACATACACGAAACGACGTTGTTTTTCAGCTCTTTAGCGCCACCCTTTGGTCAACTTCTGCTAATATTGTCTGATGGTTAGCATTGGTTCGGAGCATGCGTGTTTGTTCTTTGGATTTTAGTCCGATGGACTTGTGTACACACGATCAGATAATCTGACGGAACACATTTGTTGTCGGACAATTTGAGAGCATGGCTATCCACAATTTGTTGTTGGAAATTCCGACAACAATTGTCCGATGGAACGTGTGTACGGGCCTTTACGGATACAACCGGCCCTTTGAGGGCAACCATAATGCTGATGCGGCCCACAATGAAATTGAGTTTGACACCCCTGCACTAAATGATCCTTTCAAGGTGTGCATGATTCTTTTTGTCGAAAAGAGGCTAGACCGGTTGAAAATTTGTAAGATTTAACAAATTAGTCTTTTTTCAATTAATAGATTATTTGAAGCCATCAAGACCAATCTTCATTTATCCTTTTGTGTATAGCCAGTATTTAATGACACTTAAAGCGGAGCTCCACCCGCAATTTTTTTTTTTTTTAAAAGTCAGCAGCTACTAACACTGTAGCTGCTGACTTTAAATCAGGACACTTACCTGCCCTACTCTCCTGCGCTGATGGCCCCCCGATGCCGATCCCTCGATCGGCGCAGGTCCCGCACTGCCATCCACACTAAGGGAAACAGGCAGTGAAGCCTTACGGCTTCACTGCCCGTTACCTACTGCGCATTCGCGCGAGTCTCGCGCCGACTTGTGAATGGGCGGCTGCTCTCTGGGATTACACACAGTTCCCAAAAAGCAGCGCGCCCCATTCACTAGAAGAGGATGGGGAACAAAACAGACCGCGGTTACGGAAGAGGCAGATTACAGACTTCCGCATAGCAACGGGTATTTCGGGTGAGTATATATAAAAAAAAAAAAAATTCTATTTTTTTTTTCTATTTTTTTTTTGTGAAATATTTTTTTCTGGGTGGAACTCCACTTTAAAAAATTTACACTATGTAGTAAAGTTACAGGTTAAAGATTGCATATACATTAATATGTTTTCTGTGTGAGCACTTATACATGCATACATTCTAACTTTTTCTAAAGGTTTTTACTAAAATATGAACAGTCTAAGTTTTCCTAAACTTTTTTGATCTTTAATTTGTTCCTGTAACCCATATTCAGGAAAAGCAACTGTTTTTAGCAAACTAAATATAAGTTACAGTGATACATCTAATCCACAGCTAGCCAATTGACTGCTTAGATATTGGTTTAGAGAGGGGTTTTACAGCATGCCAATCGTGTCTAGCATGGCAACAGCCATTGATTATGTCAGTTTGTCATTAATTTGTACAGGCTTCCTGTCTGAAGCTGTATATAATGACCTGACTACACCCACCACAGAAATAGACAGATCTAGCAGTGCACAGCTATTAGCAGGCGTGGGAATGAGCCCTATACGTTTTAAAGCATTTTTAAGCCTGTTTTTACAAAAAAAAGTATGTGTTTTGTTTTATAAAGAAACGTATAACCCATGAAAATGTATTTAAAGAGCGCTGTGGATTAGCTAAAGACAGCAGAGGAGAAGTAGCTTCCTTTCAGACACAGCTGTCTCTAACTAAATCTTTCTACTGAGCCTTCCAATAAAATTTGACTCATCAGGTTCTGCCTGTAAATCTCATTATGAACTATGGATTAGAAAAATACAAAATAAAAGACTACACAATATCCACATACAGTATTTTAAATTTAACTTAGAAATGCAAAATCTTTACATTTTTTTTTTTAATCCTCACTCAGTGGCTGCCTTCACTTTATTTAGAGGACTTTGAAGTTGACTTTGTTGCCAGAATCAATTGCTGGATAATTGCTGAACCTGCAAAGATTGTGGTAGATATTTACTTCTCACTGCCTGAGGACTGTATAGAATAAATGGGTGGTGTTGAATTCCTGGTCTCGCGTTGCATTCAGTGGTTTCTCCCACCATCCAGTTTGCCACCATTGTGTCCTGTTGTGATGTAGGGGTTAGCGAGTAGAACCACTTGAGAACAGCAGGAGATCAACAGATTAATGGTTCCTGAGGAGTCTTCAGGTGGTAATTTCTCTTTAATAAAGCAACGTTCAAAGGAAAGAAAGAGAGGGAGGCTCTTTAAAGGGGTTGTAAAGGTAAATGTTTTTTCACCTTAATGCATCCTATGCATTAAGGTGAAAAAACATCCGACAATACCGCCCCCCCCCCCCCCCGAGCCCCCGTTTTACTTACCTGACCCCTCGAAAGTCCCGCGCTCGCCCTGTCATCCTTCTCGCCATTCAGCCTGGCCGTTGATTGGCTACAGTGGATGGATTGAAAGCAGCGCAGCCATTGGCTGGCGCTACTGTCAATTACATCCAATGATGCGGCGCGCTGGGGGGCGGGGCCTAGTGATACAGTGAGTGGCAATAGCCGCTGGCAGTATCACTGGACGTGCCCACAATCACTCACCACCATGCGAGCTCGCTCGCATATAGGTGGTGGGTGATTGCGGGGAGGAGCCGAGACAGCTGCCGAGGGACCCCAGAAGACGTGGATCGGGGCCACTCTGTGCAAAACGAGCTGCACAGTGGAGGTAAGTATAACATGTTTGTTATTTTTAAAAAATATTTATTTTTTCTTTACAGTCCCTTTAATTGTACAATCAAATTTGAAAGTAAAGAAGAGACTGGATACAAGCTAACTGTAAGAGGACTTTTGGTTTTATTTTTTTCATGTAAGTTGGCAAGACACCCTACATTTTTGTGAATAATCTGCTGTTCTTTGAGCACCTTCCCTTCTCCCATAAAGCAGGCCATACCAGGAGCAAACTTCTTTCCTGCAACCCCAGACAATGTTAATGTGGGAATCCCTCCTGCCAGGCCATTGTCTTCCCCCCGATGGGAGGGCAGAGGAAGCTGTCCCCGCCGGGAGAAGACAGTGAATTTTTGCTAGCAGTTATAGCAATAAATTCAGGTAAAACCTGGTGTGCTGGTTGTACCCAAGTTGATTGATCGATCAACTTGATACATTCAGCCGGCCCATAAACGGTTTGAATCTCGGCTGGTTCCTGTCTTAGTCTAACATATCCTCAAATCAGACTGCAACATTACAACCCTGAGATCATCGCACATGTCCCTGTTTGTCCATAGTGCACCTCTCTCCCCATGTTCCTTATGACACACCCAGCCTTCTTCCAAAACCCCTCAGTGCAGGGCACTCTTGCTCATGCCTAGAACAGCCCAAGCTGTGGAAAAGCCATCAAGTCCAGATACAGCAAAAAAAAAAAAAAAACTGGTGTTCTTTTTAGTTTGGATATGTCAAATTAAGTATTTTAATAGTATATTTCAGCCTTTCCCAACCTATGAGGAATCCTTCAAGTAACATTCAAGTCTCAGGGAACCCTTGCTAATAATTACAGTATCTACAACTCGTGATACATTAGTGTGATGTTCAGTGGGAAGAATGCTCCTTGCATTAGGGCCCCTTTCACACTGGGGCGGGAGTGGCGGTGGCGGTAAAGCGCCGCTATTTTTAGCTGCGCTTTACCGCTAATTTCGCTGCGCTATTCGGCCACTAGCGGGGCGGTTTTACCCCCGCTAGCGGCCAAAAAAGGGTTAAGAACCACCGCAAAGCGCCTCTGCAGAGGTGCTTTGCCGGCGGTATAGCCGCGGTGTCCCATTGCTTTCAATGGGCAGAAGCGTTGGAGGAGCGGTAAACACACCGCTCCTTCACCGCTCCAAAGAGGCTAGCAGGACTTTTTTTTCCGTCCTGCTAGCACACAGCACCCGGTTTGCAGGCGCTATTTTTAGCGCAATAGAGCCTGCAAACCGCCCCAGTGTGAAAGGGGTCTTATGGTCAATGGGAAGAATTCCCCTTTACAGATAGCTAAAAAAGATTATTGGTGTCAGTGGTTACTTATACAAGAGGCAAGTCGGTTTTCAGGCGCTATTTTTAGCACAATAGCGCTTGCAAACCGCCCCAGTGTGAAAGGGGTCCTATGGTCAATGGGAAGAATTCCCCTTTACAGATAGCTAAAAAAGATTATTGGTGTCAGTGGTTACTTATACAAGAGGCAGAAATTGCTCGAGTAACCCCTAGCAACGTTTGGAGGAAGCCTAGGGTTCCAAGTAACCCTATTTAGGAAAGGCTGGTATATTTAATTGATAAATGGTGCAAAACACAACCTTTTCTTTATTATGCTTAAGAAGCACTTGATGATTCCAGAGTTCTCTCATTGCATTGCAATTTTTAAAGATAGTTTATACAAATCCTACTCAGCTTACATATTCCTATTCCTTTGAATACATCAGTGCTTTTTTTTTTATTGGCACATTAGTGCTTTTTTTTTTTTTTTTCGTTTTCTTCCATTACTAACTTCTCCTTTTAGAATCCTTTGAGAGAGGCCTTGTCAAAAGTCATTATACAGAGCAGAGGATCCTGGGTTTCATGTGCATGAATATTTGCTACTCCTTTCACTGCTTTATTTAATTTCCTCTGATATGCGCTGTGCTGGGTCACAGTGACTTTGATGTCCCTGTTACCTCTAGTATTTGGTGTTTCTTTAATACTCCAGGCTGCAATTGCTTACCAGGAGAATGAATAGATTTTTATTTCTGCTGCACTAATCATTACTGGAACTGTGCCTTAAAAAATTAACTTGCTGGGAATTATTTACAAAGGAAAAGCAGTGCTTATTGGAAGGGCATTAGACAAAATAAGTATTGGCAAAAATATCCTATTGATTTATACACTTCACAGCTAATATACATAATATGTTGAAGGCATTGTAAAGAATGTAAGCAATCAAAAGTAACCTTTCGTTGCTCTAAATGATTGGAGGGTAGCCATATTTGCTTATTATGTAGATCTAAAGGCTGTGTTCATACTGATTGCCTTTTTTCGTATGCAGAACTTTTTCTGCTTTGACTGGTAAAAAACAGTATGGCACACAGATTATATCTCAGAAGATGTTTAAGCAGGGAGCCATACTCCCTGACATCTAGATACAAAGAGCATCTACAATGCTCAGCAGAACATATAGCTGCGGAAGAACACACATGTAAAAATCGAAAACTCAGATGCGTACTTTCTGAAAGTACATGATAAATTCCCACACCCAATTTGCCTTTCATTGTGTATCTAGTAAAATAGAATTCAAGAACAGTGTTTCCTTCCTCCTGGTTTGAATAGCCTCCAGCAGATCATATTTTCCACGCTACCAGGTAGAAGCACAGTTAATTAGTAACATAGAAGCACACTAATTATTTCACTTGATTCTATGAAGAGAGCTGCAAAGCACTTGGTGGCCACTGAGGACCGGAGATCTGAAGCACTGAGTTTGACTCCGATTGGTAAGCTCCTAAAGTAGGCAGTAGAAAATATTTCTTTGTCTGTAAAATTAGCATTTATAAAATGTAAGAGATATGCATATTTTATGTAAAAATTAATTCTTAATTCTTACAACCTTGTTTTGTCCATATACCAAGCTTTTCGGTCAGGTCAGCTCCAGACTGCATTTATAGTCAATTCCAAATTGGGGTATTAAACTTCAAACTTAAAGCAGTATTAAACCCAAAATCAAACATTTATTATATTGAAGCTTACTAATGCTTAGACGTGGTGGCTGCATTATATTTCTTTTTTAGGTTTTCTTCTATTTTCACCCTGTTATGTCTGTTGTTTTTCAAAAGAACAAGCTCTCGTGCAGATTGTGTCAGTTATAGGGATGAAAAAAAACATTTACCGACCCCGGCCCTGGCTCCTGGGTCGGTGTCAGTTTATAATCAGTACCCTTAAAATATATATTATATCATGTACTTTTACATGTACTCCTTTATGTTTCATGTCCATATCCCCTGCGTGGGAATTTGTTATCTGTTTCCCCTTTTTCATATCTCAATAAAAAACATTGTACCAGAAACAAACCATTTACCACTGGCAGATGTGCTTACAATGATCAGCTTTTATTTTTTTAAATCTTTATCTCAAAAGGAAAGAAAACTGTTTGCTGTAACTGCTTATAAAGTGTTAGCTGGAGTTAGTGTATTTAAATCTGCTAGTCGATCGAACACCCCCTCCCCCCAGATTAAAATGCTGCTGTCGAAAGGTGCCCCATGTGCTCATTCGTCCAAGGTGGAGGTGTGTTCTGCGCCAGATCACCAGGCGAAAACAGAGGAGAAAAATTAAATGAATGCAGTTACCACCTCAAAGGATTGGTGAGCTGCAGTATATTACATTTTTGTTCTTGATTTAATACTGCTTTAATTGCAGCAAAAGCTGTTGCTTTAAACCAACCGTTAGAATTTTAAGAAGGTTTTAGTACCTGAAAATTGTTTCTCTCCACCTGACCGCCGCCCCTGCTCCTTTGGTGCACATGAGCACCCTACTGGTTTTAGAAAATATTTGTAGGGCTCCATGCACACTATCAGCTAAAAAAGTGGCAAAAAAGTCCTGGATGAAAAACGCTCATAGTAGCGTTTTTGTGCCAGTTTTTAGCAGCAGTTATGAGCATTTAACTTTTTTTTTCTGCCAGCTAAACGCTCCCAAAAATGCAAAGAAAAAAAAAGCTGAAGCTTCAAAACTGCTTTTAGAGTAAAATAGTGTGCATGGACACATAGGATAACATTATTTGCTTCTAGAAGCAGAACATAATGCTTTAAAAGCTGCTGCTAGGAGCAATTTTTTAAGCTAGTGTGCATGGAGCCTACATATACTGTTTTTTCCTAGGTGTGTTCGGGCAGGCGGCAAGATGTCCTAAGTCATCTTCCTCAGGCAGTGGCCGGGTTCTGAATGCTGCAGAGAACAGCCCCATTTAGTTGTATATTACATGCATAAGGAGCTAGATCTTCTATTATTAATCTCCAACATTTTGAATGACTTACTACTTTTGATTAACTAGAATCGATTTGGCGAGGTTGCTTCCATGCTTCCATGTGACGGAATCACCCCCAAACAGAGGAATAGGTCTTTAGAAAGACCCAATAATGTAAAATGTAACAAGAGTGCAACACCAGTGGTTATGATGTCCAGAAAGATATTTTAATGATCTAGCTTGTTAAAAAAACTGTGTGTTTTGGGGGCTCACACACTCCCCCTTGATCAGGAATTAAGCAGAATATAACTCCATTGTTACATTATGCCTGGACTAAAAGGGGTTTAAAAATACTTATAGAACTCATATAAAAAGTTAGTATGAGCAGGTTGTACCTAGCCACGTAATTACGTGACACCTCTCCCTGTTGCATTCTCCCATGAGTTCACTGAAACCTGATGATGTGACCCCAACAGGAGGGTCCTTGATGCCCTGTGCTCACCGGAACTGGGTTCAATAAAGCTAGAGTTCATTCAACCTGAAAGAGGACCTGTGCTGGACTGCAGAATGGTGAGTGTGCATGAGGCAAAGAGACAGAAAGGAGGTAAATATTGCTGCCAGAATTGCTTTTTTATTTAATTTAATTTTATTTATTTATTTTATTTCAGTAGCTGAAGTTTGGTTTAACATTCCCAAACTGCCACTGAAGGGTGCTAAATGTTTAAGGAAAGCAGCTTAAAGTTGTCTGAAAAGCACTAAGCTTGTTTTGCTGTTCTACACACTGCCTTCAGGACTAGTAACTCAAAGCTAAAGCCTATGCCGATTGGGTCACCCAAAGCCTAAATTTCAGCCTGTTCATCAGGAACATTCACCCTGTGTATGGCCAGCTTTAGCTTTGTAAATACCAGTAACCAAAACGACGGAATGAGCGCTTCCTGAAGACGACCAATCAGGTGGAAACGTTTTGGAGCTTTGTCTGCGTCATTGTGACGTAACTTTCGGCAGGCACCATCTTTTAATGGGGACCCGAGCCGCACTCCTAAGCACTACGGCAGGCCCCGCAAGCAACCAATGCTGCAGACAGGTTCTAACCACCACCATAAAAAGTGAGTGTAATACTTACCTTTTTAAAAATGCATTTGTTAAAATAGTTTTACACTATGGGCTTCCTTTTATCATTTCCCTCCAAGTGGTACTATTGGATCTCCAGTATCAGACAAACCCAGCACAAATAGACAACTAATTTAAAGGAGACATGCCCCACAAGCGAGCTTGACCACAGATAGTTGGTCAACAGATTCTGGTGAGTGTAATTTCATGAGGGGCACCAGATGCACAGATCGGATAAAGCACCAAAGTCACGTATGTTACAGAGCACCTGGACCTGCACTGTGGGTGTTTTAAACCATTTGGGATTCTTTTATTGGACAATAATCTTTTTGATATTATTGAGTGTGGACAACAATTTATAGTTTTTTTTTTCACTTTGTTTTGTGACATTTAAAAGCTGATAAGCACTTCATATGAAATTCCCCTTATACTTATTTAGGTGGTTATTGGTACCGTATTTGCCGGTGTATAAGGCGACTGGGCGTATAAGACAACCCCCTAATTTTCCAGCTAAAATTTTGGTTTTGGGATATACTCGCCGTATAAGGCGACCCCCTTCTGACTAGCCATGCCTCACCTCACCTTACTGTGCTATTGCATACCTCACTGTGCCATTGCATACCTCACTGTGCCATTGCATACCTCACTGTGCCATTGCATGCCTCGACGATCCCATACCTTATCTCTGACATGTAGAATCTCAGTCAGACCGCGGCCGTCCATTTTTCAAAAGCCGCGCCTCCTCCTCGTGTTGTTCTGTGATAGGCGGAACACTCAGCTTCCCAGCAGACACTGTGTTCAGTGTTCCGCCTATCACAGATGCCCTCTCATCCGAGGACGAAGCTGAGTGTTCCGCCTATCACGGAACAGCACGAGGAGGAGGCGCGGCTTTTGAAAAATGGACGGCCGCGGTCTGACTGAGATTCTACATGTCAGGTACCAGCGTATAAGACGACCCCCGACTCTTGAGAAGGTTTTTATGGGTTAAAAAGTCATCTTATACGCCGAAAAATACGGTATATAAGAGACTAGCGTGGTTGACTATATTATTTATCAGCTTTAGCTTTGGACTTAGACTAGAGATGGTTGGCAATGGTTTTGAGGTTTTTTTTTTTATTTTTTATTATTTAGAAACAAATTCTAGGTTTTAAGCATTCTAAGTAGAAGTTTTTATTGAAGGGTTAAAAGTAAGCTTCAACATAGAGGTGAACAAGCCCTCAATGTTGCAGAGGTGTAATCCCCACTAGTGTTCTGCAGGAAGCCAGCTAATGTTTTGGTAGGAATCCAAATGGGTGCATATATTCCGTTTTAGTATTTTTATCACACTACAAGGCACAGTTGAGAGATTTTTTTTATTCAAATTTTGCAAATGTCACACAGCTAATTAGTGTCACATAAATAGCGAGTTGCTGCCAAGGACAGCCGTTACATAATGAAGGACAATGCAGACAGTGTGTGGTAAAATTACCAGAATCCTATCACTTGAACGACACAGCAATGTTTGTTAATGTAGAGAAGTGTAATTGTGAGAGAACTGTGTGAAAATAGGAAACATAATCAGTGTTGCTTGTACCTAATGACCTTTATCAACATTGCTGGTATTTACTGCCTGTGTTGTGGCAAGAATGTCACATTATGCCCAATGTTATCCAAAGGGAGTTTATTCTCTCTAGAGCAGGTACACATGTGCATCAAGCACGCGCCTAGTTCTGATCGCTCTTTCCCTGGCCATTTTCATATAGTTATGTATATTGTAGGGTAGTTCTCTTAATGTCTCATGCTTGTTTCCTTTTTAGTTTTCTGTTTGCTAAAGTAAAGCTGGCTATGCATGACTCAAGTTTCGAGAAATTGGAGCTGCGGGTGGCCCTGTTGAAACCACCTGGCCTCACAAAATTAGATTTCAAAAGCACACTGGCAGCACGGTGGCTAAGTGGTTGACACTTCTGCCTGGCAGCACTAGGGATGACGGTTTGGATCCCAACCACGACACAACCTGCCTGGAGTTTGCATGTTCTCCCTGTGCCTGCGTGGGTTTTCCCCTGGGTACTCCGGTTTCCTCCCACACTCTGAAGACAAGCGGGTAGGTTAATTGGCTCATGTCTAAATTGGCCCTAGTGTGTTTATGTATGAATGTGAGTTAGGGACTTTAGATTGTAAGCTCCCTGAGGACAGGGACTGATGTGAATGTGCAGTACATACATGTGAAGCACTGCGTAGATTGGCAGCACCATATAAACACCTGTAATAAATAAACATGAAATAGTTGGAAAATACTTGGCTTGACAATTACTGCATCCTATCATATGCAATCACTGTTCGGGTATTTAGGCAGCCACAGGTGCTACGGCTTTCTGAAAACAATAACCGGCAGTGTAGATTCCTCCATTCATGGTGTTTAGCATGGTTTGGGGAACCTATTGATTTCTCTTGTTTAGCCCGTGAGGCTGAACAAGAGAAATTTATGCATGTATGGCTGGCCCTTCATACTCGCTCACTCACTCAATCACTCACTAAGAACAATAGGCAATCTATCTGTAGTTAGAATTAGAAATCTGTGTTTGTCCACGGCATAGCAGATGAAGAAATATGGTTAACTCAAATTCGTTCCTATCTGTTGAGACATCTCTGTGTGCATTAACGGCCTATCCCCATACGTTCCCGTTATGTAACTATTTTGTACTCCTTTACAAGCTCATGTTGGCACAAGTGACGGTCAAGTCTTTTGTCTTATTTGCATTTTATCAGCCATGCGCGGGCCACCTTTAATCACAGTTTTTCCCTAACATTTTAAGATTCAGCCCCATCCCTAATAAACATGGGGTAGTCTCTTGGTTTTAAATGTATTATCCCACCCCCATCCTCAAGCACTTACATTTGTAAGCAATGTCCTAATAACTGATGATATTTGACATGATCCAAGTATATATAGCCAGTGTAAGATATTGATTTTCCTGACTTAATCCATTTGTGTCACATTTCACACAGGGATGGAAGGAAGTTTCTGATGTGACAACACTTGGCTTGGTTCACAACCTTAAGGCTAGTGTCAGCTACTGATGCACAATGATTGCACATTGCTTGTTGTGAATCCACCTTGCATGGTATGCAGAGGTAACAGTTGGGTCAAATCACAGCCTGACTTCTTTTTTTTATTTTTATTTTTTTCTTTTTTCCTTTTTTTTTTGCATTCTGTCTGATAATATGAGCTCTTTTTGACTTTTTGTACACTAATTACCCCAATTTGCATACTATGAAACTCATTACAGAAACAATAATTTTGCAATTAAATATTGCAAAACAAGTATGTATGGTATCAATTCAAACTACTGGAGAAATCATCTACAACGGAAGCGTGAAACTAAATCTGGCTGTTTTTACTATAAGAGTAGAAAGGTCACTTCTGCTCATTGGAGCTGTGTTCTCTTCAAGCGTCCAATCACGTGCAAGACAATAACTTTTATTTTTCTATATTTACTTATTTTCCGGCACATTTTTGGGTATTAAAATTGAACACAGGTTAACTGTGGCAAGTGAAATGTCTAATCTCTTTTGTGAATGATCCCCAATGTATTTTTGGAGCAATAAAGTAAGTGTCTGGTACATTATGGGAATTTTGTAAGCTGATGCCATATTCTCTCTTTTTTTTTAACTGATCTTAAATATTGTTCATAGTAAAAAAAAAATACACCTGGGTGTGCAACCTTCATAGTATGGTAAGTAAGGACAATTTTATTAAAATTTATTAATTAATTGAATTAATTAATTAAATTAAAAAGTGCATAAAATATACCATCAAGACTCTACTAGACTCAAACCATCCTAAGCATGGCAACGCTCTTCATCCATGAAGCAATGTTAAGGTGAGAGCATCTGCTCAACAATAATTCAGGTCAACTGGTTTCCAGGGCTGAACCTGTTCATGAGAACCTTATGCTTGTGAGTATATTTTATACCTTTTTAATTAACCAGAACTAACCTGACTACTGTGCTATGCCAGGGCGCTCTGGTGTGTTTGTTTTATTACAGGAGAGACATTTCCAGCCTATTTTAAGAGCTATGAGGTATAAATGAACCATGGGTGCAAACAGAAGAAGCTGATTTTGTGTAAATCCTAATTTCTTATAATAAACTTCTTTGATATCTGATACGTGATAAGAAAAAACGATTTATCCAGACTGAAATTCAGTGAGTTCACTTCTATTCTGTATTCTTATCAGTTACACATTGTTCTCTGATATCTCTTTGGACTGCAAAACACCATTCCCTATGTTGTGAAGAAAGGAATAGGGGGTTGTCCTGTCCTAGGATGACAACTCTTTTCCATAGATATCACATAGTGAGTGTTGTCAGCCAGCCTAGGAGGGGAAGCGTGTTGATTGGCAAGATCACCAGATGAAAATTAAGGAAAACAAGCCTGAAAATAGAAAAACAAATGCAGCCACAACATCTAGGGGCCAATAAGCTGCAATATTTAAAATGTTTATTCTTGGGTTTAAATAAACTTTAAGGGTAGAGTATTTTTACCCTAGTCTGTACTCAGTAGGCAAAACAATGTGTTGCATATGACAACACGACAACAATTAAAACTTCTGTTTTAAAATAAAACCAATAGTTTTTGCATCAAGGTTTCTTTAACATTTTATTTTTTAACTTATGCCGCGTACACACGATCAGAATTTCCGACAACAAATGTTCGATATGAGCTTTTGGTTGGATATTCCGACCGTGTGCGAAAATCCGTCAGAAAAAAAACCACGGTTTTGTTGTCGGAATGTCTGATCGTGTGTACGCGGCATTAGCCATTTATTTTATTTATATTTTTGCTATGCCCCCAAAAACAAATTATAAAATGTGTTAATTCCTAAGATCTGTGAATTGTAAATTTTTTTTAATTATTCTTTATTTATGTATGAAATAACATCATTACTATATCACCAGAAGAGAGTTACCAAACAACTAAGATATTTGCAGATAGCATCACACCATCTAGTTCAAAAAGATGAAGAAATGTAGACATATTGCAAATATATGGCAAGCTTACATAAATGTTAAAAATTGAGACAACTCTACTATACAGCATACCGTCTACCTGCTACTCTCGACAACTGTTTTACCCCAAATTTTCCAAAGCCTACTAGGATAGAAGTATGTGCTTCTTATTCGTTTTTTTTTTTTTTTTTCTTCACGAGAGCAACCTACAAACAAAAAAAAGACTTGGGTTTCTTTAACCCCTTCCATACCGGGCCATAGCAAAATGACGCCGGCAGGAACCCTCTCTCCCTCCGGGTGGACGTCATATGACGTCCTGGGTTTGAGGGGGGATATCTGAATGATGCCTGCAGCTAGAGGCATCATTCAGATATCCTTTTTTTCAGCCGGCGATCCTGCGCACCATAAGAATGATCATAGCGGCAGTTCTTATAGGCGGCGGGAGGGGACACCCCCCCTCCCGCCGCCATCCGGTGCTTCTCCGGGCTCTCCCGTGCGATCGGGGACCCGGAGAGAATCTCCGGCGCCGGTGGTGGGTCACGTGATGAGCATAGCGATGACTGGTGACCAGATGGTCACCAGTCATCTCTATGATCGTCGGAGGCCCGGGCGAGATGTGATGACGTTGCGCCCGGGTCCTCAAATGTAAACAAAGCCGCCATTGCGGCTGTAAGTATGAGATCGTGAAAAAAATTTCACTGATCTCATGCTTTCCAGCCTGGAGGAGAGATGTGGGGTCTTATTGACCCCGCATCTCTCCATAAAGAGGACCTGTCACACACATTCCTATTACAAGGGATGTTTACATTCCTTGTAATAGAAATAAAAGTGATCAAAAAAAAAAGTAAAAAAAAAAAAAATTAACTTTTTTTTTAAAACGCCCGTCCCCAATAGCTTGCGCTTAGAAGCAAACACACATGTAAGTCCTGCCCGCATATGTAAACGCCGTTCAAACCACACATGTGCCGCGTGCGTTAGAGCGCGTGCAACAATTCTAGCACTAGACCTCCTCTGTAACCCTAACCTGGTAACCTGTAAAAAATTTCAAACGTCGCCTACGAAGATTTTTAAGTACCGAAGTTTGGCGCCATTCCATGAGTGTGCGCAATTTTAAAGCGTGACATGTTAGGTATCTTTTTACTCGGCGTAACATAAGCTTTCATATTTTACAAAAAAAATGGGCTAACTTTACTGTTTTGTTATTTTTTAATTCATGAAACTATTTTTTCCCCAAAAAAAGGCGTTTGAAAAATTATTGCGCAAATACTGTGCAGGATAAAAAGTTGCAACGAGCGTCATTTTATTCTCTAGGGTGTCTGCTAAAAAAAACATATATATTTTTTCGGGGGTCTGAGTAATTTTCTAGCAAAAGAATGATGATTTGTACATGTAGGAGAGAAGTGCCAGAATAGGCCCGGTATTGAAGTGGTATAAAAAGCCCTGTATGGAAGTGGTTAAAGGAGAAGTATGGGTTTCCAGTTTTTTTTGGATTCATACTTACCTCGGTAGATGGAGCATCAGACCGATGCTCCATCTGTCCCCCGCCGTCTGTGCACTGAGAACCGAGCCACCGAACATCGCCGCTGGCTCGGTTCTCACAGATCCCCGAGAGGAAAGCCGCTGACTGTCAGTCAGCGGCTTTCCTCTCTGCTTCTCTACGCTCATTGGAGAGCTGAGCAGTGGAGGGGCGGGGATAGGCTGTCTCAGCAGCTCGCTGATACGATGAGACTGCCATCAATCAGGGCAGCTGGCGGATCCTGACTTGAGAAGTCGTGATGACGTGCTGCCCCGACTGATGGCAGTGACATCAGCGGAGAGTGGACTTCAGACCGCTCTCCGCTGAAAACGGGTCACAGGAGTGCAAAACTAATTGCACTCCTGTGACCCAGAGGAGAAGCCCAGCCTAAAAAGCTCAGGCTGGACTTCTCCTTTAACATTTTATTTTTAACCATAGCTATTTATTTTATTTATATCATTTATATTTTTTCTATGCCCCCAAAAACAAATTATAAAATGCGTTAATTCCTCAGATCTGTGAACTGTAAGTGACCTTTAAACAACGTCTGTTAAAAAAAAAGTGCTAAGCATGCATGAAAGTATGTTTCATTTTCCATGTTGGATCTGATTACAGTTTCCATCAGCATAAAATGTTATTCTGAAAAGCCATAGCGAAACGAGTTTAATATGGTGGTTAATAGAGGTTCCTGTTTCTGACACCTGTAACTGGTGTGCTACATTGGTTTAATGGCGTGAACTGCAGTCCATTGTGATCACATTTGTTCTGTTCAGTTAGCAATTCCTACTGGTAGGTGCTCATGTCTATAAAGAACCAGCAGATGCTACTTGGTTATTTCAGTCTATATTAATTAACAAAATAGGTTATTCTTGGCTGCAATAATTAACTAAATACACTTGTCTACAGAATAGTAAACAGGGCTACAAAAATGCTTTATTGTGTCACTCATTATGGTCTCCTTGTATGTAAACTGGACAAAAGCATTGTGGAGATGTCCCCAATTAGATTTCCCCACATTCTTCCAAACCTTGACATTTCCTGCTTGTAGAGGAAATTGTGTCAGCTTCTAAAATTTGCAAGCAACTCCTAAGCTGGCCATACACTGTAAGATTCATCACTTAATTCCCCCCATCCACACCAATTAGGCACCAGAATTCCCAAACAGGAACTGATTGGATGCAGTCGCTGTTCGGCTGACAGTTTCCTGCCCATCTTCTTCAACTTTTAGATCGAAGGATGATGACTGGGAGGATGCTGACAGGGCCACCCATGGCTTGAATTTTGACTGGTTCTTCAGGAACTGGCCAAAGTTTATTTCACCCATGGCCAACTTCTCATACAGTGGGCTATGCCCACACTGCAGGGGTTAACTGCTAGTGTTTTTCTAGGGGAGAGAAGAGTGGGAAAATACTTACATAATCCTTCGATCCTCCCAACACAAGACCAGTCCCTGTGGATGTGTTTTATAGACCTGCTCTGGATGTGAGGAAGTCAAGAACAGTCCACTGCTTGATCATGGGGGAGAGACATTTGCTGCTGGAGGATCAGGTGAGTATAGACTTTCTGTTCACCCCTGCACAAAACGAGCAGGTAGTGGCTGTGCCACTGCATGGGAAATTTGGTACAAGAACCAGTATTTTGGACTTGGACAACACTGGCTCTTGTTCCAAATTTAATTACCTTGTTGTTGAAATGTAAACAAAATGTAATATAACATTATATATATATATATATCCAACTATATAACCAAGCAAATCACAGGAGCTAGCAATCCTATATCATTAATTTTAAAGGATGTTATTTTAAAGAAAAATGAGGGATTGGTTGTCTTTGCATTTAAATATTTTTAAAACCTGCCTTGGGGTCATTTACTCAGCCTATCTACAGTCAGTAGTCATATATACATATTTAATAAAAAAAAAAAAAACATCTCTTGGCCACTAAGAAGGAGGTGATAATGAAGGTTCTTTTTTGCATATTTGGAAACCACAATCGTTTCATTCATCAAAAGAAAAGCATCTGGAATAGATGGACCATGCAATTTTAGGTGTGTTAATGACTCCTCGTTTAATCCAGTGAACGATTAGAAACATAGAAAAGTGACGGCAGAAAAAAGACTGAGTGGTCCATCGTGTCAGCCAGTATTTGATTAGTTACCTTGGATTAAAAGATGTATGTCATAGCTCTTCTCTAAAATGTGGAACATTGAAATATAAAGGGATTTTTTAATTCAGTCACTGTATATAACCTGGAAGTAGTAAGGTTGGTACGGTAGGTGTATCTGGATACAAAAATTTTTTTTTTTACATAAATTATATATTTCTATAGCAGTATGACTTTTGAAACGTTATAGAAACACTCTTTTATGTTTCTAAAAAGTAATGTCCTCAACAGAACCAAACATTACTGGATGATAAAAGCTTGATGAAATAGCTTTAAAAAGTGTTAATTTTGTTGATCATCTGTAAAATTGCATGAACGAGCCCTTTTGGTCCATTATAAAAAAATGCTGATTTTCCTTCTCCATACAGGGATGTGTGTATTTTGGAGGGGGTTAAACAACCATGAAATTGGTTCTATAATGTGTTTTACATTCAATTTATTTTTCCTGGGTTAAAATTATGTTTGTGTTTTGTGGACTGCAGCCTCTTGAAAGCTCAAATTACGAGATGTGTTTTATATTTTGGGTGAAGATTGTGTATAACTAGCCTAATGTTAGTATTATTAAGTTTAGATGTAATAATTTAACGTTTTATGCAAAATTTTTGTTCCATTTTTGATTAGGTTGGCAAGGCGCATTTTTGGGAAAATTACTAAAATATAAATGTATAACCACCAGTAATCAATACTGATTTATAGTTAGTTCCCATGGGAAAAATAAAGACTTGAGGCCCCAGGGTTATTTCTGCTTAATGTTGATTAACAACAGCATAGAGTAAGGTGTTTTCTCTAGAGCCAAGGCCATTGCAATGTCGGCTAAAACAGGCTTGATGGCCATAAGGTAAAAAAAAAAAAAGTATAGATTATAGACTCGATATTCTTCCTTGGTAATGTACACCAATGTCGGCTAAAACAGGCTTAATGGCCATAAGATAAAAAAAAGTATAGGTTATAGACTGGATTTTCTTCCTCTGGTAATGTACACCAGTGGTTCGCAACCTCAGTCCTCAAGTACCCCCAACAGGTCATGTTTTGGGAATTTCTCTTAAGCCCCGTACACACGGTCGGACTTTTGTCCAACAAACTTCGTTTTGAGCAAGTTGGACCAACAATCCGACCGTGTGTACACTCCATCTGACAAACTTTTTTCGTTTGGTTTTGGATTTCATCGGACAAAAGTTGGGTCTGCAAACGGACAAACTTTTGCCCAACAAAAGTCCGATGGAGCAAAGTCCGACTGTGTGTACAGATAACCATCGGACTTTAGTCCGATGGACTAAACAACTAATGTTAAAATCAACCAACAATAGCAGAAGTTGACCAAAGGGTGGCAGTAAAGATCAGAAAAGAGCAGAAAAAACACGTGATGTTGTAAGAAGTTTTAAGAAAGTTTGCAGAAAAGTCTGAGCGTGTGTATGCTATGGGTGTTCCCAACCAACTCCGTTCGGACAAAAAAAACACGGAAAAGTCAGATGGAAGTCCGACCGTGTGTACGAGGCTTAAGATAAAATAGCTGTGCAAAATACCAAGCCATTGACTCTGATTTAAAGCAGGTGTGCAAGATAAAGGAAAATCTGCAAACATGGCCTGTTGGGGGTACTTGAGGACCGAGGATGAGAATCACTGATGTACAACATATCTAGAAAATATACATGGTTTTCCCTCTTCCGCGCCTTCACATCTTTCTTTCTTTTCGTGTTCCATGAATCTGTTTACATTCTTAAGTTAAAGTATATCTGAAGCCTAAACTTTTTCATTTTGAATGGAATAGGGAATGGCTAAAACCCCTGTCTGTTTCTTTCCATCTGTATTTCTCTGGGGAGATTTGCCTTAAAGCTAAAGCAAAACATCTCCACAGCTTTATTGGCACTACTTATCTGTCCCATGTTGTGCAGACAGCTGGATCCTGTAAAAAAAATCCACTGTACAAGGATCCTTGGCCTCCTCCTGTTGCTGATCATCTCGTGCTGCATAGGCTTTTAGCTTCCGGTCTTCATCCATTGCTGTGAAGATGGTTTGCTGGGGACCCGCCCTCTTCTCCATTCAGAAAAAGTTATTTCTTTGTTTTCACTGCATGTAAATCTATTTAGGAATGGAGAAGATTCAGACAAATTACATTATTGTGACTCTAGTCAAAGGTTGTACTACATGCAGTGTAATCTATGCACAGGTTTTTTCAATGGAGGTGGAGAGGACGGGGCCCGTCATACCTTCTTTAGTTTTGCCCAAAAAAAAACAAAGCTATTAACTATCACAGTGCGAGAAGTACAAGGACAGAAAGAGCACCAGCATCCCTACACAAAGATTTCTACAGGATCCAGTTGCCTGCAGGACATGAGGCATATGCCATTACTGGCTGGCATGCACTGTCAATTAAGCTGTAGAGAGATTCTTTTTTAAGCTAAACTGCAACTTTAACTACTTCTAGTCCAGGCCTTTTCTAGCACTTTTTGTTTACATGTAACAATCAGTAATTTTTTCTAGAAAGTTACTTAGAACCCCCTAACATTATATATATTTTTTTAAAGTAGAGGCCCTAGAGAACAAATCGGTGGGTTTTGCAATTTTGTTTTATGTAACACAGTATTTGTGCAGCAGTTTTTCAAACGCAATTGTTTTGGGGAAAAACATACTTTTTTGAATTTTAATGCAAAAAAACACAATACATAACCCATTTTTTTATGTCAAATTTAAAAGATGAAGTTACACTGAATAAATAGATACCAAACATGTCATGTTTTAACATTGCGCACTCCAGTGCAACGACAACAAACAATGTACATTTTTACTATACATAGGTGACCCTTTAAGAGGACGTCTGGTGCTAGAATTACTGCCCATAATCTGACGTTCGCGGTGATACCTCACATGTGTAGAACGACTGCTGTTTGCATGCGTGCAGGACCAAAGCGCGCATTTTCCTTTGCGTGCAAGCAAGGGAGGACGGAGGCACTTTAAAAAAAATTGTTTAATTCTTAATTATTTTTATTTATGTAAAAATCCTTGTGACAGCAGTAGGCATGTGATAATTCCTCTTCATGGAGAGATCCGGGGTCTATAAGACCCCAAATCACTCCTCCTCACCTAAAAGCATTCAAAAACACCAAGATGTAATGTCATTGCCGATTCAAGTCACCCGGTGGGACGGGAGAGCCCAAGAGAGCTGCAGAAGGCAACGGGGGGGGGCGTCCATGCGTCCCCTCCCACTGCGTGTAATAGCAATCGAGTGGCTGGTGAGATGCTCTGATTGCTATTACAAGAGAGCCGACAGTCAGCTCTAAAAAACGGTAGCAAGGTGATGCCTGTAGGCATTATCCCGGTATAACCACCGAAAGTCCACGGGAAGTGGTTAAAGTCGTGAAGTCAGTGCTCACTATCACTATTACTGCCAGCCCCTCTGTTATAACAAGCTTTACTACACAGTGTATGTGTTTTTTTTTATTCTGCTGATAAATACCTTTTTTCACATTGCCGATGTGCCAGCCATTCTCCTTCCTTGATCTAAGGACTACAGAGATAGGGGCTAAGCTCCCTCTCTAATGTCATCTGTGTGGTCACGTGACCGCACATCCGCGATGTATAATAATGTATTTAGCTGCAAAATTTTAAAAAACACATACACAGTGTATTATATCTTGTTATAACAGAGGAACTGGCAGCAATTGTGAGCACTAACTTTACTCCCACATGGAATAGGGGCAGGAGGGATGGATTTGGATATCGGCTCACACGCAGGAGCTGGCAGGGAGGGAGGGGAAGAGACTGCGGGCTGACGGAGGCATGTAAACTGACCACGGTATCTTGGATCAGCAGCCATGATTATCGTGGTCAGCACACTAAGGGGAACACAGGAACAGGCAGGATCAACCAGGTTTTTTTTCAGCATAGAAAGGGACAAATGACACAGCACAAGCACTATGCAGTTTAACATGCTTTTAAGGAACAGGATTTTTTATTTAATTTTTAGTTCTAGGGTTACAACCTCTTTAAATTCCAATCCAGTACACCTAATAGTATGTAAAAGAAAATCCACTCTTAAGCCCTGTACAGACGATCGAATTTCCTATGGTTTTTAAACCGATGAATTTTTCCATCGGAAAACTGATGAAGCTGACTTCCATCAGTCTTGCCTACACACCATCAGTCAAAAAACCGACCGTCCCAAATGCGGTGACGTAAAACACATGAGCCAAGAAAAATGAAGTTCAATGCTTCTAGGCATGCGTCAACTTGATTCTGTGCATGCGTGGGTTTTTTAACCGATGGACTTGCCCATAGACGATCGGAATTTGCTATCGGTTTTTTATCCATCGGAAAAATGTAAAACATGTTCTATTTTTTGACACCGATGGAAAAAAGACCGATGGGGCCCATACACGATCCGTTTGTCCGATGAAAAAAATCCATCGGACTGTTTTCATCGGAAAAACCGATCGTGTGTACGCGGCTTTAGTTGTCATGGAACATGTGTCCCCACTGGGCGACATCCTCTGTATTGCTGTTCTGGTGAAAGCTCAAAGTTTTGAATTTCTTATCACTTTTTCCTGCTGGGAGTAGTCTTGGACAGGGTGAATTTTCTCAGTGGGAACATGGGCAACAGTAAAAACCAGTATCTATGATTTCTATTATTAATATATAAGATTAATCAGTTTTTTTTTTCAGTGCCCCTCTTTCTATTTATTATTTCATCCCATATTCTTTTCCTGTTTAGCAAAGCAGCTATATTAGTTGTACCATCACTCATCTCACTGTTGCTTCAGGGCAACAGGAAATGGAAGCTCTTTTTAGACGTGGGTAGCATTAGCTACTGATGCCACGTTTATATGTTCGATAAAAACTCTAGTTTCCTTTAAAATTGGTTAGATACACATTAAAATGAATCTAGAATGTCTGCCTTTTTCTGGAAAAATATTTGAATAGCTAAAATTCAGAGATGCTACTTTCCTTCGTAGTGTAGTCACTAACAAAATGTTATTTTTAAAGTCCTAGAAAACACGAGAACAAGGCTGAGACACATTAGGAGGACTCCTATCTCACACTGCTCATTCCTTAGTTCTTAGGGAAAGCAATGAAATGGAAAACAGATTATTTTTGCACAAGGAATATTGTTGAAAATATATGCAAAAAACAATGTTGTTACCCATTGCAGCCAATTAAACTGCACAATTTTCCTTCATTGGCTTAAAACATTTAGGCAAACTGCTAAGCGGCTGCTATAGATAATATTGTCAGTTCATAAATGTCTTGAATCATCACAAGAAGTCCAGGCGAAGCATTAGCAAATATGGTATGAAGAAACCACATAGACCTTTTCATTCTCATTTGTATTATTAGAAGACTGTTATGCAGTTCGTTATACCTTGCATCTCAGCATAAAATATGTGCCAATTAACTGATGCTTTGTGCTCACTCTGAGCTGCTGTACATCACATTTTAGCTCTAAAAATATATCAAACAAGTTGGTGCAATGTATTCTTCATGTAAAAAAACATCAACCTTTCCATACACCAACTAATTTTATGATAAAGGGTTTAACTATTTTCCATGGGTTTCCACCCAAAAATAGATTCTGTGTTTGGAGAACAGAATTTCCCAGCATGCTGGCTCCCTTAATTGATTATTGCTAATAAAGGGTGTTTTTGTGAATGCTTGTTATTCTTTGATTATGGCACCTGATACTCCCAGATAATTAAAGCAGTGCCTAATTTGTTTTTGCTTGATGAAATTGCAGTGCGTTTGCTCAGCATAAGTAACCATGCAATCACACAATCATCTAAAATCAAAAGTGGTTCTATAAAATCTGCAGTACAAAATAAAGGCAGTTATTTCGCCCGTAGAGGTCTGTGCATATCAACATGTATCAAATAGAAATATCACTGATCATACTGTTATCCCTCCATCAATTGCAAATACCAGCTGCAGTGTCTAAATGGCAGATGGAGTAAGGGTTAAATTATAAAGTGTAGATTTTTTTTTTTCATTAATTATAGGGAATTTTTAGCGACAGCAGTTCAGTAATTTTTGTCTCCCCAAGTACTTTTGGGTGGAACCAAATGCCACAGTTCTAAGGCTTTTTGTCTGTTAACAGAAGAATAGAGACAAATGTATGCTGAACTGACAGCTCTTTCCTCCCCTGTCATTAAATTATTAACTGCCATCTCACAAAATATGGACTTTTTTTTTTTTTTTTTTTAGTAATCAAAAATGCTTTTTTCGAAGACACAAGACATAATTTACCTCTATAATCATTAACGATGCCACCGGGAATGTTCTGCGTTTTGAATATTTTTTATTCTTTCTTTAAACTGCTGTGAAAAAATTTAATCTTTTTGAATAATGGATTTTTTTAAAAGACTGCTAGGTGGTCACAGCTTTGTCTAGAACAACCTTTCACCTGCATAATGTTTATAGCTGACTTTTCCTATTTCTCTCCCTTTTAGAATGATGTCTGTCTGCATGAAACTCTGCCTGGCTATCTGGGGTTATTTTTCATAATTTATTAACTCTAAATTTAGAACATTAGATTAGCACATTCTGGATCATTTCATTAAGTATTTAAAAATAAAGAAGAATATTGATAGCCAAAGTCCAGGTAGTTGCACTAGCCAACCAAACTTCAATTTACAACAGTGTGCTCTGTTACGAGATTGGTTGCTTTGCTTTAGTGCCAGCTAAATAAGCTCATAGATATAACAATCCACAACAGAAGCTTGAGATATTGTTAAACCACTGTAATGCTGGGCATAGTCAGAACAAAATTCATCAGGGCCCTCCCTATTCGACAGAAGTCGATTGTTCGATTGACTTTATTCGAACAGACATCCTGGAAAACTGTGGTCAGTCAACCGCTGCAGCCGCTGATCAGTGTATTTTGACAACAATGGGTGTCGCTGTCAGAATACAATGTCCCCTTGGTTGGCATTCCTCCATTCATCTCGTTTGTGTGGATCGAGTAATCTGTTTTTTTTTGTTTGTTTTTTTTATTCAGCAGATTTATAGCTCTCTATTGGGCAGGGATGCTACAACAGGTTATCTGTTTAGGGAAAAGATGGAGAAAAATCCTAGTTAGCTGGTCTTACCTATTAGCCCATCAGTCTTTAGTTGACTATAGACAGCTCACATTTTGACCATGGCCCTGTAGGCACCATTCAGCTCGCCAAAGGACTATTTAAAAATTGACTGAGCTAGGTAAAATATTATTATCATCTGAGCAGTAACGGCATCCTATCACTGTTTGACAGTACCATTGAATCTCCACTGTCAGCAATTGCATCCAGGCACCTGTAGCTGTCCAAGTACAATAGCCAGCAGCAGAAATTTTGATTTTTGGCTTCTCATTTTGCAAATACTAGTTGTCTGATTGTCATTCTGACTAAGCAATTCAAAAGTTTGTTACTTACTCAGAACAAGTATGTACCTCAGGTCTGTGGCTCAGTGTTAAAGTTTGTCCATTTAACATCTAGACAACAGCCAGGAAAGGTTTTTTAAATAAAATCATATTCCTTCCTCATTTATCCATCTACTTGTTATTCATGGTGAAGCCTATAACTTAGCGTTGTTTAAAATAGCCACATAACTATACAATGGTTTTAATTGTAGGTATAAACATTATGTAATGAAATAAAAACAGAATTACTAAGCACAATCATAATAATTTATTCTTTAATTTTCCAGGTGAAACTGCCACATCAATGCAGACCACAAGATACCCAAGTCCTTCTGAACTAGATGCCTACGCACAGAAAGTTGCAAACAACCCACTGACTATCAAGATCTTCCCCACCAACATCAGGGTCCCCCAGCACAAGCACCTAAATCGGACTGTAAATGGTTATGATACCACAGGCCAGCGTTACAGCCCTTACCCAATACACACAAGTGGCTACCAAGGCCTGCTTGCTATTGTTAAATCTTCTAGCAAGAGTGTAGTGAAGAATGTAGAGGGAAAACGAACTAAGATTTCTGCTGCACAGGTTGGTGTTGCTCCTTACACCATGTCAAGCACTTTAACACAAGGCCAACCTTGCAATGGACAACTGAGCTATCTTGCAAATCAGAAGCAGTTGGATGCACCAGTGCCACCCAATGTGACTGTGGCAACGTCAGTCATTCCTTTAACAGGTAGAAATTTAACACTCCAACAGTCTAATCTGCCCTCCATTCAAAGCATAATTTACCAGATTAACCAACAGTGCCAGGCTCAAGTTTCTCACCAGGCTTGTCAGGGCATAGTGGTTACTAACTCTAGTCCAGCTAAGCAGGGAATGACCAATGGCTTTACTGCAATGACCGGGGGCACTGTGGCTTATGCGGGCACTGTCTTGCAAGACTGTAGAGCAGGCGCTGAGCTGGCACTAGGATCTGCCCCAGTGGTAGCAAAACCTGGATCCTATCAGGATAGCATGGACTACCTAATTTGGCAACAGAAGCAACAACAGCAGCAACTTCGGATATACAGTGGAGGCAGTGGTGGAGGTGGAGCAGTCAGCAAGTCACCAGAAGTGTGCCCTGGAGTATCTCGTCCTTATACACTCGCTAGTGCCGTTGAAAAAGTCAGCTCTTCACCACTGAACTGTGTTGGCATGCATGGTAATTTTTCAGTGGGGCAATACTTTGCTCCCCCATGGAACAGTATCTTGGTCACTCCCACCAGTGACTGTTACAATCCCCAGGAACTTGCCAATGGTCACAGGGATTTGGTGGTACATCCATCAGATGGACTAACCAGCATCCCCAGCAAGACCCTTTGCAATACCTCTATCCTTAGCAGTAGTCTTCAGTCTTTGGAGTATCTTATCAATGACATTCACCCACCTTGTATTAAGGAGCAGATGCTTGGCAAAGGTTATGAAACAGTGTCTGTGCCAAGGCTTCTTGATCATCAGCATGCCCACATCCGCCTGCCCATTTACAGATAAAATTCTTGCTTTTTATGTAATGGTGGCCAACACTGGTTGTAATCTGTAAACTAGATTATGCTACTTAGCCCTAAGAAGGTATGTTTGTAAGTGCAGTGGTGGCAGAGGTGATGTTAGGAAACACCCTCTGCTCTGCACCTAGAATGCATAGCATTGCAAGTCATTCCCAACCAATAATGGTTGCCTCTTTCCCTCTTGTGCTTTCTGTTTATGGCAAGTGAAAGGAAGAGAATGGCTCTATCAACACAGATTTTTCTTTCTTTGTCTTAATCAAACAGTAACAGAGAAAGAGCTACTGGTTGTACCTTCTTGATTCTCCATTTCTTTTTCATTTTGTTGTTTATTTTTGTATTTGTTGAAATCTTAATTCTTGTTTCCATATATAAACGTTGTGTTTAAAAGCAGCAACATTTCTCACCACTGTGGAATAATAATGAAGGCAGTAGGTTAAGTATTTATTTATGTTATACATGAAGAGATTTTTTTTCCCCCCCAAGGTTTTTTTTTATATACCCTTATTTTCAAGTATACACATTTTATTGTAAAAAAAGTTATTATTTAAATTACCAGATCAAATTAAAGAATAATATGTATCCCCAAACAAATAACTAAAGTTTTGTTTTAGATATAGTCTTTTATTTTTTTTATATATTTTTCTTACCACGAAGATACATTCTCTGAATACAACATCAAGTAATTATGAGTTATATTTAATGTTTAAATTATTACTTCATCTTCACATTTTGTGGAATATGGCTATGTAACGAAACAAGTTATTCTTTCATGTTTACCTGACCATCTACCAAGCCTACTGCTGTTTTTTGTGTTTAAAATCTGGATTGCAGGTTGATGCTTCATATCCCAGTATAATGATGCTTGTGATCACTAAAATAACTGTTCATTGGGGACTGTGAAAATGTGGGCTGTTCTTAATTTATGTCATGAATTCAGGGGTCTTCAGACATTGAAATTTCATGTTAGCAAATATGACCATTCATCAGTTAGCCAATATAGTTGCCATCTCTGTATGTGATTACTTTGTAGTAAAATCTTACATACCAAATAAAACAATGTAAAAGGTTAGTTGTAAGAAAAAAAAAAACAGGTATTGTAAGAACCATGAGCCAAAAATACAAGTTGCCTTATATAGACTGGGAACATTCACAAACACATATGCAAAATGTTGTTACGTTGGTAAAGATTAAGGCATTTGGGCAACGACTAGGGTTTTTTTTTTTGGTTTTTTTACATACTTCATTCACTTAAAACCAATTGCATAATACCCATTGGAGTAAATTTAGGGCTTACTCATACCAGGCACTGTGCATTTCAAATTGCAGTAAAATGTACCCACAAGAATTGATAAATTGTTTTAAAAAATACCTTTTTGCACCAATTCATTAAAATTTGTTAGGAGAACATTTTGTATTCTCTGTTATTTCATTCATTGATCTGCGTTTTGTCATTCAAGTTAGCTGAAGTGAAAACACATGCCAGTGCTTGTTAAAACAAAATACATTTAAAAAAATGCATTTTTGTCTTAATGTAACCTTACCTTCAGTCCACCCCCTTTTTTGTACAACATATATTCGTTAGCACAAAAGGCTATGTGAGAATTTAGTCCAGTGATTTTTTTTTTTTAAGCATTTATTTTAAATGAGAAGTACGGCAATAGCTAGTTTTTCTGTACTTCTCCTGTCGAATATAGGAGTGCAGTCTGTTCTACACTTCTGTGACCCGTTTTCAGGTGCCAGCGAACGTCACAGAGCCAGTCCAGGCTGGGGAAAGATCGCGACCATGTGGTTGGGATCCACCCAGGAGCCTGGACCAGCACCTAGTTCAGCCTCTCAGTGAGCCGCTCAGGGCCTGAGCCGCCCGCTCCCACCTCCTCCACAGCCCAGCGCTCCAGTGAGCGAATAGGGTGGGGGGGTAGAGCAGAGAGCTCTGAGAACCAAGCGATTAGCAGTCATTGATTGCTCGGTTCTTAAGCCCTGTACACACGATCGGATTTCCTATGGATTCTAATCCGATGGATTTTTCCATCGGAAATCCGATGAAGCTGACTTCCATCAGTCTTGCCTACACACCATCAGTCAAAAATCCGACCGTCCCAAGCGCTGTGATGTAAAACACTCCGATAAGCCGAGAAAAATTAAGTTCAATACTTCTGAGCATGTGTCGACTTGATTCTGAGCATGCGTGGGTTTTTTGTCCGATGGAGTTCCACACAGACGATCGGAATTTGCTATCGTTTTTTTTCCCATCGGATAAATTTAAAACATGTTCTATTTTTTCTCACCGATCGAAAAAAGACCTATGGGGCCCACACACGATCGGTTTGTCCGATGAGAAAAGTCCATCGGACTGTTTTCATCGGTAAAACCGATCGTGTGTACACGGCATCAGTCTTAGAGCTGCTGCATCCACCTAGGTAAGCATGATTGTTAAACAAAAAAAGAAAGAAAAATCCCAAACTTCTCATTTAACAGTAGTAATAAAATATTTTGTGTTTTTATTTTTTATTTTTTTAGACAATAAATATGCTTATAACATAAGGGATTAATAAGGCAGACCTAAAACACTGGTTCTCCATTTCACAGGCAACTTTGCCAAAATTACAATGCCTGCATATATATATTATAAAAATATTTAACATCTTTTCAAAAAAGTCCTCTCTGTGTTCTGATTGGTAATAATTAAGCCACATTTTTTTAGAAAATCGCAAAAGAAATTGCATATTTGTTTGTGAATGTTACATGCTACTTTATAAACTTGTATTTTAGCTCAGATGGTATCTTTGTGAAAGCTAAGTATACAGGAAATTGTTTTGGAGTTCTACATAGAAGGGACCATCGTGCCTTGAAAGTAACAATTTAATAGAGTCCTTTTCCTGTATAGTTTGCCTAAAACTAATTTTATTTGGAACTGCATGAGTTTTTACACGTAAACTTTTAAACTTCCCTGAAAATCATATTACCATATTGGTAAAAGGGTCAAGAATTCCTGGGTATACCTAGTAAAGTAAAATATACTACAAGTAATATGTGATTTTTACATATTTTTGTTTTTCCAACCTGCTGAATTTTTTCTTTATCTTTTGTTCTCTTTTTCTTGACAACCATTTATGTGGTATATTTGACAGAACTCCTATTCTCTGGATACAAGCAGTTAGGAAGGAGCAGTTCTGTCAGCTGCACAGTGGAAAACAATGTCAGTGGATGACTTTGCCAGTTTGGTGGACCATTTAGCCAGAAACTTCTTTTTTTTTTTTTTTGTCAGTTCAAATATACCGCTAAAGGTAACTGTTTATTTTTTAAAGTTTACTTTTAGTTTGTGGTTACTAAAACCAAAATGATCTCTTTATAGAAACTACAGTCATTTTTTCATTTTGCAATGCACAACTGCAGTGCTGTAATAATTGTTTCAAATTATTGATTATCCCTCCCGCAGAGATTAACATGGCACCTCCAGGTGTCTGCACAACACATCTGATCTCCATATAGCTCTCCTGTGGCATCAAAAATCCAGGGTGCCAATACCCAACCAGCTTACTAGTAACTGGTTACCCCCAACAATGTCACTAAACTAAAATAAGGTGCCTAGTGTGAAAGGGAGCCAGAGACAAGTAGGCTGGTTGGAACCAGGAACCCAAATTATTAGAGTAGTGAAGTACTAACCAGAGATCAGATGCTGCCTGCAGGTGCCTACTATTAAAAGATGGGTTCAGGTTTAGCAACATGTTACAACTGTATTTAGAGTGTAACATGTTGCTATGCATTTATTCATTCATTCATTCCCAGCAATCTATGAATGAACAAACAACAAGTCCTGTCTGCCACTGCTGCAGACGGCTTGTGGTTCTCAATGGACTATGAGCACACTGATCAGCGCTCTTAGTCCATTCTCCAGTTTTCAAACTGAAAGCCTGTACAGAGGTATGGGAAGAAAACTAGAATGTCTGCACTTTGCACCTGCAACCCACTGGTCGAGGGTGCAATGCTTTGTAGGCCCTGTGTAATGAATATATTTTTTTGCCTCCATAAACATGTGGATTTATTATTTTGCTACAAAGGGGAACTTATCTTTTAATGGCATGTAAGAATATTCCTAAAATCCGCACTATCTTTGCTTTTAGGGGAAAAATAGAGCAGGTTTACCATAAGAATTTGGGAGGATAGTAACCTAGTCCTTCTTCTTTTATACAATTGTATTCTTTTTTTAATCATTTATTTTATTTTTTTTATCTGAAATTGTTAAAAATAGGCTAGACTGTAGATCTTAATCTTTTACAAGACATAATTGATTTGGCTCCCCCTACTCGATCTGTTTAATTAATTCACAATGTGTTCAAGTCTCTTTGGTGATGAAATGTTTAATTTATGGAAACCAGAGATTAGTCCTTTTATTGTGACTTTTTTTTCCTTTCTCTTTCCATTGAATCTGTGGTGTTTTAGCCAAGTAAATGTAAGCATTACACTCAAACACATGCTTACACAAGATTTTGGTAAGGATGCAAATGGGTGTTCGGCTTCATTGTTGCTGCTATTAACAGCTGAATACATTGCTCTTCTACTCTGAATCACAATAATAAACATATATATTATCCCAAAAAAATCTATATAATCATGCCAGTGTTGCTTTACTGGATAAAATAAATTAATTTTGCTACTCTGTCAGAAAAGGTTGGCAGAAAATAAATTAATTAAAAAGATGGTAACGTGAATTTTTTTTTTTTTTTAGGCCATAACTTGCACTAGTAAAAATGTAGATCAGAAGAGAGAATGCAGGAGGTTATTTAAAGTAAATACAAATTAATAAAAATACTTGAAAACTTGAATATAATTTTTGTAGTGTAATAATATTGTTTAATTTACATGTTGGCTGCTAAAAAAAAAAAACTAAGAACATTTCCTCATACGTCAATCTTTTCTTCTTTTATTTTTTGCTCCAAAAATTGGATCTGCAAGAATTACTGGCCACTTCTGCCATCTTAAAAAATGTTTAATTGGTTTACATCTGGACTTATTTTTTCAATATTTCAAATAGATAATAGACCAGAAACTGAGTAATTTGATGTTAGGGTGTGCAACCTGTGAACTTGAATCACTTTTATCTATTACAATGACGTCATTGTACAAGGCTAGCAGTATAAGTTGTACCATTCAATCTGTGTATGTACAGTAATCTGTTTTATTTCCCCCCTTGAACCCGATTAAGTAAATGCTGTGAACAGAATGATGGAAAAACTACACTGGTAGCAAACCTGAACTATCACACATGCCTGCAGCTTTTTTACTAGTATTTCTACTAGTATTGCAGGAGCTATGAATTCCCTTTTCTGTTTAAGTCCACGTCTTTTGGTCTGAATGCACATCACAATGTTGGACCAGCAAAGGGGCCTGGGAGGGGGTGGGCTGAATGTCAAATTTCCTGCTAAACTTGGTATATGCATAATATTCCAGGTTTCAAGCCTCCCGTTTTTTTTTTTTGTTTTTTTTTTTAGAGGGTGGGGGGGGGGGATCATGCAGGAATGTACGGGCACCTCTATATCCAGTTTGGGATTCATAAGATAATGACACAATTAACTTAATGTCTACATGGTAATGACTGAGAACCATACTTAGTTGTCATAATGAGAAATAATTTCTACTATGTCAGGTTTTGATAGTTACTTGGGCCCCTGTTATTGATATTATGGATATTTATAAAGTGGAATTAAAAAGTGGATTTAAAAAGTCTCCACACACCCAAGGACACATTTACGCTGTACCCCTCTACCCCTCTCTTAATTAGTGCCTACAAAAATAAAATGTTTTTGTTGTGATTATAATACATGTAGCCCACATGAATGTACTACTTAGGGTTCATGCACGGGATGATTTAATTTTTTTTACCACCTATGTTATTGGGTGCTTCACACCCTACAGTTACCTTTATGAAAAAAGCACACAGCTGGATGACATTTGTGGTCAGGATTTTCAGATTTGTCTTTGTGCATGAGCTGTTAAGGACCATTTTTCTGACATAAGGGTGCACTTACTGTAAAGTCTGGCGCATTCAGTACAAAACTGAATACTCTTTTGTAGATTGCTGTTAGCACACACTTGTACACTTTTGTGACCGATAATTAATTAGCAAGTAGGGCACATGAAGATGTTATCCTTTCTTCTACTGGTATCTAGTACTTAACAGAGGGGGACTTCCAGATTCTTACTTAGAACATCTTTTCTACAGTTACTACATTTTTTTCCATTTCATTACTTTTGCTGAATGGTTTTTATTCTCATACTCTTTCCCCTTTGTTCTTAAAGTATAACTAAAATGATGGCTACATTGGACAGACTAGCAAGTCATAAGTTATTTTGTAGCTGTGAAAATTGAGAAAATACCTTTTTTGCCCCCAAAACTGTATGTGTCGACAGGTTGAGCGGGTAAGGCCAGTGTGTGGATGGTCATTATTTTTTTAGGAGACCCCCTTTTTCCTACTGCACGGCATCCCCCTTATATAATATATAGGGTGCCAATGAATATCAACACTGTTCCACCCCGTATGGGCCAGAAATTAGATTTTATTTTTAATCCATACAGGTACACCTTAAGAATTTGCCAGCATATCAACAGTCTAAAGCAAACATCAAATTTTTGTTTCATTAAACTTTAACCTTCCATCTACAAGTCATTCTATACATCTCAATTCATACATTTAACACCTGTATTTTTATCTATTTCTTTTCAGCTATACATGATAGAGTTAAGCCCTGTACACACGATCAGATATCCTATGGATTTTCGTCTGATGGATTTGTCCATCAGAAATCTGATGAAACTGTTTTCCATCAGTCTTGCCCACACACCATCAGTCAAAAAACCGATCGTTCCAAACGTGGTGACGTAAAACACTCCGATGAGCTGAGAAAAATGAAATTCAATGCTACTGAGCATGTGTCGACTTGATTCTGAGCATGCTTGGGTTTTTTATCTGATGGATTTCCCCACAGACGATCGGAAATTGCCATCGGTTTTTTATCCATCAGATAATTTTAAAACATGTTCTATTTTTTAAAACCGATGGAAAAAAGACTGATGGGTCCCATACATGATCGGTTTGTCTGATGAAAACAATCCATCAGACGGTTTTCATCAGTCAAACTGATCGTGTGTACAGGGCTTTACTTTTTACATACAACCTTTATCTCCTTACCATCCTTAAGTCCCATACACACTATCAGATTTTCTGCTGATTTTTGTCTTCAGGTTTACCAAAACCATATAGTGCAAGGGCCTGCCTGATTGCATACAAATTGAAACTCTTAAGGTTTGACCTCATATTAGATGGTTTTGGTAAATCTGATGACCAAAATCAGCAGAAAATCTGATAGTGTGTATGGGGCTTTACCATCACTTTTCTAAACCAGTCCCTTCTAATAAATCTTTGAACAGTTGCTAATTTTAAAGTGCACACCAGCCCATTTTATTTATTTGTCCTTTCAAGAGTTTCATATTGGAAAGTGTCAAATTTAGCAATACATCCATTCCTATTTCACTACACTGAAAGCTGATGGGATCACATTGATTGAAGGGTTGCTCTCTCCTGCATACAGGCCACTGTGAATTCTGCACTACAATTGTTCTGAAAATCTCAAAAGCTAAAAACATGAACATGTACCTTCTGATATTGCTTTCCCAGAGTAAAACTGAAATATTATTTGAACTTTGTCTCCTGTCTGTTTCATTTCAATTTCCTGTATTTATTGTACAGTTTATTAAAAGTGCAATTTATCTACTGAAATAAGTGATGTTTACTTTATTTGGAAATATATTACTTTGGGGACTTTGAAATAACAATGTGGTAAATAGCATAAACCTCATTACGAAACATTTCCTGCCTTGAGCAAGCCACTCTGGGAAATCCTTGGAATTGTAAAAAGGCATATTTATATGGATAATTAAATAGGTTACCTTTTTTTTTAAATATCTTAACTGTGCACACATAATAAAGTTAGAGGTTTTCCAAAAGCAAAATCCTTAGTCACTTTTCCTTAACCTGTGTACCAATACCATCAGTTGTGGGGCATCCCTACCATGACATGTTGTACTATAAATCTCCATGTTCACAATTGTTCAACCAGAGAAGCTATGTACCTAGTTCAAATTCATAACGGTATCCTTTTATCTGCCAAATGATTTGTAATAAATTACACAGCAGCAGCATAGTTTGGACAAAATCATTGGTCAAAACGCCTGGACAATGGAAAAGCAAAATACTGACAAGGCCTTTGCTTCTGTTAGCTTTTTTTTTTTTTTTTATCAGCACACAAGTAGGCAGCAGAGTCTGATTGGCTGCTAGTGCTGCCCCTTTGTCTCCCAAGCAGTGCTTGGGACTCAGAGACTGATATCAAACCAAATTCTAGTACGTAAACTAGGTGCATTTAAACTACATTTGATTATATTTTTTATTGCATTCATTATTATTATTATACAGGATTTATATAACGCCAACAGTTTACGCAGAACTTTACAACATGATTCATAATTACATTCACTGGTGTTTTCTTTAAATTAGCCTGAAGTTCAGCTTTAGTTATGCCCAATTATGTGGTAAAAGATTTGTATTGCACACGCATATAGGCGCGTCTAGCATTTGAAAAAAATAAAACTTTGTGGTGCTGCAACCCCTAAATTTAGTGTCCAATGAGACAGGTGCAGTAGTCTATGCCAGGATATACGCTGTACATACCATAGACAAACATGAACAAAGTAGAAAATCTAGCACAGACTTGACTGATGTTAAAATAGTTCAAGCTTTATGACTAAGGCCCTTAGGTTGGAGCAGAAACCTGTACATTTTTATATATATTTTTTTATATATATAATGGATACTTTTATGTCTTGATGGATATTGAATAAACCATTTTTTCATCAGTCAAGTCGGTGCCGGATTTTCTACTTTCTTTGCGTCTAGCATTTAAACATTTATTAAAATTTCCCCCATAGACTTGCATAAGGGCGCTTTTACAGGCTGAAAAAAAAAATGCTCAACACCTGTAACAGTGGCGTTTTTAAGCTCTGTCTGTATGAGGCCTTAAACTTGTGTAAGCTTTAACCTGTTATTTAGATAGTTAATTAGACTTATTGTTTAACACAACTACACACCTGTAAGTAACCTCTGCTGAAAAGACCGATTCAAAAATGTATTTTGTATATACAGCTTTTTCAAATAACTAATCATCAAGTGGATTCTGCTTCACTATTTCAAGAATCAGAACTTTGCGAAAGGCTCCCTAGCAGGTTTTTAAACTGCTTTGTTTCCTGCAACGATATTCCAATTTTCCAGACAGTCGCCTCTCCTGTGTAGGGATGAGCTTCGTGTTCGAGTCGAACATACGTTCGACTCGAACATCGGCTGTTCGATCGTTCGACGAAGATCGAACGATTTGGGCCGTTCGCGCCAAATTCGAGTGACGCGAACGGCCCACAATGCACTACGCCATCGCAGTGTCATCCAGGCGCTGTGATTGGCCAAGCATGCACTGTGACCCCGCATGCTTGGCCAATCACAGCGCCGGCAGCGAGGAGAGCAATGATTGGCCACAGGCAGGATGCCTGTGGCCAATTATTGCTGAGGGGGTTTAGTACACGCCCCACACTATAAAAGGCCGCCAGCGCGGCGGCCTTGTGTAGTGTGTTCCGGAGCAGGGAAAGAGAAGCATAGGCAGGGACAGTGTCATTATTTTTCCTTTACTAATCCTGGATTCATTGTGTTTAGGGACAAATAAGGATAGGTAGGGAGAGTGTCAGTGACAGTGTGCTATTCTGTGCTAATCCTTGTTTGTAGGGACAGAGAGGTACAGTGAGGGAAAGTGTCATTGTGCTATTTTGTGCTAATCCTTGTTTGTAGGGACAGAGAGGTACAGTGAGGGAAAGTGTCAGTGTGTTCCATCTCTGTGCTAATCCTTGTTTGTAGGGACAGAGAGGTACAGTGAGGGAAAGTGTCAGTGTGCTATTCTGTGCTAATCCTTGTTTGTAGGGACAGAGAGGGACAGTGAGGGAAAGTGTCAGTGTGTTCCATCTCTGTGCTAATCCTTGTTTGTAGGGACAGAGAGGTACAGTGAGGGAAAGTGTCAGTGTGCTATTCTGTGCTAATCCTTGTTTGTAGGGACAGAGAGGGACAGTGAGGGAAAGTGTCAGTGTGTTCCATCTCTGTGCTAAACCTTGTTTGTAGGGAAAGAGAGGTACAGTGAGGGAAAGTGTCAGTGTGCTATTCTGTGCTAATCCTTGTTTGTAGGGACAGTGAGGGAAAGTGTCAGTGTGTTCCATCTCTGTGCTAATCCTTGTTTGTAGGGACAGAGAGGTACAGTGAGGGAAAGTGTCAGTGTGCTATTCTGTGCTAATCCTTGTTTGTAGGGACAGAGAGGTACAGTGAGGGAAAGTGTCAGTGTGCTATTCTGTTCTAAACCAATCTTGCTGAACCATATTTTCAATCCTTGAGTTTAGGGACAGAGAGGTACAGTAAGGGAAAGTGTCAGTGTGCTATTCTGTTCTAAAACTATTTTGCTGAACCATATTTTCAATCCTTGAGTTGAGGGACAGAGAGGTACAGTGAGTGAAACTGACAGTGTGCTATTCTATTCTAAACCAATTTTGCTGTTCCATATTTTCAATCCTTGAGTTTAGGGACAGAGAAGGACACTCGTAGAAATTATCAGTGTGCTATTCTGTGCTAAATCTTGTTTGTAGGGAGGGACAGAGTAGGACAGTGAGGGAAAGTGTCAGTGTGCTATTCTGTTCTAAAACTATTTTGCTGAACCATATTTTCAATCCTTGAGTTGAGGGACAGAGAGGTACAGTGAGTGAAACTGACAGTGTGCTATTCTGTTCTAAACCAATTTTGCTGTTCCATATTTTCAATCCTTGAGTTTAGGGACAGAGAAGGACACTCGTAGAAATTATCAGTGTGCTATTCTGTGCTAAATCTTGTTTGTAGGGAGGGACAGAGTAGGACAGTTAGGGAAAGTGTCAGTGTGCTATTCTGTTCTAAAACTATTTTGCTGAACCATATTTTCAATCCTTGAGTTGAGGGACAGAGAGGTACAGTGAGTGAAACTGACAGTGTGCTATTCTGTTCTAAACCAATTTTGCTGTTCCATATTTTCAATCCTTGAGTTTAGGGACAGAGACGGACACTCGTAGAAATTATCAGTGTGCTATTCTGTGCTAAATCTTGTTTGTAGGGAGGGACAGAGTAGGACAGTGAGAGAAAGTGTCAGTGTGCTATTCTGTTCTAAAACTATTTTGCTGAACCATATTTTCAATCCTTGAGTTGAGGGACAGAGAGGTACAGTGAGTGAAACTGACAGTGTGCTATTCTGTTCTAAACCAATTTTGCTGTTCCATATTTTCAATCCTTCAGTTTAGGGACAGAGAAGGACACTCGTAGAAATTATCAGTGTGCTATTCTGTGCTAAATCTTGTTTGTAGGGAGGGACAGAGTAGGACAGTGAGAGAAAGTGTCAGTGTGCTATTCTGTTCTAAAACTATTTTGCTGAACCATATTTTCAATCCTTGAGTTGAGGGACAGAGAGGTACAGTGAGTGAAACTGACAGTGTGCTATTCTGTTCTAAACCAATTTTGCTGTTCCATATTTTCAATCCTTGAGTTTAGGGACAGAGAAGGACACTCGTAGAAATTATCAGTGTGCTATTCTGTGCTAAATCTTGTTTGTAGGGAGGGACAGAGTAGGACAGTGAGGGAAAGGGTCAGTGTGCTATTCTGTTCTAAAACTATTTTGCTGAACCATATTTTCAATCCTTGAGTTGAGGGACAGAGAGGTACAGTGAGTGAAACTGACAGTGTGCTATTCTGTTCTAAACCAATTTTGCTGTTCCATATTTTCAATCCTTGAGTTTAGGGACAGAGAAGGACTCTCGTAGAAATTATCAGTGTGCTATTCTGTGCTAAATCTTGTTTGTAGGGAGGGACAGAGTAGGACAGTGAGAGAAAGTGTCAGTGTGCTATTCTGTTCTAAAACTATTTTGCTGAACCATATTTTCAATCCTTGAGTTGAGGGACAGAGAGGTACAGTGAGTGAAACTGACAGTGTGCTATTCTGTTCTAAACCAATTTTGCTGTTCCATATTTTCAATCCTTGAGTTTAGGGACAGAGAAGGACACTCGTAGAAATTATCAGTGTGCTATTCTGTGCTAAATCTTGTTTGTAGGGAGGGACAGAGTAGGACAGTGAGGGAAAGTGTCAGTGTGCTATTCTGTTCTAAAACTAATTTGCTGAACCATATTTTCAATCCTTGAGTTGAGGGACAGAGAGGTACAGTGAGTGAAACTGACAGTGTGCTATTCTGTTCTAAACCAATTTTGCTGTTCCATATTTTCAATCCTTGAGTTTAGGGACAGAGAAGGACACTCGTAGAAATTATCAGTGTGCTATTCTGTGCTAAATCTTGTTTGTAGGGAGGGACAGAGTAGGACAGTGAGGGAAAGTGTCAGTGTGCTATTCTGTTCTAAAACTATTTTGCTGAACCATATTTTCAATCCTTGAGTTGAGGGACAGAGAGGTACAGTGAGTGAAACTGACAGTGTGCTATTCTGTTCTAAACCAATTTTGCTGTTCCATATTTTCAATCCTTGAGTTTAGGGACAGAGAAGGACACTCGTAGAAATTATCAGTGTGCTATTCTGTGCTAAATCTTGTTTGTAGGGAGGGACAGAGTAGGACAGTGAGAGAAAGTGTCAGTGTGCTATTCTGTTCTAAAACTATTTTGCTGAACCATATTTTCAATCCTTGAGTTGAGGGACAGAGAGGTACAGTGAGTGAAACTGACAGTGTGCTATTCTGTTCTAAACCAATTTTGCTGTTCCATATTTTCAATCCTTGAGTTTAGGGACAGAGAAGGACATTCGTAGAAATTATCAGTGTGCTATTCTGTGCTAAATCTTGTTTGTAGGGAGGGACAGAGTAGGACAGTGAGGGAAAGTGTCAGTGTGCTATTCTGTTCTAAAACTATTTTGCTGAACCATATTTTCAATCCTTGTGTTTAGGGACAGAGAAGGATAGGCAGGGGACAGTGTCAGTGTCATTGTTGCTAAGCCTCCTGCACAGTATACACCTGAAGGTAGCCCTTATTGCTCTTTTTCCCATCTCCCTGCAGGCCATCCATTAAAATGTCTAGAAGGCAACCAAGGAGAGGCAGACAGTCAGGAGGCAAAAAAAGAGGGCAAGCAGGCTCTGTGTCTGGGGGCAACAGTGCTGGTCGTGGACGCGGTGCATTGTCATCAGCACATGGCCATGGGACACGCTTGTCCTTGTTTTCGGCAGCTGGACATGTTGAGCCACATCATGCCGAAGACTTGGTAGAGTGGATGACCAAGCCCACCTCATCCTCCTCATCCTCTCTCACCCAGGCCCAGGGTACTGGCAAAGCAGCTGCCAAAGCGTCCTCTTCTCTGGTATCATTATCTTCATTAGTCAATCCTTCCCTAGACCCACCATGTCCTCCTCCTGAGGAGTCCCCCGAACTGTTTGAGCACAGTGTTGGGTACATGCTCCAGGAGGATGCCCAGCGTTTGGAAGGATCTGATGATGATACCCAGCTAGAGGAAGGCAGCAGCGTGAGAGCAGAGAGAGGGGATGCTCAAGAAGGACACCAATCTGGCAGTCATGCTCCAGCAGCTGCAGCATACTGCCAGATTGGCTCCAGTGATGAGAAGGGAGGGGATGATGAGGTCACTGACTCCACGTGGGTGCCTAATAGGAGAGAGGAGGAGGAGGAGGATGAGGAGGAGGCACATCTCCAACGAGGCAGGATGCCCTTCAGTGGCCAGTAGGGATGAGCTTCGTGTTCGAGTCGAACATACGTTCGACTCGAACATCGGCTGTTCGATCGTTCGACGAAGATCGAACGATTTGGGCCGTTCGCGCCAAATTCGAGTGACGCGAACGGCCCACAATGCACTACGCCATCGCAGTGTCATCCAGGCGCTGTGATTGGCCAAGCATGCACTGTGACCCCGCATGCTTGGCCAATCACAGCGCCGGCAGCGAGGAGAGCAATGACTGGCCACAGGCAGGATGCCTGTGGCCAATTATTGCTGAGGGGGTTTAGTACACGCCCCACACTATAAAAGGACGCCAGCGCGGCGGCCTTGTGTAGTGTGTTCCGGAGCAGGGAAAGAGAAGCATAGGCAGGGACAGTGTCATTTTTTTCCTTTACTAATCCTGGATTCCTTGTGTTTAGGGACAAATAAGGATAGGTAGGGAGAGTGTCAGTGACAGTGTGCTATTCTGTGCTAATCCTTGTTTGTAGGGACAGAGAGGTACAGTGAGGGAAACTGACAGTGTGCTATTCTGTTCTAAAACTATTTTGCTGAACCATATTTTCAATCCTTGAGTTGAGGTACAGAGAGCTACAGTGAGGGAAAGTGTCAGTGTGCTATTGTGTTCTAAAACTATTTTGCTGAACCATATTTTCAATCCTTGAGTTGAGGGACAGAGAGCTACAGTGAGGGAAAGTGTCAGTGTGCTATTGTGTTCTAAAACTATTTTGCTGAACCATATTTTCAATCCTTGAGTTGAGGGACAGAGAGCTACAGTGAGGGAAAGTGTCAGTGTGCTATTGTGTTCTAAAACTATTTTGCTGAACCATATTTTCAATCCTTGAGTTGAGGGACTGAGAGGTACAGTGAGTGAAACTGACAGTGTGCTATTCTGTTCTAAAACTATTTTGCTGTTACATATTTTCAATCCTTGAGTTGAGGGACAGAGAGCTACAGTGAGGGAAAGTGTCAGTGTGCTATTGTGTTCTAAAACTATTTTGCTGAACCATATTTTCAATCCTTGAGTTGAGGGACAGAGAGCTACAGTGAGGGAAAGTGTCAGTGTGCTATTGTGTTCTAAAACTATTTTGCTGAACCATATTTTCAATCCTTGAGTTGAGGGACAGAGAGCTACAGTGAGGGAAAGTGTCAGTGTGCTATTGTGTTCTAAAACTATTTTGCTGAACCATATTTTCAATCCTTGAGTTGAGGGACAGAGAGGTTCAGTGAGTGAAACTGACAGTGTGCTATTCTGTTCTAAATAAATTTTGCTGTTCCATATTTTCAATCCTTGAGTTGAGGGACAGAGAGGTACAGTGAGGGAAACTGACAGTGTGCTATTCTGTTCTAAAACTATTTTGCTGATCCATATTTTCAATCCTTGAGTTGAGGGACAGAGAGGTACTGTGAGTGAAACTGACAGTGTGCTATTCTGTTCTAAAACTATTTTGCTGTTCCATATTTTCAATCCTTGAGTTGAGGGACAGAGAGCTACAGTGAGGGAAAGTGTCAGTGTGCTATTGTGTTCTAAAACTATTTTGCTGAACCATATTTTCAATCCTTGAGTTGAGGGACAGAGAGCTACAGTGAGGGAAAGTGTCAGTGTGCTATTGTGTTCTAAAACTATTTTGCTGAACCATATTTTCAATCCTTGAGTTGAGGGACAGAGAGCTACAGTGAGGGAAAGTGTCAGTGTGCTATTGTGTTCTAAAACTATTTTGCTGAACCATATTTTCAATCCTTGAGTTGAGGGACAGAGAGGTACAGTGAGTGAAACTGACAGTGTGCTATTCTGTTCTAAATAAATTTTGCTGTTCCATATTTTCAATCCTTGAGTTGAGGGACAGAGAGGTACAGTGAGGGAAACTGACAGTGTGCTATTCTGTTCTAAAACTATTTTGCTGAACCATATTTTCAATCCTTGAGTTGAGGGACAGAGAGGTACTGTGAGTGAAACTGACAGTGCTATTCTGTTCTAAAACTATTTTGCTGTTCCATATTTTCAATCCTTGAGTTGAGGGACAGAGAGCTACAGTGAGGGAAAGTGTCAGTGTGCTATTGTGTTCTAAAACTATTTTGCTGAACCATATTTTCAATCCTTGAGTTGAGGGACAGAGAGCTACAGTGAGGGAAAGTGTCAGTGTGCTATTGTGTTCTAAAACTATTTTGCTGAACCATATTTTTAATCCTTGAGTTGAGGGACAGAGAGCTACAGTGAGGGAAAGTGTCAGTGTGCTATTGTGTTCTAAAACTATTTTGCTGAACCATATTTTCAATCCTTGAGTTGAGGGACAGAGAGGTACAGTGAGTGAAACTGACAGTGTGCTATTCTGTTCTAAATCAATTTTGCTGTTCCATATTTTCAATCCTTGAGTTGAGGGACAGAGAGCTACAGTGAGGGAAAGTGTCAGTGTGCTATTGTGTTCTAAAACTATTTTGCTGAACCATATTTTCAATCCTTGAGTTGAGGGACAGAGAGCTACAGTGAGGGAAAGTGTCAGTGTGCTATTGTGTTCTAAAACTATTTTGCTGAACCATATTTTCAATCCTTGAGTTGAGGGACAGAGAGGTACAGTGAGTGAAACTGACAGTGTGCTATTCTGTTCTAAAACTATTTTGCTGTTCCATATTTTCAATCCTTGAGTTGAGGGACAGAGAGCTACAGTGAGGGAAAGTGTCAGTGTGCTATTGTGTTCTAAAACTATTTTGCTGAACCATATTTTCAATCCTTGAGTTGAGGGACAGAGAGCTACAGTGAGGGAAAGTGTCAGTGTGCTATTGTGTTCTAAAACTATTTTGCTGAACCATATTTTCAATCCTTGAGTTGAGGGACAGAGAGGTACAGTGAGTGAAACTGACAGTGTGCTATTCTGTTCTAAATCAATTTTGCTGTTCCATATTTTCAATCCTTGAGTTGAGGGACAGAGAGGTACAGTGAGGGAAACTGACAGTGTGCTATTGTGTTCTAAAACTATTTTGCTGAACCATATTTTCAATCCTTGAGTTGAGGGACAGAGAGGTACAGTGAGTGAAACTGACAGTGTGCTATTCTGTTCTAAATCAATTTTGCTGTTCCATATTTTCAATCCTTGAGTTGAGGGACAGAGAGGTACAGTGAGGGAAACTGACAGTGTGCTATTCTGTTCTAAAACTATTTTGCTGAACCATATTTTCAATCCTTGAGTTGAGGGACAGAGAGGTACAGTGAGTGAAACTGACAGTGTGCTATTCTGTTCTAAAACTATTTTGCTGTTCCATATTTTCAATCCTTGAGTTGAGGGACAGAGAGCTACAGTGAGGGAAAGTGTCAGTGTGCTATTGTGTTCTAAAACTATTTTGCTGAACCATATTTTCAATCCTTGAGTTGAGGGACAGAGAGCTACAGTGAGGGAAAGTGTCAGTGTGCTATTGTGTTCTAAAACTATTTTGCTGAACCATATTTTCAATCCTTGAGTTGAGGGACAGAGAGGTACAGTGAGTAAAACTGACAGTGTGCTATTCTGTTCTAAATCAATTTTGCTGTTCCATATTTTCAATCCTTGAGTTGAGGGACAGAGAGCTACAGTGAGGGAAAGTGTCAGTGTGCTATTCTGTTCTAAAACTATTTTGCTGTTCCATATTTTCAATCCTTGAGTTGAGGGACAGAGAGCTACAGTGAGGGAAAGTGTCAGTGTGCTATTGTGTTCTAAAACTATTTTGCTGAACCATATTTTCAATCCTTGAGTTGAGGGACAGAGAGCTACAGTGAGGGAAAGTGTCAGTGTGCTATTGTGTTCTAAAACTATTTTGCTGAACCATATTTTCAATCCTTGAGTTGAGGGACAGAGAGGTACAGTGAGTGAAACTGACAGTGTGCTATTCTGTTCTAAATCAATTTTGCTGTTCCATATTTTCAATCCTTGAGTTGAGGGACAGAGAGCTACAGTGAGGGAAAGTGTCAGTGTGCTATTGTGTTCTAAAACTATTTTGCTGAACCATATTTTCAATCCTTGAGTTGAGGGACAGAGAGGTACAGTGAGTGAAACTGACAGTGTGCTATTCTGTTCTAAATCAATTTTGCTGTTCCATATTTTCAATCCTTGAGTTGAGGGACAGAGAGGTACAGTGAGGGAAACTGACAGTGTGCTATTCTGTTCTAAAACTATTTTGCTGAACCATATTTTCAATCCTTGAGTTGAGGGACAGAGAGGTACAGTGAGTGAAACTGACAGTGTGCTATTCTGTTCTAAAACTATTTTGCTGTTCCATATTTTCAATCCTTGAGTTGAGGGACAGAGAGCTACAGTGAGGGAAAGTGTCAGTGTGCTATTGTGTTCTAAAACTATTTTGCTGAACCATATTTTCAATCCTTGAGTTGAGGGACAGAGAGCTACAGTGAGGGAAAGTGTCAGTGTGCTATTGTGTTCTAAAACTATTTTGCTGAACCATATTTTCAATCCTTGAGTTGAGGGACAGAGAGGTACAGTGAGTGAAACTGACAGTGTGCTATTCTGTTCTAAATCAATTTTGCTGTTCCATATTTTCAATCCTTGAGTTGAGGGACAGAGAGGTACAGTGAGGTAAACTGACAGTGTGCTATTCTGTTCTAAAACTATTTTGCTGAACCACATTTTCAATCCTTGAGTTGAGGGACAGAGAGGTACTGTGAGTGAAACTGACAGTGTGCTATTCTGTTCTAAAACTATTTTGCTGTTCCATATTTTCAATCCTTGAGTTGAGGGACAGAGAGCTACAGTGAGGGAAAGTGTCAGTGTGCTATTGTGTTCTAAAACTATTTTGCTGAACCATATTTTCAATCCTTGAGTTGAGGGACAGAGAGCTACAGTGAGGGAAAGTGTCAGTGTGCTATTGTGTTCTAAAACTATTTTGCTGAACCATATTTTCAATCCTTGAGTTGAGGGACAGAGAGGTACAGTGAGTGAAACTGACAGTGTGCTATTCTGTTCTAAATCAATTTTGCTGTTCCATATTTTTAATCCTTGAGTTGAGGGACAGAGAGGTACAGTGAGGGAAACTGACAGTGTGCTATTCTGTTCTAAAACTATTTTGCTGAACCATATTTTCAATCCTTGAGTTGAGGGACAGAGAGGTACAGTGAGTGAAACTGACAGTGTGCTATTCTGTTCTAAAACTATTTTGCTGTTCCATATTTTCAATCCTTGAGTTGAGGGACAGAGAGCTACAGTGAGGGAAAGTGTCAGTGTGCTATTGTGTTCTAAAACTATTTTGCTGAACCATATTTTCAATCCTTGAGTTGAGGGACAGAGAGCTACAGTGAGGGAAAGTGTCAGTGTGCTATTGTGTTCTAAAACTATTTTGCTGAACCATATTTTCAATCCTTGAGTTGAGGGACAGAGAGCTACAGTGAGGGAAAGTGTCAGTGTGCTATTGTGTTCTAAAACTATTTTGCTGAACCATATTTTCAATCCTTGAGTTGAGGGACAGAGAGGTACAGTGAGTGAAACTGACAGTGTGCTATTCTGTTCTAAATCAATTTTGCTGTTCCATATTTTCAATCCTTGAGTTGAGGGACAGAGAGGTACAGTGAGGGAAACTGACAGTGTGCTATTCTGTTCTAAAACTATTTTGCTGAACCATATTTTCAATCCTTGAGTTGAGGGACAGAGAGGTACAGTGAGTGAAACTGACAGTGCTATTCTGTTCTAAAACTATTTTGCTGTTCCATATTTTCAATCCTTGAGTTGAGGGACAGAGAGCTACAGTGAGGGAAAGTGTCAGTGTGCTATTGTGTTCTAAAACTATTTTGCTGAACCATATTTTCAATCCTTGAGTTGAGGGACAGAGAGGTACAGTGAGTGAAACTGACAGTGTGCTATTCTGTTCTAAATCAATTTTGCTGTTCCATATTTTCAATCCTTGAGTTTAGGGACAGAGAAGGACACTCGTAGAAATTATCAGTGTGCTATTCTGTGCTAAATCTTGTTTGTAGGGAGGGACAGAGTAGGACAGTGAGGGAAAGTGTCAGTGTGCTATTCTGTTCTAAAACTTTTTTGCTGAACCATATTTTCAATCCTTGTGTTTAGGGACAGAGAAGGATAGGCAGGGGACAGTGTCAGTGTCATTGTTGCTAAGCCTCCTGCACAATATACACCTGAAGGTAGCCCTTATTGCTGTTTTTCCCATCTCCCTGCAGGCCATCCATTAAAATGTCTGGAAGGCAACCAAGGAGAGGCAGACAGTCAGGAGGCAAAAAAAGAGGGCAAGCAGGCTCTGTGTCTGGGGGCAACAGTGCTGGTCGTGTACGCGGTGCATTGTCATCAGCACATGGCCATGGGACACGCTTGTCCTTGTTTTCGGCAGCTGGACATGTTGAGCCACATCATGCCGAAGACTTGGTAGAGTGGATGACCAAGCCCACCTAATCCTCCTCATCCTCTCTCACCCAGGCTCAGGGTAGTGGCAAAGCAGCTGCCAAAGCGTCCTCTTCTCTGGTATCATTATCTTCATTAGTCAATCCTTCCCTAGACCCACCATGCCCTCCTCCTGAGGAGTCCCCCGAACTGTTTGAGCACAGTGTTGGGTACATGCTCCAGGAGGATGCCCAGCGTTTGGAAGGATCTGATGATGATACCCAGCTAGAGGAAGGCAGCAGCGTGAGAGCAGAGAGAGGGGATGCTCAAGAAGGACACCAATCTGGCAGTCATGTTCCAGCAGCTGCAGCATACTGCCAGATTGGCTCCAGTGATGAGGAGGGAGGGGATGATGAGGTCACTGACTCCACGTGGGTGCCTAATAGGAGAGAGGAGGAGGAGGAGGATGAGGAGGAGGCACATCTCCAACAAGGCAGGATGCCCTTGAGTGGCCAGCGTATGGGCAGCACACCGACGGAATCACACCACAGAGCTCCCCCTGTGCAGGGCGCTGCCTCTGCCCGTCATTCAAAAAGTTCTTTGGTGTGGGCCTTTTTTGAGGCGAGTGCATCAGATCGCACAGCTGCTGTTTGCAACATATGTCTCAAGCGTATATCGCGTGGCCAAAACATCAGCCGCTTGGGCACCACATGCTTGATCAGACATATGTTGACCTGCCATGCAGCTCGTTGGCAAGCCTACCTTAAAGACCCACACCAAAGAACAAAGCTGACCTCTTCTTGCACCGCATCAGCTGGGATCTCCAACCCCACTATACCTTCACTCCTCTCTGAAACCTGCTCTGAGAGGAATGAAGGTGTAGAATTAGGTGTGTAACAGGCAAGTACTTGCGGGCACTCTGCTAGCAGTACACCAACGTCCGATTCTAGCAGGCAAATTTCCCTGCCCCAGCTGCTGGACCGTCGAAAGAAGTTCACTCCCAGCCATCCACATGCCCAGCGGTTGAATGCTAGCTTGGCTAAATTGCTAGCGCTTCAACTGCTGCCTTTTCAGTTGGTAGACTCGGCCCCCTTCCGTGAGTTTGTGCAATGTGCGGTTCCTCAGTGGCAGGTTCCCAAACGCCACTTTTTCGCACGGAAGGCGATTCCGGCTCTCTACAGGCATGTGGAAGGCAATGTCTTGGCCTCGCTGGACAGGGCGGTCAGCGGTAAGGTGCATATTACCGCTGACTCATGGTCCAGCAGGCATGGACAGGGACGTTACCTTTCTTTCACGGCCCATTGGGTCACTCTTTTGGCAGCTGGGAAGGATGCAGTACAAGGTGCAGTAGTGTTGGAGGTTGTTCCACCCCCACGCCTCCAAAATGCTACTACTGGTTGTGACACACCTCTCTCCTCCACCCCCTCCTCTTCTTCTTCCTCCATGGCCTCTTCCTGTGGTTTGTCCTCGGAACCAGCGGTGCTCCGTAGGCGTTCAAGGGGCTACGCAAGTACGCAGGCAAAAAGATGCCATGCCGTGCTTGCGCTGGTGTGTTTGGGGGACAGGAGCCACACTGGGGCAGAGGTCCTGTCTGCTCTGCAGGGGCAGGCCGAGAGGTGGTTGACGCCACGCCAGCTTAAGCCAGGAATGGTGGTTTGCGACAATGGCACCAACCTCCTCTCCGCCCTCCGACAGGGACAACTGACCCATGTGCCCTGTATGGCTCACGTCCTTAACCTGGTGGTGCAGCGGTTCTTGGGCAGGTACCCGGGCTTACAGGATGTCCTGAGGCAGGCCAGGAAAGTCTGTGTGCATCTCCGCAGATCTTATAATGCCAGTGCTCGCCTGGCTGAGCTTCAAAAGGAGTTGAACCTGCCCAAGAACCGCCTTATATGTGACATGCCCACCAGGTGGAACTCAACGTTGGCCATGCTGCAGCGGCTGCACACGCAGCAGAGGGCCATCAATGAGTACCTGTGCGACTACGGCACCAGGACAGGGTCAGGGGAGCTCGGGTTTTTTTCACCACGCCAGTGGGGCATGATCAGGGATGCATGCACTGTCCTGGCACCATTTGAGGAGGCCACGAGGATGGTGAGCAGTGACAGTGCATGCATCAGTGACACTGTACCTCTTGTCCACCTGTTGGAGCACACGCTGCGTGGAATAATGGACAGGGCACTTGAGGCAGAACAGAGGCAGGAAGAGGAGGACTTCCTTGCCTCTCAAGGCCCCCTTTACCCAGACAGTGTTCCTTCTGTCCCACCCATCGCACAGGAAGAGGAGGAGGAGGAGGAGGAGGATTGTGTCAGCATGGAGGTGGAGGCTGGCACTCAGCATCATCAGCAGCAGTCTTTTAGGGATGATTTACAGTCCCAAGAAACCAGTGGACTTGTACGTGGCTGGGAGGAGGTGGCTGCGGATCATGTCGTCCTTAGTGACCCAGAGGACTCCGGACTGAATGCCTCAGCTAACCTACGCTGCATGGCCTCCCTGATCCTGCAAAGTCTGCGGAAGGATCCTCGTATTCTCCGGATCAAGGAGAGGGACCATTACTGGCTGGCCACTCTCCTTGATCCACGGTACAAGGGTAAGGTTGCGGACCTTATCGTACCGTCGCAGAGGGAGCAGAGGATGAGACAACTCCGGGAGGCCTTGCAGAAAGGTCTGTGCAACGCGTTCCCAGAGATTGGGAGGTTACAAACTCCTGGTCCTGGACAACGAGTTGCTGAGGCTTCGGGCAGTCAAAGAAGGAGCGGTGGGGAAGGTGGCCGTCTGACCGATGCGTTCAGACAATTCTTTAGTCCGCAGCCCCAAAGTATGATCGGTTCCAGCAACCATCGCCAGCGTCTGATATACATGGTGCAGGAATACCTAGGGGCAAGGTCAGACTTGGACACCTTCCCCACCGAAAATCCTCTGGCTTACTGGGTCTTGAGGATGGATCACTGGCCAGAGCTTGCACAGTATGCAATTGAGCTACTGGCCTGTCCTGCATCCAGCGTTCTTTCAGAACGCACATTCAGTGCTGCTGGAGGATTTGTCACGGATCACAGGGTGCGCCTGTCCACTGACTCGGTTGATCGACTGACTTTCATCAAGATGAACCAGTCTTGGATCACCACCAGCTACCACACACCAGATGCTGATATAACAGACTAATTGATTTTAAAATGTCACATCCCTTCAAGACTGATGCTGATGCTGAGTGCCTGTGCTGTTATGTTGTCTGGCTATCCTCCTCCTCCTCCTCAATGATACGATTAACGATGATAGCTTGGAAGATCATTTTGGTTTATGGGTGACGCCACCAGTGGCTAAGGCCCAATTTTTCAGCCCCTGTTTAACAGGGGCGTGTAATTAAAATTTTTGATGCAATACTTTGCAACAGGCCTCATTGCTGTGCTCCAAGTACAGTATTCTGTGAGGGGTTGCAGTGTTGTGCCACCAGTGCCTAAGGCCCAATTTTTCAGCCCCTGTTCAACAGGGGCATGCAATTATAATTATTGATCTAATAATTCACAGCAGGGCCCATTGCTGCACCCACCAAGAGTAACTGTCAGGCCTTACAGTGTTGTGGCACCAGCACCACCATCACCACCACCACCACCACCAAAGGCCCAATTTTTCAGCCCCTGTTCAACAGGGGCATGCAATTATAATTATTGATCTAATAATTCACAGCAGGGACCATTGCTGCGCCCACCAAGAGTAACTGTCAGGCCTTACAGTGTTTTGGCACCAGCACCACCATCAAAGGCCCAATTTTTACTACCACTGATCAACAATTATATGTTATTACAATTCCTGATATTATACTTGACAGCAGGGCGTTCCAGCACCCACCAAGAATAACTGTGAGTGCTTTCAGTGTTGTGCCAACACCAACACCTAAGGGGCCAATTTCTGCAGAGTATATACGGAAGGTCCCTACTTTCAAACATCCAACTTACAAACTACTACTACTTGCAAACGGAAGAAGACAACAGGAAGTGAGAGGAAATCTACCCCTTGGAAGGAAAATTCTCTCCTGTAAGAATTAATATGGGAGAAAGGTGTCTCCTCTCTACTGATGCTTTATCACCAATCCTTGTTTCAATACAAACACCACATTTCAAAAACAGTTGTCATTGGGACGCAAAGTGAGGTGAAATGTTCTAAACAGGGGCACAGACAGCAAAAAAAATGTGACAGGGGTGATAACCGTTCCCTATGTTTTCCAAAAAGCTAAAAAAAAGGAATTTGGCATGGAGCTACACTTAAACAATGCAGCTGTTCAAAATTACAAACAGATTCTACATAAGAACAAACCTACAGTCCCTGTCTTGTATGCACCGCCTGTATACGGCTGTTCAGAGTATATAGGGGCTTTTATATTTTGTGTGCGGGGTTCCCCTTAATATCCATACAAGACCCAAAGGGGCTGGTAATGGGCTGGGGTAGGGGGGGGGGGTTGATGGGGTAGCTATGCCATTTTTCCTAAAGATTTTCATCCATATTACCGGGACCAGACATTGCATTAAAGCCGCAAGCAGTTTTAAATGGCTTTTTTTCCTTTAGAAATGTTATTTTGTGCAAGGACAGTTCTAAACACGGGAAACACGTGGCACTTCACAGGCATACTTTAGACACCCCCCAGGTACAATATTTAAAGGAATATTTGACTTTTTTTTTCACTTTATGCATCATTAAAATGACTGCTCCCGGAAAACGTCCGTTTTTAAAACTTCTTTTTGCATTGATACATGTCCCCTGGTGCAGAACCCGGGTTCCCAAACTCTGTTTCGGACAATAACATGGATAATAGTCGTTATAATTAGCACTTTAGAATCCGAACGTTCGCATCCTTTGTATTTAATAGGGTTCTAATGTTCGCGCGAACTTTCGGTCCGTTCGCGGGTTCTGGTGCGAACCGAACCCGGGGGTGTTCGGCTCATCACTAGTGGCCAGCGTATGGGCAGCACACCGACGGAATCACACCGCAGAGCTCTGCCTGTGCAGGGCGCTGCCTCTGCCCGTTATTCAAAAAGTTATTTTGTGTGGGCCTTTTTTGAGTCGAGTGCATCAGATCGCACAGCTGCTGTTTGCAACATATGTCTCAAGCGTATATCGCGTGGCCAAAACATCACCCGCTTGGGCACTACATGCTTGACCAGACATATGTTGACCTGCCATGCAGCTCGTTGGCAAGCCTACCTTAAAGACCCACACCAAAGAACAAAGCGGACCTCTTCTTGCACCGCATCAGCTGTGATCTCCAACCCCACTATACCTTCACTCCTCTCTGAAACCTGCTCTGAGAGGAATGAAGGTGTAGAATTAGGTGTGTCACAGGCAAGTACTTGCGGGCACTCTGCTAGCAGTACACCAACGTCCGATTCTAGCAGGCAAATTTCCCTGCCCCAGCTGCTGGACCGTCAAAAGAAGTTCACTCCCAGCCATCCACATGCCCAGCGGTTGAATGCTAGCTTGGCTAAATTGCTAGCGCTTCAACTGCTGCCTTTTCAGTTGGTAGACTCGGCCCCCTTCCGTGAGTTTGTGCAATGTGCGGTTCCTCAGTGGCAGGTTCCCAAACGCAACTTTTTCGCACGGAAGGCGATTCCGGCTCTCTACAGGCATGTGGAAGGCAATGTCTTGGCCTCGCTGGACAGGGCGGTCAGCGGTAAGGTGCATATTACCGCTGACTCATGGTCCAGCAGGCATGGACAGGGACGTTACCTTTCTTTCACGGCCCATTGGGTCACTCTTTTGGCAGCTGGGAAGGATGCAGGACAAGGTGCAGTAGTGTTGGAGGTTGTTCCACCGCCACGCCTCCAAAATGCTACTACTGGTTGTGACACACCTCTCTCCTCCACCCCCTCCTCTTCTTCTTCCTCCATGGCCTCTTCCTGTGGTTTGTCCTCGGAACCAGCGGTGCTCCGTAGGCATTCAAGGGGCTACGCAAGTACGCAGGCAAAAAGATGCCATGCCGTGCTTGCGCTGGTGTGTTTGGGGGACAGGAGCCACACTGGGGCAGAGGTCCTGTCTGCTCTGCAGGGGCAGGCCGAGAGGTGGTTGACGCCACGCCAGCTTAAGCCAGGAATGGTGGTTTGCGACAATGGCACCAACCTCCTCTCCGCCCTCCGACAGGGACAACTGACCCATGTGCCCTGTATGGCTCACGTCCTTAACCTGGTGGTGCAGCGGTTCTTGGGCAGGTACCCGGGCTTACAGGATGTCCTGAGGCAGGCCAGGAAAGTCTGTGTGCATTTCCGCAGATCTTATAATGCCAGTGCTCGCCTGGCTGAGCTTCAAAAGGAGTTGAACCTGCCCAAGAACCGCCTTATATGTGACATGCCCACCAGGTGGAACTCAACGTTGGCCATGCTGCAGCGGCTGCACACGCAGCAGAGGGCCATCAATGAGTACCTGTGCGACTACGGCACCAGGACAGGGTCAGGGGAGCTCGGGTTTTTTTCACCACGCCAGTGGGGCATGATCAGGGATGCATGCACTGTCCTGGCACCATTTGAGGAGGCCACGAGGATGGTGAGCAGTGACAGTGCATGCATCAGTGACACTGTACCTCTTGTCCACCTGTTGGAGCACATGCTGCGTGGAATAATGGACAGGGCACTTGAGGCAGAACAGAGGCAGGAAGAGGAGGACTTCCTTGCCTCTCAAGGCCCCCTTTACCCAGACAGTGTTCCTTCTGTCCCACCCATCGCACAGGAAGAGGAGGAGGAGGATTGTGTCAGCATGGAGGTGGAGGCTGGCACTCAGCATCATCAGCAGCAGTCTTTTAGGGATGATTTACAGTCCCAAGAAACCAGTGGACTTGTACGTGGCTGGGAGGAGGTGGCTGCGGATCATGTCGTCCTTAGTGACCCAGAGGACTCCGGACTGAATGCCTCAGCTAACCTACGCTGCATGGCCTCCCTGATCCTGCAAAATCTGCGGAAGGATCCTCGTATTCTTCGGATCAAGGAGAGGGACCATTACTGGCTGGCCACTCTCCTTGATCCACGGTACAAGGGTAAGGTTGCGGACCTTATCGTACCGTCGCAGAGGGAGCAGAGGATGAGACAACTCCGGGAGGCCTTGCAGAAAGGTCTGTGCAACGCGTTCCCAGAGACTGGGAGGTTACAAACTCCTGGTCCTGGACAACGAGTTGCTGAGGCTTCGGGCAGTCAAAGAAGGAGCGGTGGGGAAGGTGGCCGTCTGACCGATGCGTTCAGACAATTCTTTAGTCCGCAGCCCCAAAGTATGATCGGTTCCAGCAACCATCGCCAGCGTCTGATATACATGGTGCAGGAATACCTAGGGGCAAGGTCAGACTTGGACACCTTCCCCACCGAAAATCCTCTGGCTTACTGGGTCTTGAGGATGGATCACTGGCCAGAGCTTGCACAGTATGCAATTGAGCTACTGGCCTGTCCTGCATCCAGCGTTCTTTCAGAACGCACATTCAGTGCTGCTGGAGGATTTGTCACGGATCACAGGGTGCGCCTGTCCACCGACTTTCATCAAGATGAACCAGTCTTGGATCACCACCAGCTACCACACACCAGATGCTGATATAACAGACTAATTGATTTTAAAATGTCACATCCCTTCAAGACTGATGCTGATGCTGAGTGCCTGTGCTGTTATGTTGACTGGCTTTCCTCCTCCTCCTCCTCAATGATACGATTAACGATGATAGCTTGGAAGATCATTTTGGTTTATGGGTGACGCCACCAGTGGCTAAGGCCCAATTTTTCAGCCCCTGTTTAACAGGGGCGTGTAATTACAATTTTTGATGCAATACTTTGCAACAGGCCTCATTGCTGTGCTCCAAGTACAGTATCTGTGAGGGGTTGCAGTGTTGTGCCACCAGTGCCTAAGGCCCAATTTTTCAGCCCCTGTTCAACAGGGGCATGCAATTATAATTATTGATCTAATAATTCACAGCAGGGCCCATTGCTGCGCCCACCAAGAGTAACTGTCAGGCCTTACAGTGTTGTGGCACCAGCACCACCATCACCACCACCATCACCACCAAAGGCCCAATTTTTCAGCCCCTGTTCAACAGGGGCATGCAATTATAATTATTGATCGAATAATTCACAGCAGGGCCCATTGCTGCGCCCACCAAGAGTAACTGTCAGGCCTTACAGTGTTGTGGCACCAGCACCACCATCACCACCACCACCACCACCAAAGGCCCAATTTTTCAGCCCCTGTTCAACAGGGGCATGCAATTATAATTATTGATCGAATAATTCACAGCAGGGAGCATTGCTGCGCCCACCAAGAGTAACTGTCAGGCCTTACAGTGTTGTGGCACCAGCACCACCATCACCACCACCACCACCACCAAAGGCCCAATTTTTCAGCCCCTGTTCAACAGGGGCATGCAATTATAATTACTGATCGAATAATTCACAGCAGGGAGCATTGCTGCGCCCACCAAGAGTAACTGTCAGGCCTTACAGTGTTGTGACACCAGCACCACCATCACCACCACCACCAAAGGCCCAATTTTTAAGCCCCTGTTCAACAGGGGCATGCAATTATAATTATTGATCGAATAATTCACAGCAGGGAGCATTGCTGCGCCCACCAAGAGTAACTGTCAGGCCTTACAGTGTTGTGGCACCAGCACCACCATCACCACCACCACCAAAGGCCCAATTTTTAAGCCCCTGTTCAACAGGGGCATGCAATTATAATTATTGATCTAATAATTCACAGCAGGGCCCATTGCTGCGCCCACCAAGAGTAACTGTCAGGCCTTACAGTGTTGTGGCACCAGCACCACCATCACCACCACCACCACCACCAAAGGCCCAATTTTTCAGCCCCTGTTCAACAGGGGCATGCAATTATAATTATTGATCGAATAATTCACAGCAGGGAGCATTGCTGCGCCCACCAAGAGTAACTGTCAGGCCTTACAGTGTTGTGGCACCAGCACCACCATCACCGCCACCACCACCACCAAAGGCCCAATTTTTAAGCCCCTGTTCAACAGGGGCATGCAATTATAATTATTGATCTAATAATTCACAGCAGGGCCCATTGCTGCGCCCACCAAGAGTAACTGTCAGGCCTTACAGTGTTGTGGCACCAGCACCACCATCACCACCACCAAAGGCCCAATTTTTCAGCCCCTGTTCAACAGGGGCATGCAATTATAATTATTGATCTAATAATTCACAGCAGGGACCATTGCTGCACCCACCAAGAGTAACTGTCAGGCCTTACAGTGTTGTGGCACCAGCACCACCATCACCACCACCAAAGGCCCAATTTTTCAGCCCCTGTTCAACAGGGGCATGCAATTATAATTATTGATCTAATAATTCACAGCAGGGACCATTGCTGCGCCCACCAAGAGTAACTGTCAGGCCTTACAGTGTTGTGGCACCAGCACCACCATCAAAGGCCCAATTTTTACTACCACTGATCAACAATTATATGTTATTACAATTCCTGATATTATAGTTGACAGCAGGGCGTTCCAGCACCCACCAAGAATAACTGTGAGTGCTTTCAGTGTTGTGCCAACACCAACACCTAAGGGGCCAATTTCTGCAGAGTATATACGGAAGGTCCCTACTTTCAAACATCCAACTTACAAACTACTACTACTTGCAAACGGAAGAAGACAACAGGAAGTGAGAGGAAATCTACCCCTTGGAAGGAAAATTCTCTCCTGTAAGAATTAATATGGGAGAAAGGTGTCTCCTCTCTACTGATGCTTTATCACCAATCCTTGTTTCAATAAAAACACCACATTTCAAAAACAGTTGTCATTGGGACGCAAAGTGAGGTGAAATGTTCTGAACAGGGGCACAGACAGCAAAAAAAATGTGACAGGGGTGATAACCGTTCCCTATGTTTTACAAAAAGCTAAAAAAAAGGAATTTGGCATGGAGCTCCACTTAAACAATGCAGCTGTTCAAAATTACAAACAGATTCTACATAAGAACAAACCTACAGTCCCTGTCTTGTATGCACCGCATGTATACGGCTGTTCAGAGTATATAGGTCCTTTTTTATTTTGTGTGCGGGGTTCCCCTTAATATCCATACAAGACCCAAAGGGGCTGGTAATGGGCTGGGGGGGGGGGGTTGATGGGGTAGCTATGCCATTTTTCCTAAAGATTTTCATCCATATTACCGGGACCAGACATTACATTAAAGCCGCAAGCAGTTTTAAATGGCTTTTTTTCCTTTAGAAATGTAATTTTGTGCAGGGACAGTTCTAAACACGGGAAACACGTGGCACTTCACAGGCATACTTTAGACACCCCCCAGGTACAATATTTAAAGGAATATTTGACTTTTTTTTTTCACTTTATGCATCATTAAAATGACTGCTCCCGGAAAACGTCCGTTTTTAAAACTTATTTTTGCATTGATACATGTCCCCTGGTGCAGAAGCCGGGTTCCCAAACTCTGTTTCGGACAATAACATGGATAATAGTCGTTATAATTAGCACTTTAGAATCCGAACGTTCGCATCCATTGTATTTAATAGGGTTCTAATGTTCGTGCGAACTTTCGGTCCGTTCGCGGGTTCTGGTGCGAACCGAACCCGGGGGTGTTCGGCTCATCACTACTCCTGTGTATAGATGAAAGGTATATGTACACAAACTATACAAAAATGTTATTTTTCTCCTAGTTTTGGATAGAATGAAGAATATTTAGAATGTTTATATTGCTATGTCTTTTTGAGGGGACTGATTATTCTTTTGACTATAGGGATGAGCTTTGAGTTCAAGACAAACATAAGTTCAACCTGAATTCAAGTCAATCGCAGTTTGGAAAAATGGTGACCTAATGCAGTAATTTGCCACTATAACAATTAATAAAGTACTTATTGGTCTCTGAACTTGGGTCAAGGGGCTTAGGACCAATAATAGGGCATTTCTTATGTTCCAGCCACCTTCTTATAAAAGTCACGGTTCCCAGCAGCCTTTTGTAAGTATGAGCTGAAGAGAGATGAGAATTTTTTTGCAGGGTGAGATCATTGCTTCTATACTATACAATGTTGAACAATGCTCTACACAGTGCTGTATTTTGCTACATTACAGGGAACTGCGGTGTGGTGGGCTACATATTTTTGTGCACCTATTCGCAGTGCATAGCCCCAACAGTCCCTTCTAGGACTACTTTTTGGTATGTGCGTGTGTTTGTGTGTCAGAAACAACTTCAGTGCTGCCCCTGAGATTTAGTTTTTTAGGTTTATTCTGAGGAAAATATATTTAATTTTAAATATAATTTTGCTAGGCCTTTTTTTCTGTGAACTTATTGCTGACACAGGCAAACCTTTGTTTGTAGCACATCACTGCATTCTTGCACATTACAATTCAGTGCACCAATTCCTCAATCACTATAGCTGCTAATAAATACATGTAATTCCCTGTACTCATAATGTCAGGGAGAGGCAAGGGTTCTGCACATGCAGCTGTAGGTGAGCAGGTTCTGCATCCTCAAATGAACATTGCACTTAAATCTGGAACTTCACCCAAAAAGGAAAGTCCTGCTTCTTTGCATCCTCTTTCCCCCTGCACTGCCACATTTGGCACTTTTGGGGGGAGTGGGTACCTGGTTTGACAGGTACACGCTCCCAACTCTGGTCAGATGAGCCGTGGCAATCTGAGCCAGAAGTTAACCCCCCCCGCAGTCTTCTGGGACACACCACAGGTCCCAAAAAGACTACAGGGACAATTCACGAGCATGGCTCAGTAGGTAATCAGCTGTAAAGCCTCAAGACTTCACTTGCTTGTTTCCCCTTTTTGAGATGCCAGCGCCTGCACCCAAAGACGATTGGAACATTGGCTCGGGTGAGGACAACCCTGGATCTCTGGACAGGAAAGGGTCCTTTTGTATTTGTAGCTACTGACTTTAAAAAAAAATTGGGGGGGGGCTGGAGCTCCTCTTTAAACTATATGGTTAAGTCTTCAGTCTTAGGTGTGTAGGCTGGGCCATTAGCTGGATCTTACACAGTACACTCTAAGATTCATTTACATAGGTGTACTGATCCATACACCTGGCTGTCTTTACTTGCGTGGGATGCTCAGGTGTTCTGTGCAGCTGCGTGCAGGCAGCCTATTGAAATCAATGACAGGTGGCCAGCTACAAAGATCTCCCAAGGCAAACAAACAAACCATACAAGTATATCAGGTATCAATGACTTTAATACATCTAGAAATAATTACAAAGATTATACATTTATTTTAAATGTGGGATGTCCCAAAAAAAAGAAAAACATAAAGCAATCAAAACCAGCTCTGTGATTAATCCATAATTCCTCAAAATAGCCAGCGAAAACTCCATCTGTACTACATCAATGTGGCTAAAAAAACTAATCTTGTGAGACTGGTAATGAAGCAAAAGGGACTCCAATCAAAGATAAGAACGAGCACTTAAATAAACGGACAGCATCCACATACATCTAGGACCATGCCAAGCAGCCAGGAACAGCTTTATGGTGTAGTATAGAAGAAAAATCCAGCTTTCCACCTGATGGCCAATCAGGGGAGAGCAGGTAGGAGCACCAAACCACCAGTACCAACAGTAATATTTTGTTAAATTTGAAAATATTAAAGTTATAAAAAGCTAACAAAAATGCTAATTTGTAGATAATACCACAGGAAAGATGCTTTTTGGATAGTGGGTCTGGACAAGTTTTTAGCTCCCCGCACTATCAAAGGTTGTGTTCCTGCACCTCCTATCTTGTATCACAGACCAATGGCTTCACACTCCTTGAAAAGGAAGAAACCATAATCTGGTTTTCTCTGCTCTTCAGAAATGGCCTTTTTTTTAACGTAGGTGACATTCCTCTCTCTACTGTCTCCTACAGGGAGGGATTCCTTGTAGTTATCACCTTTACAAGGCCAGTGTCTGAGTTGGCAGGAACTCATTATTTGGAATTTATAATTGCATTTAAAGGTGCCTCCCAGGTTGCATTGAAGTCCCTCTTCTTGTTAAACAGGATTGCCTTACAATGAGAAAAAAAATATTAATCTCTAAATACTAAAACACATAAAAAAAATACCTCACACGCAGAACCTCTGCCTTTCACTTTACCCTGGCAGACTTTGTTTTTATGTTTTTATGTATTGAAGGGGAGATTAATTAAAATGAATGTAACAAGATTTGAAATTGAAGCGCCACACCACTGAGAGGAACAGATGCAACTTTATTCCATTAAAAGTCAGGGGTACAATCTAAAAAAGTAGCTAGCGCAGGGTCCAAGCTCCCCCTTCATCAGGTCTAGAAAGAACATAAGAAGATTTCCATATCAATCTGATGTGAATACAGTGTCAATCGTAAAGGGAATGTGAAATTTATTATACAAAAATTAGAGCATGAGTGCTGAATTTCAAAAAAGAGAGAAAAATATCAATAATCATCACTGTTATTAAAATTATACAAGGATAATATGTTAACCTAATCAGATTTTTTTTTTAAATGGGTAAATTATATATTTTTTTTACCCCAATTGTTTTTTAAATTCTGGTTAGGTTAACATATCACCCTTATTGTATAATCCGCGGAGGGGATACTGTATTAATATCAGATTGATATGGAAATCTTCTTATGTTCTTTCTAGCCATGATGAAGGGGGTGCTTGGACCCCTGCATTGAATACTTTTTTGGATTGTATTTCTAACTTTTAATGGACTAAAGTTGTATCTGGACCTCTCAGCAGTAGTGTGGTGCTTTCATTTAAATTCTCGTTACATTACACTACAAGCCAAGGAGATTGTGGAGATCCTCCGGAATGTAGAAGCTGCCTGCCCAGGAACCAGATTATTTACACCAACACACATATCATAAGATAAGAATACCAGTAACATAACCCTTTGTGTTTCCACTTTCCTCAACTAATTAAATTTAATGGCAGCTTCGGCAAACGGGGGCTGCTTTGGTAAACACAACTGTATCACACAAGTATGTGATGATGTGCTGCAAACCAAGGGCATTTTTGCCTGTGTCAGCCACAGAGTTTCTTCACACTACCTCCCTCTTATATCTGTAACTGCTGAAGGAAGATTTGGGGAAAGACAGGCAGCCTATAGCTGTAAGATTGTTCACTTGAATTTTGCTACTGCCTGCCCTTCCCCCCTGGCCATGCTTCATTCACTGCTGCTTGCTTTTCCCCCTATGTTGTAGAAGAGCAGGCAATCTTTTATTTTTGCATAGGTACAAGGTGGTATATAGGCCTAGGACTTTTGTTAGGGGAGTACCCAGGTTGCATTTCTGTACTTGCCCATGTTTGTTTTACAAGGCAAGGGTGGCCTTATATGTATAGCTTTTAAAAAAAGAACACTTTTTGTAAAAATGTAAATAAAAATAAAATATAACAACCAAAACCGCAACATTCATTCTATGACAGCTTATTTGCCCCTTCATAGGAAGAATGGCCAATCATATAATTTCCCCTCAAATGTTCATGCTTCCTTCCCGTCTTCCTGCAATGTGAAAGGTCAGGCAGCCTTTTTGATTTTTGATAAGCTCCTCCTCAATGCCAACATGACATCCCTTTTCTGCCTAATAATTTTTTGGCAGAATTAGCTGAAGAGAAGGAGGAAGAGGCCACATTAAAAGTACTGCAAAAAATGGCTGCTCTGTGCCCTTGAGGAGGAAGAAAAGGTTGCATTAGCAGTTCTCAAAATAAAACAGCTGCTACGTGCTCCTAAGGAAGGGGCGGGGTGCATTGGCAGCACTCTAAAAAAAGGAAAATGTCTGCTATGCATCCCTGGGAAATGGTTTGGATGTGCCTTTTGCTACTGATTGCTTCATTAGGGTGCCGCTCTGTGGTGCAGAGTCAATGGGTTTCCTCATGCATCTATTACCCAAGTGGCTAGTACTTTCACTACAGCTGATACACTGGAGGCAGACATTGCTGACCACAAATAAACTGAAAAAAACAAACGGTTGAGCCATGTTTGTACTGTGATGTACCCGCAATTTTTGGACTTTACAATGGCTAGATGAACAATCCACGAGCCAAACCCAAGCCAATTCGCTCATCACTACTGCTCGCCATTGAATTAAATAAAGAGTTGAGTAAAATTTTCTGAAATTGGAGTGAAGATGAAATGTTCCAATCGGAAGACAGCAATGAAATATAATATATAAAGTGATCTATCAAGAGTAGGATTTTCCATCACTTTTGAGAAATTTCTATTCACTTCCTGTTGTGTATCTGAAATCAGAAGTTATGTGAAATCTCCCCGGTTAGGACCAAAAAAAAAATCCTGACAGATTCTCAACTCTATAAAAAAAAAAAGTCCATGTTATCTGAAATAAGATCATGTTTCAGGGCTGCCGAATGTCAGATTATTTCCATTAGGCCCTTTCACACAGGCTGTTCGATCAGGTCCGCCTGTGAGTTTTTCAGGCAGACCTGATTGGACCATCCATTCACCTTTAAGGAGCGGCGGATGTCTGCTGACACCTGCTTTTATCTGATCCGATCCTGTTTGCAAAATCCAGATGGATGGTGACCCTATTTTCCATCTGTCTGGTGGATCAGATCAGATAAAAATGGACAGGCGGTCTGTTTTCATCCAATTTCCCCATAGAGGAGAGCAGGACTCTGTCCATCTCCGCTCTGCACAGTGAGTGAAGACGGACCTGTCATCCGCCTGCTCAGCGAGGATCAGTGAAGGGATCCCCCGCCGAGCAAGCAGATTCCGTTAAGCAGAGGTGCCCGCGTGAACGAGGCCTTACTTACCTGAAAGCTTTTTTCTAAAGTCTTTTTTCAAAGGATACTTTTGGTAACATTACAACATATAATCATTAAAAAGATTAACATCTTGAAAATCCTAATTAAATCATATATATAATTTATCAAATAAAAGTGTTATTAAAGCCCAAACCAAAAATGTAATGTAGCACTACCCCCGTAGGAGCTGCTGGTTTAAAGTTTTGGGCCTACCGTTTCCTTTTCTGTTCATCGCACTCGTGTCAGCTTTCATAAATGTTCACACCAACACTTGGATACATTTTCTTCAAGGCTTTATTTTACCAGTTCCAACAGAGGGATAGAGGGAGAGGGGAGGTTCAGGTACCTTGCTTTGCGGATCACGAGCACAATCCTATATCCAGAGGACCAATCAGTTCCACGCTGGATTCAGAAACCACCGGATAGGCCTACTTTCACTGGCCTAGCAACCGGTGCGAAGCTCGTTCAAAGTCTCTGCCACAGATTCGATGAGTGCCGTCAAGTCGTTCCACAATCTTCCGCCACAAGATCGTGTAACCACACTGACACTTTGCAAAAAGTTCCTTCAAAAGTACATAGCTCACGGTGCCAGAATCTTTCAGCCGTCCAGCAGCACCGTGAGGCAAACTGGCCAGGATGCGTCCTTCAATTGAGTCCCCAATTGTTCCGCTTCTTCCCGCAGGCAAGACCTTGTAGGACCATCCCTGGACTAGTTGGCACCAGCAACTCCTGGGCCTACTTCTCAGTTGCAGAGCCTCGGGCTAGTAGGCCCCGAGGCCGAAAATGTCTCGCACATCCCTGAGGCCTGGAGGGCCCTCAGGTCAGGATCCGGCAACGACCCCCAGCAACGAACCTCGATAGAACGGTCTCTGCCTCTTAAGTACCCCCTCCCAGAATGCACAGTGGGTTGACCACGCCCTCTGAGCCACTTCTGGGGAAGGAATACCCAATACACCTAGCCTGCTGCATTTCTAACCCTGACCTGTGGTGACAGTGACACCTACTGTCAGGTGGAAAACGTGTAACCCAGCTAGACTAAAACAGACCAACAATTTAGCATAATCCTTCTGAGCAGAACTACAGCTCAGATAATTAAATTTAAAATATAGCGTCTACCCAACAGGAGTAGGGTGTTACACACTTCCCCTACTGCAAAAAGACGATGTCCTCATCGTCGAGAAAAAACATGACTCTCACTCCAGAGAGTCGGCACCTGAAACCCAAAAAAACTTGGACAGGGTGGGATAGGGTAAAAACAGTATAAGCAGTATAAGTTTAACATACACACACAGTGAAATCACATCAATATATATATACAATATTATACAGTATTCCTATCTCTCTCTCTATCTAACCCACCCATTCTCCGGTGATTCTTGATAGAAGATTTCAATGCCTGAAAAAGAACAAAGCTAGGAGACATATACAATAATATAAAATATCTCCTGAGAAGCAAAGCCACACTTCCCGGAGAAATTAGCCTTTCTTTCTCCACATATATACACATATACATTGGGTGTAGGCAGCTAAGGAAAAAATATGAGTTTTGCTCAGTAAACTCCCAACACCTAGTGGCAGAAATATAACATAACACAGTCCTTAGTTTTAAGTACTGGACCCATAGACGAAATCTTGACTCCAACATCTTTCGATACCCTAGCACTACCTAGTTACATACCAACAGTCCTTTTTGAAAGAAAATCTTCCTTTCCTTTGGCAAGGTACAAAACAAAAAAAACTCCAGTATAGTCACCGTAACTTTTCACCAGTAAAATTGTGGATCAGGTAAAGTTAGGGATTTTCCCTGCTTGTCATTCAATGGTGGTGATAAAGTAAACCACATTGTCCTTCCCTGGTCGGCAAATTACCACTTTGTCTCAGTGAATATGCCTGCCATACCTCCAGTGCTGCAGACACCCTTTGAAGCATTCATCCATGGCAAGGGAATAGCCCCTCTTCCGGAACGGTTGTGGCACGGAAAGATAGTCCCAAACAGCCTCGTGGTACCACTGTTCTCTGTGAGACTCAACCTCCTGCATAATTTTCCTGGGAACATAGGAGAATTCCAGTCCATATTCTCTTTCCGCCCGTTTGTTTAGTAACCTTTGTGACCGGGTAAGTCTTGGCAAGGATCTGGTACTTCCATATCCAGGAGGCACACACGAGTTTGTGGATTTGTGCACCATAGCACTTCCAAACCTTTTTCCTGGACCCAGCGAACTGGTACCGTGGGCCAGGATTTCATCAGAAACAATTGGGGGTCCCACCCTAGGTGTTGTCTCCCCCGAGTCCATAGTTGCATACTCGGAGAAGGTAAAAGCCGAGGCGACATCATCGCTATTTGCCCATAATAGCTCTTGCAACATAGTCTCCAATATATTGCCATAGACTTCTGACAAAGAGTCTATCTCCGAATCTCCCAGCTTCTCCGCCGGAAGATAATTACATACAGTCCCCAACATATTCCCCTTAGATCTCTCACCTGTTCCTGTTGTGGGCTTCTTGGAAATCAAACTTTTCTCTGAGTCCGGTTCGGGCAGTCTCTGGGGTGGGCCTTGTACACGGCCGCGGGAGGCCTTCACGTATCCCATCTTCCTTTGTGCAGGTGCAGCGAAAACAGGTGCAGTGGAGGTAGATACAGTTTAGGTGACAATAGCGGCGATGTCCGCTGATGACTTTCCCATAGTGGTAACAGCGCCATTCCCCTTGGGATTACTCATGGCAGCAGATGCGGCAGATGTAGGCCTAACCACTGGATAGAAGGCAGCAACTTCTTCTGTTACGTTGCCCGTGGTCCAGTCCACTCTGTAGGCACGAGGCGGCATGGTGAGTTGCTCCACAGTAAACAGGTACTCCCCGCATCGTAGCCATCGAACAAAAGGACGGGGGTGAATAGCCAGTCCATCGCACCTGTTACACAGCATCCCCAAAGCATCTACATCACCGATTGAATAGAGCACAAACTGCCCATGCGGCTCCAGACGAATACCAGTGTCCGTCAGTACAGTCCCCAGCAGTATGACACTTGTGGAGGTACCCACAGGAAACATCCTGGGCCCCATAGCAGACTGGGTTGATAGGGTTGAAGACATGGTGGTGTTCTGTCTCTTTCTGGACACTGGACACACACGCAGCTTCTCACGCGGTAAGCAGGTGGGAACTCCTCCCACTTGTTCTTTTTGGCACGTAGCTCGCGGACTTTCTTACTTTCTTTACTTTCTTGGCTCCGCCCACAGCCCACGCGGCCTAGAAGTGATCGCAAAGTTCTCACCCCTCTCTTTGACTTAAAGGGGGAGTTAAAGCCCGGACCTCAATCCAATAGAAAATCTGTGGTCAGGCTTAAAGATTGCTGTTCACAAGCACAAACCATCCAACTTGAAGGAGCTGGAGCAGTTTTGCAAGGAGGAATGGGCAAAAATCCCAGTGACAAGATGTGGCAAGCTCATAGAGACTTATCCAAAGCAACTTGGAGCTTTGATAGCCGCAAAAGGTGGCTCTACAAAGTATTGACTTTAGTGGGGTGAATAGTTATGCACATTGACTTTTTCTGTCCTAGCTTTTTTCTGCCCCAGTTGATGCACTTTAGTGCGAAACATGTCGGGTACATAGCCTGCTTTTTGGCCCTATACATTACACCTTTTGGAACATTTTTGTGATCACCAGCTACATACATTTTGAGGATGCCTGTACTTTTTATTTGTTTTTACTGGAATAAATAAGCTTTTTTCACACAATACTACTGGATTCATCTGCACTATGTGGAGGCCCTTTCTGTCTATTTTCTATGGTTGCTATTTACACCTGCCACACTGTGCTTTGTATAACCACAGTTTCTTCAATCTCTGCCTGTGAGACGTGGATATCTTCATAGGAGTTCCAGCCAATTCATCTGCCATAGAGGATTTATCGGTGCCTATTTGACCCACCGCCGCTGGCGTGTGTGTCCACGACACAGGGTAAGTGTATTAAATCTCCCCCCCCCCCTCCTCCTGATGCTGGATTCACTATCCTAGGTGTTGCTGTTGCTGACTGCTTCTCATATCCATATAAGTTTCAACAAGTCGTCTTTTCACACGGATTGATCACAGGATTGTCTTTTGCCTACATGAACTTATATATGGGGCTCATTCTGTTATGATTATCTATCCACATCAAGTGTGATTATTATATGGACTTTATTCACATTTCTTCGCACATTTATGTGGTCTTGTTTGTGTCAGATCTTTTTCTTAGATTTTGCACTGAGTATTATGTCATATTATTTGCACAGAATTTATGTTGTTTACAACAACTCTTATGGTACACACAACCGTTTTTCCTGTCATGCAAAAAAACAACGTTTTTCTCGACGTGATTCGTCGTGATTCCGCTCAAGCCTGCCTTGCATACACACGTTCAGGAAAAAAAACACTCGAGCAAAGCGCGGTCACGTACAACACGTATGATCGCACTATAAAGGGGAAGTTCCACCACCCATTGGGCTGCTTTTGCTAAATTCGTGTTACCGCGTGTTAGTAAAAGTTTGGTGAGAGATGATTCGCGCTTTTCAGTCTTCGTGCTTTTAAGATCGTTTTCTGGTGTTCAGTTTGTGCTTGTGGGTTTGTATCTGTCTCTCAGTGCTTGTAGTCAGTTCGTATCTGTTTTTTCAGTGCGTTCTTGTCCGCTCGTTACTGTTTTTCAGGTCGTCCTTCATAGGCCTTGCTGTTCTTCAGTGCATTCTTATAGTTCATAATTCCAGGGACCTGTTCTGCCATCATTTAAGTTTTGCAGAAGCACTATATTAAGGTAAGTTTTCTCATTTAACATCACATTCTATGTATTTAATGCTTGCTAATGTATTGTATTTCTTTCATCAGTCCCTAATTACCATGATTGTAATATGCTGTGAATCTCCCCTTTGTCCCCATGCATGCTGTAAACTTTTAATGCTCCTTTTTTGGCCTACATGCATATTTCCCTTCACTAACCTCTCCAGCATGCTGTCCTGGGCCCAAACACACCTAGCCTAGTCACTTCCCAATGTATTTTGTCTGCTCCATTGTAGTGCTTTACCCTAAACACCCCCTAAAATGTGTGCATTTTTTTTAAAATTAAATTCAGACAGAGTGCTAGAGCCTTGATTCCTGAGGTCCCCAACTCATCTAGACCTCCCCCCACCATGAAATTATTTTAATGGGCCATCAGAGGGGGTGAGGAATCTGATACGTGACCATTGTTTTTTTGTCTTAAAATACTCCTTAAAATAAATGTTATACTGATGTTGGCCAAGAATGTTTTTGTATAATGTGCTTGCAATGTTTATGCATAAAAGTCTTATTTTTTTTCTTGTTTAACTCCACAGTTTCCTTCTACGCCACAGGAATGGCAGAATGTGGCATCACAGTTTGCCCAGCGTTGTAACTTTCCCAACTACGGAGGGGCAATCGACGGCAAGCACGTCCACATCATGCCACCACCCCATTCAGGATTCTATTATTATAATTACAAAGGGTTCCACATTATAGTGCTGATGGCGGTAGTGTCGGCCAACTACGAATTTCTTTACGTGGACGTTGGGGAAAAATGGGCAGATGTCTGTGGCGGAGTATTTTCAAAGACAGAGTTCGCCCAACGACTACTGAGTGATGACCTTGCATTGCCACCTGCGGCAGAGAATGTGGTTACCTTTCGTATTTGTCGCGGATGAGGCTTTTGCACTTGGTCCCCATCTTATGAGGCCATTTCCCAAACGGACCCTCACCCCTGAGAGGAGGGTGTTTAATTTCCGGCTCGCCAGAGCCAGAAGAGTTGTGGAAAATGCCTTTGGCATCATGGCCAGCCGGTTCCGACTGTTTATGACCTACATCAACCTCGTGGAGTACAAATGGAACCATGTGGTAATGACATGCTGTGTGCTGCATAATTATTTAAGGGTACATTCCCCTAATTATCTCTCTTCCGTTGGGCCTGAGGCCACACTACAGGACCAAAATCCTTTGTCAGCCCTGGAAGCTGGCCGTACTGGCTTGGCCCTCCAAAGCGGCCGTGATGTGCGGCAACAATACGTTGACTATTTTATGGGTAGGGGGGCCATTCCTACGCCCGATGAAGTTTGATGTGTTCTTAAATAAAAAATATTTTGTACTGAAAACATCTTGTTTTTTTTTTTATTTGCTTGTGTTTCTTTTATCTTTCTCCTAGGTTCTCCTAGTGCACTTGTAGTGCCATGTGTATTTTCCTTTAGTGTCAGTGTAAACACAAAAAATAACCTTTTTTTTTTTCCAACATTGATATAAGAAGCCACACATTTTTGAGTTCAAAAGCTTTTACTCCTTGCACATTTTAAATGTGCGTTTTTTTTTTCTATATAAAATACAATTATTATTTTTTTTGGGGATAAAACGCATGAACAGGCATTTTTTAAAACATTTTAATCTGGAACTTTTTTTATTTTTTTTTATTGTTCTTTATTGAATTTTTTTTAAGAAACATAGTACAAAAAGCAAGTAAGTAATACAGCAATTACATGAATAGCAGTATAAAAATATACAAACAATTGTGTGTCGGAGACGTAGTCTCAAGGGACACGTGATTATATCTTCAAACATTAACCTAGTTGGATAGTACAGTATAACTTACTAGAAAAATGTAGGCAGTGGGTGGGGACAAGAAGGAAAGGGGAAAGGGAAAGGGGGAGGTCTATCTGCGGTCCGACCAACACATGAGTATAAGAATTGAGGTAAAATTAAAATACAAAGCTATATATGGAAAGTTCAATTATTACTTTTAAACCATGTTGTCCATATTTTCCAATGGTTATCAAACTTTTCCTAATTACCACTCCTACTAGCCAGTAGGGATTCATATACATATTGTGTTTGGGTGGTTACAAGTACCTCTGCGGTTGTGGGTCTCTTGCAGGTGGGGGGTTCCTAGGCTCCCGTCTAGAAGCTCTTTGAAGCCCTATGAGATTGAAACCAAAGGAATACTTGATTAAAATTATATTTGAGGCCTGAAAGAGGAATATGAAACATTCTTTGGAAGTGTGGGACAATTGTCTGTTTTGGCAGAGTTCAAAGCTGAACACATGATTGGATCCCTTACCAAAGCAGGAACATGTATCTATTTTGCTCAAGTTTCACACATGGTAACACACCAAGTATCCACTGGACCACCTGTGTGTGACACCCTAAAAAGGTTGTTCTTGTGGCCCACACTTGTGCTACTGAGTCCAGATGTGTAACCAGCTGCTGAGCATCCTCTCCTTACATTACACTGAATCCAGTTATATTATTTAAATCTAGTTACCAACACATCTAGACAACATGTTAAAAAAATCTTCTCACATAAATAGGCATGGTCAAATTTAGTTAACCCTGTATCTGACAAAAACATAGTATTATTATTAGTGAGCGAATGAACGATGTTTCCTTCGACCGATTAATGTGCCCATGAACATGAAAGTTGACATCTTTAACTGTACAATATTAAAGAAAAGCACATGCAGCAACATGCAAGTACTGTAATAATAATCAGAGTAACACAGGAAAATTACTTACTTTTTCCTAGAACTTTTTTAATTCTCTTGTACTGCTCTGGCTCCCTCAACTTGAGGTCAGACCACCTTTTGCGGAGCTGTTCTTTTGATCTGCGCACCCCAAATTTATGGTGAAGAGTTTTCACAACTTTTGCCATTATTTTGGCCTTGAGAAGATTAGGCTTTTTGTATGGCCCATGCTTTGCGTCATAATCCTCCCTCCTCAAAATGACCACCATCTCAACCATCTCCTCGAACGACATGTTCGATGCCTTGTATCTCCGGGATCTGGTTGTTGGTTCCTCCGGACTTTCCTCCTGCAGTGTCTCCGCCGTTTTGTGTAGCGTCCAAAAAGGGGCGGGGAAAGTACTAGAATGAACGTCAAGGGTGGGGAAAGCGTGCAGAGTTTCACGCATGTGCAGTGTATATAAAGCTAATCCGCATGTGTCGTAACTACGTTCAGTGTGCGTAAAAAGGAATAAGCAACGAGCGTGAGATCAAAGGTACGTAACATTTTTTTTACTTGACTCATCAGTGGATGAGATTGTGGCCTATATATGGTGAGAAAGATTAGTAGAGTCTTGACTGACATTAGTATTTTTGTCTTGTTTTTGACTTGCAGAAATCATGCAGGTTTTCAAGGATGCTGAATTCATGAGGGAGTTCCTGCTCTCTGGGAAACCAAAAACCCAGGAAATAAAAACAAAGAAGCCAGGAAGGCAGCATTGGAGAGCCTGCTTCCATTTGTGCAGACACAGATCCCCACAGCAACCATTAAGGATGTGAAGAGCAAAATTGGGACCATTAGGGGCACATATAGGACTCAGCGCAATATGGTCCTTCAATGCTTGAAGTCAGGAGCAGCAGCAGATAAAGTATATAAACCCAGTCTGTGGTACTATAGCAAATTGAGCTTTCTTGATGACCATCTGGAAGTCAGGGATTCTCTTTCAACCCTTCCCCCCCAGACGTCACTCCAGCCTTCCCTTCAGCCAACCCTCCAGCCTTCCCTGCAGCTAACCCTCCAGCCTTCCCTGCAGCCAACCCTCCAGCCTTCCCTGCAGCCAACCCTGCAGCCTTCCCTCCAACCTAGCTCAGCCTTCTTCAGAGGAACAACCTGAGTTCCTGGATGAGCCTGATTTGGCCATATGGAGCCAGGTACAGTATTTAGCTAAAGATTTCTTGTACTAAAAGTAATGATGTAAAATAGATGTTACTATTGCTAACAATTTAATGTTTGAACAAAAAGTGTTTTACATATCTATATGCAGTAGTGGCCAAAAATGATGGGGACAAGAATGAAAAATGCAGGTGTCAGAATGATTGTCTTTAATATTTTTTAGCATTCAATTTGTAACTGTCATGAGGTGAAACATGTGTGTGATTGATGAAGCAAAAAATGTAACTATGTCCCTTTTTTATACACAGGCAGAGCTCTGCCAGGATGAGGCTGGAGAAACTGAGAGCCAGGAGGAGGCAGGGGTGAGTGGCAGCCATGAGGAGGCAGGGCTTAGTGGCAGACAGGAGGTGGCCAGGCCAAGCACAAGTTCACAGATGCCTCCCCTCCACATTCAAACAAAAAGGCCCAGGAGGCTTAGGCACATGGAGGAGGAAACGCGTGCCCTCATTAGGGAGGCTACTGTGGCCTTCAGAGAGCCCCCCACCTCTAAAGAGGGCTATGGTGCACTAATAGCAGACAAATTATCCAGAATGGAGATTGGCCAATGTCTCATTAGTGAAACCATAATTTTGAAGGTCATCAACAGGGGGTTGATGGGACAGCTGACACAATTCACGGACCTTGTGGAGGTCGCCCCTCCTCCTCCTCCTGCTCCTGCCACAAGCTCTCCCCCAGAGACACAGCCTCCGAAGAAGCGTTTAACGAAGGCTGCAGAGAAGGCTGCAGAGAAGGCTACAAGGAAGAGAAAGAATTAATGGCCTTGCTTCTGGATGGTCTGACAGAAGGCACAGGCTGTTGTAGTTCCACAGACTGGGGACATATATCTCACTCACCTGCTGCTGTTCCTGACCTCTGGGAGTCCAGGACAAGATTGTGGTCCTAACTATATGTGCTTTTCCTGATCCTAATTTTGGTTTTAGATTCTTTGATGTTTGCTGTGAGGTCCAAAGGATGCACAAATTCAAGCAGGGTCTCCAGTGCTGCCTTCACCTTTAATTTGTTATGTGCCAGAATAAATGTTTTTTTGGTTTACACTAAAAACTTGACCATGTGTTTTTATTCAAAAAGGAGAGTTTGCTAGTGAGTAGGCAGGGACATTTCAAAAATACATTTTCAAATTAACAAAGGACACTAACCTCCTTGAGGGTAAATAATACCAAATAATAATGTTGTTGTGGTAACTTGACACACTAAAAAAAAAAAAAAAAAAGGAAATCAGTCTAAAATATTCTAAAATTAATAACCAAAAATGAAGATCTTCATTAAGATTGAAAAAAATATTTACAATTTTTTTATGGAGATCTGACTTACAAAAACAAAAGATTATTCATGAGATCACGAGAAATAATAAAGAAACAAGTTTGTCATAACTCTGTGTGAATATCAGCAGCAAAAGAAGTTCATTATTGTAGCATTATAAAGAAGAAAAGAATGCACTGCATTCAACGATGCAATAATTTACAGCGTGACGAATGTGCTATCTCCATTACAAACGCTAGTTTTACCAGAACGAGCGCTCCCGTCTCATACTTGATTCTGAGCATGCGTGTTTTTTTTCCCCTCGGAAAAGTATACACACGAGCGGTTTTCGCAACGAGAAAAAGACCAACGGGAAAAACAACGAGAAAAAATAGAGCAGGTTCTAATTTTTTTTGCGGGCAGTTTTCTCATCAAGAAAACTGCTATGGAGCATACACACGACCGGTTTTCACGACCAATCTAAAAAATGGCAGTTTTCTCGTCATGAAAAACGGTCGTGTGTACGCGGCATTAGTCACGACTTTTATACTCACTTTTTAGCGCTGCATTGTTTGTTTGTTTTTTCTATTCACATATGTCTATATTGTTGCTGGTGGCTATCATACATATTTCACACCAGTAGCGCAAATTTTTTACACACATTTTGTTAGAGAAATGCATAGAGGTCTTTAACCACTTGTCCCCCGCCCACTGTCAATTGACTGCGGGCGGAGGACACTCTCGTTCTGGGAGGACGTCATATGACGTCCTCCCTTTAAAACGAGCTAGGAAGCGCGCGCGCCGCGTTCACAAGGCCCCGATGCGCGTGCCCGGCGGCCACGATTGCCACCGGGCACCCGCGATTGCCCGGGAACCGAGCAGGAAAGTGGATCTGTGTGTGTAAACACACAGATCCACGTCCTGTGAGGGAGAGGGGACCGATGGTGTGTCCCTTGTACATAGGGACAACCATCGGTCACCTCCCCCAGTCAGTCCCCTCCCCCCACAGTAAGAACACATTGAGGGAACATATTTAACCCCTTCCCCCCCCTAGTGGTTAACCCCTTCCCTGCCAATCACATTTATACAGTAATCAATGCATTTTTATAGCAGGGATCGCTGTATAAATGTGAATGGTTTTCAAAAATGTGTCAAAAGTGTCCGATGTGTCCGCCGCAATATCGCAGTCACAATAAAAATCGCAGATCGCCGCCATTACTAATAAAAAAAAACTGCTATAAATCTATCCCCTATTTTGTAGACGCAAACCAATCAATACGCGCTTATTGCGATTTTTTTTTTTACCAAAAATATGTAGAAGAATACGTATCGGCCTAAACTGAGGAAAATGTTATTTAAAAAAAAAAATGGGTATTTATTATAGCAAAAAGTTAAAAATTGTGTTTTTTTTTCCAAACTGGACGCTCTTCTTTTGTTTATAGCGCAAAAAATAAAAACTGCAGAGGTGATCAAATACCACCAAAAGAAAGCTCTATTTGTGGGAAAAAAAGGACGCAAATTTCGTTTGGGAGCCACGTTGCACGACCGCGCAATTGTCATTCAAAGTGTGACAGCGCTGAAAGCTGAAAAATGGCTTGGGCAGGAAGGGGGTTTTCGTGCACAATAGGGAAGTGGTTAATATAATGTTTCTTCAGGTTTCTTTGACCCACAGCAGCACGTAATGTAATGAGAAGCACAGCTTTGTTTATTATTGATGGTCCAAAAGAAGCATGCTAATGATTTCACCTGCAGTTCTGTGAAGGGATCTGGAAATTATAAATGGTTGTCAGCCACCAAATTCTACTGAAATATTTCCTTATGAATAAGGACTATACTTGCTATATACAGCTATGTTTGCAGTTGGCATTTAAATACACTTTAGCACACGTACTAAATCTCCAGGTTAGAAGAGTATAGAAATACACCTTTTCCTCATTAAAGCAAAAATACATATATGAGAGCTGTTTTACCTGACTAATGATTTGTATTTCTGTCCATCCAGTTCTGAGATTTACGTAGCTCTGCCACACAGCACAGTTCTGATCTGATTTTTCTCTGCTGTGGTTTAGTAACACTGAGAGCTTTTTTTTCCCCAGCCTGTGACTAGACAGTGAAAAGAGAAGCAGCACACTGATAATCTCATCTCTCTGTCATACTGGTCTCCTCACTATCAGCATGTTCCTTGATGACACATAAGCACTGGAACATAACAATTTGGCTCTTTTTGCTGCTCCTCCTAGCCTGAGAGCTCCAAGTCAAATTCAGGAACAGTAAAACCTTGGACTGCGAGCATAATTCATTTCAGAAACATGCTTGTAATCCAAAGCACTTGTATATCAAAGTGAATTTTCCCATAAGAAATCATGGAAACTTAAATGATTCATTCCACAACCATTTATTTATAAGTGCTTCCGTTTATAGTCCATAAATAAAGACAGGTTGTGTAACCATAAAATGTCCATCCAAAAATGTAAGCCATGGAAGCCAATGGTAGCAAAATCCAACGAGCTACAGAGTATAAAAGAGAAGAGAGGCACCCCTAAGTGTAGCAATATGTTGCACCTTCATTAAATGTAATCATATTGCTACACTTAGAGGCGCCTCTCTTCTCTTTTATACTCAGTTGTGACATGACTCTACTTGTATATCAAGACATCGCTTGTAAATCAAGTCAAAATGTATTAAAAATGTTTGCTTGTCTTGCAAAACGCTCTCAAACCAAGTTACTCTCAAACCAAGGTTTTACTGTACTTACAATGCTTGCTTATAAAAATAATAATAATAAAATGGTGTATTAATAAATACAGAGTTGAACTTTAGGAGTCTATATCAAAATTGGTACAAGTAACAGATTTTAGAGGTTCTTTACCAAAAAAATTCTGAATATGACTCTTCAGGCTTTTGTCACTGGTGCCAACAGTACTTTACACAGCTTGTCGGCAAAAGGCATTTGCAATGAAAATTGCTAAATCTGTTTCTGAACATTTTGTTAACTTATTTATCATTTCAAATTACCGTATATACTCGAGTATAAGCCGACCCGAGTATAAGCCGAGGACCTAATTTTACCCCAAAAAACTGGGAAAACGTATTGACTCGAGTATAAGCCGAGGGTGAGAATGCAGAGTGTCAACAATGCCCATTTGCAACCTCACTATGCCCATACTAACTGAGCCCATCGTCACTGTGCCCATACACACTGTGGCCATACTCACTGTGTCCATACTCACTGTGCCCATCGTCACTGTACCATGAAATTGAGAGGCTGCGGGTGTCCATTCATTGTTTAAAACTCGCGGTCTCCTCCTGGTCCCGTCCGTTATATGCGTTTCTCAGCTGACACAGTTCAGCTTATCACGGACGTTCTCGTAACCTCAGACTCATTTTCCCAGCAGACAGTGTGATCAGTGTTCTGCCAATCACCGACGTCGTCTTGTCCGAGGATGAAAAGGCATCCGTGATTGCGGAACACTGAACACAGTGTCTGCTGGGATGGGTGAGGATGAGAGAACGTTCGTGATAGGTGATTCTCAGCAGACAGAGTTCCGCCTATCACGGAAGAGACAGGAGGAGACCGCGAGTTTTAAATGATGGACGCCCGCAGCCTCTCAATATTTCCAGGTACACTGACTCGAGTATAAGCCGAGGGGGGCACTTTCAGCCCAAAAAAAAAGGGCTGAAAATCTCGGCTTATACAGTACTCAAGTATATACGGTAATTTGATATTGACACATGTTTTTACACATAACGTTGGCAATTAGACTGGTGCAATTTGTTTCGTAACGAATCGAAATTCGTCCGAATTTAGCAACTTTCGGACGTTCGGAAGCATTCGAATTTCCGAACAAAGCAATTACAAATAAAACCGAATCCGAAATAAATTATATCGCAAATAGCGAATGCCCGAATGTCTTCGGCATAATTCGTTATGAAAAAAGTTACGAATGTACAAATCCATTCGAAGCACAATAATGCCGCGTACACACGACCGCTTTTAATGTCATTGAAAAAAACGACGTTTTTCTCGACGTGATTCTTTTTAAGCCTGCCTTGCCTACACACTATGGTGAAAAAAAATGGTCGAGCAAAGCGCGGTGACGTACAACACGTACGACGGCACTATATATGTGTCCAGAATCAACGAAAAACAATGTACTCTACCGAAAGTACGAATTATAAATCAACTAAAAATAAGGCTTACATTAATACGAATCATTCCGATTCAACGAAAAATGTCGCTTGCGAAAATACGAATTAGTCCAAACACGAAAAATCCCGTCTAGCAAAATTACGAACGATTACGAATCAACAGGACCGAAAAGAAACAAACTGAAATTAACAAATTTTTCCGTTGTGCACAAGAAACGAACCGAAACTAAACAAATTTTTTCGTTGTGCACAAGTCTACTGCCAATAACCTGAATTTTAAACAGATTTTTTTAATACTTTTTAAATACTGTTGTTTGGTTAAAAGTCAATCGTTCACATCATAATTTTTTTTTTTTTTAAAACCATTGTGATAACTAATTTACCTTTTCAGCATAAGACTAGTGCAATATTAGAATCTGATTTCCATCTGTCCGTGATTTTAATCCCCCTAATTATTTACCTTTTAGTAACGCTACCCTCAAATGAAATACAAAAAATGCAATATTTTCTAGCTAAATGTTTTGCTGCAAATTCCTCCTCTTACAGCTACCAAATTGTGTACATGATTACAGTGAACTATACAGTAGAGGAATATTAATGCACCAGAACTAGTGATGAGCCGAACACCCCCGGGTTCGGTTCGCATCAGAACCCGCGAACGGACCGAAAGTTCGTACGAACATTAGAACCCTATTAAATACAATGGATGCGAACGTTCGAATTCTAAAGTGCTAATTATAACGACTATTATGCATGTTATTGTCCTAAAAAGGGTTTGGGAACCCGGGTTCTGCACCAGGGGACATGTATCAATGCAAAAAGAAGTTTTAAAAACGGTCGTTTTTCGGGAGCAGTCATTTTAATGATGCATAAAGTGAAAAAAAAAAAGTCAAATATTCCTTTAAATATCGTACCTGGGGGGTGTCTAAAGTATGCCTGTGAAGTGCCACGTGTTTCCCGTGTTTAGAACTGTCCCTGCACAAAATGACACTTCTAAAGGAAAAAAAAGCCATTTAAAACTGCTTGCGGCTTTAATGTAATGTCTGGTCCCGGTAATATGGATGAAAATCTTTAAGAAAAATGGCATAGCTACCCCATGACCCCCCCCCCTACCCCAGCCCATTACCAGCCCCTTTGGGTCTTGTATGGATATTAAGGGGAACACCGCACACAAAATAAAAAAGGCCCTATATACTCTGAACAGCCGTATACAGGCGGTGCATACAAGACAGGGACTGTAGGTTTGTTCTTATGTAGAATGTGTTTGTAATTTTGAACAGGTACATTGTTTAAGTGTAGCTCCAGCCCAAAAATCTATTTTTAAACTTTTTGGAAAACATAGGTAAGGGTTATCACCCCTGTAACATTTGTTTTGCTGTCTGTGCCCCTGTTCAGAACATTTCACCTCACTTTCCGTCCCAATGACAACTGTTTTTGAAATGTGGAGTTTTTCTTGAAACAAGGATTGGTGATAAAGCATCAGTACAGAGGAGACACCTTTCTCCCATATTAATTCTTACAGGAGAGAATTTTCCTTCCTAGGGGTAGATTTCCTCTCACTTCCTGTTGTCTTCTTGCGTTTGCAAGTAGGAGTCGTTTGTAAGTTGGATGTTTGAAAGTAGGGACCTGCCGTATATACTCTGCAGAAATAGGCCCCTTAGTTGTTGGTGTTGGCACAACACTGTAAGCACTCACAGTTACTCTTGGTTGGTGCTGGAACGCCCTGCTGTCAACTATTATATCAGGAATTGTAATTACATATAATTGTTGAACAGTGGTAGTAAAAATTGGGCCTTTGATGGTGGTGCTGGTGCCACAACACTGTAAGCCCTGACAGTTACTCTTGGTGGGTGCAGCAATGGGCCCTGCTGTGAATTATTAGATCAAGAATTGTAATTGCATGCCCCTGTTGAACAGGGGCTGAAAAATTGGGCCTTTCGTGGTGGTGGTGGTGGTGGTGGTGTTGCCACAACACTGTAAGCCCTCAGAGTTACTCTTGGTGGGTGCAGGAATGGGCCCTGCTGTGAATTATTAGATCAAGAATTGTAATTACATGCCCCTTTTGAACAGGGGCTGAAAAATTGGGCCTTTCGTGGTGGTGGTGGTGGTGGCGTTGCCACAACACTGTAAGCCCTCAGAGTTACTCTTGGTGGGTGCAGCAATGGGCCCTGCTGTAAATTATTGGATCAAGAATTGTAATTACATGCCCCTGTTGAACAGGGGCTGAAAAATTGGGCCTTAGGCACTGGTGGCACAACACTGCAACCCCTCACAGATATTGTACTTGGAGCACAGCAATGAGCCCTGTTGCAAAGTATTGCTTCAAAAATTGTAATGACACGCCCCTGTTAAACAGGGGCTGAAAAATTGGGCCTTAGCCACTGGTGGCGGCACCCATAAACAAAAATGATCTTCCAAGCTATCATCATCAATCGTATCATTGAGGACTCGGAGGAGGAGGATAGCCAGTCAACATAATAGCACAGGCACTCAGCATCAGCATCAGTCTTGAAGGGATGTGACATGTTAAAATCAATTAGTCTGTTATATCAGCATCAGGTGTGTGGTAGCTGGTGGTGATCCAAGACTGGTTCATCTTGATGAAAGTCAGTCGATCAACCGAGTCGGTGGACAGGCGCACCCTGTGATCCGTGACAAATCCTCCAGCAGCACTGAATGTGCGTTCCGAAAGAACGCTGGATGCAGGACAGGCCAGTAGCTCAATTGCATACTGTGCAAGCTCTGGCCAGTGATCCATCCTCAAGACCCAGTAAGCCAGAGGATTTTCGGTGGGGAAGGTGTCCAAGTCTGACCTTGCCCCTAGATATTCCTGCACCATGTTTATCAGACGCTGGCGATGGTTGCTGGAACCGATCATACTTTGGGGCTGCGGACTAAAGAATTGTCTGAACGCATCGGTCAGACGGCCACCTTCCCCACCGCTCCTTCTTTGACTGGCCGAAGCCTCAGCAACTCATTGTCCAGGACCAGGAGTTTGTAACCTCCCAGTCTCTGGGAACGCGTTGCACAGACCTTTCTGCAAGGCCTCCCGGAGTTGTCTCATCCTCTGCTCCCTCTGCGACGGTAACATAAGGTCCGCAACCTTACCCTTGTACCGTGGATCAAGGAGAGTAGCCAGCCAGTAATGGTCCCTCTCCTTGATCCGAAGAATACGAGGATCCTTCCGCAGACTTTGCAGGATCAGGGAGGCCATGCAGCGTAGGTTAGCTGAGGCATTCGGTCCGGAGTCCTCTGGGTCACTAAGGACGACATGATCCGCAGCCACCTCCTCCCAGCCACTTACAAGTCCACTGGTTTCTTGGGACTGTAAATCATCCCTAAAAGACTGCTGCTGATGATGCTGAGTGCCAGCCTCCACCTCCATGCTGACACAATCCTCCTCCTCCTCCTCCTCTTCCTGTGCGATGGGTGGGACAGAAGGAACACTGTCTGGGTAAAGGGGGCCTTGAGAGGCAAGGAAGTCCTCCTCTTCCTGCCTCTGTTCTGCCTCAAGTGCCCTGTCCATTATTCCACGCAGCGTGTGCTCCAACAGGTGGACAAGAGGTACAGTGTCACTGATGCATGCACTGTCACTGCTCACCATCCTCGTGGCCTCCTCAAATGGTGCCAGGACAGTGCATGCATCCCTGATCATGCCCCACTGGCGTGGAGAAAAAAACCAAGCTCCCCTGACCCTGTCCTGGTGCCGTAGTCGCACAGGTACTCATTGATGGCCCTCTGCTGCGTGTGCAGCCGCTGCAGCATGGCCAACGTTGAGTTCCACCTGGTGGGCATGTCACATATAAGGCGGTTCTTGGGCAGGTTCAACTCCTTTTGCAGCTCAGCCAGGCGAGCACTGGCATTATAAGATCTGCGGAAATGCACACAGACTTTCCTGGCCTGCCTCAGGACATCCTGTAAGCCCGGGTACCTGCCCAAGAACCGCTGCACCACCAGGTTAAGGACGTGAGCCACACAGGGCACATGGGTCAGTTGTCCCTGTCGGAGGGCGGAGAGGAGGTTGGTGCCATTGTCGCAAACCACCATTCCTGGCTTAAGCTGGCATGGCGTCAACCACCTCTCGGCCTGGCCCTGCAGAGCAGACAGGACCTCTGCCCCAGTGTGGCTTCTGTCCCCCAAACACACCAGCGCAAGCACGGCAATGCATCTTTTTGCCTGCGTACTTGCGTAGCCCCTTGAACGGCTACGGAGCACCGCTGGTTCAGAGGACAAAGCACAGGAAGAGGCCATGGAGGAAGAAGAAGAGGAGGGGGTGGAGGAGAGAGGTGTGTCACAACCAGTAGTAGCATTTTGGAGGCGTGGCGGTGGAACAACCTCCAACACTACTGCACCTTGTCCTGCATCCTTCCCAGCTGCCAAAAGAGTGACCCAATGGGCCGTGAAAGAAAGGTAACGTCCCTGTCCATGCCTGCTGGACCATGAGTCAGCGGTAATATGCACCTTACCACTGACCGCCCTGTCCAGCGAGGCCAAGACATTGCCTTCCACATGCCGGTAGAGAGCCGGAATAGCCTTCCGTGAGAAAAAGTGGCGTTTGGGAACCTGCCACTGAGGAACCGCACATTGCACAAACTCACGGAAGGGGGCCGAGTCTACCAACTGAAAAGGCAGCAGTTGAAGCGCTAGCAATTTAGCCAAGCTAGCATTCAACCGCTGGGCATGTGGATGGCTGGGAGTGAACTTCTTTCGACGGTCCAGCAGCTGGGGCAGGGAAATTTGCCTGCTAGAATCGGACGTCGCTGTACTGCTAGCAGAGTGGCCGCAAGTACTTGGCTGTGACACACCTAATTCTACACCTTCATTCCTCTCAGTGCATGTTTCAGAGAGGACTGAAGTTATAGTGGGGTTGGAGATCCCAGCTGATGCGGTGCAAGGAGAGGTCCGCTTTGTTCTTTGGTGTGGGTCTTTGAGGTAGGCTTGCCAACGAGCTGCATGGCAGGTCAACATATGTCTGGTCAGGCATGTGGTACCCAAGCGGCTGATGTTTTGGCCACGCGATATACGCTTGAGACATATGTTGCAAACAGCAGCTGTGCGATCTGATGCACTAGCCTCAAAAAAGGCCCACACCAAAGAACTTTTTGAATGACGGGCAGAGGCAGCGCCCTGCACAGGCGGAGCTCTGCGGTGTGATTCCGTCGGTGTACTGCCCTTACGCTGGCCACCAAAGGGCATCCTGCCTCGTTGGAGATGTGCCTCCTCCTCATCCTCCTCCTCCTCCTCTCTCCTATTAGGCACCCACGTGGAGTCAGTGACCTCATCATCCCCTCCCTCCTCATCACTGGAGCCAATCTGGCAGTATGCTGCAGCTGCTGGAACATGACTGCCAGATTGGTGTCCTTCTTGAGCATCCCCTCTGTCTGCTCTCACGCTACTGCCTTCCTCTAGCTGGGTTTCATCATCAGACCCTTCGAAACGCTGGGCATCCTCCTGGAGCATGTACCCAACACTGTGCTCAAACAGTTCGGGGGACTCCTCAGGAGGAGGACATGGTGGGTCTAGGGAAGGAGTGACTGATGATGAGTCTGACATTGATACCAGGGAAGAGGACGCTTTGGCAGCTGCTTTGCCAGTACCCTGAGCCTGGGTGAGAGAGGATGAGGAGGAGGAGGAGGGCTTGGTCATCCACTCTACCAAGTCTTCGGCATGATGTGGCTCAACATGTCCAGCTGCCGAAAAGAAGGACAAGCGTGTCCCATGGCCATGTGCTGATGACAATGCACCGCGTCCACGACCAGCACTGTTGCCCCCAGACACAGAGCCTGCTTGCCCTCTTTTATTGCCTCCTGACTGTCTGCCTCTCCTTGTTTGCCTTCCAGACATTCTAATGGATGGCCTGCAGGGAGATGGGAAAAAAGCAATAAGGGCTACCTTCAGGTGTCCTTCTCTGTCCCTTTACTTAAGGATTTCTAAATATGGTTGAGGATGATTGCTTTCGCACAGAATAGCACAATGACAATTTCCCTGACTGTCCAAAAAACAAGGATTTCAAAGATGGTTGATGAGGAATGCTTTAGCACAGTATAGCACAATGAGAATTTCCCTCACTGTCCTTCCCTGTCCCTACAAACAAGGATTAGCACAGTAAAACACACTGACACTCTCCCTACCTATAGTTTTCTGTCCCTATAAAAAATGTTTTTTTAAAGATGGTTGATGATGAATGCTTTAGCACAGTATAGCACAATGAGAATTTCCCTCACTGTCCTTCCCTGTCCCTACAAACAAGGATTAGCACAGTAAAACACACTGACACTCTCCCTACCTATAGTTTTCTGTCCCTATAAAAAATGTTTTTTTAAAGATGGTTGATGATGAATGCTTTAGCACAGTATAGCACAATGAGAATTTCCCTCACTGTCCTTCCCTGTCCCTACAAACAAGGATTAGCACAGTAAAACACACTGACACTCTCCCTACCTATAGTTTTCTGTCCCTATAAAAAATGTTTTTTTAAAGATGGTTGATGATGAATGCTTTAGCACAGTATAGCACAATGAGAATTTCCCTCACTGTCCTTCCCTGTCCCTACAAACAAGGATTAGCACAGTAAAACACACTAACACTCTCCCTACCTATAGTTTTCTGTCCCTATAAAAAATGTTTTTTTTAAAGATGGTTGATGATGAATGCTTTAGCACAGTATAGCACAATGAGAATTTCCCTCACTGTCCTTCTCTGTCCCTACAAACAAGGATTAGCACAGTAAAACACACTGACACTCTCCCTACCTATAGTTTTCTGTCCCTATAAAAAATGTTTTTTTAAAGATGGTTGATGATGAATGCTTTAGCACAGTATAGCACAATGAGAATGTCCCTCACTGTCCTTCCCTGTCCCTACAAACAAGGATTAGCACAGTAAAACACACTGACACTCTCCCTACCTATAGTTTTCTGTCCCTATAAAAAATGTTTTTTTAAAGATGGTTGATGATGAATGCTTTAGTACAGTATAGCACAATGAGAATTTCCCTCACTGTCCTTCCTTGTCCCTACAAACAAGGATTAGCACAGTAAAACACACTGACACTCTCCCTACCTATAGTTTTCTGTCCCTATAAAAAATGTTTTTTTTAAAGATTGTTGATGATGAATGCTTTAGCACAGTATAGCACAATGAGAATTTCCCTCACTGTCCTTCTCTGTCCCTACAAACAAGGATTAGCACAGTAAAACACACTGACACTCTCCCTACCTATAGTTTTCTGTCCCTATAAAAAATGTTTTTTTAAAGATGGTTGATGATGAATGCTTTAGCACAGTATAGCACAATGAGAATTTCCCTCAATGTCCTTCCCTGTCCCTACAAACAAGGATTAGCACAGTAAAACACACTGACACTCTCCCTACCTATAGTTTTCTGTCCCTATAAAAAATGTTTTTTTAAAGATGGTTGATGATGAATGCTTTAGCACAGTATAGCACAATGAGAATTTCCCTCACTGTCCTTCCCTGTCCCTACAAACAAGGTTTAGCACAGTAAAACAGACTGACACTCTCCCTACCTATCCTTCTCTTTCCCTAAACTAAAGGAATCCAGGTTAAGCAAGAAAAAAAAATGTCACTGTCCCTGCCTATGCTTCTCTTTCCCTGCTCCGGAACACACTACACTAGGCCGCCGTGCTGGCAGCCTTTTATAGTGTGAGGCGTGTACTAAACACCCTCAGCAATAATTGGCCACAGGCATCCTGCCTGTGGCCAATCATTGCTCTCCTCGCTGCCGGCGCTGTGATTGGCCAAGCATGCGGGGTCACAGTGCATGCTTGGCCAATCACAGCGCCTGGATGACACTGCGATGGCGTAGTGCATTGTGGGCCGCGAATTAGGCGCGAACGGCCCAAATCGTTCGTTGTTCGGCGAACGATCGAACAGCCGATGTTCGAGTCGAACGTATGTTCGACTCGAACACCGAGCTCATCCCTAACCAGAACCTGCTACATCTGGTACAGAGAGACTATTATGAGCACAGTCATTTTTCATACTACTTTGTATATGCTTTTTAACAGGTTCAAATAAGCACACCAATTGTTGTCCATTGATTGATTTTATAAGGATAAGGTCACAATTACTTCCGCAATATAATTTTTTAGGGAATGTGCCAACATTTCTGTGGGCCTATAGTCACTCTTAAAATGGTTTGACTATAAAGTAAAGCTACAGACTTTAACATACTGTCTCCACACACTACTTATGATATTCTCCCTCTACCTTCTCTTTTCCCCCACCTGTCACAATTTGATTATGTGTACTGCACTCTTGTCCCTGCAATCCCTGCTGCTCATCCAAAATATGGTCCTACTGATGCTTTGTAATGCACTCAATCACAAAGACCTCCTTATTATAATTAATATCCCACCTCTGCTCTTCCACTTCTGCCACATCTGCTTTCCATACCTCAATAAATAAAAAATCGCAAAGGGCACTAACACCCTAAGTGTACCCAAGCACAAGAGAGGGGGCACTGGTGTGACAGCCCAAAAAATGAAAATGAGCATAAAATGATAAATATAACAAAAACAAAGTGTATTTGGTCTTTGAAAAAAGTCCATATAAAAACGCTTTGACATAAGGTACACATTATGGCAACGTCAGCAGTCTCTTCAAGGCAGGTTCTGAAGAGGCTTCCACCAGCAAACCATGTACAACGTATAAGTGATAAGAAAAAAAGAGAGAGAGGAGTGCAGCTACCTAAGTGTAGCATTTATTTAGAAAATGTAAAGAAATTAAAAACAATAAATATGCACTCATATGTAAAATGTATTAAAAAGTATATCCATAAGTTTCCAGCAGGTGGCAGCCTTCTGGGTGGTCAATGGTGAGGAAGCCTGGAACCAGGAAGTCAACCAAGGAAACACCAGAAAAGAACCAACAGGAGCAGCAGACTGTATGTGGGAGATTTACTAAAACTGGAGCAGTCAGAATCTGGTGCAACTGTGGATTGTAATCAGCTTCTAACTTTAGCTTGTTCAATTAAGCTTTGACAATAAATCTTGGAAGCTGATTGGTTTCTCTGCAGAGCTGCACCCGATTTTGCATGCTCCAGTTTAAGTAAATCTCCTCCTATGTGTATATCACATGGATGATAACCACTGTGGACAGCAAGAAAGTGTTACAGTCCAGACGGCAGTGGTGATGTCATATGTGACGTAAATGAGCATGGCTACACATTTTGGGGCGGGGCACCCCTTTGTCAAGCCTGATAAATGTGTCCATTTCAGGTGCTAACATGGACAGCTTGACCCTGAGGTTTGAGAAAACAAAAGAATAAAGGCGTCCACATATTTCAGTTCAATTATGTCTATAAAAAATTGAGCCATGTGGGTGTTCCTAACGTTTTCATTTTTCCTGACTGATAAGGACGTGACCAGATAGGCTAGAATACATTTAATTGATTTCAAATAGGTAGTAACATATAGGGCAGAAATATATTTCTCCCTTCAATGTACAGCAAGCCAAAAATAAAAATGGTTGGATGAAAAACATTTATAATTGCAATTGTAATCATAATGACACTGAGCAAATACACAATATTGTCAAAAGTATTGGAACACCTGCCTTTACACGCACATGAACTTTAATTCCAGTCTTAGTTCGTAGGGTTCTATATTGAGTTGGCCCACCCTTTGCAGCTATATAACAGCTTCAACTCCTCTGGGAAGGCTGTCCACAATGTTTAGAAGTCTGTCTATTGGAATGTTTGAGATTCTTCCAGAAGTGTATTTGTGAGGTCAGGCATTGATGTTGGACGAGAAGGTCTGGCTCGCAGTCTCCTCTAATTTATCCCAAAGGTGGTCTCCAAATCATTTGGTGGAGGGGGGATTATGGTGTGGGGTTGTTTTTAGGGAGTTGGGCTTGGCCCCTTTGTTCCAGTGGAGGGAAATCTTAAGACGTCAGCATACCAAGACATTTTGAATAATTTCATGCTCCCAACATTGTGGGAACAGTTTGGGGATGGCCCCTTCCTGTTCCAACATGACTGCACACCAGTGCACAAAGCAAGGTCCATAAAGACATGGATGAGCACGTTTGGAGTGGAGGAACTTGACTGGCCTGCATAGAGTCCTGACCTCAACACTTTTGGAATGAATTAGAGTGGAGACTGCGAGCCAAGCCTTCTCATCCAGTGCCTGACCTCACAAATAAGCTTCTGGAACAATGGTCAAGCATTCCCATAGACACAATCCCTGTGGACAGTCTTCCCAGAAGAGTTGAAGCTGTTATAGCTGCAAAGGGTGGGCAAACTCAATACTGAACACTACAGACTAAGACTGGGATGCCATTGAAGTTTGTGTGCATGTAAAAGCAGGCATCCCAATACTTTTGACAATATAGTGTATATTTATAGCAAGTCAAAAGAAAATAATTGCAAATAGCAGGAAAATCATATGAATGGAAAAAGATACATTAGAGTGTATGTGACAAGCTTAAGAAAGGCATTTGTAACAGAAGAACATCATCTGAAGCTGCCCTAAAGATGTATATTGAAGTTCTAGGGAAACCTGTGCCTACATATGCTAGTTATAGTTATTAGAAGAACTGGTGCATGTAACAAAACTATTTTAATTAATGGATTTGGGGAAGGCTGAAACTTTCTTTCATGTATCTGTTTCCCCTTGGCGTGTATATCAGAATGTGATGCCTCAGTAAGCTCAGAAAACATTTATGAAGAGAACTTTCTAGGGCTGAAACCCCTCAGAAAGAAATCCCTTTAGCTGCTGACTTCACTATATCCTTAGAAATACAGGTAATCCACAGTAATACTGACCTGGCCCACGCTAGCACACCACAGAGATTTCCAATGTGAACAATAGAGACACTGGCATTTGTATAATTGTATTAAACTGCACACATACTCAATGCCTCTATCACTTGGAGGCTTGTCTATCTCAGCTGCCTTAAAGAGAGGAGCATATGGTGTGTCATTACCAAGGCCCGAGGCCTAGCAGAAAATAAAGCTTAACACTAAGAAAGACAAACAGATGTATTTGAAGGTTCCCGGCTCATTAGAGGGAATGCTTTATCTAAGAAGGAATTTGTTTAGATTTGTTTTTATTCGGTCTCCAGGCTTCTGAAAGGAAGGCAATTTGTTGCTGTAATAAAGCCTGTAACCCACTAGACATCAGAGAGGCCTGCACTCAACACTTGTTTAGATGGTGCCAGTGTATTAAAACAGACTTAACTAAAGGATTCGTCAACCTTTAAATAATAACACAAACTGCGTGACATGGGTTTAGACGGCCAAAGCAGCCATTTTATTTACCAAATAAAATAAAATAAAAACATCATATTAACATAACAATAAGCCATAAAGCAACTTCAACAATGCAACCAGGAGGGGGTCTTTTGGTGTCCTTAAAACTCAATTTATAATTATAATTGCCCATGTCCTCAGCCGCATTCCCAAGCGGCTTAAAGACACTAAGGACTCACACATTCTTAAATTTTCCCCCAGGGGGATGGGTCCTCCAGTTTTATAATAATACCAATAATCAATGACTCCCCAAAGACCCCGTGACCTGCCAAGCTGTTGTGAGAATTGTTTATTTTCTTTTTTTGTATATATGTTCCCAACTACATTATACCTCCCCACAACTCTGGACACAGCATTAACCATAAATACAGGACAGGAGGGTAGAGAGGTTTCCTCTTTGCCTGAACTTTTTGGAATGAATACCCAGCATCCCTTGAACGAACCACCCTTGTAGCTCCACCCTGCCCATATGACCTTCAGCCCAGTAGTGTATTTAGGTTTTGTGCTGCCCTAGGCCTGACTAAACTCGTGCACCCCCTAATTTAAATATGACCCACCCCTTCCTGTCAAGACCACACCCCTTGCTGTTTAAGACCCGCCCTGAAATTTTCGAGTGGGGGGCTGAGGGCCTGGGGGCAATGAATTCCCTTAATTTGCATAGATTTCCTCTCACTTCCTGTTTGGCTATGGGGCAGGAAGTGAAGGGAAATCTCTGCAATGGGTCAGGGATGATAAAAAATAAACTGACAGAGGATATAACCCTCCCTTACTCTATCCAAAATGAAAAAAAAAATGTTGCCTATAGTTCTACTTTAAGCACAAGTTTCTGATAATTTGATGGAGAGGAATAAGAAGATATAACCATGCCAATGGTACAGCAGAAAACATAAGCAGCGCCCCCCACAGTTGCAGAATGGCAGCCGCCCGCATACCTGAAGCAGTGTGGCCGCTTTATGGGGGCGCAAGACTAATTTTCTTCTCAGCCCAGTCCGCCTCATAAGCATGGCACTACAATAATAGTGTGGTGCAAGCCAGCGGGGACTCTTTCCATGCTGCCCCCCTGCAAAGTGCTGCCCTAGGCCTGGGCCTTGTTGGCCTAGGCCAGGATACAGGGTTGCTTCAGCCTCCAATCAGGTAAGACCTATACCCCTTCCACACTGATCTAACATTGTTTTGATCCTTTTCTTACCTGTTCTTCCCTTTAGTCATGCTGACCCACAGTCCGTTTTCTCTTCCCTGGGTCCCACTATACATGTCCAATATTGTATAGATTACAGTATGTAACATTATGAGAAGCTTCTGTTGCCTTTGCCTGCAACTACATTTAAAAAAATCCTTATAACAATGCCAGTAATAAGTTAGAAACAACTGAAACTGAATACTAACTTTGCAGTCAGGTACAGATTGGCTGTCTTGGAAGTCTGACATTTGCCTGCCTGGCCAGTGCTTTTTAAAAACATCTGTGGGCTTGTACAAGATGCTTTAAGCTGCTCGAAAATCCAAGACCTAAATGTGATCGGCCCCTAATTCTAATTAAAGGTCTGCACGCACACATAATTGCATATATTGAAACTTGGCAAACTCAGATCAAGCACACAGTTGGCAGGAATTGTATGCCAAAACTACACTGTTTGTGGAAACCTGACCCATTACACCTATATAATCTCATAGGACATATCCTATTCCAAAACTATGCGCTTTAATATGGAGTTGGCAACTCTTTTGCAGCCAAAATAGCTTCCACTTTTTAGGAAGACTTTCCACAAGATTTTGCAGTGTGGACTTTCTACCCATTCTGCCAAAAGAGCATTTGTCTGTTCAAGAAGACCTGACTCAATTGGCATTCCTATACCCTTCACAGGAAACTCCTAAATTCAATAATTTGGAGCAGTGTTCAAATACCTTTGTTTATGCAGTGTCATTGTGATAGTCAGGTGCCCACAAACAATTGGTCAAACATTGTACAGCAGTATCTAGAAAATATAATAAAATAGGTCAACAGTCTCTCAAATGCTGGCCAATTATTACTGAAACCCAGTGAGAACAATAGCTTTCCTGCAATGGGTTTTTAACCCTCGTGGTTTTTCACCTTAATGCATTCTATGCATTAAGGTGAAAAACCTTTTTTAATGCTGCAGCCCCTCCCCCGTTTTACTTACCTGGACGCTGTCATCTTCTGTCCGGGAACGAGCACATCATCTGTAGCTGGTGTCTTGTGTCCCGATTGGATAGATTGATAGCAGCGCAGCCATTGGCTCCCGCTGCTCTCAGTCAAACCCAATGACGCGGGCACCAGGGGGCAGGGCCCAGTCCAACATTTGTGTCTATAGACGCAGAATGCTGGACCCGGGAGCGCGCTCGCAATGTAACCCACCGGGAGAGTGCTTCTCCTCGGGGGTTATCTGAAGTGAGGAGGAGCCACAAGAGCCGACGAGGGACCCCAGAAGTCGAGGTTCGGGACCACTCTGTGCAAAACGAGCTGCACAGTGGAGGTAAGTATGATATGTTTGTTATTTTTATTTTTTTATAAAACGATCCTTTACAATCACTTTAAGTCAACACATTAGAAATATGAAAAGACACTTATAATATTCTGAAGTGCCTTTAGGTGATTGTAAATATTAAAAATAATATAAAAACACGGTCCTACACATATTTGTTATACATAGAAAATAGGATGATCTTCATACATCCCCTTTAATCAGGAAGGTGTGGATAAAGCCCGCCAGACAACATTCAGTGACTGTGTACATACAGTATATAGTGATAGAGTTCTTAGACTGTAAAATGATCTTTGTATCATGCTCACTTTAGGATCCTCCCATACAACAGCCTTACATTTGACATGCACAGTATACGCTGATAAGCGCTTTAAGCAAATTGTCATAGGTAGTGAAACATCCTGGTTTACCTGTGCATTATCATAAATTAGCTAACCAAGTGAGAATTTCGAATCTCATCTGACTGATATTTTTGATGGATTGGTGATCTGTATTTGTTTCTAAAAATCACCAGCTTCATCATCTCTGCAAAAAAATGGATGAAATTGTACTGTGGGCCCCATAACTTCCTAGTGGTATGGAATATAATGAATCTTATATTATTATTTGACAGACATATCAGTGACCTTCTCATCTGACTACAGAGCCTGAGAAATATTAAAAGCTACTTGAATTGATGCAGACATCAGATATATAGATCTATGATAAAATAGATCTTTCAATGATGATGAAACATTTTTGTCAATTGTCTTATTTGAACTTAGATGTAAAAGCTTTGGCTTGTCTTTTCTGCTGTGTAGGTAAGGAGAGTCTATAGTAATTAAAGCTTCTTTTCTGTTTTCTTAATGCTTATTTTTGATGGAAAGCTTCTAGCCTCTTACGTAGCTAAAGACATTGTTCTGTAAGCTTTATTAGGTCTTTGAAGGTTAGGTATAAACATGGTGGTGTGGATTAATACTTCAAACAAAAGTTTTTGTGCTTATTTTTTTACCTTCAAAAGGGTTAATCTGTCTTAAATACGGTCGCTTGCAAATTACCCTTTGTTCCACATTTCACATCTCGTTACTGCTGTTTTGTTAAACAGGCGGTTCAGTCTATTGAGAATAAAAAAGGCTCAAGCAAACAGATCCACTTTGCTGACGCTTGTGTTCATTTGAGGATAAAAATGTAATCAGGAAGAGGTTTCTTTTCATCTCTTAACAATGTTTAGAGCATGTAGTAATTTTTCTCTTGAAACTCTAATGTTTTATCCCTATAAGTTAAATGATTATATAACCATATATAATGATGAAGAAAATACTAACTACACCCACAAACACCTCTCTATACAGGCCAGGATAGGTCCCCACACGTGCTGAATTGCAGGACCATTATATGCTGGCACATCAAGCAATAGAGAAATGGTCCAAATTTCCAACCAACTTTTTTTTCCCTGATGTCAATATCCAGATGTTCTCTACTACCATGTTTAAACACCGCAATTCTTCTTTAAGGGGGGATCGCCAAATAAAATTCAAAGTAAATCTAGGTAAACACATTCCAATTATATTTCTAACTGTCCACAAAAGCTACCTGATCCAAACAACTGTTTAAAAATTATTCCATTTGTATAACAATTGGAACCCAGATTGAAAACAGAACTCATCCATTATAAAAAGGCTACAAACCAAGAAGGAATAATAGTGATTATATAATAGTGTAGGAGCAAAGGTTGCAACACCCAGTGCTCAAGGGTGCCCATGGAGTCCTTCTTTCAATTTGCCACACAGGAATGGGGCTTCAGATTGCCAAATCATAACATGACAAGGACAGGATAGTTTCCAGTGGACAATCATCCGGTCACAGAAAGCAGCAAATGGGATGTAAAAGTGTGCTTATCTCATGCAACCTTCCCCAACTGATTTACTATAAAGAGAAAAGAAGGAAAACTGCTGTGTCTGTTGGAGACAGAAAGTATCCATGATGGGAATTTCACATGGAGTAGTGGAATACTGGCAAATGGCCAATTGGTAATCCAACAAGTAGAGATCCACACTGCTGGTCCTGATTCTGTTAAAGCTTTATCGTAAGATAAAATATTAAGTATAATGGTGAGTAACAAAAACACATCATGCTGCACTGTGATGAATGCATGTGGGGAGGAGGGTGTCATTGTTAGTGGCAACAATATAAAAATGTTGCAACTTGATTTTTTTTTTCTTTTAAATTGTACATTTGCAAAATAATTTTATTTTTTTTAGCAAAGTAGAGTGTTCCAAAAACTGAAGGTATCTACAAGTCTCAAGTCCAAAACAAAGTAAAAAAATAAGGGCTTTATTCCTTATTTTATGATATGGAACCATGCACACCAATTTGATACGTCCCTGAAACAACGGTATATTGAGAATACTTGCTTACAGCTCAGATACATTCCTATATTGGAGAGGAGATGTGTAATTAAGGGGTTTTTGAATAAACGATTTACACGGGAGCATAAAAGTTGACTTTTATAGCACTACCCACTATACTAATATGAGTAACAAACAGTGGCGGCTGGTGCTCAAAATTTTTGGGGGAGGCGCAAACAAACTGGAAAAAAAACATCAAACGCAGCTACTGTAACCATCAATTGTTGCCAGTGTGCCCCATCAATTGCTGCCAGTGTGTGCCCATCAATTGTCGCCAGTGTGCCCCATCAATTGCTGCCAGTGTGCTGCCAGTGTGCCAATCAATCGCCGCCAGTGTGCTGCCAGTGTGCCCATCAATTTCCGCCAGTGTGCTGCCAGTTTGCCACATCAATTGCCACCAGTGTGCTGCCAGGTTGCCCCATCAAATGCCGCCAGTGTGCTGCCAGTGTGCCCATGAAATGCCGCCAGTGTGCTGCCAGTTTTCCCCATCAATTGCCGCCAGTGTGCTGCCAGTTTGCCCCATCAAATGCCGTCAGTGTTTTGCCAGATTTGCCCCATCAAATGCTGCCAGTGTGCTGCCAGATTTGCCCCATCAAATGCCGGCAGTGTGCTGCCAGATTTGCCCCATCAAATGCCGCCAGTGTGCCCCCTCCCCCCGCCCGGCACTCTACTGTCTCGGTCAAAGCTGTCCTCCGAGTCCTGGATGTCTTCTCCCTTCTCCCGTCCTCTTCCGTCTTCTGCAATGACACAGTGACGCTGTCACAGCGCCTGTCGCTTCAGCCAACCAGGTGACCGGTAACCAGACCCGGTGCACCTGATTGGCTGAGAGGCGGGTCAGTGTTAGGAAAGCAATTCCCTAACACAGCACTGTTTAAATAGAGAAGGCACAGCAGTGCGCCCGCTGTTTAACAATTTGGAAGCCTATTAGAGCCCACAGGCTTTAATCAGGAAGCCTATTAGAGCCTATGGCTCTAATCAGGCACTTCCAAAACACCCCCACCGCTGTAATTTAGATAGCCGGCGCTCAACAAGGGGCCGGACACCTGAATAGTGGGCGACAGCGACGACAATAGATAGATTCATGCAATGCATGAATCTATCTATTGTTGATTGACGGGTGCAGGAGAGAGGGGGCGGCACTCCTGCGCCCACTATGGACGCACCACCACTGGTAACCCCCGTTTTTATGGATTTGTGGTGGAAGTAAGGAAAGCAGTCATCTTCTGATCAAGAAAACTTTAGCCCTGGTTCACATTGGTATGATTTGACATGCGATTTGACATGTCAAATCGGCGGCTCTGTGTGAACCTAGGCTTACTGTGCCCTGCACTTGCACTGAATAGTAAAAGGCTTTTTGGTGGCTTAAAGTCCAGCTATCATAATCTTCCTTTTTCCAGGTTCAATAAAAAAATTCAGGCTAAAGGCATTTGATATTAGCTTAATTTCTGTGGGCATTTACATTAAATATGTTGGTTTGGATACTCAGTTTGGGCAAGAAAAAAATAAAAAAATTCCACTATGGTCCATACAGTAGGTCTTTAGATTTGCCACTGTACTGATGTGATTTCATTAAAAATAATAATAATAATAATAATAATACATTTAAAAATTTACTGGCAAAAATGTGAGATTGGCTTAACTTGAACTATTTCTCTTGGAGCTAGTTAAAACAAGAATGGTGGACTAAAGGACTTTGGGACCTCACATGTTTTCCAATGTTCAATGGATCACCTATCTGTAACTTTTTACAAGCAGATGTTGGACAGGGATTTGCCTGGACAATAGTGCTACGTTTCCACTGAGCGGAACGGTTCGGGTCGGTACGGTTTGGAACGGTTAGAATGGTCCGGTCTATTCTCGTGAGCGTTTCCACTGCAAGTCGGACCGCCAGGGGCCATACAGATTTTAGAAAAAATGCCTTGCGTGATGTCACACTAGTGCGACGAGAAACGTGACGCAGCGTCAGTCAGCGCCAGCTACACAACAAAAACAATAATGGAGGTTATCCAGCAGCTTGTGTTTTCTCTACTGGCCTTTTGGTTCTTTGTAGTCCAAATACATGCCGCACTGTATGAGAGAAGGTTGCGAGCGGCAATGAGAAACACCGCATTCAAGAAAAGAAAACTGCTATCTTGGATGTTTAGCCGGGAGGAGAAGTACATCTTTGTGCGGCAAAGACAAAGACGGCAGCGCTATAGGGTAAGCACAACTAACCGACTTAACTCAGACCTACCTGACATACACACTACCTACCTTAAATACACACACACACTGACCCACCTACCTGACACACACACACACTGACCCACCTACCTGACATACACACACACTGACCCACCTACCTGACATACACACACACTGACCCACCTACCTGACATGCACACACACACACACTGACCCACCTACCTGACATACACATACACACACTGACCCACCTACCTGACATACACACACACACTGACCCACCTACCTGACATACACATACACACACTGACCCACCTACCTGACATGCACACACACACACACTGACCCACCTACCTGACATACACATACACACACTGACCCACCTACCTGACATACACACACACACTGACCCACCTACCTGACATACACATACACACACTGACCCACCTACCTGACATGCACACACACACACACACACTGACCCACCTACCTGACATACACATACACACACTGACCCACCTACCTGACATACACACACACACTGACCCACCTACCTGACATACACATACACACACTGACCCACCTACCTGACATGCACACACACACACACACACTGACCCACCTACCTGACATACACACACACTGACCCACCTACCTGACATACACATACACACACTGACCCACCTACCTGACATACACACACACACTGACCCACCTACCTGACATACACATACACACACTGACCCACCTACCTGACATGCACACACACACACACTGACCCACCTACCTGACATGCACACACACACAATGACCCACCAGACACATATGTTATATATGTATTATTATTTTTTTTTGTGATATGTTACCATCTGTGTTGTTTTTTTTTTTAGATGCTTCTGCTTTTGGCAAATCAGCGCCGCCGACCTGTCATTTGGGCTTTCCCCCGTGCCAATGAGTGGTGGGATGTGACCGTCCCGGGATTCACACACACACAGTGGGTACAGAATTTTAGAATGTCTGAGGAAACCTTCTCATACCTTTGTACCAAGCTACGTCCAGCGATGGAGAAGCAAAGCACCAACTTCAGAGCCAGTTTGGCAGTGAGGAAAAGAGTTGCCATTGCACTGTGGAAGCTGGCTACCAACAGTGAATATAGAAGTATTGGTCATCTTTTCGGTGTCAGTAAATCTTCAGTGTGCCGGTGTGTGCAGGACTTCTGTAAGGCTCTCTGCACATTGCTAGCTCCTGAAATTGTGCATTTTCCGGACAGGAAAAAGCTTAAAGACATGGCTGAGTACTTTGAAAACAGGTGGGGCCTTCCACAGTGTGTTGGTGCTATTGATGGCTCACACATACCAATAATAGCACCACAAGAATACCACACTGACTATTTCAACCGGAAAGGCTGGCATTCCATCATCCTCCAGGGAGTAGTGGATGGCAAGGGACTATTCTGGAATGTGAATGTAGGTAAACCTGGGAGTTTGCATGATGCTCGTGTTCTACGATTGTCCACATTTTGGGACTGGGTTGGCCAGGGAGGACTTTACCCTGGTTCCACTAAGAACATTTGTGGGGTCAATGTTGGGTATTATGTTCTTGGGGACTCTGCCTACCCTTTACAAAATTGGCTCCTGAAACCATTTCCTGACAATGGCCGCCTGACAACAGAACAGCAAACCTACAACAAAAAAACATCCAGGGCACGTGTCGTAGTGGAAAATGCTTTTGGAAGACTTAAGGGTAGATGGAGGTGTTTTATGAAGAGGAATGACAGTGACATTAAACTTGCCAAATCCATGGTGCTTACCTGCTGTGCTCTTCACAATCTTTGTGAAAGTCATGGAGAAGACTTTGACCAGGATTGGAATACATCTCCAGAAGAGCCAGTACCAGTAATAGCACCCCATGATATGGAAGAAGAGTGCAGTGAAATACGCCAGGCTCTGATGCTGCACCTCAATGTTTAAATTTTTGCCATGATTTATTAAAAATTTTAAAACCTTTTTGCTATATTTTTAATAATGTTATATAATAAAAAATACATACTCCAAAAATTCGCTCATGGTTTTTATTTCACAAAAAAATAATCATTCCATATATTCTGTTAAAGAAAACTTTGAAAAATACATCAATAAAGATTTTTTTTTTATAAAAAATTAATAAAAAAAAAAATGGGTACAGGTCCTTTGCTACATGAAAGGAACCACGGTCTGGGTGGTGACCTGGGTTCACGACTGGCTGAAAGGACTTGAACAAGCTGACCTAGGACACCGAGGAAGGCCTGGTTGAAGGTAGACAGCTGCTCCATCTGCTGACGGGCGATTTCTGCCTCCTGGCGCATAGCTTCCTGTGCATCCTGACGCAGTGCCTGAAACCGCCTTTCAGATTCGTTCTCAATTCTTTCCAGCTGCCTTTCTTCTGCTGCCCTCATATCCTCCATGACTGTGTGCAGATCCAACTGCAAACGTCTCCTATGACCTATAATATACAAAATATCAAACTAGTGTTTTTGGTAACATCTGTCAAAACAATACTGTAACCCCCTTTCTCATCTGCCACACCAGACTGCATCACATTTATCTACTGCCCCACAACTGTAACCCCTGCACATCTGCCCTACTGCTCTTCTGCCCCACTGCTGAATCCCCTTCTCACCTCTTACACCTCTGTACCCCCTGCACATCTGCCCCACTGCTGAACCCCCTTCTCACCTCTTACACCTCTGTACCCCCTGCACATCTGCCCCACTGCTGAACCCCCTTCTCACCTCTTACACCTCTGTACCCCCTGCACATCTGCCCCACTGCTGAACCCCCTTCTCATCTCTTACACCACTGTACCCACTGCTCTTCTACCCCACTGATTACTTATTTTAAGAAAATGCACACATTTCACTATTATCAGCATGTCTTACCAGTTTGCCGGGGTGCATTGGGCGTACTCTGTGGTTGGGTACTCTGTAGTAGGCTAATCTGTGGTTGGGTACTCTGTGGTTGGCTTGATGAGATACTACTGGTGCTGCTGAAAGACGTTGAAGGTCCATCATCTGACAAGTTTGACGCATCATTGGAGAGTCCATCAGCTGTTTCTGAAAAAAACATTTGGTTATATATTTTTTTTTTAAAGGTTAGCATAGCGAAATCCTATGGCATCAAAAAAAATTAAAACTTACCAAAGGGGTCTACCATGGATTCGAGAATTGCAGTTGCAGAGTCCAGACCACCCTCCCTGCCTTGGTTTGCCGGCCTATGTCCGTAAATGGCGTCCATGTCGTCGTACCACCTCCAAGTACTCCGACTGTTTCCACTACGGCTGTTGTCATCCTTAATTTTAAGATTGCCCCTTAAAGTAAAGCAACCAGTTTACTCAGCTTGTTCCCCAAACAATGGCATCATAAACGCTGGTTAATTCTACAACCAAAGTCTGTCTCAGCGCTTGGTGTAACAGAGTTGATGTAATGCAAGTCAGAATGCATTTTTAACAAACCAAAAACAAACCAAGTCATGTATATTTTTTCTTATATATCTGTATATATAGATATATGATCATAAGTGATGCATATGCCACTTCTCAGACATTTTAAGAAAACACCTGTATACATGTTGCATTATAAATACACATGATATTAGGAGTAAGAATATATGTTGATATGGAATAAATGAAAAATTATGTTTAGATTATCTATGATATCTGTAGGTCACAAGAGAGAAGTATAATTTTAGTATCTGGTGACCTCAGGGCTTTTTTATAAGAAAGAAATATATATACATGAGGGTGATTTTATAAATAGAAGTGTTTTAAAGAGTTAAATAACATTATGAAGGACGTCAAATGGTGATTATAAGAATATAAAGTAACCTACGTTTAGAGATGAACACGTATTCAAAATATATAGATAATTATTTTTGTGTGCCATTGATAAAAATATATATAACTTGTGTCATGTTAGAAAAACCAGTTAAAGATATATACTTATACTCAAAAAACAATTTATGTTATGTGAATGAATCAAAAAGTATGTTATGTATACCAGATTACCAGAAGAAAAAAAATATACATGTATAGTCTTCCCAGCATTATATAAACTTATACACATTCTGAAAATAGAATATATTAACTTAAAGAGTTGAACTCCAAATCCATGTGAGACACCTGGTGGTTGAAGGGGATATTACCTTAAAATCATATTCTCCTGGAAAGGGGTGGCGAGAAACAGAGCAGTTAACTCCCGTATCTGCAGCCACCAATGAGTTGAGGACACATTCTCTTTGGGCAGAACTTAGAATAATTTATATAATCTTATTGTCCGGAGACAGTACTTAAGAGAAGAAAAATTAGATGAAAGGGACACACACTCACTCCCACAGGGAGGTCGGAGAGGACAGACACTCAGGGACCCACCCTGAGGGGCACACTGGGAGATCCACACTCCCAGACAGACTGACACACATGCACCATGCATGAAGACATATTTTTACACTCATGAAGATTCCTAGACACCTGATACTTGAAAGCCACGGCAGCCATCTTAACTCTGGTCACTTGCCAGTAGGAAATAGCCATTTTGGAATGGGTAATTATGTCATTTTGATTTTATCTTGAATTCATTATTGTTCTCTAAAATATTGAAGTATTGAATATTCTGCAATTATGATTTATTCTCATTAATCAATACCTGGTAGATTTTTCTGTAAAGATTACATTTTTCATTATATTTTTCATTTTACATAGTTCCAATTTTAGTGACAAAACAAACGTCCAATTTATTTCACATTGTTAATCACTTACTTAACTGCAGTATAGTAACGGTTGGAGGTGTGAAATACAGACGTTCTGTTTCATTGTCAGTTAGTTGTCCATCGAGAATTTATCATGACAGCATTATATCAAAGGGACTGCATGCCCATTTTGCGGGTATTCTTATTGATTTTCAAGTTGTTCATGTAACGCAATTGGTATTTTAATTTCATGTAAATATTTGCTTTTTGTCAACCAATAAATGTAGCTATTTCATATGATCACGGGTCTCCGTGAATAAGTTTCATATTATAGACTGTGTCATATAGATTGACTTGTATTCAAAAATATCTTCATTAAAAATTACTCAATAATAAATATTGTGCGGGCAAACTGTGCCCTAAAAAGCACAACAGTACTCATACCTTCCACACTCTCAGAAAATAATTCTGAGAGTGTGGCACCAAGCAAACCTGACTTAAATAAAAGGAACAATGCACTATACCTGAAATATTGACTGTTCAGACTGGGTACAGTGGGACAGTAGGAGAATTGTTGCAACATTGTTTGGGAATTAATTACTTGTTACACCCAAGTGCCTAGGAGTTTGGTCATGTGACCAACAGCATTTTCTCCAAGCAAGTGCTTCCGCTCGCCTACTACTCTTTATTTATGTATCACATCAAGACAGGTACTTTAGTTTTAAGCTACTAAGCTCAGATCTGTATTGTGTGTATGTGACTCCTCTTCCTCAGCATATACAGTAAGATGAGCAGGTCTGGGTCAGGAACAAGAAAAAATTCTCCTCTGAAGAAACAATAGGAGATTTTCTATTCAGTGATATTGTAACAGGATAGGTGGTCACAATCACAGCATGGCTCACACTTACTATTATTGATTTTAAAATAGGCTGCATTCAGACAAAAACTTCTGTAGAAAGGGTTATTTGGTTTAGAAAATCAACATTTAACTGTCCGTGATGGATTTACATGCGCTGCATTAAGGTGGCCTATTAATTTAAATGGGCTGCCAGTTGCACCAAAACACACTAAAAAGGTGTGGGCACCATTTTTAGCAATTCAGTACATTGCATTACAGTGTGTAAACGCATATAAGGTATGCTGCAACACAGGTGCATTGGAAAGGTGTGTTTGGGTGCCATTCAAAGTGAATGGCACCGCAGCCCACCAACACACATAACATGTGTTTTCACAGTGCAAAAATGTAAATCCAGCCTAAGGACAGCCATACATGGAGCGAATTTCTTTCCTGCAACCTGCATCTTCGTGTAATAATAAAATTTGTTTGATGATCTGAGTCATTTAAGTGTGACAAATATGAAAAAAAAAAAAAAATCAGAGAGGGGGCATATATTTTTTCACAGCATTGTATATATTGGTTGACTAGATGGAGGGGGGGGGGGGCTCCATGTTAACCACAATGTGGACACCGTTTCAGACTCCATGATACTCTATGATATAGGAGCACAGAGTTTTTCTTACTTCCACAATCCCTTTAATTTAGACTGAGCTGAGAATATAATGTCAAATTTATCATTCAATAACATTGGCGGTAACACCTAACACTGCAGTGTCAACATGTGCCAACATGTCTGTATTATGTTGGAAATTTATTCCAGAAACACAGTGCGCAACACTTTACAACATGACAGACAGTACAGTTACAATACAATTCAATGCAGGAGGAATCAGAGGGACCTGCTCATTAGAGTTTACAATCTAAAAGATGAATGTCAGAATGTTTAAAAAATGTATACATATTATTCCAGTATCAGAATGCACATGAAATATTTTTAGCTAGGTTTCAATTGATCTGAATATATATAAAATATCACCTAGAATATTTGCTTATAACTGGATATCAGGCTTATGATAACTTTGTGTGTAAGAACCTGTATAAAAGCTATTGGGCTGTTGCATTTCTCTGTATACCAGTAGGGGGTAAATTATTTTGTATGTATATATAGAAAAACATACATACATATGTAAATTGATACACGCAAAGGTCAAAGCTTATTAAATGTGCATATTCGCAGTGGATAGGAAATGATGCTTTGTATGTGTGTGAGCATAAATTTTTATCAGTGCAATGTTATTTGTACTATTATCTGCACACTGAGGCCCTGAAGTTCTAATAAGATCAAGGTTAGCTGTTAGAATCTATCCTAATAAAGGCGTTTAATTAAAGAGGCATTATAATTCCCCTAAGCGGTTATACGCGTGCATATCTCTGCTCTCAATCTTCAGAATTCTGTTAAAAGGCATTTATCAATTAACAAGACCTTGAGAAAGGTCCTTTTCGTGCCCAGCCATAGGGAGAGAATATAGCACACACACAAACTCTTGTTTATCTATTCTTATCCTATGGGACTCTAATCAGCTTTCTCTGACACTTCTCACATTCTTGTCAAGAAGGGTTTTTTTTTTCTCCCTTCTTTAATCAACATGTCAAGGACATTGTAGAAGACAAAACAAAACAAAAACCGACCTCTTTGAATGCAGAAGTTTAGTTTAGGGTAACCCATTCAAACTGAGCTTGGCAGGTATAGGAATGATGTCCTTGAGAAGAGCATATTCAACACTTGTATGCCATCTCATCATATGAAGAGGTCATTACATTATTGTGTAATCTGGAAATTTACTAATATGAATACACTCTTTTGATTTCTGGATACCATGGCTACCTGTGCAAAGGTGTCATACAATTATCTATTCACAATTCTTTTCTTTTTTTAAAAAAAACCTCAGCTAGTCTAGAGTAATTAGTTTTCCTTTAGTGTAGTCCAGGCAACAAAAATATACACTTGCTGTGCCCTGTGCATCAGTTCAAGATTGCCTTACAAAATACCCTTGGAACTATGCTACTCAAGGAGGTTTTAAATATAACGCCAAACTCCAACCAAACAACTAAATGTGAAATAATAAATGTAAAATATGTGATATCACTATAAGTGTTGAAAAACACACTGGTGTGGGAATATAAAAAATCCAAGTATAACTCTGCTATACAATAGCATTCAGTGATAACTGTTGAAAATTAGCGTTCAACTGCTAATAATATAAAACAATGAAAAAAAGAATTAAAAATTGTGTTCAAACTATAAACAAACAAATCTGTTGCACATCCCAGTTAATAAATCCACATAGATCATCTTCAAGAAAAGTAACTCATGCTTGAATGAATGTTGTGGTATATAAATAATAATAAAAAAAAAAAACTGTGACTCTTCACACGTGCTCCCCCCTCAGGTCCACACTTATCAAATACTTTAGATGTACCCCTGCAGGAGTGAAAGGCCTCACAATGGAGTCAACTCTCCGTCCTATGTTCCCTCCTCGTCACCCACGATCGTATTATGCGATCACATATAAGTGGGTAAAGAAAGAGGACATCCCATTGTGTAAATCCGTATGGATATTTTTTTTTAACAAAAGTTCATAAAAAGCACTTACAATAGTGCTGGGAAAAAAATATTCAGCTGTATGCAAGGAGCCTGATGACGTCTGCATGACAAAACACGTAGGGAGGAGCTTACAGCGTCACTGCATCACTTCTAATTTGGAGATTTTGCGGAATGCAAGACAAACTTACATACAGCTGTATATTTTTTTCCCAGCACTATTGTAAGTGCTTTTTATGAACTTTTATTCAATAAGCTTATCAATACGGATTTACACAATGGGAAGTCCTCTTTCTTTACCCACCTATATGTGATCACATAATACGATCCTGGATGATGAGGAGGGAATATAAGATGGAGAGTTGACTCTATTGTGAGGCCTTTCACCCCTGCAGAGGTACATCTATTTGGTGAGTGCAGACCTGAGGGGGGAGCACGTGTAAAGAGTCACCGTTTTTTTTAAATTTATAAACCACAACATTCATTCAAGCATGAGTCACTTTTCTTGAAGATGATCATCTATGTGAATTTATGAACTGAGATGTGCAACGGATTTGATTGTTTATAGTTTGAACACAATTTTTAAAGAAACGGACACTTATTTGTTTTTTCATTGTTTTATATTATTAGCACTTGAACGCTTTATTTTTCAACAGTTATCACTGGATGCTATTTTATACCAGAGTTATACTTGGATTTTTTATATTCACACTCCAGTGTATTTTTGCACCACTTATAGTGATATCACATATTTTATATTTATTATTTCACATGTTATTTTGGTTTAGCAGCGCCACTTTACCCCACACCTCTCTTCTCTAAATCCACTTACGTGGTTTTAGCTGGGGTGGGCAGCAGCTAACACACCTTCTGAGCGCGGAACACTATATTTATATTTAAACAACTAAATTCACAGTGGAAAAAAACATATAAGAACTGTTCCACCATAGGATTTATATTTCTATGTATCCAGACTACAAAGTCCTCTCAGCCAGTACAACCAGGCTGATAATGTGACTTTCCGCTGCTGCAGTACAGCCTGGCCTCCTACCTGCTCACAGCCTACATTTGGACAGTGAAGAAGCAGCAGAAGACAGAGGAGGTCATCTCTCTCCTTTCAGTATGTTTCTTGAGAGCACATGTGCACTGCAGCGCACCTGACTGGCTGCTAGCACTGTCCCTCTCTCTCCCAGTTCTAGTGCTGCTGTGCAAGGTATGACAGAAGCTCTCTGCAGACAGTCTCTCCCTGCAGCACAGCTCAGTCTACTGCGATCTGCTTCCCACAGTTCCAGCAGCAAACTTGCTGTTTATTAGAGAAGACAACAGCACATGGCCCTCCTGACACACTCTGACAACCAGCACTATCCCTGGGCACACAAGAGTGTCATAGCAGCAGTTTTGAGCTGCTACTTGTGTCTCTCTTGGGCTCCCACAGTGCCAAGCCATCTCCTCCTCACTGTTCTCCTGATATCAAGTTAAACTGATGTAGTACTGATGCTATAGTGCCATAGAGATGCTATAGTGCCCACTAGCTGCCCCTTTAAGCCACCCGGCAGGGCATTAAATTATATATGGGATATACTGCGCTGTGCAATAAGTGAACACAAAAATTTGCTGCCAACACAGCTGAGACAAAGAAAAAACTGGTGAATATGAAAAAGTGTAGCGCTTATTTTTGTAAAAAAGTCAGTTACCAACACATATCAAATGTTGCAAACATGCATATATATGAATTAAGATTTCATATATATGCATGTTTGCAACATTTGATATGTGTTGGTAACTGACTTTTTTACAAAAATAAGCGCTACACTTTTTCATATTCACCCGGCAGGGCATTGCCCTGCTTCCTGACAGCCCGCAGGAAGAGGAAAAAGAGGAGGACTACCTGCTGCCACTTCCTAGGAGTCCGCTCACCCCTAACAGTGGCCAAGAAGGTCACTAATTGGCTGGCGAAGCAGAGTGCTGTAACTTCACCCGCTGCACAGATGGGCAGGAGGAAAGCCCAGGATAACAGTGAGGAGGAGAGGGCTCGGCACCGTGGGAGCCCAAGGGAGACACAGCAGCATCTCAAAACTGCTGCTATGAGCCTCTTGTGTGCCCAGGGATAGGGTTGCTGGGCAGAGTGTGCCGGGAGCCCAGAGCAGTGTGGGCAGAGCTACTATGTGAGGGCCACGTGCTGCTGTCTTGTCTAATAAACAGCAAGCATCAGAGTGCTGCTGGAGCTGTGGGGAGCAGATTTCAGTAGACTGAGTTGTGCTGCAGGGAGAGACTGTCTGCATAGAGCTTCACTAGTAGAGCATTATTGGGCAGAAGCACTAGAAGAAGATCACTAAAGAGATGCAGACTAAAGAGGGAAGCCCACAGCCTGACTTCACTCAGAAAATGTGACCTAGCTTTAATCCACATCCATCCTGTCCATGGGATGCTCTGATAAAGAACTGTCTGCACCCAGAGGGGCATCATCAGAGTTCCTGTGTGGTGAGAGGCCTATTGACTATCCCAGGGTGCTTATTTGGCTGTTGTTACTATTATCACTATCGAGAGGAGCTCTGCTGATGGGGATTGTGCAGTTCCTATTCACCTTCGGATAACAAATATTCATCCCCTGATAGTGAGCACTCTAATGAATAATCCAAGGGCTCCACCGACAACAGGAATATAGTTTATACCCCACTTGCCACTGGCTTAGGCAGGTGTTCTTGTTTATAGATAGAGCAGTTTGCCTAAATGATAGACTAGCCTCCTGTATACTGCAATTTGACTGTGCCAGTATTTGATATTGTGAAACGCTGTCATTCAGGGGTTTTACTGATTAATAATGCCCATTTACCTGTATATGTTTTAGGTGTATTGGTGTTTCTCAAGTCCAGGGGCAGGCAGGAGGACCCAAACAATTCAGTGGCTTCTCCGAGGGTAAAGCTACATACATTTCATATGTTTTTTAACACCTTGCTGACTGCTGCATGCCGATTTACGTTGGCAGAATGGCAGGGGCAAGCAAATAGGCGTACCTGTACGTCCCTTTAAATTTGGCATCTTGCGGGCACGCACCGCAGGAGCGTGCCCGCGGGTCCCGTAAACTCGATGTGTCAATGTGTCAATAATGTCAAAAGTGTCTGATGTGTCCGCCATAATGTCGCAGTCCCGATAAAATTCACCACAGATTGCCGCCATTACTAGTAAAAAAAAAAAAGAATAATAAAAAAAACATAAATCTATTCCCTATTTTGTAGACGCTATAACTTTTGCGCAAAACAATCAATATAGGCTTATTGTGATTTTTTTTAAACAAAAATATGTAGAAGAATACATATCGACCTAAACTGAGGAAAAAAAAAATTTATATGTTTTTTGGGGATATTTATTATAGCAAAATGTAAGAAAATATTGCTTTTTTTTCAAAATTTACGCTCTTTTTTTGTTTATAGCGCAAAAAATAAAAGCCGCAGAGGTGAAAATAAAGCTATTTGTGGGTAAAAAATGATGGAAAATATTGTTTGGGAACCACGTTGCATGACTGGGCAATTGTCAGCTAAAGTGACGCAGTGCCGAATTGCCGAAAATGCTCTGGTCAGGAAGGGGGTAAAATCTTCCGGGGCTGAAGTGGTTAATGAATGCATAACTGAGAATGATGTTGCTTTATTGCTACCTAGAATTCAATGTAAGAAAATGCTCAACAATAAATGTATTTTTTTGCTTATTTGGTCTGTTATATACAGTATATTCCAATGAAAGTGTTTTGTTACATCTGTTTAATAAGTGCAAAAAATGCCTGTTGAAACTGCCAGAGATCCACTGGGCTCTAATTTTCTGTATTGAGTCAACAGTGCTGCACTGAAATCTCATACATTGTTATCACCCTTACCTGAGTTTTCTCTGAGGACTGCAGAAACACCTTCCTTTATTCTATGGAGATTATAAGAGATTGTTTTTCACCCTAGAATAGAAAGTGTATTATTGCCAGGATAAGCAAGTAATAAATAAGGCAAAGAAGCCTGAAAAAAGGGAAACAAATGCAACTGGCACACCTAATGCCACGTACACACGAATGGAATTTCCGACAAAAAATGTTCGATGTGAGCTTTTGGTCGGATATTTTGACCGTGTGTAGGCTCCATCGGACATTTGCTGTCAGAATTTCCGACAACAAATGTTTGAGAGCCGGTTCTCAATTTTTCCAACAACAAAAGTTCTTGTCAGAAATTCCGATCGTTTGTATCCAATTCCGACGCACAAAAACCCTACGCATGCTCGGAATCAATTTGACGCATGCTCGCAATCACTTCATTTTTCTCGGCTCGTTGTAGTCTTGCCGATCGGAATTTTCGAGCAACATTCGTGCGACCGTGTGTATGCAAGACAAGTTTGAGCCAACATCCGTCGGAAAAAAATCCACGGTTTTGTTGTCGGAAATTCCGATCGTGTGTACGCGGCATAAGGCTTGAAAAGCTGTAGTGTAATTAATTTTTGTTATTAAGTTTAGATATGATATAACTTAGTAAATTATAAATCCAGAATAAAACAATTCCTTATTTCGTAATTTGGATTTTCGAATTTTCCTATCAAAATAAAACATGTTTTAACAACTGCCACAATGGAGGTCAGGTTTGAGCAGATTATGGTTCAACAGTAATTGGTAAATAACATATCTTAATTGTAAATTACAGTACACAGGACCTATATTTTTAGACATGTGTTATATACAGCTATCTTCACATGACTGGACACTGGCAAAAAACTTGCTAGGGCCACCCTCAGAGCACACCATATAACCCTGTTCACTCCGTCAGTCTCCGTAGATAGTAGGATTTTTCCTCCATAGGATTTTTCCTCCTCTTTATTTCAAATACCCTCTACTGTGGACATACTAATTGATGTGGTGAGCACTAGTTTTTGTTTAACAGCACCTGGCTCTCCAAAGACTAAATAAGTCCCTATGGACACTAAAAACTAGTTAAGTCAATAAAGACTTTTCCGGCACATATTGATTGTGCACTTTATGAGGACTGATTCAATCCTGAGAGACTATACACTCCTTTTATTACAATTACTTACTGTATACAGCACTAACAATTTAAGCAGCGCTTTACATATATACTCACCGGCCACCTTATTATTAGGTACACCTTGCTAGTACCAGGTTGCTCTATTGGATTGAGATCTGGTGACTGTGGAGGCCATTGAAGTACAGTGACCTCATTGTCATGTTCAAGAAACCAGTTTGAGATGACTTGGGCTTTGTGGAATTGTGCATTATCCTGCTGGAAGGAGCCATCAGAAGATGGGTACACTGTAGTCATAAAGGGAAGGACATGGTCAGCAACAATACTCAGGTAGGCCGTGGCATTTAAACGATGCTCAATTGGTACTAAGGAGCCCAAAGTGTGCCAAGAAAACATCAAGAAAAATCTCCCACACCATTACACCATTACACCATCACACCACCAGCCTGAATCGTTGATACAAGTCAGGATGGATCCAGGCTTTCATGTTGTTTACGCCAAATTCTATCCCTACCATCTGAATGTAGCAGCTGAAATCGAGACTCATCAGACCAGGCTAAATTTTCCAATCTTCTAATGTCCAATTTTGGTAAGCCTGGGCAAATTGTAGCCTCAGTTTCCTGTTCTTAGCTGACAGGAGTGGCACCTGGTGTGATCTTCTGCTGCTGTAGCCCATCTGCTTCAAGGATCGATGTGCTGTGCATTCAGAGATGGTATTCTGCATACCTTTGTTGTAATGAGCGGTTATTTGAGTTACTGTTGCCTTTCTATCCTCTCAAACCAGTCCTCCCATTCTCCTCTGACTTCTGACATCAACAAGGCATTTTCATCCACACAACTGCCACTCACTGGAGATTTGCTCTTTTTCTGACCATTCTCTGTAAACCCTAGAGATGGTTGTGCATGAAAATCCCAGTAGATCAGCAGTTTTTGAAATACTCAGACCAGCCCATCAGGCACCAACAATCATGCCACGTTCAAAGTCACTTATTCCCCTTTCTTCCCCATTCTGATCCTCGGTTTGAACTTCAGCAAGTCATCTTCACAACGTCTAGATGCCTAAATACATTGAGTTGCTGCCATGTGAATGGCTAATTATCAATTTGTGTTACCAAGCAATTGAACATGTGTACCTAATAAAGTAGCCAGTGAGTGTATTTTGTACATTCACATCAGTCACTGCCCTTAGCGCCAATCTAAGGTCCCTAATGCACATTTCATACATACTAGGGCCAATTTGGACAGGAGCCAATTAACCTGCCAGCATGTCTTTAGCGTGTGGAAGGAAACCGGAGTTCCCTGAGGAAACCCACACAGGCACAGGGAGAACATGCAAACTTCAGGCAGGTAGTGGCGTGGTTTGTATTCGAACCGACGACCCTAGTTCTGCCAGGCCTTCTAAGCTTTTTTTTCTCAGATTTAGCCTATGGAAAAAAAAATTTAATAAGAAAATCATGTCATTTAAGCTCATAATTCTCAAAAATCACCATACAGTTTCTAACAAGGATTTTCCCTGTTTTAAGGATTATAAAAAAATATTATATCTACAAAAAAATTATTATATTATCATATCTACAACTCATGATACATTAGTGTGATGGCCAGTGAGAAGAATGCTTCTTACACTTGTGGTAATTGGGAAGAATGACCCTCTTAGAGATAGCTAAAAAGATCAATGGTGCAAGCTGAATGAATTTGTAAAGACCAGGGATCCTCTAGCCATCTAAATAGATGTTTTGACGATTCATTGGACTCAATTTAAGCAGGTTTAATGAAGATCCAATGACTGCTGTGCAAGATAGAGGAGGAAATGGTTTTGGGGATTCTTGTTACACCAAATTAGCCCAGAAGAATATGGTAAACAACAGACAAACCAAGACCTCTGGTGCCCAAGCCTTGGCCTCTTTCAGAAAGACCAGACCTACTGGCCCTAGGCCTCTTATTCAAATCTGCTTTCTTGTCACTGGCTTTAACAGCAAGGCTGTTGAAATCCAAGCCCTGAAGGATATGAGTATTTCTGACTCTGTTATTCAATCCTTAGTCAGAGCACAAAAATCCAACTTCCATAAATTTTATCACAAATTAAAGGCTTATGCCGCGTACACACGGTCGGAATTTCTGACAACAAATGTTCTATGTGAGCTTGTTGATGGAAAATCCGACCGTGTGTATGCTCCATTGGACATTTTCTGTCGGAATTTCCAACAAAAAAAAATTGAGAGCTGGTTCTCAAATTTTCCGACAACAAAAGTTGTTGTCGGAAATTCAGACCGTGTGTACACAATTCAACGCACAAAAATTCTAATGCTCGGAATCAATTTGGCGCATGCTCGAAATCATTGAACTTCATTTTTCTCGGCTCGTCGTAGTGTTGTACGTCACTGCGTTCTTGACATTCGCAATTTCCGACAACATTTGTGTGACAGTTCGTATTCAAGACAAGTTTGAGCGAACATCCGTCGGAAAAAAATCCACGGTTTTGTTGTTGGAATGTCCGATCGTGTGTGCACCTACTGGAAATACTGTTTTACTTTTCAAAACAGTGAATTGGATGTGACCTGACACACACTATAGCACAACATGGTGACCTCCATCCCTAAATTAATTTGTAGAAAAAGGAGAGCTGTGGGACTTTGAGTGAGGCTACCACCATGTCAGATATTCAACAGAAACATAAAATTTACAGTACATAATTTATTGTTACATTGTAAAAAATATTGTATCAAATAAATAGGTAGTCGCATGACTTACACTAAATATGCTGCTATATAGCATGCAATACAAAAAGGAATTCAACATAATAACTGTACATAATAAGGTAAATGGGTTGAAAAACATTGTAGGGACAGATAACTTGGGGCGTCTAGGGGCACTCAATGCGTTTCCTGGCATTACAGCCATTCATCAGGAGTGTTGTAACATATTATACTGGAAAGGAAAGGGACAAGGATTAATAATGATACTGTTTTACTTTTATTTTGGCCTTATTTTAGTCTGGTCTTGACCAGCGTCTGGCCCTGAGTACCCTCAAGGTACAGGTGTCTGCTTTATCCATTTTATTTCACAAACCTCTTGCCTTATAACCCCCTATGAAGACCTTTCTTCAAGGAGTTGCTCACTTTATTCCCCCAATTTGTGCTCCTGTGCTACCTTGGGAGCTCAACCTGACACTCTCTGTGCTTACCACCTGGTTCTGTTCACACATTTTGAAATTCTACCAGGTGGATGTTCATGCCTCATATATTAGGAGCTAATAGGAGCTTTGGCCGCAAGATGCTTCAAGCCTTCAGTGTTTTTTTTGGGGGGGGGGGGGTTATTAAACATTTTTTCTTGGGGGCTTGTTGGCAGTTCTGTTTTGGTATGGTGTTGCCCACCCCTCACTTTATTGTTTGGGTACAGCTTCTTGGTCTTAGTAGTCTTGTGTCCTGTTTTGTATGATTAAAATTAAGGATGAGCTTTGAGTTCGACTCGAACATCGGCGGTTCGATCGTTCGACGAAGATCTAACTTTATGGGCCGTTCGCGACAAATTCGAGTTGCGCGTCACGGCCCATAATGCACTGCATCATCGCAGTGCATTGCTGGCTGATGATTGACTAAGCATGCACTATGACCCGCATGCTTTGGCCAATCACAGCGCCGTCAGCACAGAGAGCCATAATTGGCCAAAGGCAGGGTGCCTTTGGCCAATCATGGCTCAGGGGATTAGGTAAATGCCCCACACTATATAAGGTATAAGGCCGCCTGCTCGTCAGCCTTGTGTAGTGTGTTCCGGCGCCGTTCAGAGAGAGAGAGAGATTGTCATTTTATTTTAGTTAGCTAGATTGAGCAGGCAGTTGATTCTGATAGTTAGATCCAGTATTTCGGTATATTTAGTATATGTATACATTGCACGCTTTGTATATATATTGTGAGGGGGTTAGCTCAGCAGCGGGTGTGTGTGACCCCCTGGATGGGTTCACCACACAAAAACAGGCACAGCAGACGGAGTTGTAGGTGAAAAACAAAAAGGTGTGGTTTATTTAAACTATATACAGTGTAAAATATAACAGCAAAACAAAAAGAAACATGAAAAGAAATCCTGGTCAGCTTGACCGCTTACTACACACGTAGTTTCCCTATCTAACAACTAGGTGCAGCCTTGTGCTGCCCCAGCACCTATCTCCCTGTTTTAGAAGTTTTAGCCACACAGGCTTTGTCTTACCGCACAGGACAGAAAGCAGACTCCCTAGTCTACACAACACAGAACTGGTTCCAGGATGGAGCATCTCCCTTAGCATGCTGGGAGTTCTTGTAGAGGCCCTAATGAGCCCACTTGCTTCAGCTGGGCTCATTAACTATGGCACCAGGACAGGGTCAGGGGAGCTTGTTTTTTTTGCCACGCCAGTGGGTCATGATCAGGGATGCATGCACTGTCCTGTCACCATTTGAGGTGGCGAGGATGGTGAGCAGTGACAGTGCATGCATCAGTGATACTGTCCCTCTTGTCCACCTGTTGGAGCACACGCTGCGTGGAATAATGGACAGGGCACTTGAGGAAGAACAGAGGGAGGAAGAGGAGGACTTCCTTACCACTCAAGGCCCCCTTTATTCAGACAGTGTTCCTGCGGGCCCGCCGATCACACAGGAAGAGGAAGAGGACGAGGAGGAGGATTGTGTCAGCATGGAGGTGGAGCCTAGCACTCAGCATCAGCAGCAGTCTTCAAAGGTTCATTTACAGTCCCAAAAACCCATGGACTTGTACGTGGCTGGGAGGAGGTGGCTGCGGATCATGTCATCCTTAGTGACGCAGAGGACTCCGGACCGAATGCCTCAGCAAACCTACGCTGCATGACCTCCCTGATCCTGCAAAGCCTGCCAAAGGATCCTCGGATTCGTGGTATCAAGGAGAGGGATCATTACTGGCTGGCAACTCTCCTTGATCCACGTTACAAGGGTAAGGTTGCGGACCTTATCCAGCCTTCGCAGAGGGAGCAGAGGATGAAACATCTTCGGGAGGCCTTGCAGAAAGGTTTGTGAAACGCGTTTCCAGAGCCTGGGAGGTTACAAATTCCTGGTCCTGGACAACGTGTTGCTGAGGCTTCGGTCAGTCACAGAAGGAGCGGTGGAGAAGGTGGCCGTCTGAGCGATGTGTTCAGACAAGTTTTTAGTCCGCAGCCCCAAGGTATGATCGGTTCCAACAACCATCGCCAGCGTCTGATTTACATAGTGCAGGAATACTTAGGGGCAAGATCAGACTTGGACACCTTTCCCACCAAAAATCTTCTGGGTTACTGGGTTTTGAGGATGGATCACTGGCCAGAGCTTGCACGGTATGCAATTGACGTACTGGCCTGTCCTGCATCCAGCGTTCTTTCGGAACTGCTGGAGGCTTTGTAACCAATCACAGGGTGCGCCTGTCCACCGACTCGGTAGATCGGCTGACCTTCATAAAAATGAATCAGTCTTGGATCACCAGCTACCAAGCACCTGATGCTGATGTAACCGAATATTTTTTTTTTATGTGAGATCCCTTCAAGACTGCCTATGCTGATGCTGAGTGACTATCCTGTTATGCTGAGTGACTATCCTCTTCCTCCTCAATGTTCATGTTGATAGCTTGTAAGAACATTTTTGGTTCTGGGCACCGCCACCACTGGCTAAGAACCAATTTTTCTGCCCCTTCTTGATCTAATATTTCACAGCAGGGCCCATTCCTGCGCCCACCAAGAGTAACTGTGAGGGCTTACAGTGTTGTGGCAACACCACCACACCGTCCACCTCCAAAGGCCCAATTTTTCTGCCCCTGTTTAACAGGGGCGTTTAATTACAATTTTTGCTGTAATACTTTGCAGTAGGGCTCATTCCTGCGCTCCAACTAGAGTATCTGTGAGGGCTTGCAGTGTTGTGGCACCAGCACCAGTGCCTAAGGCCGAATTTTTCTCCCCCTGTTCAACAGGGGCATGTAATTACAATTCTTGATCTAATATTTCCCAGCAGGGCCCGTTCCTGCACCCACCAAGAGTAACTGTGAGGGCTTACAGTGTTGTGGCAACACCACCACACCGTCCACCACCAAAGGCCCAATTTTTCTGACCCTGTTCAACAGGGGCATGTAATTACAATTCTTGATCTAATATTTCACAGCAGGGCCCGTTCCTGCGCCCACCAAGAGTAACTGTGAGGGCTTACAGAGTTGTGGCAACATCAACACCTAAGGCCCAAATTTCTGCAGAGTATATAGGGCAGGCCCCTACTTTCAAACATCCCACTTACAAACGACTCCTACTTACAAACGGAGGGAGACAACAGGAATTCAGAGGAAATCTACCCCTAGGAAGGGAAATTCTCTCCTGTAAGGGTTAATATGGGAAAAACATGTCTCCTCTCCACTGATGCTTTATCACCAATCCTTGTCTCCCTAAAAACCCCAAATTTTAATAATCCAATTGTCATTGGGACAGATAGTAAGGTGAAATCTTCTGAACAGGTGCACAGACAGCAAAACAAATGTTACAGGGGTGATAACCCTTCCCTATGTTTTTCAAAAAGCTTAAAAATTGATTTTTGGGCTGGAGCTACACTTAAAAAATGTACCTGTTTCAAATTACAAACAGATTCTACTTAAGAACAAACCTACAGTCCATGTCTTGTTTGCACCGCCTGTATACTGCTGTTCAGAGTATATAGGGTCTGGGGGCCCCACGCTTTTCCTTTTTTTTATTTGGGTGCGGGGTTCCCCTTAATATCCATACAATACCCAAAGGGGCTGGTAATGGGCTGGGGGGGGGGCTATCCATGCCATTTTTCTCAATGATTTTCATCCATATTGCCGAGACCAGACATTACATTAAAGCCGCAAGCAGTTTTAAATGACTTTTATTCCTTTAGAAATTGAATTTTGTGCAGGGACAGTTATAAACACGGGAAACACGCGCCACTTTACTATAGACACCCCCAGGCACAATATTTAACCACTTGCCGCCCGCCCTATTACAAAAGGACGGCGGCAAAGTGGTTTCAATATCTTGACCGGACGTCATATGACGTGATCAGGATATTGAGCCGCTGCGTGCCCCCGGGGGTGCGCATCGTGGCGATTGTTGTTGCGGGGTGTCAGTCTGACACCCCGCAACACCAATCTAGGTAAAGAGTCTCTGACAGAGACTCTTTACCACGTGATCAGCCGTGTCCAATCACGGCTGATCACGATATAAACACGAAGAGCCAGTGATCGACTTTTCCTCACTCGCGTCTGTCAGACGCGAGTAGAGGAGAGCCGATCGGCTGCTCCTCTGACAGGGGGGTCTGTGCTGATCGATTATCAGCGCAGCCCCCCCCGAGGATGCCCACACTGGACCAGCAGGGACGCCACTGGGACCACCAGGGATGCCACCACCAGGTATGCCACCCTAGACCACCAGGGATGCCAAAAAGTGCCCACAATGGATGCCAATCAGTGCCCACAATGGGCATCACTGATTGGCAGACATTATTGTTTGGCACTCATTGGCATCCATCAGTACAATACATTACAGTACATCAGTGCCACCTATCAGTGCCCATCCATGCCCATCCGTGCCACCTATCAGTGCCCATCCATGCCGCCTATCAGTGCCCATCCGTGCCGCCGATCAGTGCCCATCCATGCCGCCGATCAGTGCCCATCCGTGCCGCCTATCAGTGCCCATCCGTGCCACATATCAGTGCCAATCAGTGCCGCATATTAGTGCCCATTATTAGTGCCACCTCATCAGTGCCCATCAGTGCCATCTTATCAGTGCCCATCAGTGCAGCCCCATCAGTGCCCATCAGTAAGGAGAAAACGTACTTATTTACAAAGTTTTGTAAATGAAACAAAAAATTTCTTTTTTTCCTAATTTTTGTTCTTTTTTTTATTTGTTTAGCAGAAAATGAAAATCGCAGAGGTGATCAAATTCCCCCAAAAGAAAGCTCTATTTGTGGGAAAAAAATTATAAAAGTTTAGTTTGGGTACAGTGTAGCATGACCGCGCAATTGTCATTCAAAGTGCGACAGCGCTGAAAGCTGAAAATTGGTCTGGGCAGTAAGGTGTATAAGTGCCCTGTATTAAAGTGGTTAAAGGAATATTTCAATTTTATTTTTTCACTTTAAGCATCATTAAAATTACTGCTCCCGAAAAAACTGCAGTTTTTAAAACTTTTTTTTGCATTGACACATGTCCCCTGGGGCAGGACCCGGGTCCCCAAACCCTTTTTAGGACAATAACTTGCATATTAGGCTTTAAAATTTACACTTTTGATCTCTCACATTCGAGTCCCATATACTTTAACGGTGTTCGAAAGTTCGCGCAAACTTTCGGTCCGTTCGCATGTTCTGGATGCGAACCGAACTGGGGGGTGTTCGGCTCATCCCTAATTAAGATAATAGGAATTTTGACTTACTGTATACTCTTTATCTCAGAGTACAGTACAGGACACAGGCCTCTCTCTTCTATATCTTGTTCACTTCTCACTGCTTTCTAAAAAAAATGAAGTCTTACGGAGTAGGCTGGGTTATATAATGTGCTATGGGCGTTTTTTGCCTGTGTAAAATAGCATAAAGATAGCTGCATAAAACCCATGGGCTAAGAATACAAAACCTGTGCCCTGTAATGTACTCCAAAATAGGGGATTGACAGGTAAATCAAGATTATTATTATTTTTTATTATTTTGTTTTAACATTTGTGATGTTATATTTCCCAGTTTACCTCAATATATTCACATTTATCTTGGTACAGCATTTGTTTTACCATAACTAAATGTGCAACAAATCTAAATAAGAAGGTAGGTATGGTGGAAGTTAAATAGAATTTCTCCTAACTAGAATTGTCAGAATAAACACTCCAATGCCTACAATCTGCAATAAAATAAATGAGAGCCCAAGGGAGTACAAAGGAGCAGAGAATGAATAAAATATTATGTCCATTTATATAATATTGTCACATTTTACCAGTAGATGTAAGAGTATGGGAGTTGCACTCTACAAGCAGGGCCGGTGCTAGAGTATATTGCTCCCTAGGCAAGACCAGCTACTCTCCCCCCCCCCCCCCCCAAGGAAAAAACATAAACTTCAAATTCTTTAAAACGGTAGAAAATATTAGAACAACACATGAAACTGCCTTTTCAGCTAGCATCATCAAACCCTGCAGTGTGTCAGGGCAGTGTGTGGGGAACATCGGCAGCAGTGGGAAGAAGACCTGGGCATTTTAGACTGATCAGCCCATTTCTTTTTTGTAGAAAACAAATAAAAAATAATTACAACTATCGGTTTCTCAATGCCTTTTAGTTACATTTAGCCTGCTTCACCCCACTGGTGTCAGTAGTTGTTTCTTTTCGTTATTTTTTCTTTTTCTTTTTTCTTTTACAATTTTATTTTTTTTGTTTTCATTTTAGGACCGCTTTGATGAAATATTAGGTGTCCAAAAAGACCTCTGATGTTTCACCTTTGAGATAAAGAAAAGAGATTGAGGACACAGCCCTCAATCTCCATCTCTGGAGCCTCAGAAGCACAGAATGAATGAACAAGAATAACTCTGTACAGAGGCTTCCCAGTCATTCATAAACGGAGGCATAGTAAACTCAGTGTGATTGGTCACACAAGGAAGGGTCCGATAAATGACACATTTACCAGCCCCTTTCCCTACTCTCCATCTTGACAGATCCCACACAGCAGCTGGTGTGAGAGGAGGGAAGCTGAAAGAGCTGCAGGGGGCCAGGAGAGAGCATAGTGGGGCCAGGAGAGAGAAAATTGCGGGACTGGGAGAGATAGGGAGGAAGAGGAGGAGAAGCTGGCATTCAGCAGCTACAGGGTATCGGTTTTTCTATTCTATTTTCTGTTTTGTTAGGACATGCCGTGGCAGTGCATCCTAGGCGGCTGCCTAGTTTGCCTAGTGGTAGCACTGGCCCTGTCTACAAGTGTACACAGGCATCCACATATCAAGGGGATGAACACTGTACATCACTACAGGTATGTACAAAGTAATGAGCACTGCATACCAGAACCTAGATGCTCATAATAATATTAAGACATTAGTCTACCAAAAGGTTGGCAAAGTGGCTTAGTGATAAGCAGAGACCTTCAAATGCCACATTGCCAAGGCGCCATACTAAAATGCCACATTTTGCCAAATTTTTAGTGAAATGCCATATTTCGCAGATTTTCGGGAAAATTACAATTTTTTTGCCTTATTTTGCCTTATTTGGGCCAAGAAAAAATAAAAATATTCTAATATTATTCAAGTGGGACAGTAATATTTGTCAGCAATGTCTTTATATAGAAATATGAAGATTTAATACCCCCTTACACAGTGTATTCCATGTGCTTGTCTGTGATAGAGACACACAGACTGTCATTGGCAGACTTCCCTATTGTTTGTGTATTGGGAGGGAATCTGGATTGTGCCTGTCTCATTGTTAAATGTTAATGACCTCACATTGTTCTATTCTGCCTTAAGATAAATTTATTATGGGATGTATATGTGTATGTGGATTGGCTGCTAAGGGGGAGGGGGGATTGTCCCACAGTGTATATCTTTGTGTACACTGTATGTAAAAATCCATTAGCAGGGGGGAGGACCATAGGGAAACGCGTATATACAGTATATCAGCTCCCTTTCCCACATCCTTCATACCAAGCTGAACTGTATTACTGAAGTCATCGCTTGTGTTTTACATTTTCATGTTTTCCTAATTCAATATGCCTAAAGTTGCTAGTTCAAACGTAACCCTTTTCAATAATTGGATTAATGGTGACAGCAATTTCGCCGTGGAAGGTGGGAAGATATTCTGCAAGTTGTGCACGAAATCGGTAAGTTTTTATTCAGTTTTCTTTGAGAACTCTTCTTATACCTAATATCAATATCATTCTCATTTCTCTCACTTTTTCCATTTTTCGAGAGAATGTCATCTTTTTCTATTACTTCCACAAGCACTGTATATTTTGAAGTTATGGCCACTAATGTTCGTTTTATGGTACCCAACAGCCTTGTACCCCAAGTAGCCTTGAAATGCTCCTCAAGTATCAAAATTTTCTATAGTTCCGAAACTGATCTATTCTGGCCTGTGTAGGAAACAGACTTTTACTGGAGAATTTTTACCGGTACTGAATACAAAACTTTTTCTTGTATTTAATTTACAGTATGATTTAAAGAAGAAGTGGCAATTCGACGTGCACAAGAAAAGCGAGCAGCACCTGGCAAGGGACAAAGCTCAGAGGACTGATCGGAAGCAGCAGCAGCTCCTTAGAGATGTGGTGTCATGGGAAATTCGGGCCGAGGTCCAGGAATTTTCCAGGGACGTCACCATGGCTTTCCTTAAAGAAGGCATTCCGTTACACAAACTGGAGAAGGGTCCCCTGCGCGTCATTTTTGACAAGTACTGTAGCGTCAAATTGCCAAGTGTGAGCACCCTAAGACGAATGGTACCTCAATTGTGTGAAAAGGTAAGCAACGTTCAATGATAGTTTATGTTCAAATCACGCATAGGTACCTTTGGTTGAGCAACAATACCTTCTGCAAAATTTAAGATCAACGAGTAAAAATTTACAAACATGTTTACGTGTAGGTATGAAAAAAAAACAAATGTTCATGTTTTAAATGGTGCCGACTGTATACGTGTATATATTTTTCTTTCTTAGAACTTGGAGGAAATTCGCAAGGACATTGGTGGTGACTCAAGGATCTGGCTCAGCGTAGATGAAGCAACGGACTCACTCGGACGATACATCGCCAACGTTGTTGTGAGAAAATTGGATCCTGACAATGCCCAAAAAGGTCATCTTATCCACGTGGCTCAGTTTGAAAAAAACAATGCTTCAACCATCGTCCAAACTGTCCAGGAAGCCCTGAGTAAGTGCCTTTTCTTTCCTACACTACTACTACTACTAAACCAGCACCCTTCAGGCTATAATTTTAGCTTTTGTCTGTCACGGTGCCATTTTTAGTGCTTATATACAGCATGCCAATATTTCATTTATTTATTTGTTTCAGGACTGCTGTGGCAAGGAGCCCCCAACACGGCAGGATGCTTGCTACTACTTGTCACGGATAGTGTAGCATACATGCTGAGCGTGGGGAGGACTCTTAAGTCTATCTACCAAAAAATTATCCACGAGACGTGTCTGGCGCATGGACTACATCGTGTTGCGGAGGCCATACGGGAAGAGCACCCCAAAGTCAATAAACTCATCTTGGCGGGGAAAAAAATATTCCTGAAGGCACCAAAGAGGGTCGAGGTATTCAGGAAACATTTGCCTGGCGTGCCCCTACCTCCCGAGCCTGTTGTCACTAGGTGGGACACCTGGTTGTCTGCAGTATCATGGTATGTGAAGCATTTTGAAGGTTTCAAAACCGTAGTGAAGAAGCTGGAAGACGATTCTGGTGCGGTGAAAAAGGCAAAAGACCTCATAGACGACCCGGCCCTCTTCCCGCAGCTTCTCTTTTTGGAGGCCAATTCCAGAAGTCATCGAGCAGCTTCAGTCTCAGAAGATTCTCCTGATGACCTCTGTGGCAAAGATGGAGGAAATTGCCTACACAGATTACCCAGGAGCCATTGGAAAGAGGATTAAGGCCAAAATACAGGCCGTCCTGACCATGAATTGTGGCTGGGAGGAAGTCAGGAGCGTGGCCGCGAACCTCGAAGGAAAGGAATCCCCGCTGAAAGAAGATAGGGATGCTGCAGACGTGCTGGCAATGAAATACACGCCTGGAACATCAGCCGACATAGAGAGGATTTTTTCAAAATTAAAGTACATCCTCAGCGACCGTCGCCTCAATTTTTCTATGGAGAGCATAGTCGCTCAGGTAAAATTATAGTATAATTAAAACTAAAATTGTTGTAAATACCTGTAAATAGTAATAAAGTAGTTAATATGATTCAAGTTGCACGATTTAATATCCCTTTTACGATGGGAAGGGGGGTGAAAAGTTGAAAAATAAATGCCACAATTGGCCAAAATAAATGCCACATTTGTCCAAAATAAGTGCCATATTGCCACATTTTTTAGTGCCACATTTTGTAAAAATAAATGCCACATTTTGAAGGTCTCTGGTGATAAGCACATGGGCGTCCACTCCATAGGGCAAGGGGGGTCAATTGCCCCCCCTGGAATCAGAAGTCAGAGTGAAAACACTTGCCCCCTGTGTTGCAATGGCCGCCTCCGCGGCAGCTGTGGACTTTTTTCTAAGTCTGCTCCTGGCCTTGGGGCTGGGGCTGCTCTGTCTTTTCCGACTACACATCCATCCCTCCCTCCCCACCCCCGGCCCGAGAATCGGATTGGCACTGCCCCGGCCGTCCGTCATCCGGCTGTTCCGTGAGTGATCGGCTGCTGCCTCAGCCTGCCTCTGCCTGTGTAAATGTATGCGCCGGCTCCTCCCACAGGTGCATGAAATGTATTGGCCGAAACGAGAGAATACGCTGCTAGTGCCTGCCCTGGGCCTATTGCTGAAGAACTACAGGTAACAGCAGTGCCTGTGCCATTCCACAACACTACTGTCTACATCTTTTTGTATTTACCGTTATCGGTAAAGCGCCGATAGTTTTAGGGTTAAATGCAACTGTTTATCGCCGCTGCCGAAGCAGCGCTTTGGCAGCGGTGCCCATTTACCGGTATTTCAATGGGCAGGGGCGGTGGAGGAGTGGTTTATACAGCGCTGTTCTACTGCCCCAAAGATGCATGGATGACCTTAAAATGATGCCCCCCCCCCTAAAAAATGTTCAGCGGACGCCCATGGATAAGCACTTATGCTTTGTAGTAATGGGGTCTCAGCCAGGATACTATCTGCATGGAGTTTGCATTTTCTCCTTGTGTTTGTTTGTTGGTTTCCACTAGGTACTCCAGTTTCTTCACACTCTACAAAGACATGCTAATTGGGTAATTGGTTCCTGTCCAAATTGGCCTTGGTATGTGTTTACAAATTGACCATCCATGTGTCTTACATTCTGCATGGCATTCCCAAGCCACGCATTTGGATAGGATTGAGGGGACTTACCTCATAAAAAAATGCCATAAAAACTCTTTGGATAAGGGCTTTTAAACATATCAGACATTGTGCTCAGAGGGCTGGCCCATAGACTTGCTGAAAATGTATATATACAGTGGGGAGAACAAGTATTTGATACACTGCCGGTTTTGCAGGTTTTCCTACTTACAAAGCATTTAGAGGTCTGTAATTTTTATCATAGGTACTCTTCAACTGTGAGAGACGGAATCTAAAACAAAAATCCAGAAAATCACATTGTATGATTCTTAAATAATTAATTTGCATTTTATTGCATGACATAAGTATTTGATCACCTACTAACCAGTAAGAATTCCGGCTCTTATGCGGGAACGCGTGGGATCGGCGTCCCTGCACTTTTTTCACAGCAGGAACGCCATTCCCTTTGCAGGACTAGAGCAGCCGCTCAGGCCGATCCGAGTGCAGTTCACCCAGGTGGAGGCACTCAAGCGCCAGAGTGCTCCCCTCCCTCCTCCTCCTCTCCTTGTCGGCATCCCTCTGGACACCACTGGTCACCGCAGCGCAGCTGCTGCCTACGCCGGTCACCGCCGCCCTGTTTCCTGCCCAAGCCCCTCCTATCAGTGGAGATCGAAGCGACTGTCTCTGTTCGGAGAGACCCGCTCAGTGACGTCGTTGGGGGCGGGGTGGTCCGTGGCGTGCAGTGCAGAACACTGGCAATGCATTTGTTCTCCTCTCTGTCATGATCTTCTTCTCCACCCGGGCGGTGCGGCTCCACACCTCTCCTCTCCAGCTGCCGCCCGGGTGGGGTTTGTCCTGAGGGGGGGGTTTGTCCTGAGGGGGGGGTTATACTAATAATGGAGGGGGGTCTGTACTAATAATGGAGGGGGGGTCTGTACTAATAATGGAGGGGGGTCTGTACTAATAATGAAGGGGGGTCTGTACTAATAATGGAGGGGGGTCTGTACTAATAATGGAGGGGGGTCTGTACTAATAATGGAGGAGTGTACAGAGATGGACATGGGGGCTACAGAAGTGAGAGGTGGACATGGGGGAGTACAGAGATGGACATGGGGGTACAGAAGTGAGAGGTGGACATGGGGGGGTACAGAGATGGACATGGGGGAGGGTACAGAGGTGGACGTGGAGAGGGTACAGAGATGGACATAGGGGGTACAGAGGTGGACATGGGGGGTACAGAGGTGGAGGAGGTACAGAGGTGAACACAGAGGTGGATGGGGGACCGAGTACCCTGAGGCCAGCCAGCCAGTACCCTGAGACCAGCCAGGCCAGCACCGAGACCAGCCAGGCCAGCACCGAGACCAACCAGGCCAGCACCGAGACCAGCAGGCCAGCAACCTGAGACCAGCCAGGCCGGTACCGAGTACCCCGAGGTGTGTGTGATTATTCTGTTAGTTTGACAAGTTAACTTATTTTGTTTTTGTAAACTGGCACTTTACAATAAATGTTGCACTGTATTTTCTGTGAAATATATATGCATATGAGCGTATTGTTTTGTTTTTTTTGGTGGGGGAGTGGATCTTGGGTGGGAGTTCCCACACTTTTTTCCCCAGGACTTGACCCCTAGGAGTGCGTCTAATGGATGTCTGGCAGCAGTGTGGAATGAGTGGATGCTGTAACTCATAGCAACCAACCGCTACATATATATACAGTCCAGCCAAAACTGACTACTACTGACTATTCTAGAGAGTTAAAGCACTATTCCTTTTTTTTTCTCAATGACTCTATTAGTGCACTTTAGTTCCTGGGACTTCAAACCTCTCAAAAACTCCCAGGCAGACTGAAACAGAATCCAAAACTATAATAGGAAAATCTTGCTTTTGGAGTATTCAAGACATATTAGAAGCCCAGACCACTCAATCCACCAAGCTCCACCTATGAATACAGTTTAACTTTTGGGTGGACTGTACCTTTAACTATCAAGTAAGGGTCACGGCATACATAAAAAAAGAAACAATCTGCATTAGCAGTGGATACCAGGAAGTTGGTTTTAATACTAATGGGTGACAAGAAAATCATACGAGGTAATGAATGCTGTACATCACTAGATAACATGCATAGACTGTACACATATCAATGATATGTAACAATATATTACAAGACAAAAGCTAACACACAAGGTATACTGCTTGATACCATTAGGTGATGCTATATTTTGCAATAGTACATCCGAGAATGGAAGCTATACATGGTATAAAATTGGGTAACAAATTATTGGAAGTACACAACGGCAACAATGATTAAGGTACTTTATTTTATGAACAGCTGTGGCATTGAGATGAATGCCTTATTATTTTTTTTACAATTGTGACATTGAGATAATGTTTTATTATTGATGGATGCTTTCTATTCAATTCATGTCTGTGACATTGAGATGGGTATTTTTATTACTCACTATGGCATTTGATGGGTGTTTTATGTTTTCATTGTGGCATTGAGAATATTTATATTATTTTATTCACAGATGTGTCATTGGAATGAGTGACCTTTTATTTATTTTAACAACCATGACACGGATTTCAGCAGTTTGTATATGCATATCCCAAGGTAAAATGATTAGACTGTAGAGAAATGGAAGAAAAGAACAAGGGAGGTTTCTCCATAGCAAGTAATCAGATTGTAGATGTTATTATTTTAACAGGACTTAGAACATGGCATCAAGCATCTGAATGGTTTCTACTGGAACTTTTTAGGTACATTTTATAAGTTGTGACTTCTTTACTTTAATGTACTGCAGTGTCTCTACTCTTTTGAAGAGGACCTTCAAGCCTCGTACACACGGCCGAGATTCTCGTCGAAAAAAACATGTTGTTTTTTTCGACGAGATTCTTGGACAAGAAACTTGTCCCGGCCGAGTGTACACACGCTCGATTCAAAGAACCCGCGGTTCTTTGAATGGAGCGTACGCGGTGACGTCATCGACTACGACGAGCATGCGCTCGTCACATTCGATGCCGTCGCCGCCATCTTGGTATACCCTACCTATGCCTAGGAAGCTACCGCGCATGCGTCAAATTCATTTCGAACATGCGCGGGCTTCCGGGAGGACAGGTAAGTGTACACACACACACTTTTCTCGTCGAGAAACATGCCGACGAGAATCTCGACGAGAAAATAGAGAGCAGGTTCTCTATTTTCTCGTCGAGATTACTTGTCGGTTTTCTTGACGAGAAACCATACACACAAACGAATTTCTCGGCAAGACATCTCTGCCAGCAAGTTTCTTGCTGGTTCTTGCCGAGAAACTCGGTCGTGTGTACAAGGCCTAACTCCAAAAAAATGGCCACTTACCCTCTTCTTCCCCCCAGCCCCTAACTATATAACCTTTTCTTTTTAAGTACCCGTTCCCACTCCCTCAATCCCCACCTAGGCAAAGATGACATCAGTTCGGCACACCCGAAGCCTACTAGGACACATCATATGTCCCAGGAGGCTGCAGGATCAATCTTAGTGCGCTGCAGATCAGGCATGGTAACACAGCTTGGGTTCTCCATCAGTACATACTTCTGGCTGAAAAGTAAAAGTTTAAAAAACAACTTTGAAGGCAGAGAAGAAAAGTCATCCAGCAGCATTTTTAGCTTTTTAATTGCTTTGCAATTTAACCAATGCAAAATGTAATCTTATATAATATCATGAAGTATAAATTTCCATTATTTGTTTTCAGCCTTCCTTTTAAAAGATATTAATTATAATCTGTAAATATTTTGTTTATATATTAGGTTTGATGCTTAAAACATTTTTAAGAAAAGTTAACCAGGTAATATTTATTTCATTTTTTTTTTTTTATTTAATATTTAATATTTACTACGTACAAACAGCAGATGGTGAGCTTCAGGCTCCATGTACACAGAAGCTGATAAACTGTAGTTTATTGGCGTTTTGGCGTTTTTTTTTAAAAGCCCATTAACTGCACTCTATGTTAGCCTATGTGTTCATGTACACATACATTTTTTTAGCTTTAAAGAGCAGTGGAGTTAATGGGCTTTTTTCTGAACGCAAGAAATTTGCGTTCAAAGTGCCGTTTTTCGGCAGAAAAAAACATAGCAAAACGCCGAAAAATGCTCATAAACGCTCATAAACGCTCATAAACGCTGGCCGTGAGCATTTTTTAGCGTTTTTTTGGTCCATTGAAAAAAAAAAGAAAAACGCTACACTGAAAAACGCTAATAAAAGCTAGTAAAAAAAACGCTGATAAAAGCTAGCTTTTTCTGCTGCTTTAAAAACGACCGTTTTTGAGCTTCTGTGTACATGGAGCCTCAAGTAAGAGCAGTAACTTGCTGGTGGCAAGTTACCAGTTCTGCTGTGAAATATGCCTGTATGGCAGGGGGATAAGATTATACTGACTGCATAGTAAATCATAGAAAAGAAAAGCATGAGTTCAGGGTTAACAAAAGAATAAACTTGTACTCAGATCCATGATGCAGCATCCATGTGACACTGCAGCTGTCCCAAGCTGGCTCAAATACTGAGAGATGATAACTGTTCACATGATCGCCGATCAGTCAAATCTTGGATGCTTGCATTGGATAACAGTGACTGTCAGCCTCTCCAGAACCCACTCGATCTGCTCCTCCAGCACTCACTGGAATAACAGGCTGGAGCGGGGGGTGGGCACAGCTGGCTTTTGCTCTCAGCCACATGTTGAAATGCAGAGAAAGCTGTCAATTAGGCAGTTGGGTGGATCCCTACAACATTGTCAGTATCCTTTCCAAACTATGCATGGCTCTACTCCTTCAGCTGACTTTGGGTCACATGAGTACATTAGTAAGCTGTGGTCCAAAAAAGATTTGACAATACCTGTTTTTGTTCGATTTTTATTTCTGTATAAGACCTTATTGGGGAGATTTTCTGTTGCATTTTCCCCTTGATGACCATACAAGAAATGGGAGTTGAGGATGTCAACCTCACAAAAAAAAAACACAAACAGCAATGAACATATTTTCAGAACTTCTAACCGTTCCTCACTACTAGAAATTTATTTTTGTCCATGTCCCCATTGGAAAGATTTCCCATCTACAGTATTCCTGTTCTGACAGAAAGTAAGAAAATTTTTTCTTAATAGGCCAACATACAGCAATTAAAGCCTAATGCCCCGTACACACGGTCGGACTTTTGACTGGCCACAATCACATCGGAATTCCAACGGAGTAAAAGAGAACATGTTCTCTATCTAAACTCCTATTGAATTCCTCAGAATTTCAGATGGAAAAAGTCTGATGGGGCATACACACCGTCGGAACATCCGATGAAAAAATTCCGTCTGACTTTTTCCATCGGAAATTCCGATCGTGTGTACAAGGCATAAGTTTAGTTTTTTTTTCTGTTATCAGCAAAAGGGAAGTTACCTAACTTCAAGGAGAAGTGTCCTAGTGCCTATGGCAGGTCTTAGTTGAAACCTTCCATCCTCTTTCTTTCTCCCCCATACCCCAACAGCAGTAATCTTCTAAAGGTTAATACAGCCACTGGACCCCCCAACTATGTCCCTTTCCATTTATAAAAGCTGTACTATAATTTCCGTCAAATAAAATTGCCCTATGAATGGAGAAGGTGGTCCTTTTGTTCATCCACCCGATCTCCATTCATAGAGCGCTTTTGATTGCTGGAAGCTTTAGGACAGCTTCTATGAATAGAGAAGGGGGGAAAAAAAGGCGGGCATAGACAGCTTTCTTGTTGAGTGCCTATGACAGGTCAGGCGGCTGTATTACCCTAGCAGCCTTTAGCACAAGGGATACTTCTCATTAAATGTAAGTACTGTCCCTAGTATGCTGATTTAGAAAAAATAACGAAACTGAGGCCTCGTACACACGACCGATTTTCTCGTCGTAAAAAACACGTCGTTTTTTTCAACGAGATTTTAGTTAAGCTTGTCGATTTTCTCGTCAAGCTTTCTATGCGTACACACTGACATTTCCCAATTTCCTCGTTGTTCTCCGCGCTCACGTCCAGCACGTACGACGGCACTATAAAGGGGAAGATCTTTTTCTTGGCGCCACCCCTTGGGCTGCTTTTGCTGATCTCGTGTTACCGCGTGTGAAGTAAAAGTTTGGGAAGAGACGATTCGCGCTTTTCAGTCTTCGTACTTTTCAGATCGTTTTCTGCGGTTCAGTTTGTGCTTGTGGGTTTGTATCTTGACTTTCAGGGCGTCTAGGCAGGTCGTATCTGTTTTACAGTGCGTTCTTGCCTGTTCGTTTCTGTTTTTCAGTTCGTTATTCATAAGCCTTGCTGTTCTAAAGTGCGTTCTGTTCTGTACGTTCTGATAAGACGACCGTTTCTTATTAGCCATGTCGCCTGGACGTTCTCGTCGTCGAGTTCGTGCTGTGCGTGCGCTTGGTGTTGGTCTGCTTGTTTTGGACCAAGACCAGTCCATGAATGGTGTGAGGAGGAGTTCATGGACCAAGAATTGGTTGCTCCAGCGGGACCAATTCTGCCATATGCCTCTGCTGCGGGAGATCGTCGAGAATAATCCTGAGGACTACAGGAATTTTCTGCGGATGTCTGACCCCGTATTTCAGGAACTGTTGGCTTTGGTGTCCCCCTATATTACCAGGCAGGACACCGTTATGCGGGAAGCCATCAGTGCTGAGCAGAGGCTCATCGCCACGTTACGTTACCTGGCGACAGGGAGAAGTCTTCAGGACTTGAAGTTCACCACAGGCATCTCCCCCCAGGCTCTGGGCCTCATAATCCCAGACACCTGTTCTGCTATTATACAAGTCCTGCAGGAGGACTATATTAGGGTAAGTTTTCTCCATTAACATCACATTTTATGTATTACATGTATGCTAATGTATTGTATTTCTTTCATCCTTCCCTAATTACCATGATTGTAATATGCTGAGAATGTCCCCTTTGTCCCCATGCATGCTGGAAGCTTTAGATTGCCCCTTTTTTCTCCTCCATAAATATTTCCCTTCACTAACTTTTCCAGCAGGGGCGCCTGTTGCTCCAAATGTTTGGGGGTCCCACCCCAATTTATGAACTAAACTTCCTCCTTTTTTGCTCTGGTGCCTATTAAACACCCCCATTTGTCCCCTCTAATGCAGCCATTTGGTTCCCTCCAATGCAGCCATTTTCCCTCCAGCCCTGCACTTACCTTCTTGTGGTCAGCGCCATCCTTCTTCTGTCCTTGATGTCTTCTCCTTCCCTTGATGTTGCATCAGCCAATCATGTTACCATTAAACAGACTTGGTGAACATGATTGGCAGAGCAGCCTGCCAGTGTTTCCCCAAGGAATGCCCCCCCCTGTGTCCCCTATTGTACTTTTCGGAAGCCAATTACATCCCTCAGGTTGTAATGTGCAAGACTATTTTACTACCTGTTTCTGCTATGCAATTTGAACCCCCTAAATGCCGCAATTATTCATATGTCGGTCGCTAAACAAGAGGCCATCCACCTGAATAGTGGGTGGCATAGACAATACATAGGTTTATGCAACGCATGAACCTATGTATTGTTCTGAGTGATGGGCACAGGAGAGAGGGGGCAGTGCTCCAGCGCCCACTCTGGACGCACCGCCACTGCAATGCTATCCTGTGGCCAAACACATTTCCCCCCCACCAAAATAATTTAGTAATGGCCCATCAGAGGGGGTGATGAATCTGATAAATGAGCCTTCCCTTATACTTATTTTAAACACCTTAATAAACGTAGAATTTGATTGATGTTGGCCTTGATTTTTTTTTAAACAAATTTCCTTGTAATGTCTGACTTTGGTATTCTAATATTATTTCATCTTGTTTCACTCCACAGCTTCCTTCCACGCCACAGGAATGGCAGACTGTGGAATCGGAGTTTGCCACGCGGTGGGACTTCCCCAACTGCGGTGGTGCCATAGACGGGAAGCACGTCCGCATCGTGCCGCCACCCCGTTCTGGGTCCTACTACTACAATTACAAGGGGTTTCATAGCATTGTGCTGATGGCGGTGGTGTCAGCACGGTATGAATTCCTCTATGTTGATGTAGGGAAGAATGGCCGGATGTCCGATGGGGGATCCTTCATCCAGACGGAGTTTGCCCTCCGTCTCCAGAGTGACGACCTTGCATTGCCACCGGATGCAGGGAATATTGAAGGACTCCCCTTTGTTTTCTTGGCTGATGAAGCCTTCGGACTCGGACGGCATCTTATGAGGCCATTTCCACAGAGGACCCTGACCCCAGAGAAGAGGGTGTTCAATTACCGGCTGGCCAGGGGCCGAAGAGTTGTCGAAAATGCCTTTGGCATAATGGCCAGCCGGTTCCGCCTTTTTATGACTTCAATACACTTGGCGGACTACAAAATAAACTATGTCGTATTATGCTGCTGTGTGCTACACAACTTTCTGATCCAAAAATCAAATTCCTATATGGCCTCAGTTTTGCCAGAGGCTGGATTTTCCCCTGCAAATCCCCTGCCGGGCCTGGAATCTGCCCGTCCTGGCTTGCCCTCCCAAAATGCCCGTGAGGTTCGGGACAAATACATGGAGTATTTCACGGGTAGAGGGGCAATTCCTATGCCAGCCTATGTCTAAGGATCCCAATAAAAAGCTTGTTTAAACCTTTAATTATTTGTTCTTTCCTGTCTCCTAGTTTTTCTTTGTGCATTTGTAGTGCCAAGTGTATTTTACTTTAGTAAATAACAACCATTTCACTATGTAACCTTACAAAATAACCAAATAAGCTTAGAGGGTATTATAAAAAGAAGCTACACGTTGTTTGTGGTCAAATATTTTACTCTGTGCGCATTCTCACCATTTTTAGTTTTTTCAGGTTTTTCGGGTTGGCCTGGCCCCAACCCAGCAATTTTTTGCTTATGAAAATACATTCCAAAAATTACAACATTGGATACCTCTGAGCAATCTGAGACATTCACTTACACAAACTATGTCTCTATGTGCCCGTCCTAATATGGGGTCCTGCCACCCCTTGCCCAGGCAAAAATTTAATATGCACACATTTGGGATTTTTTACATCTATGAAGTTTACAATCCTGATCCCTATTCTCAACATGTGCTATCTGCCATCAGGGGTGATCAATGGACGTGTTTTGGGGGTGCAACCCCTTCCTCAGTTCACCGACTTTAGATACGAGGAAGGGGTTGCACCCACAAAAGACGTACATGGATATCCCCTGATGGTAGATAGCACATGAACACACTGTGTGCAGATTCAATTTTTGGCTGGTTTGATTGTCAAAAAAATGTGAAAAGTTGCAAAAACAAACATGTAAAAACAAATGTGTTTGGATGGCTTATTGAATTCTCCCCAAAACATCGAGAATATCTTTAAATGTTTGTTCCATCACATGGATTCTTTGTTTAATAAGGTCCAGTTCCGTGCTACATTCCATCACTTGCTGGATGAGGCGGAGGGCACTGTCAGCAGAGAACCGTGTACTATCCTTCACAACATTTATATCCCCTAAAAACAAAAAACAAAAGGTATTATAACTCTGCAGGCCTACATCTCTTACCTGAAGCTGTGGTGACAGATACTGACCTGTTGTGGTGACCAGATCCACAACGTCATCCACCTCTCCTTCCTGCACTTCTCCTTCCTCCACCTCAACTTCCTGCACATCTTTCGGTTGTGAGTCTTTGGGAGTTTGGGGTTGCTTGGAAGTTGTGGGGTGCATGTGCTCCCTGGAGTGTCCTCCTCCCAGTCTTCTCTCCCCTATGAGAAGCAAACAAAAGGTCAATTAATCACACTGTAAATCTCAATGTTAAAATAAAAACAGGCTAAATTGATTGGAAGTGTGGTACAAGTGTGTGTTTGGGCGGAATTTAAAGAAGAATGCATTATTTATGACCAAGAATATGCTTAGTATTCACCTTTGGATGTAATTTATTTGACATTAGACATGTGCATTCGTTTTCGTCCGAATGCATTTTCGTCCGAATTTCAGGTATTTTTGTTATCGTTTTAACAAACGAAAACGAAAATGTAGAATCCGAAAACCGAAAGATCCGACATAAAAAAATGCTTAATTTTCGTTTTCGTTGCAACAACAGTTCGATATAGATAGGAGATTCGACATGAGGCTGACAATAACAATCTGTGTCCATCGAACCTGTGGTCGAATGTGCCTAACCTTAACTCTATTAGTCCAAGATTATTCTACATAGAGAGAAAAGATTCGACATTATAGAGAGAAAAGATTCGACATAGAGAGAAAAGATTTGACATTATAGAGAGAAAAGATTCGACATTATAGAGAGAAAAGATTCGACATAGAGAGAAAAGATCACTGCTGGAATTGGGTGGGGGAAGTAAAATAAAAAAATGATGATGATGAAAGTTATTGGCTGATTGTAACCAAAGAGGAGGAGCAGTAAAATAGCTAGAACTAACTCGGCAAAATCGAAAAATCTATGGGAGAAATCTAAAGTGCTAATTATAAAGGCTTATATGCAAGTTATTGTCCTAAAAAGTGTTTGGGGACCCGGGTCCTGTCCCAGGGGACATGTATCAATGCAAAAAGAAGTTTTAAAAACGGCCGTTTTTTCGGGAGCAGTGATTTTAATAATGCTTAAAATGAAAAAATAAAAGTGAAATATTCCTTTAAATTTCGTACCTGGGGGGTGTGTATGATATGCATGTGAAGTGGCGCATGTTTCCCATGCTTAGAACTGTCCCTGCAAAAATGTAATTTTTGAAAGAAAAAAAGTCATTTAAAACTCATTCGCGGCTATTAATGAATTGTCGGCTCCCGGCAATACATACAAAAGTCATTGATAAAAAAAAAAAAAAAGCGTGGGGGTTCCCCAGAATTCAATTACCAGGCCCTTCAGGTCTGGAATGGATATTAAGGGGAACCCCGCCGCAAATTAAAAAAATAAATTGACGTGGGGTTCCCCCAAATATCCATTCCAGGCCTTTCAGATCTGGCATGGATTTTAAGGGGAACTCCACCCCAAATAAAAAAAAAATGGCGTGGAGTCCCCCTAAAAATCCATACCAGACCCCTTATCCGAGCACGCAACCTGGCCGCCGCAGGGGAAAAGGGGGGGACGAGAGAGCGGCCCCCCTCCCTCCTGAACCGTACCAGGCCACATGCCCTCAACATGGGGAGGATGTCCCCATGTTGATGGGGACAAGGGCCTCATCCCCACAACCCTTTCCCGGTGGTTGTGGGGGTCTGCGGGCGGGGTGCTTATCGGAATCTGGAAGACCCCTTTAACAAAGGGGACCCCCAGATCCCGGCCCCCCTATGTGAATTGGTAAGGGGTACATTGTACCCCTACCATTTCATGAAGAAAGCGTAAAAAAATGTTTAAAAAAACACACAAACACCTTGAAAAAGTCCTTTATTTAAAAAAAAAAAAACATTCCAGCGGTGAAATCCAGTGTCCCGCGGCGATCCCGATGTCCAGCGCTGTCCTTCATTGGTTGTGCCTGAGCGGACCTGATGGGGAACTCCCTCTCAGTATTTTAAATGTATAGACCCGCCCCTTCTAAAGTTCCCCATCAGGTCCGCTCAGCGGACCAGATGCGGAACATGAGAAGGGGCGGGTCTATACATGTGTAGCGGGGTCTTCAAATTGATGGGATACACCTGGGGAATAGTGTGACCCAGGTGTATAATTGTGTTAGGGTTCAGACCCCTTTTTGTTTCGTGGAGGATTGGAGGATGTAGTATTCCCCTTTGCCTGTGGGTGGCGGGGTACCCACAGGCTTCAGGTAGAATCATCTCCTGCAGTGCTCCCTGATTTGTCCCTTCTCGGAGATGGTATGGCTGGGGCGGGGAACCCGCCGGGCCGTTGATGGGAGAAGATAAAAGGGGGAGACGCCCTTACCACGAGGTCTTGAGGAGAAGGAGGTCCTCGGAGGAGGAGGGTTGCGGTCCGCACCCAGGGCCCTTAGGCCTGGGTGATGGAGATCCAGGAGTCTGGTCCAGGTGCCCATGGCCTGGTCCGGAGTCATGTTGGCGTCCATCCCAGGCACCTTTAGCCTGGGGTGAGGTACTATCGAGGAGGCCTGGGGCCCAGTACCTTCGACTGGGTCCCGCTAGGGTGGACTGTCCGAGGGTCCCTGAGCGGAGGGACTCGTATCTGAGGTGAGGAGGCCAGAGAGGTTACCCACTGAAGACCCGGAGCAGCACCAACCCGGTGACAGTGGGCCTCTGGGAACTCTCTTGGGAGGACACATCCCCCTGATAGGGGCCACAGCGCATCGAAGAGGGCTCCATTGCTGTTCATAGGGGTTGCTGGAAGAGACCCCATCTTTCCTGTTCTGTAACAGCCGGATTGGCTTAGGCGCCGCTGGTCATAGTACAGTGGCATAGAACTTAAACTTTAGGAAGTGCCTCGATCTGCTCAGCCCACCGTTGGCAAGGTTATAGGTCCCAACCAGTCTGCTGCAAAAGAACTGTTTATTGTGCTTTGCGTATTGGAGTGTCAAATAAACAAGTGTTGGACCTTTCTCCAGTGTGTGAACTCCAGTTACTGGAAGCAAAGGGGAGGCTGGTGAGCTTGCAATTACAGACTCAGTGCATTCACAGAACACACCGGCCCGAGGAAACATCAGTAAGTGGCCTTCACCTCCCTACTACAATGGGGAGGACATGGGCCGTGGCGCATCTCACTCTCACAACCCAGGAACCCCTAGACATGAGTTGGTGTGTAACCGATAAAGATGGAGAGAGGGTGAGGCCGCTACACGTGGGGGCTCGTGAGTCCGGGATAGAGTGTGTTCTAGAGATGGACTTGAGAATGTCTACATTTGAACTTTGCTGCCCAGAGGAGTTCCGAGCAGATCGGCCATATTACTGGCCAAAGTGCGTCCCTGCTCGGAGTTGTGGAAATGACCCTAACACGGGAAAGGCCCATGCGGAGGAGCGGAAAAAGGGAGAGGTCCAGCCGTGTGACGTACTGCACGTGGGGACTGTTAACGCACTGCGCCACGAGGCACCCCATGGCGACATCGTTCGTGGGCGGAGTCAAGAGGAAGCCCGCGAAAATGTACAGCTCATGGGAGGAGTCTGGCCAAGTGTGGGGATACACGTGGAGACTCCGGCGCGGGGTCAGTGCATGATGGAGCAGCAGATAGTCGGGATGACCTCAAGTGCCCCGTGGATTATGGTTCCTCACCCCACGAGAATGACTTCCTTTGCTGCCCCCATCACAGACACGGGGATAAGACTTAGGCCCCGAGGGCGGTTGGCTCTGTACACTTGCAGAGACACGGAGGCCCTCGGTGTGATCTGTCCCGGCTGCTCGGGACTGGTGGTCACCCTGAAGCCATTCGGGCGATGTGAGGAGTGCAGAGAATTCCTTTTTGAGGTCGAGTCGTCCACAGCAAGGCCCCGGGCCCTTCGCCTCAACCACCTCACGGGTACCGCTACTCCGGAAGGGGAGATCAAGGCCTTTGTCGAGGTTCCCGTGCGCGCTGACCAGGGCGATGGACTGCCCAACAGAGAAAAATCCGAGGATGCTGCCTCGGTCGCCACAAGTTCTCTGCTCCCACCCCCGAAGAGGAAAGTTGGCCTAGTACAGGCATCCTATGGACGTGGTCGAGCTTCACCCCGCTGCTTGCCTGGCCTGGATGGCGCCGGTCGAGAAGGAAGTCCCGGACATCCCAGTCTACAAGGGTCAGGTGAGCCAGGGGCTGGGACTGTGGTGGTGGTTGGAGGTGTCGGGGGCCCATTGGAGGTGGAGCCCCCCAGGGAGGATGATTCTGTGTCCACGGAAGATATCTGCCTGCGGAGATGTATGACACCTCTGACCTAGAGTCGCTGTCTGACTGCGGAGATGATGGCGAGATAGACGAACTGTTCAGCCGCAAGGGCTGGGATAGAATGCCACTTCTTGCTTCCCGTGCGGTACGGGATTCACCTATGTACACAGGAGACAGCACACCTCGGGTGGAAGACCCGCAGCTTACGAGGGAACCTACCCCTCCACCGGTGTCCTCATCTACTGTTACCTCACCTGCTTTGGTTGTGGGGACACCCCGCGCTTCTCTGAGAGCGCCGAAAGTCAGTTTCAGGGAGCTGGTAAAGGCACCTCGGCATCCGGAAGCTATTGTGCTGCCTGGAACTGGAGAGAAAGCCACTATGCCACCTTTGGCCCGCTTGCAGAGACTGTTTTGCCACAAAGTAGCTCGGGAATATGGGTGGGAGTACCCGTATCTGCCCCGGGACTTGCTGTTTGAGGTGGAAGTCTGGAGAGCAAGATGGTATGACGAGTTTGTGTGGGACAAGTTGAAGGTGCCTCATGCTCGTAGGTACCTGGAATGTGTGCCGGCAGTGTCTAAGAGGTTTGAGGACTGCAGAGCTGAATGGAAATTGGGGCGCCATATCCATGCTGACAAGATAGTCATTTGCAGAAGAGAAGGAGAAGATGTCGAGTATTCGATAGAGGCATTTGACAAACACCTGAAACCCCTGTATCTGCCGGATCCAAAGTTTTACTTATAGGAGAAAAGAACTCCTGTTTATTTCCTTTGTGCACTTGAACTTTCTGGAAGAGCCATTCCCAGACACCCAGGACTGTGCCCTGCTTTTGTTTTTATTTGGGCTTTTCTTTTTCTCATTGGAGACTTGGGGCTGTTGTGTTTTTGTGTTTCCCCTTTTCTTCATGTGCCAAAGGCAAGGACATTTGGGAATAGTGGCAGAGTAGGGAAAAGCTGGAAGAACGAAGATTCGTTGAGTGTCATGACCGCGGCGCTGTCACCAGGTGGCAGTGTTGCGCAACAAATGTTTGAAAATGTTTCACACACACATCACCTTGCTTGTTGGAGTGAGTGGGTCTCTCGGCTGACGGGCCCACTCATGCCAAATGACACGAAATTATGTTAGGATGTTGTTTTTTTCTTTCCCCTGCAGGAGGATCGTCAATCAAGACCATTGAGAGTGGGTGGCTCTTAGACAGTGTGGGAGAGGGGTTGTGATTATGCAGATGTTTAAAGTGTTTTATGACATAAGTTGTTTTATATGTTCCCCATTCCCTGAGCAGGTCTTGGCACTTGGGAACAATTTAGAGGAACTGCCTCAGGGGTTTCACTCCATGTCACCACTTTATGGGAGGCATGGGTGTGCACCTGACGCTGGGGACCAGCGTCCAATCACAGGGGGGAATGTGTAGCGGGGTCTTCAAATTGATGGGATACACCTGGGGAATAGTGTGACCCAGGTGTATAATTGTGTTAGGGTTCAGACCCCTTTTTGTTTCGTGGAGGATTGGAGGATGTAGTATTCCCCTTTGCCTGTGGGTGGCGGGGTACCCACAGGCTTCAGGTAGAATCATCTCCTGCAGTGCTCCCTGTTTTGTCCCTTTTCGGAGATGGTATGGCTGGGGCGGGGAACCCGCCGGGCCGTTGATGGGAGGAGATAAAAGGGGGAGACGCCCTTACCACAAGGTCTTGCGGAGAAGGAGGTCCTCGGAGGAGGAGGGTTGCGGTCCGCACCCAGGGCCCTTAGGCCTGGGTGATGGAGATCCAGGAGTCTGGTCCAGGTGCCCATGGCCTGGTCCGGAGTCATGTTGGCGTCCATCCCAGGCACCTTTAGCCTGGGGTGAGGTACTATCGAGGAGGCCTGGGGCCCAGTACCTTCGACTGGGTCCCGCTAGGGTGGACTGTCCGAGGGTCCCTGAGCGGAGGGACTCGTATCTGAGGTGAGGAGGCCAGAGAGGTTACCCACTGAAGACCCGGAGCAGCACCAACCCGGTGACAGTGGGCCTCTGGGAACTCTCTTGGGAGGACACATCCCCCTGATAGGGGCCAAAGCGCATCGAAGAGGGCTCCATTGCTGTTCATAGGGGTTGCTGGAAGAGACCCCATCTTTCCTGTTCTGTAACAGCCGGATTGGCTTAGGCGCCGCTGGTCATAGTACAGTGGCATAGAACTTAAACTTTAGGAAGTGCCTCGATCTGCTCGGCCCACCGTTGGCAAGGTTATAGGTCCCAACCAGTTTGCTGCAAAAGAACTGTTTATTGTGCTTTGCGTATTGGAGTGTCAAATAAACAAGTGTTGGACCTTTCTCCGGTGTGTGAACTCCAGTTACTGGAAGCAAAGGGGAGGCTGGTGAGCTTGCAATTACAGACTCAGTGCATTCACAGAACACACCGGCCCGAGGAAACATCAGTAAGTGGCCTTCACCTCCCTACTACAATGGGGAGGACATGGGCCGTGGCGCATCTCACTCTCACAACCCAGGAACCCCTAGACATGAGTTGGTGTGTAACCGATAAAGATGGAGAGAGGGTGAGGCCGCTACACATGTATTACCAAAGTGAGAGCAGTTCCCCATCAGGTCCGCCCCCTCGGTATGTCGGACCCGCCTACGTCATTGGCTTGAGCGGGGAACTTCCTTCACTGTGTAATTTAAATTTACACAGTGAAGGAAGTTCCCCGCTCAAGCCAATGACGTAGGCGGACCTGATGGGGAACTGCTCTCACTTTGGTAATACATGTATAGACCCGCCCCTTCTCATGTTCCGCATCTGGTCCGCTGAGCGGACCTGATGGGGAACTTTAGAAGGGGCGGGTCTATACATTTAAAACACTGAGAGGGAGTTCCCCATCAGGTCCGCTCAGGCACAACCAACGAAGGACAGCGCTGGACATCGGGATCGCCGCGGGACACTGGATTTCACCGCTGGAATGTTTTGTGTTTTTTTTTAAATAAAGGACTTTTTCAAGGTGTTTGTGTGTTTTTTTAAACATTTTTTTGCGCTTTCTTCGTGAAATGGTAGGGGTACAATGTACCCCTTACCAATTCACATAGGGGGGGGGGCCGTGATCTGGGGGTCCCCTTTGTTAAAGGGGTCTTCCAGATTTTGATAAGCCCCCCGCCCGCAGACCCCCACAACCACCGGGCAAGGGTTGTGGGGATGAGGCCCTTGTCCCCATCAACATGGGGACATCCTCCCCATGTTGAGGGCATGTGGCCTGGTACGGTTCAGGAGGGAGGGGGGCCGCTCTCTCGTCCCCCCCTCTTCCCCTGCGGCCGGCCAGGTTGCGTGCTCGGATAAGGGGTCTAGTATGGATTTTTAGGGGGACTCCACGCCATTTTTTTTTAAATTTGGGGTGGAGTTCCCCTTAAAATCCATGCCAGATCTGAAGGGCCTGGAATGAATATTTGGGGGAACCCCACGTCAATTTTTTTTTAATTTGCGGCAGGGTTCCCCTTAATATCCATTCCAGACCTGAAGGGCCTGGTAATTGAATTCTGGGGAACCCCCACGCTTTTTTTTTTTTTTTTATCAATGACTTTTGTATGTATTGCCGGGAGCCGACAATTCATTAATAGCCGCGTGTCAGTTTTAAATGACTTTTTTTCTTTCAAAAATGACATTTTTTGCAGGGACAGTTCTAAGCACGGGAAACATGCGCCACTTTCCATGCATATCATACACACCCCCCAGGTACGAAATTTAAAGGAATATTTCACTTTTATTTTTTCATTTTAAGCATTATTAAAATCACTGCTCCCGAAAAAACGGCCGTTTTTAAAACTTTTTTTTGCATTGATACATGTCCCCTGGGGCAGGACCCAGGTCCCCAAACACTTTTTAGGACAATAACTTGCATATTAGCCTTTATAATTAACACTTTAGATTTTGAACGTTCGAGTCCATTGTATTTAATAGGGTTCTAAAGTTCACACTAACATTTTGTCTGTTCGCAGGTTCTGGTGCGAACCGAACAGGGGGTGTTCGGCTCATCCCTGTTGACTAGTAATAGTAATTAAAAAATATAATTATTACTAGGCATACAATAGAATTCATCTATAGCTTGTAGGCGGAACATTCGACCGGAAATTTATGATTGCAGCGTCGTACAGTTTCGATGCTCCGTCGAATCTTCTTTGAACATTCGACAGACACCATAAGCCTTCAATGACAGATTCGACCTTAATTAATTCAGATTTTTGGACGAATGCAATTTCTAACGAAAAACGAAATAAATAAAAACGAATTTCGAGAGTAACTAAGTAAATTTATTTTTCTAACGAAAACGAAATTCCGAAACGAAATATTTCAGTGTGCACATGTCTATTTGACATGGAGGCACCACAAAAATTCTCGTATGCACCTGTGTGGGACACCCAAAAAAGGCGGGTCTGGTGGCCCACACTATAGTGCTCCAAAGTACAGATGTGGAAGCAGCTGCTGAGTTTCCTCTCCTTTACACTGATAAAAGTTTGCATTTCATTCTCTTTACAAACACATCATCTAGACGAAAAAATACGCCACAATTTTGGAGCAAAAATGGCAGATGTATAATTACTTTTGTGGCTCTAAAATAAGCCAAAACCGCGGATAGTGGCCGAACGAAGTGTCGGTAACGTAACGAACGATTACTGTGCCCAACCAAGTTCAAAATATTACATTTTGGAAGCGAGTCCAATATGAGAGACCAAAATAAAGAGCAACATGTCAGTTTAGAAAAAGATTAATATCAGAAAAGTCTACATTTTACTTACTTTTAGCGAGCATTCTCTTTATGCTCCTCAACTGCTCTGGCTCCCTCAGTTTGAGGTCTGACCACCTCTTTCTGAGCTGCTCATTTGAGCGTTTCACCCCGAAATTCGCCTTCAGACTCTTCACGACTTTAGTGAGGATTTTGGCCTTCCTTCTATTTGGTTTGCTATACGGCCCATGCTTGGCATCATAATCAGCCTTGAGCAAGATGTCCACCATCTCCGCCATCTCCGCCAAAGACATATTCGATGCCTTGAATCTCCTCCTTGATCGTGACGTTTCCTCGGTCTCTGGGCTTGTCTCCTCCTCGTTAGTTGCGGAATTATCAGACACCTGCTGTAACTCCGCCATATCTGTCTGCGCGCCGAAAGAGAAGGGGCGGGGAAAAGATGTTAGTTAGAACGTCATGGGCGGGCGACGTGTGCGGAGCGACGTGTTCGTATTTTGACGCATGCGTGGTGTGTATATAGCAAACACACATGTGACTATAGTACGTTCGGTGTGCGGAGAGAGGAGTTCAAGTGACGGACGTGCGAACGAAGGTATGTGATTTTGTGACTTGTACAAATTGTTGGCCTATACTGTCTTGAGAATGTTGGAGGATATATATGGTGACTAGCATGTTAAGGAGGTTAGACTGTTTGCCTCACATTAGTTATATATAATTTATTTAACTTGCAGATACAATATGAATGTCTTTATAAGCGACAAGGATTTCCTGGCGGAATTTATTGACCGGGTAAGGGAGCTGCCCGCTCTGTGGGAGACGAAAAACCCCATCCACAAAAAAAGAGGGGTGAGAAAAGCAGCACTGGAGAAGCTGCTCCCATTTGTGCATACCAAGGTGCCCACAGCCACAGCAAAACAAGTGGACACTAAAATTGGGAGCTTGAGAGGTACCTACAGGACTGAACGCTCTAAGGTGCTGGCTTCTCAGAGGTCAGGAGCAGCAGCAGATGATGTGTATGTCCCGATTTTGTGGTACTACAACAGGATGTCCTTCCTGGATGACCACATTGACACAAGGCCATCACTCTCCACTCTTCCCCCCAGACTTCCCTGCAGCCAACCTGAGCCTTCTCTGGAGCAAGAGGAGGCAGCCATCCTGGATGATCCTGATTTGGCCATCTGGAGCCAGGTATAGTATTTTTCGAAAATGTATTGGGATAAACTTAATGTTTGACAAATATGTCAAGATGACAAACATAAACTATTTTGGATTGCACAAGTGAAATCAAGATCTGTAGACATTATTCTGCACTTAATTGGGTGCTAAATAGTCAATCTGATGTAGTGGTAAATTTAAAGCAAGGATTTATGGATTTACATTCTAATTGCTTCAATCAGGATTACAAAGTTTGATGCAAAGATTAAACGAACATATTAAACTATGTCCCTTTTTCATACACAGGATGAAATCAGCCAGGAGGAGGGTCTGGAAACTGTCAGGCAGGAGGAGGAAGGGCCCAGTGGCAGCCAGGAGGTGGCAGGGCCCAGTGGCAGACAGGAGGTGGCAGAGCAAAGGAGAAGCACCAGATCCCAGGTGCCTCTCATCCGGCTTCACAAAAGAGGCAGGAGGGACAGGAGAACGAGTGAGGCAGCAATGGCCCTTATTCGTGAGGCCCATGCCACCCTCCAGGAGCCCACATCCCCTGAAGAGGCCATTGCCGGCCTAGTGGAGGCTAAGTTCAAGGTGATGAGCATGGAGCAACGCCTCCTATGCGAGCCCCTGCTCATCACCTTGCTCAACAAGGGGGTGATGGAGAAAATTACCCCCAATACCGCCATATGTGAGGTGGCACAACTGACCCAACCTCAACCTCCACCTCCCCCTTCTTCTTCTGCCCCACCCCCTTCTGCTACACCTCCCCCTTCTTCTTCTGCCCCACCCCCTTCTGCTACACCTCCCCCTTCTTCTTCTGCCCCACCCCCTTCTGCTACACCTCCACCTTCTTCTTCTGCCCCACCCCCTTCTGCTACACCTCCCCCTTCTTCTTCTGCCCCACCCCCTTCTGCTACACCTCCACCTTCTTCTTCTGCCCCACCCCCTTCTGCTACACCTCCCCCTTCTTCTTCTGCCCCACCCCCTTCCGCTACACCTCCACCTTCTTCTTCTGCCCCATCCCCTTCTGCTACATCTCCTCCTCCTCCTCCTGACAGGAGTACCCCTCCAGTGGGCCAGCCTCCAGCCAAACGAAGAAGGAAGGCTGCAGGGAAGGCTTCAGGGAAGATTGCAGGGAAGGTTGCCAGGAAGAAGAGGAAGTGATGGCCTTGCTTCATTGTGGTCGGACAGAAGGCAGCCTGTTGTAGTACCACAGACTTGGGACATATATCTCACCTGCTGCTGTTCCTGACCTCTGGGAGGCCAGCATCAGATTGTGTTCAGAAATGTTGGCCTTCTCAAGCTCCCAATTTTAGTGTCCACACAGGGTTGCTGTGTGCTCTGGGGTCCCTGGGATGCACAAATGGCAGCAGGTTCTCCAGCGCTGCCTTCTCTTTATTTTATTTTTAAACATGAATAAATGGGATTTTTGTTTACGTTCATACTTGACTATGTGTATTTGTAAAAATTAAAAATCTAGCTTTGGAGTAAGCAGATACATTTGACTGACAAAAAAAGGGACAGATAACAACCCCCCAAAAGAATAACTAAATCTGATTATCAAAAAAACATGGTGGGAAATTTAACTAATATAGAGTCCAAAATTAAATGGGAGATCACTACCAAAACATTGCGAAATTATAATTAACATCATTTTTAAAAATATTACCATTTAAATTATTCCTAAAAACTTGCACGATATAATACACATAAATCTTCTTAAGAGCAGCATGAAAAAGGTTAAAAAATAAGTCATAACTCTGTGTGAATATCAGCAGCAAAAGAAGGTCACTCGTTTTGATTAATGTAACATTTTAACGAAGATTTCAAGGCAGAACATTTAAACGATGCAATATTTTTGAGCGTGACGAATGTGCTCTCTCCATTACGAAGGCTTGTTTTACCAGAAGATGCGCTCCCGTCTCATAGTTGCTTGTGAGCATGCGCGCTTTTGGAAGAGTCGTAAAAGCATACACACGAACCATTTTCTCGTCACAAAACAGCCCGACGAGAAACACGACGAGGAAATCTGGAATCCTGACGAGAAAATAGAGAGCAGGTTCTCTATTTTCTCGTCGAGATTCTCTGCAAATTTCTCGTCGTAAAACCATACACACGAACGTTTTTTTCGACAAAAAAGCTCTCGCGGCACATTTCTTGCCGGTTTTGGACGAGAAACTCGGTCGTGTGTACGAGGCTTTAGGCTTTAAAAGTGAGACGCTCACACCCTTCCTTGCTCTAATACAGGGGTCTCCAAACTTTCAAAAGAAAGGGCCAATTAACTGTCCTTCAGACTTTAGGGGGGTTGGACTGTACCCAGTGGGAGTAAACAATGTCTGATCTTTGGTATTAGGGGGAGAAATAGTTGGTGTCATTGGGAGGACTAGTGCCCTGTTTTTGTTGTCAGTGGAAGGAATTAGGCCCCATCGTTGGTGTTTGTGGAAGAAATAGTGCCTCATTGTTGGTATCAGTGGCAGGAATTATGCCCCATTGTTGGTGTCAGTGGCAGGGAATAAGGGCCGGATAAAGGCAAGCAAAGGGCCAGCCCCAGGGTCACTGTTTGGAGACCACTGCTCTAATAAAAAGAAAAATTAACTGTTGAAAACTGCTGCACGTGAACACACAAACACACATGCATGTTTCAGCAATGTTATGCACATCATAGAAATACATTTAGTACATATGAATACGTCCAATTTTAATACAAAGGGTTCCATCAGTCCTCATGGACTTTAAATGAGATGGCACTTGACCAAGCTCTTGCCTAAAGTAAGGATAACTATAGGAAAAAAAAGCCTTTTTCCTCTAAATTTTACATTTTTCGTTAGTAGATCTTATGTAGCGGTCTCACCCGCTCCCTCCCTTCTTCTTTTCGGCTGGTTTACTCGTCTAGGGGAACCAAGGGGGAGGAGTGAGATGCTGCCACCAGCTCGCCCCTCTTAGGTGTGTAGAGGTTTGAGCTATGATCTTTAACTTCGGGTCTGTGTCCCTGTCCAGAGATTCCACTTCAAAAATGACCAGTAGATAGGTGAATGTAGAACACTTTGCTCCCAGAAAAGTAAGCCCACACCAGGTGACAGTACAACATCTATATTTATTTCCGCAGAGATAAATATGCCTCTTTGCAAGCAGACAGGTTGATACAAACACAACTTGGTGGGGTGAGGTTTCAGGCACAATCCTTTCGGATCGGATAAGTTGCTAGGAACTCACAACAACTTTTGGCGCACGGTCGCTGCCACCGACCGTGAGGTTGGTCCCTGCCACAGACCGGGTGAACGATAAAGTCTATGCCACAGACCTTAGAATAGGCCTCTGCCACCGACTTGATGTAGCTGGGTCTCTGCAAAGACCATAGAACATGAACTACCTTCTAATGACGACCCCTGTTAGGGAGATGATCCATCCCGGACGGTCCCCAGAGGCCAGCACTGTCACCAGCCAATGCTGCGCTGGATCTTCAGGCCAGGTCACCTCCCTGGTTCTCCTCGCCCGAGACTCGGGTCCCCTCACTCGGTGGGCCCCCTAGGCATCTTCTCCCATGTGGGACCCAGTCGAAGGTACTGGGCCCCGGGTCTTTGCTAGTACCTCACCCCAGGCCTAAGGTGCCTGGGATGGAACTCGAACTCCCTCACACCCAGGCCTAGGGCACCTGGGCATGGACAAACAGAACAGCAGCCCCCAGGCTGAAGGTGCCTGGGGCTCGGACCTGGTGTGCAAGATGTCCGCCCCTTATACCCTCTCCCAGCAGGCACAGCGGGTTCCCCGCCCCGCTGTACTACTGCCGCAAGAGGACACAAAGGGCACGGCCCTACAATGATGGTTCAACCCCAGCCCAAGGCGACAGCGCCACCCAGGGGCCGCAGGGAACTGAGCACCATTATATCCTCCACGAATCAAATTGGCCATAGATTCCTAACAATTAGTGTATCTGGGTCATACTACCACCCAGATACTCCCCCTAAATGTTAACCCCCGCTACACTCACCCCCGGGCAGATAGACACTGGTCCCCAGTGTCTGGAACGAGCCATGCTCCAAAGGGAGCCAACATAGACCCGATCCAGAGACTTGCTTCTCAAAAAAACATCTAAATAATTTGAAAAAACTTGGGAGTTGCGCCTGAACCCAACAGGGAAAGGGAAAGGTGAACATGAGGGAAACACTCATTATAAATGCACATCACATTACACACAAATGACATTCTCCCCCTCCCACATCACTAACTAAGACCCACCCATTCTCAGCAGTCTTGACCGATGTTCTCCTGCAGAGGGAAGAGAAAAGAAGGAAACAACACACAATTCCTGACACATATGTGAGTGTTGGAGTGAAACAGATCTCTCCGAAGAGAGACCTCTTTCCTTCCAAGAAGTGTGCAATGCAATGTGATGAATGTTGCACAACACTGCCACCTGGTGACAGCGCTGCGGTAAAGCACTTGTGAAATCCAGATTCTTTTCTGTACTGTGGCCCTGACTACACCCCAAAGTCCTGATCATCTTTGCGGTGGGAAGCAGAGGGAGACCAATATAAAACACAACTGCTCCCATGCCTCCAGAGAGTAAAACACCCCTAGACAGGGTACATTTCCAGAGTACCGGAATGTTCAGCAATAGAAACAAACAGGAGTCTTTCCTCCTACAGGTAAAACCTTGGATGCGGCAGCACAAGAGGTTTTAAATATCGATCAAAGGTCTCCATATGATACTCCACATCTTCCCCGTCTTTCCGGCAGATAACGACCCGGTCAGCATGGATATGCTGACCCAACATCCACTCTGCCTTGCAGTCCTTGAACCGCTTTGAAGCTGTGGGTGAACATGCGAGGTAGCGACGGGCATGAGGCACCTTTATGTGTGTCCATAGAAAGTCATTGTACCACCTCTGCCAGCAGGCCTCCACCTCGTACAACAACTCTTTGGACAAATACGGGTACTCCCACCCGTATTCACTAGCAACTTTTTGGCAGAAAAGCCTATGTAGCCTGGACAAGGGTGGCATCGTGGAGCGGTCTCCCTCTCCAGGCAGAACAATCGACTCTGGGTGCCGAGGTGCCTTTACCACCTCCAAACTGGGCGTAGGTGCCCACAGCGGCACTCTTTTCACCTGAGCAGATGGCGCAGGTAACTTTGGGAGCGGAAGGGCAAGCAGGGGACTATATCCCTCCTCAGGCACCGAGGCCTGCACCCGGGTTGTACTATCCCCTGTAGACATGGGTGAGTCCCTAGGTGCACGGGACGAGGCCAGGGGTACTTTGTCCCAGCCCTTCCGTTCAAATAGTTCATCTATTTGTCCATCATCTCCTGCATCTGAGACCGACTCTAGGTTGGAGGTGTCATACTCTTCTGCGGTTAGGTAATTCCCTGTAGATGTGGAATCACCCCCTCCCGCGGGCTCCGATAACTGCGGAACCCCGACACCTCTAACAAAACACCAAGTCCCATTCCCTGGCTTACCTCGGCCGATACTTGAACATAGAGGTCCGGGAATTTTCCCAGTGGATCCATCCGGGCCAGGCAAGCGCAGGGGTTGTCCTCCATCTCGGCCGCTGGAAGCTTTTGTGAAACCGACCTTCCTTTTGGGCGCTGGGAGTAGGGAATCTGTGGTGACCGAAGCAGCATCTTCGGCTTTAAAATCCTCCATCCATTGGTTCGCGACTTCCACAGAAGTCTCTGCAGTGCGCGGGGGAATGGCTGTGCAAGCTCTGACTTCTCCTTGTAGAGTGGTGGCGCCTGTTAGACAGTTGAGGTGGAAGGCTCTCGGCCTTTCTATTGGTTGCTCCACTTTAAAAATGAACTCGCCACAGGCCTCGCAGCGACCGAAGGGCTTTAGCTGTACCACCAGTCCCGAACAGCCGGGACAAATCATACCCAGGGCTTCAACGTCCTTGCATATGTACAGGGCGAATCATCCCCGGGGCTTGAGCCAAATCCCTGTATCCATAGCGGAGACAGCAACGGGGGTTGCCCTTGTAGTAGATGCGGTGGGGACCCATGATGCGGTAGAAAGCATGCTGACCGTTGACTGCTCCATCGCGCACTGAAGAACTGGCGCCAAAGTCTCCACCTGTATCTCCACACATGGCCAGACTCCTCCCCTTTGGTGCAACACTTCGCAGGCCTTTTCCTCGTCACGCCCATGAACTGAGCAGAGAGGGTGTGCCTCGTGGCGCGCCGGCCAACATGGCCGACCTCCTCAGAACTTTTCTGGGGGGTAAAAGTCAAGTTCTGACAGTTTCAGCTCCATTGACACGGAACACAAATCCCGGACCCAGAGCCCCCACGTGTAGCGGTCTCACCCGCTCTCTCCCTTCTTCTTATTGGCTGGTTTACTCATCTAGGGGAACCAAGGGGGGAGGAGTGAGATGCTGCCACCAGCTTGCCCCTCTTAGGTGTGTAGAGGTTTGAGCTATGATCTTTACCTTCGGGTCTGTGTCCCTTTCCAGAGATTCCACTTCAAAAATGACCAGTAGATAGGTGAATGTAGAACACTTTGCTCCCAGAAAAGTAGGCCCACACCAGGTGACAGTACAACATCTATATTTATTTCCGCAGAGATAAATATGCCTCTTTGCAGGCAGACAGGTTGATACAAACACAACTTGGTGGGGTGAGGGTTCAGGCACAATCCTTTCGGATCAGATAAGTTGCTAGGAACTCACAACAACTTTTGGCGCACGGTCGCTGCCACCGACCGTGAGGTTGGTCCCTGCCACAGACCGGGTGAACGATGAGGTCTCTGCCACAGACCTTAGAATAGGCCTCTGCCACCGACCTGATGTAGCTGGGTCTCTGCAAAGACCATAGAACATGAACTACCTTCTAATGACGACCCTTTTTAGGGAGATGATCCATCCCGGACGGTCCCCAGGGGCCAGCACTGTCACCAGCCAATGCTGCGCTGGATCTTCAGGCCAGGTCACCTCCCTGGTTCTCCTCGCCCGAGACTCGGGTCCCCTCACTCAGTGGGCCCCCTAGGCATCTTCTCCCATGTGGGACCCAGTCGAAGGTACTGGGCCCCGGGTCTTTGCTAGTACCTCACCCCAGGCCTAAGGTGCCTGGGATGGAACTCCAACTCCCTCACACCCAGGCACCTGGGCACGGACGACAGAACAGCAGCCCCCAGGCTGAAGGTGCCTGGGGCTCGGACCTTGTGCGCAAGATGGCCGCCTCCCTTATACCCTCTCCCAGCAGGCACATCCCGGACGGTCCCCAGGGGCCAGCACTGTCACCAGCCAATGCTGCGCTGGATCTTCAGGCCAGGTCACCTCCCTGGTTCTCCTCGCCCGAGACTCGGGTCCCCTCACTCGGTGGGCCCCCTAGGCATCTTCTCCCATGTGGGACCCAGTCGAAGGTACTGGGCCCCGGGTCTTTGCTAGTACCTCACCCCAGGCCTAAGGTGCCTGGGATGGAACTCCAACTCCCTCACACCCAGGCCTAGGGCACCTGGGCACGGACGACAGAACAGCAGCCCCCAGGCTGAAGGTGCCTGGGGCTCGGACCTTGTGCGCAAGATGGCCGCCTCCCTTATACCCTCTCCCAGCAGGCACAGCGGGTTCCCCGCCCCGCCGTACTACTGCCACGAGAGGACACAAAGGGCATGGCCCTACAATGATGGTTCAACCCCAGCCCAAGGCGACAGCGCCACCCAGGGGCCGCAGGGAACTGAGCACCATTATATCCTCCACGAATCAAATTGGCCATAGATTCCTAACAATTTGTGTATCTGGGTCATACTACCACCCAGATACTCCCCCTAAATGTTAACCCCCGCTACACTTATATAAAATTTTATATGCAAAATACAGAGCTCCTGTACTACATAAAGTCTTTTTTGTATCTACACTTGCTGTCATACAGTAATATGTTTTAAATTTTAGATGTTGCTGTACAACTTTAAAATAAAGCCAGAACGTTTTAGGAAATACTACCAGAAGTAATTATGGCTTTTATTTTACGAAGTAGATAGTTGGATTGAACATTAGCAGAGCATAATCTACAAATTATGACTAAGTGATACAATGCAGAAGAGGTTTAGTGGTCTGGAATGATAGAGGAAATAAAGATGTTTCAGTGAGAGAGCTGCAGTATAAATCTTTTATTTTACATATTGTGTTTGACGGCCTCTGCAGGCATAGATAATTCTTGGCTCTCTGCAGCCCCAGGAAGGGAAAGAAACACATCACAATATTGCAAGATCTTGCAGTTTGGAATAGGAAAATAAAGCAGTATGAATATGGAACTTGGTTCTAGCTTTTAGTAAATAAAAATGATTAAGAATGTATAGCGCAGCAATGATTGTAATAAAAGAAGACTTCTCCCCAGTCTAGTGCAATGTACTCCACCAGAACTCGCACATACAATGGCAGTAGATTTTTAGTAACCAAAATCTCTGACAAATCGGTATGTGAAATCTTAGAAGTACAGCTGAGATACTACAGCAGTACATGTGAAGAATGGACTAAGTTTTCAATCAGAGTTATATCATCTACAAGGCTCCCTGTGCAGGAGCCTAAGGCCTACTGCATATCCAGGGGGCTCAGCTACAACCTTCATGCTCCTGTCTCTACAACCTTCATGCACCTACAGTAAATGGTTAAAGCTGTGCAACTTTATTTTGCAAGGGAGGATTGACTTGTAGGGCCCTTTCACACAGGTTATGAAAAGAGGTGGTTGGGTTGCGTTTTTAAAGTGGTTGTAAACCCTTATATCAATTTTGTTTTTTAAACTACCTGTAACAGAAAGGCATAATGAGCTAATATGACTAGCATAATAGCTCATTATGCATCACTTACCTTAGATCGGGGCCCCCGAAGCAGTCCTCGTCTCCCTCTTCAGCCGCAGCCATCTCTGCGGCGATAGCCGAAAGGTTACTTCCGGGTATCGCCGCTCCAGCCAATCACAGCGCCGATCCGGCGCTGTGATTGGCCGGAGCGGCGGAGACGTCACTATGCGCATGCGCGCGGGAGCCGTCACATTCGGCTACGCCCAGCGATTGCTGGGAAGTAGCCACATTTGTGAATGGGAAATAACCCCATGAATGCGCCTTTGTCTACGGCGCGCATGCGCCGTAGACAGCGGCGCCTGTCATTTAACTAAATATCTCCTAAACCGTGTAGGTTTAGGAGATATTTCTTGCACCTACAGGTAAGCCTTAATCTAGGCTTACCTGTAGGTGCAAGTTGAAAAAGTGGGTTTACAACCACTTTAATGTTTTTAAATTGTTAAAATAGGGAGCGGATGAAGGTGTTCACACTTCAGCTTTAGCATTGCCTTATGTTGCAGTGAGGCAAAAATAACACTGCCTGAAGAGTTTGGCAGGTGTTGATGCTTTGCAACTGCCTCCATTTACTTCTATTGAAATGCACTTACTGTGCGTTTAATGCATGGTTGCAAAGGGTCAGTTCCCAGGGAGTTTAAGGAGTGTTGACTGACACAACATGAATGCCTGTTCAACACATCCAAAACACCTATTAAAGTAGTTGTAAACCCACTTTAGAAAAAAAAAAAATAACACCTGCAAGACAAAGGCAGGTGCTAGCTCATTATGTAATACTCACCTGGGATCGAAGCCCCTGCTGCGGTGCCCGACACAGCACCGGCCGGCGACAGTCACAGCATGACCTCCTTTAGAAACGGCACGATCGCCGTTTCTAAAGTGCGCCTGCGCCTTTGTCTACGGTGCATGCGCCATAGGCATCGGCGCAAATCGATATTGTAAATATCTCCTAAACCGTGGAGGTTTAGGAGATGTTTCTAGCACCTACAGGTAAGCCTTAATTTAGGCTTACCTGTAGGTAAAAGTGGTTGTACAGGGTGTACAACCACTTTAATGCTATAGGTGCGTTAATAATACACTTTAAGGGGGTGATTTACTAAAACTGGAGAGTGTAAAATCTGGTGTAGCTGTGCATGGTAGCCAATCAGCTTCTAACTTCAGCTTGTTCAATTAGGCTTTGACAAAATACCTGGAAGCTGATTATTTTCTATGCAGAGCTGCACCAGATTTCTCACTCTCCAGTTTTAGTAAATCAACCCTTAAGGCTGAGTTAGAATTCAATGCCTGAATGCAAGAGCCCGTAGGCAGTTGCTGTCTGATGTGGCTGGCCATGATGATACAGACAGTGCAAATGGGAGCTCTTCACCTATTGCAATCAATTTCAATCAAAGGGATGGATGGGTGCAAAATCTGATAGCATGGCTAGGACCCCATTCTGCCTTATTCTGTGTCTGCTGCTAATGATTGGTTTTAACCATTGGATTGCTGCATTTGCACATTTATACAGCTCTTAAACAAACATTTCTATTGTCTTCTGCCCAAAATTATCAAATCAACATTGATGGCCAAGGAAGTTACAGAACAATCTGCACGTGGCAATGCAGAATTCTTAAGCTGCAGGTGTATGGGAACCTTAAAAGTGAACACACAAGGATAGAAATATGGGACGTGTCTTTGCAAGCCCAGACTTTGGGGCTATCATTGTGATCTTTGCTTTACTATCCTGGTCAATGACCTATAACAAGCTTGCAGCATATATTTGCAGTGAGATGACAGGACCTCTCTGCAGATGCAGTATATGTGACTGGCAAATCCAAAAGGTTTTCCATATGCTTTACCAGGATTCAGAGGTGAGTCACTACCTGTGTTGGTGTCTTCCTTGCCCTTCCATTTTTACCCAAAGTAACAAGGTTTTGCCTATACATGCCACATCCCTACTTTTTTTTATTATCTTTTTTATTAATTTTCCAACAACATATAACACACATTACAATACATAAAACACATATACAGTCTCAATATTTCCCATTACAGAGAAAAAAAAAAAGTAATAATAATATTAATAATAGTAATAATCAATGGTCTACACTCCCATATAAAACACATCCCTACTTAACTTGAAAGACCTAATACCACTTTGGCATGGCAGGACTTTAAAGACACACCACAAGTTTACAGTTAAAAATGATAAAATGTATTGTACATCAAAAAATCTTTTCTTTTAAAATATTTTTTTCAATTTCATAACAGATAAAACCTTGTTTACACCAAAATGGGTAATTTTCTTGTCAAAATTCCCAATTACATTAATATATTTATAGTCAGACATTGCATATAAATACGAACTAGCATTTTCAGATATTTCATTCCACAAGCTTGAAGCAATCCCTGGAATGTATCCACTTCATCAAGAGCTATAAGCGGAATAGAAGAACATTTCTGAATATGCACCGACTATGGACCAATGACCAAAGCCCAAATGGACAGGCAAGGCCAGTGAGCAAGTCCCACCTAGGGCATCATCATCATCACACAGGAGGACCCCACACAGGTCAAGTTAATCATAGATGGTTCAAATTAGCAGTTTTATAAAGGATTATAAGAAGGCGAGATTATCTAGTGCAGCAAATTCTCTCACAAACACGCTTTCCAGGACCAGCAAAAAAGAACCTCACTGTAAATCCCACCACAGCCCAAAACAGGGCCTCCTCAATCATCAAATCGCCTCATTGGTCCTGTGTGTGGGTCATTCCTGTCACCAAGAGTGTGAAAAGTATTTATCTGTTATGACATTGAAATATTGTTTTTAAAAGAAAAGATTTTTGAAGTGTAATAAGCTATAATTTTTAACTTTAAACTTGTGGTGTGCCTTTAAAGTTCCGCCATGCCAAAGTGGTATTATATCTCTTCCAGCAACCCGGGTTCTGTGTGTGTGGGGGAGGTTTTGTGTATGCGCCCCGCTAGCACATGGCTCCATTACCTCAGCACCCGGAACACACTACCATTTTGGTCTTGATTCCATACCCGCCATACCTCATTGTATTGACTTCATGTAAGTACTTGGGGTGGGCACAATCGCCTTTCCCTGCCACAATTAGTTACAACTATATTAATTATATTTCATTATACTTTATAGATATCTCTGAGCATCCACCCCTGATGAGTGTTTTTACACGAAACGCATCGGGAAATTGGGATGCAGACATATGTTTATACTACACCATCAACTCAGAATATTTTCCACCTATCAATCATGGTTTTACTGTTTTATAAATGTTTTATTCCTCTCGCAAGTGCTGCTTTGATGTTTTATGTATGTAGCACTACCCCCTGTAGGAGCTGCTGGTTATTTTTGGTCCTGCCGTTACCCCACACTTCACCGTCCCAGAACTTTGAGTCTAAATTGGGCAATGTGCCCACAGATGCATGCATCAGTCACTTAGTCTTTTTCCAATGCTTTTTTATTAAACACAACTTGCAGCAGTAGAGGGATGGAGGGTTAGGGGAATTCAGATACCTTGTGCAGATCGCTGAGGAACTTGAGATCCTGGAGACAAGTACACTTTCTGTCAACGGATCTTGCTCACCCGGATAGGCCTCTCTCACCGGCCTAGCAGCCGGAATGATGCACGGACAAAAGTCTCTGCCACAGACTTGATGAGAGTAATAACTGTTGAACAATCCTCTGCCACAGGATTTTGTAATACGTAATTGACGAGCGAACACAGCTACACAGTACCAAAGTCCTTTAAGCCATCCGGCAGTACTGTGAGGTAGATTGGTTAGGTTGCATCCTCCAATTGAGTCACCAGGCTCTTCTTGAGATACCAACCTTATGCTCGGTCCTCTCCAAGAGGAGTCCTCCCCTGGATCCTCCAATTGCTCGGCTTCTTCCTGCAGGCAAGAAAGCACAGGACCATCCCTGAACCAGTAGACCCCAGGCAAACTTCCGGGCCTACTTGCAGTAACGTAGCCTCGGGCCAGCAGGGCCCCGAGGCAGAAGAGACGTTGTCACATACCTTAGGCCAGGCGGGCCATGAGGTCAGAGAGAGAGAAAAATGGCGTCTGCCCCTATAGTATCCTATCCCGGAATGCACAGCGGTAAAACACTCCCACTGGGCTGTTTCTGGGGAAGGGACACCCAATACACTTCAGCCTGTTGTATTTCCAACACTGGCCGGTGGTGACAACGACACCTACTGGCGACAGTGGGAAATGCTCCCAACACAGCCAAAGCTGGAACAGAGGCTAATTTAGCCATAAACATTACATTCTGAACTATGTACAATTCAGATGACCCACTAAATTTACATGATATCGCCTGGTCAACAGGAGCAGGGCGCTACATATATATATGAATTTATTGAATGTATCAATCAATCAATTGAGACCACTACGTGGCGCAAAGTTATGATATTTATTACAATGTCTTCTCTGTATGTGGTTTCTGCTATTGACATGTTTTATACATTTCTTTATGATCAATAAATATATACTTTCATTTAATTCACCTCCACAATGTTTACAGCCTCATTTAAAGTCCCAAACTTCCCGCTTTATCCTTTGAACCAGGGATGGAGGCACACCACATATGTGCATCATTCAAAGTCCCAAATTCCCCCTTCTTTTTCTATATCTCTACCCAAAGCCCTATTACATCTACCATGTCCCCGTTTACACAGCCAGGGAAGTCTGAAAAGTCGAAACCCTCTACCAGCATACTTGTTCCAGGCCACTTACTCACTAGGACAGTGGTCATCAACCCTGTCCTCAGGACCCACTAACAGGCCAGATTTTATGTATTACCTTGGGGAGATGCAGACTAGATTACTGCAATCACTGAGCAGCAAATTATATCCCCTGTGATGTATTTCAGTTATTTTGCAAACCTGGCCTGTTAGTGGGCCCTGAGGACAGGGTTGATGACCACTGCACTAGGAAGTGAAGCCAAGATCAAGGTACCATTCTTGGAGCTTTCACCTTTAAAACTCATCTCCAGCAAAACCTGAGTAAAGCCCTGTACACACGATCGGTTTTACCGAAGAAAACAGTCCGATGGACTTTTTTCATCGGACAAACCGATCGTGTATGGGACCCATCGGTCTTTTTTCCATCGGTTTTAAAAAATAGAACATGTTTTAAATTTTTCCAATGGATCAAAAAACAATAGCAAATTCCGATCGTCTATGGGCAAGTCCATCGGATAAAAAACCCACGCATGCTCAGAATCAAGTCGACGCATGCTCAGAAGCATTAAACTTCATTTTTCTCGGCTCATCGGAGTGTTTTACGTCACCGCGTTTGGAACGGTCGGTTTTTTGACTGATGGTGTGTAGGCAAGACTGATGGAAGTCAGCTTCATCGGATTTCCGATGGACAAAACCATCGGATTAGAATCCATAGGATATCCGATCGTGTGTACGAGGCTTAAGGGCTCATGTGGATGAGCATTCTTGTCAAATGCTGCTTTTGCTATATAAACACAGTTGGACTGTGTTTGGCCTGTTTTGCATGTAGTTCAAACACCATTAAACTGGACATGCTGCATCAAAACAAACACAACACAATGCAAAACAGGTCAAATGCAGCCTGAGAACTGCCATGTGTACTGTTCAAATAGAGTAAATTTTGCTGAGCTGCGTTTGATGTGTGTTTCCAATGCACAACAGAGGAATACAGGAAATCAATGGATGTTTCCTTTTATTAGAAGCTGGATTTAACAATCTGATGGGCCTCTGGGTATATACAGTATTATCATTGTGTTTGCACTGGGGGGGGGGGGGGAAGAGGAGTATCCCTGTAAAACTACAGGTGGAGTGATAAAAGATTTTAATCACCATTGGTTTATTAAAGTGACTCTGTCATGGGAGAAATACAGGGGCTACCATTCCTTATGAAAATGCTAGATGCCTGTCCTGGCTGTGCTTGATTTCAGCACTAAGGAGTCACAGGCCCAGAACAAATATAAGGTAAATTAGTGTCAGAAAATCAGAATCTCTTATCTCTGTACTTGTTACAAGCTGGTGATTCAGATAGCTTTAAAGCCAAACTTTCTATCTACTCCCTCCTTCTGTTAAAAACCTTGTTATACCCTAGAACAAGAAAAAAGTGTCATGGCATCAGCACAAGTTTGAATGCATAGCCCCATTACCCACAGTGAGGATGGACAGATGTTGTATCTTGTGTTGCATATTAAGATGGATATTTTGTTGTATACATCAAGAGGATAAGCATTCTCATTGCTGCTTCCAATGATGCAGAGTGTATCTCTGGGGGGAGGCTGAGTGTGTCTGACAGAGTGCAATAAAAGCAATGCGCTGCTCAAGAGTGCCGAATTGGGATCAGTAAAGCAACTGACTGCAAATTATTTTTCAAATTTATAGACTTGGGGCCCGGCAGGTGTCTTGCTTACTATTAAAAATAAAATCTCACCTATTCATTCAGTTATGTTTGAGTTATATATTTGTAAATCAACATTGATGTAAAGGTGGATGCATAGTTTTTATTATTTGCAATATAAAAACAATAAACAAATACAAATAAGAATACTGAATAAGTACGCCCTGCAGATATTTAAAGTGTTAGTTCACCGTCACAGAAAAAATAAAAAGGTGAACTAATAGTCCGGAGCAGGCCCCCTGCCGAGCGGTGAAAGCCACCCCACCCACCCCAAAAAAGAAAACTACAACAGTTATGATCAGGCAAATTATTACTGTGTATACAAGAATAAAAGAGTTTCGGCACCACTGCGAATTTGTTACGTATGGAGTATTGTTTTGCCGGCGAGCTGCGTCTTTATTCTGGCACAGCTTTTGCTTCCTGTTTGGGCACATTTAAGGGGGCTCTTTGTGGCATGGCTGTCACTGCTGGCGCCTCTGTGTGTTGGGCTGTGGTCGGCCATGCCACTAAATGGGTCCCTGCCTACTATGTGAAGGTTAGTTTGATTCTATTTATTGTTCATATTATTTATTATTTGTGTTTTTTTTTTTACTTATCTGTGGGGGACTTCCCCCTTTGTTTTTTGTTTTCTTTCTCTTTTTTGCAGGTGTATTAATAATTTGCATCATATTATTTCAGTGCCTCTAGGATCTCTGCCGGAGCTGATGGCCCTCCCTCTTCTCCCTCTTGGCCGGTATGGGAAAGCACAGAGTGGTGTGCTTTTAATTCATACTTGCAGGCTATTTTCCTACATACTGTTTGTATCATCTACCTACCATTTTTGTAAGTAGAATTGCAACTACAACTACAATATGGCACTGACTTATATAACCTTATATAGTCTTCACTATTTATTTATTTTTTCCATATGAAGGTCCTTCGGGTTGCCCCCGAGGAAGAGCAATTCTCAAAACCTATTGGGCATTTGGGGAATATATCTGTGATGCAGGGCACGTGGGCAATATATTTGTTATGTATGAGAGTAACATGCTGGTATATGTGTCACACCCAGATATACAATATGGTTGTGCAAGCTATATACTTTATGTAACATTATATGACCTGTGAACATTTTCTACATTGTATGGTTTTAACCTTACAATAAAAAATCTTTGTTATTTTAATTTATTGCCTGTTTTTTATATGGTGCCTGTATTTTCCTTGCACCCAAAATCATTGGGATGCTGGCACCATGGATAGTGTCAAGTCACACTATGTTTTATAAAAAATAAAAAATAATTTTTTTTTGTTGCATTGCTCACTTTCAAGCCTCGTACACACGGCCGATTTTCTCGTCGTTAGAAACACGTCGTTTTTTTCGACGAGATTCTTGTTAACCTTGACGATTTTCTCGTCAAGCTTTCCATGCGTACACACTGACATTTCCCAATTTCCTCGTTGTTCTCTGCGATCACGTCCAGCACGTACGACGGCACTATAAAGGGGAAGATCGATTTCCCTGGCGCCACCCCTTGGGCTGCTTTTGCTGATCTCGTGTTACCGCGTGTGAAGTAAAAGTTTGGAAAGAGACGATTCGCGCTTTTCAGTCTTCGTGCTTTTCAGTTCGTTTTCTGAGGTTCAGTTTGTGCTTGTGGGTTCGTATCTTGTCTTTCAGGGCGTCTAGGCAGGTCGTATCTGTTTTACAGTGCGTTCTTGCCCGTTCGTTTCTGATTTTCAGTTCGTTATTCATAGGCCTTGCTGTTCTAAAGTGCATTCTGTTCTGTACGTTCTGATCAGACGACCGTTTCCTAGCCATGTCGCCTGAAAGGGGAGTCCTTCAACATTCCCTGCATCCGGTGGCAATGCAAGGTCGTCACTCTGGAGACGGAGGGCAAACTCCGTCTGGATGAAGGATCCCCCATCGGACATCCGGCCATTCTTCCCTACATCAACATAGAGGAATTCATACCGTGCTGACACCACCGCCATCAGCACAATGCTATGAAACCCCTTGTAGTTGAAGTAGTAGGACCCAGAACGGGGCAAGACCAGTCCATGAACGGGGTGAGGAGGAGTTCATGGACCAAGAATTGGTTGCTCCAGCGGGACCAATTCTGCCATATGCCTCTGCTGCGGGAGATCGTCGAGAATAATCCTGAGGACTACAGGAATTTTCTGCGGATGTCTGACCCCATTTTTCAGGAACCGTTGGCTTTGGTGTCCCCCTATATTACCAGGCAGGACACCGTTATGCGGGAAGCCATCAGTGCTGAGCAGAGGCTCATCGCCACCTTACGTTACCTGGCGACACGGAGAAGTCTTCAGGACTTGAAGTTCACGACAGGCATCTCCCCCCAGGCATCTCCCCCCAGGCTCTGGGCCTCATAATCCCAGACACCTGTTCTGCCATTATACAAGTCCTGCAGGAGGACTATATTAGGGTAAGTTTTCTCCATTAACATCAAATTTTATGTATTTCATGTATGCTAATGTATTGTATTTCTTTCATCCTTCCCTAATTACCATGATTGTAATATGCTGAGAATGTCCCCTTTGTCCTCATGCATGTTGGAAGTTTTTAAATGCCCCTTTTTTCTCCTCCATGCATATTTCCCTTCACTAAGCTTTCCAGCAGGGGCGTCTGTTGCTTCAAATGTTTGGGAGTCCAAACCCAATTTTAGGAACTAAACTTCCTCCTTTTTAGCGACTGTGCCTATTAAACGCCACCAGTTGCCCCTTCCAATGCAGCCATTTTGTCCCCTCCAATGCAGCCATTTTGTCCCCTCCAATGCAGCCATTTTGTCCCCTCCAATGCAGCCAGTTTGCCCCCTCCAATGCAGCCAGTTTGCCCCCTCCAATGCAGCCAGTTTGCCCCCTCCAATGCAGCCAGTTTGCCCCCTCCAATGCAGCCATTTCCCCCCCAGCCCTGCACTTACCTTCTTCTGGTCAGCGCCGTCCTTCTTCTGTCCTTGATGTCTTTTCCTGCCCTCGATGTTGCATCAGCCAATCATGTAACCGTAAAACAGACTTGGTGAACATGATTGGCAGAGCAGCCTGTCAGTGTTTACCCAAGGAATGCCCCCCCCTGCGGCACCCAATTTTACTTTTATCAAGCCAATTACATCCCTCAGGCTGTTTTTTGCAAGCCTATTTGCCCCCCTGTTTCTGATATGCAATTTTCACCCCATAAATGCCGCAGTTCTTCATATGTCGGTCGCTTAACAGGGGGCCACCCACCTGAATATTGTGCGGCATTGACAATACATAGGTTACTGCCAAGCATGAACCTATGTATTGTTCTGAGTGACGGGCGCAGGATAGAGGGGGCAGTGCTCCAGCGCCCACTCTGGACGCATCGCCACTGCAATGCTATCCTGTGGCCAAACACATCTACCCCCCCCCGCCAAAATATTTTAAGAATGGACCATCAGAGGGGGTGATGAATATGAAACATGAGCCTTCCATTATACTTCTTAAAAACACCTTAAACTGAGATTTTTATTGATGTTGGCCTCTAATGTATTATCTTATAATCTGCTTGTAATGTTCTATTTTTAAATTCAAATTTTTTTTTCATCTTGTTTGATTCCCCAGCTTCCTTCCACGCCACAGGAATGGCAGACTGTGGCATCGGAGTTTGCCACGCGGTGGGACTTCCCCAACTGCGGTGGTGCCATAGACGGGAAGCACGTCCGCATCGTGCCGCCACCCCGTTCTGGGTCCTACTACTTCAACTACAAGGGGTTTCATAGCATTGTGCTGATGGCGGTGGTGTCAGCACGGTATGAATTCCTCTATGTTGATGTAGGGAAGAATGGCCGGATGTCCGATGGGGGATCCTTCATCCAGACGGAGTTTGCCCTCCGTCTCCAGAGTGACGACCTTGCATTGCCACCGGATGCAGGGAATGTTGAAGGACTCCCCTTTGTTTTTTTGGCTGATGAAGCCTTCGGACTTGGACCGCACCTCATGAGGCCATTTCCACAGAGGACCCTGACCCCAGAGAAGAGGGTGTTCAACTACCGGCTGGCCAGGGCACGAAGAGTCGTTGAAAATGCCTTCGGGATAATGGCCAGCCGGTTCCGCCTTTTTATGACTCCCATCCACTTGGCGGACTACAAAATAAACTATGTAGTTTTATGCTGCTGTGTGCTCCATAACTTTCTCAGCAGAAAATCAACTTCTTATATGGCCTCAGTTTTGCCGGAGGCAGGACTTTCCTCTGGCAATCGCTGCCGGGCCTCGAATCTGCCCGTCCTGGCTTGCCCCCCCAAAATGCCTGTGAGGTCCGTGAGAAGTATCTTGAATATTTCACGGGTAGGGGGGCAATTCCTATGCCAGGCCATGTGTAAAGATGCATGGAGAACGAACTCAATAAATACACGTTGTTTGTGTTCAAACATTTTACTCTGTGCACATTCACACACATGGTAATAATTTTTTTTGGGGATTTTGGCTGGTCACAAACCGGCAATTTTTTTAATATGAAAATAGAAAACCATCAGTTGCATTGCAAAAAGTACAACATTGGATACCTCTGAGCAATATGAGGCATTCACGTACACAAACTATGTCTCTATGTGCCCGTCCTAATATGGGGTCTTGCTACCCCTTGCCCAGCCAAAAATTAAATATGCACACATTTTGAAGTCATTTCCAATAGGGATTTGAGACTCCTGATCCCTATTGTCAACATGTGCCATCTGCCATCGGGGGTGATCAATGGACGTGTTTTGTGGCTGCAACCCCTTCTTCAGTTCACCTACTTGAGATACGAGGAAGGGGTTGCACCCACAAAAGCCGTACATGGATATCCCCTGATGGCAGATGGCACATGTTGACACACTGTGTGCATATTCAATTTTTGGCTGGTTTGATTGTAAAAAAGGTAATAAAAAGGGGGAAGAACAATCATTAAACAAAATTTGGGGTTTTGATGCCTTATTCAATTCTCCCCAAAACATTGAGAATGTCTTTAAATGTTTGATCCATCACATGAATTCTTTGTTTAATTCTGTCCAGTTCTGTGCTACATTCCATCACTTGCTGTATTATTCGGAGGGCACTGTCAGCAGAGAAACGTGTACTATCCTTCACCACAACATTTACATCCCCTAAAAACAAAATAAAAAAGGTATTATAACTCTGCAGGCCTACATCTCTTACCTGAAGCTGTGGTGACAGATACTGACCTGTTGTGGTGACCAGTTCCACCACGTCATCCACCTCTCCTTCCTGCACTTCTCCTTCCTCCACCTCTTCAACTTCCTCAACACCCTCAGGTTGTGGGTCTTTGGGAGTTTGGGGTTGTTTCGAAGCTATGGGTTTCATGTGCTCCCTGGAGTGTTCTCCTCCCAGTCTTCTCTCCCCTATGAGAAGCAAACCAAAGGTCTAGTTATCACACAGAAATTCTCTATGAAAAATGAAAACAGGCTAAATTGCTTGAAAGTGGGGTACAAGTGTGTGTTTGTGCGGAATTTAAACATGGATGCATTATATATGTCCAAGAATCGGTTTAGTATTCACCTTTGGCTGTCAATTTTCAGACATGGAGGCAGCACAAAAATTCACTGATGCACCTGTGTGGGACACCCCAAAAAGGCCGTTTTTGTGGCCCACACTATAGTGCTCCAAAGTACAGATGTGGAAGCATCTGCTGAGTGTCCTCTCCTTTACACTGATTAAAGTTTGCATTTCATTCTCTTTACAAACACATCATCTAGCCAACAATTTAAAGAAATCCGGCAGATGTCTAATTACATTTGAGGGTGAAAAATAACCCAAAAAAGAGGAGAGTGGCCGAACGATGTGTCTGTAACGAACGATTACTGTGCCAAACCAAGTTCAAACTATGACATTTTGGAAGGGAGTACAATAGGAAATAAAAAAAATGGAGCAACATGGAAGTTGAGAAATAAATTAATAGCATAAAAGTGAAAAATTTACTTACTTTTTGCTAGCATTCTCTTAATGCTCCTTAACTGCTCCGGCTCCCTCAGTTTGAGGTCTGACCACCTCTTTCTGAGCTGCTCATTTGAGCGTTTCACCCCAAAATTCTTCTTCAGACTCTTCACGACTTTCTTCATGATTTTGGCCTTCCTTCTATTTGGTTTGCTATACGGCCCATGCTTTGCGTCATAATCCGACTTTAGCAATATGTCCACCATCTCCGCCATCTCCGCATAAGACATATTAGATGCCTTGAATCTCCTCCTTGATCGTGACGTTTCCTCAGTCTTCGGCCTTGTCTCCTCCTCGTTATTTGAGGAATTATCAGACACCTGCTGTAAATCCGCCATATCTGTCTGCGCGCCGAAAGAGAAGGGGCGGAGAAAAGATGTTAGTTAGAACGTCATGGGCGGGCGACGTGTGCGGAGCGACGTGTGCGTAGTTACACGCATGCGTGGTGTATATATAGCAAACACACATGTGACTATACTACATTCGGTGTGTGGAGAGAGGAGTTCAAGTGACGGACGTGCGAACGAAGGTATGTGATTTTGTGACTTTGAACAATTGTTGGCCTATACTGTCTTGAGAATGTTGGAGGATATATATGGCGAATAAGATTTTAAGGAGGTTAGACTGTGTGCCTCACATTAGTTAATTTTTTTTTGACTTGCAGACCCAAAATGAATGTCTTTATAAGTGACAAGGAATTCCTTGCGGAATTTATAGACCGGGTAAGGGAGCTGCCCGCTCTGTGGGAGACCAAAAACCCCATCCATAAAAAAAAAGGGGTGAGAAAAGCAGCGCTGGAGAGCCTCCTCCCATTTGTGCATACCAAGGTGCCCACAGCCACAGCAAAACAGGTGGACACTAAAATTGGGAGCTTGAGAGGCACATACAGGACTGAACGCTCTAAGGTCCTGGCTTCTCAGAGGTCAGGAGCAGCAGCAGATAGTGTTTATGTCCCGAATTTGTGGTACTACAGCAGGATGTCCTTTCTGGATGACCACATTGAGGCAAGGCCATCACTATCCACTCTTCCCCCCAGACTTCCCTGCAGCCAACCTGAGCCTTCTCTGGAGCAAGAGGAGGCAGCCATCCTGGATGAACCTGATTTGGCCATCTGGAGCCAGGTATAGTATTTATTGAAAATGTATTGTGATAAACCTAATGTTTGACAAATATGTCAAGATGACAAACATAAACTATTTTGTGTTACACACGTAAAATCAAGATCTCTAGACATTAGTCTGGCCTAAATTGGGTGCTAAATAGTCAATCTGATGTAGTTGTAAATTGTAAAAAAAAATTTAAGGATTTACATTCTAATTGCTTCAAACATGAGCTGAAAGTTGGATGAAAACAATAAAACAAAAAATTAAACTATGTCCCTTTTTCATACACAGGATGAAATCAGCCAGGAGGAGGGTCAGGAAACTGTCAGGCAGGAGGAGGCAGGACCCAGTGGCAGCCAGGAGGTGGCAGGGCCCAGTGGCAGCCAGGAGGTGGCAGGGCCCAGTGGCAGGCAGGAGCTGGCCGGCCAAAGGAGAAGCACAACATCACAGGTGCCTCCCATCCGACTTCCCAAAAGAAGCAGGAGGGACAGGACCACCAGTGAGGCAGCAAAGGCCCTTATTAAAGAGGCCCATGCCACCCTCAAGGAGCCCACATCCCCTGAAGAGGCCATTGCCGGCCTAGTGGAGGCAAAGTTCAAGGTGATGAGCATGGAGCAATGCCTCCTATGTGAGCCCCTGCTCATCACCTTGCTGAACAAGGTGGTGATGGAGAAAATTACCCCCAATACCGCTATTTGTGAGGTGGCACAACTCTCACAACCTCAACCTCCTCCTCCACCTCCACCTTGTTCTTCTGCCCCACCCCCTTCTCCTCCACCTTGTTCTTCTGCCCCACCCCCTTCTCCTCCACCTCCTCCTCCACCTCCACCTTGTTCTTCTGCCCCACCCCCTTCTCCTCCACCTCCTCCTCCACCTTCTTCTTCTGCGCCACCCCCTTCTCCTCCACCTCCTCCTCCTCCTGACAGGAGTACCCCTCCAGTGGCCCAGCCTCCAGCCACACGAAGAAGGAAGGCTGCAGGGAAGGCTTCAGGGAAGGCTGCCAAGAAGACGAGGAAGTGATGGCCTTGCTTCATTGTGGTCGGACAGAAGGCAGCCTGTTGTAGTACCACACACTTGGGACATATATATCACCTGCTGCTGTTCCTGACCTCTGGGAGGCCAGGATCAGATTGTGCTCAGAACTGTTGGCCTTCTCAAGCTCCCAATTTTAGTGTCCACACAGGGTTGATGTGTGGTCTGGGGTCCCTGGGATGCACAAATGGCAGCAGGTTCTCCAGCGCTGCCTTCTCTTTATTTTGTTTCAAACATGAATAAATGTTATTTTTGTTTAAGTTCATACTTGACTATGTTTATTTTTACAATTTTTTAATTTAGCTTTGGAGTAAGCAGATACATTTGACAGCCAAAAAAAGGGACAGATAACAACCCCTAAAAAAAATAATAATATATATATATTTTTGAAAATAGAGGGTGTAAAATTTTCCAAAAATAAATTAAAATATTCAATGGGAGATCACTATCAAAACATTGGCAAATTACTATTAACATCTGTTTGAAAAATATAAAACATTAAAATATTCAGAAGATCTTGCACAATATAATACACATATATCTTCTGAAGAGCAGCATGAAAAAGGTTAAAAAAAGATAGTCCAAACTCTGTGTGAATATCAGCAGCAAAAGAAGTTCATTCGTTTTGATTAATGTAACATTCTAAAGAAGATTTCAATGCACAAAATTTAAACGATGCAATAATTTAGAGCGTGAAGAATGTGCTATCTCCATTACGAAGGCTTGATTTAGCAGAAGATGCGCTCCCGTCTCATACTTGCTTCTGAGCATGCGCGCCTTTGGAAGAGTCGTAAAAGCATACACACGAACCATTTTCTCGTCACAAAACAGGCCGACGAGAAACATGACAAGAAAATCTTGAATCCTGACGAGAAAATAGAGAGCAGGTTCTCTATTTTCTCGTCGAGATTCACGGCAGTTTTCTCGTCGTAAAACCATACACACGAACGGTTTTCTCGAGAAAAAAGCTCTCGTGGCACTTTTCTTGCCGGTTTTGGACGAGAAACTTGGTCGTGTGTACGAGGCTTTAGTCTAAAGCTGTCCCCCACAATACTTTTTCTGATTGCTGGCATCATTTAACCCACTTTTCCCAGACAGCCTATGACTTAAAAGGGAAAGGAGAAGCAGCAGAAGTGCTGCTTCCTCTTCTCATACTTGAACCCTGTTGAACACAGACTGCAAAAGGCTGATACCAGGTCAAATTTAGATACGTACACTGTTTGCATTAAAAGAAAAAGAAAAAAAAACTTTAATTATGTATTAATAGTAGTGATGAGCCGAACACCCCCGGGTTCGGTTCGCACCAGAACCCGCGAACGGACCGAAAGTTCGTACGAACATTAGAACCCTATTAAATACAATGGATGCGAACGTTCGAATTCTAAAGTGCTAATTATAACGACTATTATGCATGTTATTGTCCTAAAAAGGGTTTGGGAACCCGGGTTCTGCACCAGGGGACATGTATCAATGCAAAAATAAGTTTTAAAAACGGTCGTTTTTCGGGAGCAGTCATTTTAATGATGCATAAAGTGAAAAAAAAAAGTCAAATATTCCTTTAAATATCGTACCTGGGGGGTGTCTAAAGTATGCCTGTGAAGTGCCACGTGTTTCCCGTGTTTAGAACTGTCCCTGCACAAAATGACACTTCTAAAGGAAAAAAAAGCCATTTAAAACTGCTTGCGGCTTTAATGTAATGTCTGTTCCCGGTAATATGGATGAAAATCTTTAAGAAAAATGGCATAGCTACCCCATGACCCCCCCCCCCCTACCCCAGCCCATTACCAGCCCCTTTGGGTCTTGTATGGATATTAAGGGGAACCCCGCACATAAAATAAAAAAGGCCCTATATACTCTGAACAGCCGTATACAGGCGGTGCATACAAGACAGGGACTGTAGGTTTGTTCTTATGTAGAATCTGTTTGTAATTTTGAACAGGTACATTGTTTAAGTGTAGCTCCAGCCCAAAAATCTATTTTAAAACTTTTTGGAAAACATAGGTAAGGGTTATCACCCCTGTAACATTTGTTTTGCTGTCTGTGCCCCTGTTCAGAACATTTCACCTTACTTTCCGTCCCAATGACAACTGTTTTTGAAATGTGGTGTTTTTCTTGAAACAAGGATTGCTGATAAAGCATCAGTACAGAGGAGACACCTTTCTCCCATATTAATTCTTACAGGAGAGAATTTTCCTTCCAAGGGGTAGATTTCCTCTCACTTCCTGTTGTTTTCTTGCGTTTGCAAGTAGGAGTCGTTTGTAAGTTGGATGTTTGAAAGTAGGGACCTGCCGTATATACTCTGCAGAAATAGGCCCCTTAGTTGTTGGTGTTGGCACAACACTGTAAGCACTCACAGTTACTCTTGGTTGGTGCTGGAACGCCCTGCTGTCAACTATTATATCAGGAATTTTAATTACATATAATTGTTGAACAGTGGTAGTAAAAATTGGGCCTTTGATGGTGGTGCTGGTGCCACAACACTGTAAGCCCTGACAGTTACTCTTGGTGGGTGCAGCAATGGGCCCTGCTGTGAATTATTAGATCAAGAATTGTAATTGCATGCCCCTGTTGAACAGGGGCTGAAAAATTGGGCCTTTCGTGGTGGTGGTGGTGGTGGTGGTGTTGCCACAACACTGTAAGCCCTCAGAGTTACTCTTGGTGGGTGCAGGAATGGGCCCTGCTGTGAATTATTAGATCAAGAATTGTAATTACATGCCCCTTTTGAACAGGGGCTGAAAAATTGGGCCTTTCGTGGTGGTGGTGGTGGTGGCGTTGCCACAACACTGTAAGCCCTCAGAGTTACTCTTGGTGGGTGCAGCAATGGGCCCTGCTGTGAATTATTAGATCAAGAATTGTAATTACATGCCCCTGTTGAACAGGGGCTGAAAAATTGGGCCTTAGGCACTGGTGGCACAACACTACAACCCCTCACAGATACTGTACTTGGAGCACAGCAATGAGCCCTGTTGCAAAGTATTGCTTCAAAAATTGTAATGACACGCCCCTGTTAAACAGGGGCTGAAAAATTGGGCCTTAGGCACTGGTGGCACAACACTCCAACCCCTCACAGACACTGTACTTGGAGCACAGCAATGAGCCCTATGGCAAATTATTGCTAAAAAAATTGTAATTACACGCCCCTGTAAAACAGGGGCTGAAAAATTGGGCCTTAGCCACTGATGGCGGCACCCATAAACAAAAATGATCTTCCAAGCTATCATCATCAATCGTATCATTGAGGACTCGGAGGAGGAGGATAGCCAGTCAACATAACAGCACAGGCACTCAGCATCAGCATCAGTCTTGAAGGGATGTGACATGTTAAAATCAATTAGTCTGTTATATCAGCATCAGGTGTGTGGTAGCTGGTGGTGATCCAAGACTGGTTCATCTTGATGAAAGTCAGTCGATCAACTGAGTCGGTGGACAGGCGCACCCTGTGATCCGTGACAAATCCTCCAGCAGCACTGAATGTGCGTTCCGAAAGAACGCTGGATGCAGGACAGGCCAGTAGCTCAATTGCATACTGTGCAAGCTCTGGCCAGTGATCCATCCTCAAGACCCAGTAAGCCAGAGGATTTTCGGTGGGGAAGGTGTCCAAGTCTGACCTTGCCCCTAGATATTCCTGCACCATGTTTATCAGACGCTGGCGATGGTTGCTGGAACCGATCATACTTTGGGGCTGCGGACTAAAGAATTGTCTGAACGCATCGGTCAGACGGCCACCTTCCCCACCGCTCCTTCTTTGACTGGCCGAAGCCTCAGCAACTCGTTGTCCAGGACCAGGAGTTTGTAACCTCCCAGTCTCTGGGAACGCGTTGCACAGACCTTTCTGCAAGGCCTCCCGGAGTTGTCTCATCCTCTGCTCCCTCTGCGACGGTAACATAAGGTCCGCAACCTTACCCTTGTACCGTGGATCAAGGAGAGTGGCCAGCCAGTAATGGTCCCTCTCCTTGATCCGAAGAATACGAGGATCCTTCCGCAGACTTTGCAGGATCAGGGAGGCCATGCAGCATAGGTTTGCTGAGGCATTCGGTCCGGAGTCCTCTGGGTCACTAAGGACGACATGATCCGCAGCCACCTCCTCCCAGCCACGTACAAGTCCACTGGTTTCTTGGGACTGTAAATCATCCCTAAAAGACTGCTGCTGATGATGCTGAGTGCCAGCCTCCACCTCCATGCTGACACAATCCTCCTCCTCCTCCTCCTCCTCCTCCTCCTCTTCCTGTGCGATGGGTGGGACAGAAGGAACACTGTCTGGGTAAAGGGGGCCTTGAGAGGCAAGGAAGTCCTCCTCTTCCTGCCTCTGTTCTGCCTCAAGTGCCCTGTCCATTATTCCACGCAGCGTGTGCTCCAACAGGTGGACAAGAGGTACAGTGTCACTGATGCATGCACTGTCACTGCTCACCATCCTCGTGGCCTCCTCAAATGGTGCCAGGACAGTGCATGCATCCCTGATCATGCCCCACTGGCGTGGAGAAAAAAAACCAAGCTCCCCTGACCCTGTCCTGGTGCCGTAGTCGCACAGGTACTCATTGATGGCCCTCTGCTGCGTGTGCAGCCGCTGCAGCATGGCCAACGTTGAGTTCCACCTGGTGGGCATGTCACATATAAGGCGGTTCTTGGGCAGGTTCAACTCCTTTTGCAGCTCAGCCAGGCGAGCACTGGCATTATAAGATCTGCGGAAATGCACACAGACTTTCCTGGCCTGCCTCAGGACATCCTGTAAGCCCGGGTACCTGCCCAAGAACCGCTGCACCACCAGGTTAAGGACGTGAGCCACACAGGGCACATGGGTCAGTTGTCCCTGTCGGAGGGCGGAGAGGAGGTTGGTGCCATTGTCGCAAACCACCATTCCTGGCTTAAGCTGGCGTGGCGTCAACCACCTCTCGGCCTGGCCCTGCAGAGCAGACAGGACCTCTGCCCCGGTGTGGCTTCTGTCCCCCAAACACACCAGCGCAAGCACGGCATGGCATCTTTTTGCCTGCGTACTTGCGTAGCCCCTTGAACGGCTACGGAGCACCGCTGGTTCAGAGGACAAACCACAGGAAGAGGCCATGGAGGAAGAAGAAGAGGAGGGGGTGGAGGAGAGAGGTGTGTCACAACCAGTAGTAGCATTTTGGAGGCGTGGCGGTGGAACAACCTCCAACACTACTGCACCTTGTCCTGCATCCTTCCCAGCTGCCAAAAGAGTGACCCAATGGGCTGTGAAAGAAAGGTAACGTCCCTGTCCATGCCTGCTGGACCATGAGTCAGCGGTAATATGCACCTTACCGCTGACCGCCCTGTCCAGCGAGGCCAAGACATTGCCTTCCACATGCCGGTAGAGAGCCGGAATAGCCTTCCGTGAGAAAAAGTGGCGTTTGGGAACCTGCCACTGAGGAACCGCACATTGCACAAACTCACGGAAGGGGGCCGAGTCTACCAACTGAAAAGGCAGCAGTTGAAGCGCTAGCAATTTAGCCAAGCTAGAATTCAACCGCTGGGCATGTGGATGGCTGGGAGTGAACTTCTTTCGACGGTCCAGCAGCTGGGGCAGGGAAATTTGCCTGCTAGAATCGGACGTCGGTGTACTGCTAGCAGAGTGGCCGCAACTACTTGGCTGTGACACACCTAATTCTACACCTTCATTCCTCTCAGTGCATGTTTCAGACAGGACTGAAGTTATAGTGGGGTTGGAGATCCCAGCTGATGCGGTGCAAGGAGAGGTCCGCTTTGTTCTTTGGTGTGGGTCTTTGAGGTAGGCTTGCCAACGAGCTGCATGGCAGGTCAACATATGTCTGGTCAGGCATGTGGTACCCAAGCGGCTGATGTTTTGGCCACGCGATATACGCTTGAGACATATGTTGCAAACAGCAGCTGTGCGATCTGATGCACTAGCCTCAAAAAAGGCCCACACCAAAGAACTTTTTGAATGACGGGCAGAGGCAGCGCCCTGCACAGGCGGAGCTCTGCGGTGTGATTCCGTCGGTGTACTGCCCTTACGCTGGCCACCAAAGGGCATCCTGCCTCGTTGGAGATGTGCCTCCTCCTCATCCTCCTCCTCCTCCTCTCTCCTATTAGGCACCCACGTGGAGTCAGTGACCTCATCATCCCCTCCCTCCTCATCACTGGAGCCAATCTGGCAGTATGCTGCAGCTGCTGGAACATGACTGCCAGATTGGTGTCCTTCTTGAGCATCCCCTCTGTCTGCTCTCACGCTACTGCCTTCCTCTAGCTGGGTTTCATCATCAGACCCTTCGAAACGCTGGGCATCCTCCTGGAGCATGTACCCAACACTGTGCTCAAACAGTTCGGGGGACTCCTCAGGAGGAGGACATGGTGGGTCTAGGGAAGGAGTGACTGATGATGAGTCTGAAATTGATACCAGGGAAGAGGACGCTTTGGCAGCTGCTTTGCCAGTACCCTGAGCCTGGGTGAGAGAGGATGAGGAGGAGGAGGAGGGCTTGGTCATCCACTCTACCAAGTCTTCGGCATGATGTGGCTCAACATGTCCAGCTGCCGAAAAGAAGGACAAGCGTGTCCCATGGCCATGTGCTGATGACAATGCACCGCGTCCACGACCAGCACTGTTGCCCCCAGACACAGAGCCTGCTTGCCCTCTTTTATTGCCTCCTGACTGTCTGCCTCTCCTTGTTTGCCTTCCAGACATTCTAATAGATGGCCTGCAGGGAGATGGGAAAAAAGCAATAAGGGCTACCTTCAGGTGTCCTTCTCTGTCCCTTTACTTAAGGATTTCTAAATATGGTTGAGGATGATTGCTTTCACACAGAATAGCACAACGAAAATTTCCCTGACTGTCCAAAAAACAAGGATTTCAAAGATGGTTGATGAGGAATGCTTTAGCACAGTATAGCACAAGGAGAATTTCCCTCACTGTCCTTCCCTGTCCCTAGAAACAAGGATTATCACAGTGAAAGAAACTGACACTCTTCCTACCTATAGTTTTCTGTCCCTAGAAAAAATGTTTTTTTAAAGACGGTTGATGATCAATGCTTTAGCACACTATAGCACAAGGAGAATTTCCCTCACTGTCCTTCCCTGTCCCTAGAAACAAGGATTATCACAGTGAAAGAAACTGACACTCTTCCTACCTATAGTTTTCTGTCCCTAGAAAAAATGTTTTTTTAAAGACGGTTGATGATCAATGCTTTAGCACACTATAGCACAAGGAGAATTTCCCTCACTGTCCTTCCCTGTCCTTAGAAACAAGGATTATCACAGTGAAAGAAACTGACACTCTTCCTACCTATAGTTTTCTGTCCCTAGAAAAAAAGTTTTTTTAAAGACGGTTGATGATCAATGCTTTAGCACACTATAGCACAAGGAGAATTTCCCTCACTGTCCTTCCCTGTCCCTAGAAACAAGGATTATCACAGTGAAAGAAACTGACACTCTTCCTACCTATAGTTTTCTGTCCCTAGAAAAAAAGTTTTTTTAAAGACGGTTGATGATCAATGCTTTAGCACACTATAGCACAAGGAGAATTTCCCTCACTGTCCTTCCCTGTCCCTAGAAACAAGGATTATCACAGTGAAAGAAACTGACACTCTTCCTACCTATAGTTTTCTGTCCCTAGAAAAAATGTTTTTTTAAAGCTGATTGATGATCAATGCTTTAGCACACTATAGCACAAGGAGAATTTCCCTCACTGTCCTTCCCTGTCCCTAGAAACAAGGATTATCACAGTGAAAGAAACTGACACTCTTCCTACCTATAGTTTTCTGTCCCTAGAAAAAATGTTTTTTTAAAGCTGATTGATGATCAATGCTTTAGCACACTATAGCACAAGTAGAATTTCCCTCACTGTCCTTCCCTGTCCCTAGAAACAAGGATTATCACAGTGAAAGAAACTGACACTCTTCCTACCTATAGTTTTCTGTCCCTAGAAAAAATGTTTTTTTAAAGACGGTTGATGATCAATGCTTTAGCACACTATAGCACAAGGAGAATTTCCCTCACTGTCCTTCCCTGTCCCTAGAAACAAGGATTATCACAGTGAAAGAAACTGACACTCTTCCTACCTATAGTTTTCTGTCCCTAGAATTTTTTTTTTTTTAAAGACGGTTGATGATCAATGCTTTAGCACACTATAGCACAAGGAGAATTTCCCTCACTGTCCTTCCCTGTCCCTAGAAACAAGGATTATCACAGTGAAAGAAACTGACACTCTTCCTACCTATAGTTTTCTGTCCCTAGAAAAAATGTTTTTTTAAAGACGGTTGATGATCAATGCTTTAGCACACTATAGCACAAGGAGAATTTCCCTCACTGTCCTTCCCTGTCCCTAGAAACAAGGATTATCACAGTGAAAGAAACTGACACTCTTCCTACCTATAGTTTTCTGTCCCTAGAAAAAATGTTTTTTTAAAGACGGTTGATGATCAATGCTTTAGCACACTATAGCACAAGGAGAATTTCCCTCACTGTCCTTCCCTGTCCCTAGAAACAAGGATTATCACAGTGAAAGAAACTGACACTCTTCCTACCTATAGTTTTCTGTCCCTAGAAAAAATGTTTTTTTAAAGCTGATTGATGATCAATGCTTTAGCACACTAGAGCACAAGGAGAATTTCCCTCACTGTCCTTCCCTGTCCCTAGAAACAAGGATTATCACAGTGAAAGAAACTGACACTCTTCCTACCTATAGTTTTCTGTCCCTAGAAAAAATGTTTTTTTAAAGCTGATTGATGATCAATGCTTTAGCACACTATAGCACAAGTAGAATTTCCCTCACTGTCCTTCCCTGTCCCTAGAAACAAGGATTATCACAGTGAAAGAAACTGACACTCTTCCTACCTATAGTTTTCTGTCCCTAGAAAAAATGTTTTTTTAAAGACGGTTGATGATCAATGCTTTAGCACACTATAGCACAAGGAGAATTTCCCTCACTGTCCTTCCCTGTCCCTAGAAACAAGGATTATCACAGTGAAAGAAACTGACACTCTTCCTACCTATAGTTTTCTGTCCCTAGAAAAAATGTTTTTTTAAAGACGGTTGATGATCAATGCTTTAGCACACTATAGCACAAGGAGAATTTCCCTCACTGTCCTTCCCTGTCCCTAGAAACAAGGATTATCACAGTGAAAGAAACTGACACTCTTCCTACCTATAGTTTTCTGTCCCTAGAAAAAATGTTTTTTTAAAGACGGTTGATGATCAATGCTTTAGCACACTATAGCACAAGGAGAATTTCCCTCACTGTCCTTCCCTGTCCCTAGAAACAAGGATTATCACAGTGAAAGAAACTGACACTCTTCCTACCTATAGTTTTCTGTCCCTAGAAAAAATGTTTTTTTAAAGACGGTTGATGATCAATGCTTTAGCACACTATAGCACAAGGAGAATTTCCCTCACTGTCCTTCCCTGTCCCTAGAAACAAGGATTATCACAGTGAAAGAAACTGACACTCTTCCTACCTATAGTTTTCTGTCCCTAGAAAAAATGTTTTTTTAAAGCTGATTGATGATCAATGCTTTAGCACACTATAGCACAAGTAGAATTTCCCTCACTGTCCTTCCCTGTCCCTAGAAACAAGGATTATCACAGTGAAAGAAACTGACACTCTTCCTACCTATAGTTTTCTGTCCCTAGAAAAAATGTTTTTTTAAAGATGGTTGATGATCAATGCTTTAGCACACTATAGCACAAGGAGAATTTCCCTCACTGTCCTTCCCTGTCCCTAGAAACAAGGATTATCACAGTGAAAGAAACTGACACTCTTCCTACCTATAGTTTTCTGTCCCTAGAAAAAATGTTTTTTTTTAAAGTTGATTGATGATCAATGCTTTAGCACACTATAGCACAAGTAGAATTTCCCTCACTGTCCTTCCCTGTCCCTAGAAACAAGGATTATCACAGTGAAAGAAACTGACACTCTTCCTACCTATAGTTTTCTGTCCCTAGAAAAAATGTTTTTTTAAAGACGGTTGATGATCAATGCTTTAGCACACTATAGCACAAGGAGAATTTCCCTCACTGTCCTTCCCTGTCCCTAGGAACAAGGATTATCACAGTGAAAGAAACTGACACTCTTCCTACCTATAGTTTTCTGTCCCTAGAAAAAATGTTTTTTTAAAGCTGATTGATGATCAATGCTTTAGCACACTATAGCACAAGTAGAATTTCCCTCACTGTCCTTCCCTGTCCCTAGAAACAAGGATTATCACAGTGAAAGAAACTGACACTCTTCCTACCTATAGTTTTCTGTCCCTAGAAAAAATGTTTTTTAAAGCTGATTGATGATCAATGCTTTAGCACACTATAGCACAAGTAGAATTTCCCTCACTGTCCTTCCCTGTCCCTAGAAACAAGGATTATCACAGTGAAAGAAACTGACACTCTTCCTACCTATAGTTTTCTGTCCCTAGAAAAAATGTTTTTTTAAAGACGGTTGATGATCAATGCTTTAGCACACTATAGCACAAGTAGAATTTCCCTCACTGTCCTTCCCTGTCCCTAGAAACAAGGATTATCACAGTGAAAGAAACTGACACTCTTCCTACCTATAGTTTTCTGTCCCTAGAAAAAATGTTTTTTTAAAGACGGTTGATGATCAATGCTTTAGCACACTATAGCACAAGGGGAATTTCCCTCACTGTCCTTCCCTGTCCCTAGAAACAAGGATTATCACAGTGAAAGAAACTGACACTCTTCCTACCTATAGTTTTCTGTCCCTAGAAAAAATGATTTTTTAAAGATGGTTGATGATCAATGCTTTAGCACACTATAGCACAAGGAGAATTTCCCTCACTGTCCTTCCCTGTCCCTAGAAACAAGGATTCGCACAGTAAAACACACTGACACTCTTCCTACCTATCCTTCTCTTTCCCTAAACTAAAGGAATCCAGGTTAAGCAAGAAAAAAAAATGTCACTGTCCCTGCCTATGCTTCTCTTTCCCTGCTCCGGAACACACTACACTAGGCCGCCGTGCTGGCGGCCTTTTATAGTGTGGGGCGTGTACTAAACACCCTCAGCAATAATTGGCCACAGGCATCCTGCCTGTGGCCAATCATTGCTCTCCTCGCTGCCGGCGCTGTGATTGGCCAAGCATGCGGGGTCACAGTGCATGCTTGGCCAATCACAGCGCCTGGATGACACTGCGATGGCGTAGTGCATTGTGGGGCGTTCGCGTCACCCGAATTAGGCGCGAACGGCCCAAATCGTTCGATCTTCGTCGAACGATCGAACAGCCGATGTTCGAGTCGAACGTATGTTCGACTCGAACACCGAGCTCATCCCTAATTAATAGTTATAAGGCTGCATTATCTTGTGCCTATTATGTCTGCCGAGAGTTCAGCTTTAATCATTTTTAATAAATGCATAACTGCATACGTTGCTGGTTTTAGTTTTTGCCTGAAGTTCAAATTTAAAGCTCAATGCCAGCCAGAGGTAGAAAGGGTTAGATATTCTCTTGAAAATGTATAGCAGTCTATGTATCCATTGTTAAGATTTTCTCATAAAGGGAATGGATGTCGTTGTAACAGGGAGTGAGGGGGACAAATTGATGAGAAATCTCTGAAATGTGAATGGAGACAGAAACACAAACATATACTATATCTTGGTACAGTGGAGAAAGGTTTAGTAATTTGGTTAGCTTTTTATTGCTGTGTGACCCCCATCCCCTCACTTCTTGTCCTGACCTCCTAGTGGACACTAAGGCACACATTGAAGGGAAATCTCCTGAATGGAGTGACATAACCAAAAGTGTTAACCAATAATGAGGTTAACACTTCCCAACTTCTGGAGTTGGGCTTTAATTACACACAAGGGCCTGATTGCAGATTTTATAGTGGAGAATGTGTTCATATTGGCATAAATAATCTTCAATGAAACTGTGAAAGTGTATGTAGATGATATATTAGATTGCCAGGTGTCCGAGGATCAAAGGCACCACATTCCACCAAATATAATTAGAAGATGTATGTAGAAAACAAAGGGATTTTTAAGGTGCCACAATTAACAAAACCAATTAAAAAAATATGTAGCGGGTACTTACTTTCCCGGGTGCATTTTTTGAATTTAGCTGTGACCTCAGTGCTATGTTCCTTGCGGTTCCCTAGGTGACGCTGTCACCGTGGCAGGGGGGGATATATATCACTGTGTGCCGAGGTCCTTTTTGTCCTCTCTCGGCGGCGGTATGGTGGGGCGGGGAACCCGCCGGGCTTGCTGGGAGAGGAGATAAAAGGGGCCGGCCATCTTGGTCACGGGGTCTTCGTCCCAAGCACCTTCAGCTTGCGGACGTGGGTTCGTGCCCGTCCTCTAGGAGGCCTCGGCCTAGAGGACCACCGGAGATCGTGTTCCACCCCAGGCACCTTCAGCCCTGGGATGAGGTACTTGCAAGAAGGTCCGGAGCTCAGTGCCCAACACTGAGTTCCGCGAGGGAAGGGTCCTAAGGCACTTCGGGATGTGTAGCGCCTGCCCCTCTCCTCTCTCCGTGCGGCTCGCACTGTCTCTTGTCTAGGGGTATCTGGTAGGGTGGAGAGAGAGAGAGCGGGTGGGCTACGCCTAGCCTCCACCACGTGTAGAATACCGGTGGTATCAGCAATGTCTCATTTACCTTCGGGTCTGTGTTGTGCACCCGGATCCTCCCTCCAAGAGTCACCATGAACTTCGTCCGCCAGGAATTGAGCCTCACACCATTAAAGTCCAACACTCCTTTATTAGAACACACCGTACAGGGACTCCCTTGATAGATAGAACAGAAAAGGAGGTGTGAGTGTGAATAGGCCCAGACACAAATTCGATCCTCCACTCTCCTCCTGGAGAGTGGGATATGGTCTCCGCACGAGGTAAAGGGGATCCTTCTGGACGGTCTCCGACAAGAGACTCACCCGTCACCGGCAGTCTGCTGCACCGGGTCTTCAAGTGAGGAGCTCTCCCCGGTCCATTGCGTCTTACTCAGATTCAGGCCTCCATCCCGAAGTGCCTTAGGACCCTTCCCTCGCGGAACTCAGTGTTGGGCACTGAGCTCCGGACCTTCTTGCAAGTACCTCATCCCAGGGCTGAAGGTGCCTGGGGTGGAACACGATCTCCGGTGGTCCTCTAGGCCGAGGCCTCCTAGAGGACGGGCACGAACCCACGTCCGCAAGCTGAAGGTGCTTTGGACGAAGACCCCGTGACCAAGATGGCCGGCCCCTTTTATCTTCTCTCCCAGCAAGCCCGGCGGGTTCCCCGCCCCACCATACCGCCGCCGAGAGAGGACAAAAAGGACCTCGGCACACAGTGATATTCATCCCCCCCTGCCACGGTGACAGCGTCACCTAGTGAACCGCAAGGAACATAGCACTGAGGTCACAGCTAAATTCAAAAAATGCACCCAGGAAAGTAAGTACCCGCTACACTCTCCCCCCTGTCTTTTGACACTGGACCCCAGTGTCTGGAGTGAATCACGCCCTCAACGGCTGACACAATCCAATCCAGAAACCAACTAACAATTTAAAAAAACAAAAATTTTTTTAGGAAGCTATCCTAACAGCGAAGTTTGTGTCTGAGCCCCTGCAACAAAAGTGGAGTGAAAGACAACATTTAAAACATAAAATCACATTCCAACATTATACTTTTCCCTCCCATCCTAACTAAGAACCACCCCAGGTTCCATAATCTTGACTGGACGCTCTCCTGCAGAGGGAAGAGAAAGAAACAATAAAACCCTGACATATGTGTGTGTGTGAGAGAAAAAGAAACTCCTCCGAAGAGAAATATCTTTTCCTCCAGTGTGAGTGTGTACAATGTGTAACGTTGCACAAGACTGCCACCTGGTGACAGCCTCGCGGTAACTGCACCCGTTGAACCATCTTTTATTTTCTTGCTGCTTGATTCCGGGCCCTATCTACCCCAAAGTCTGCAACTTCTCACCAGAGAGGAAAGAACAACAACTGGAACAGTTCTTCCTTGGAATGACACAAGCACCCCTCTTGCGGGGCAAACACTGATGATAGCACCAACAAGAAAGTCAAACAGCAAAGTTCAGGGGGTGCAAGGTCCTTTTGAAACAAAGCAAACAAATGGAGTCTCTTTCTCCTCAGAGGTAGAAGCGGGGATGGGGCAGGACAAGAGGCTTCAAATGCCGGTCCATGGTCTCCAAATGGTCCTCCACATCTTCCCCTTCTTTGCGTCGGATCAACACTTTATCTGCATGGATGTGTCTTCCCAACATCCACTCTGCCTTACAGTCTTTGAACCGCTGAGATGTCTTGGGAGAGCATGTCAAATACCTGCGGGCGTGTGGGACCTTAAGGTGGGTCCACACAAAGTCATTATACCAGCGCTCTCGGTACACCTCCACTTTGTAGAGTAACTCCTTGGAGAGGTACGGATATTCCCACCCGTAGTCAGCAGCGACTTTCTGGCAGAAGAGTCTCTGAAGCCTTGACAGCGGAGGCATTGTGGCTCTGTCCCCTTCGCCGGGCAAAACTATAGAGTCCGGGTGGCGAGGGGCCTTGACCACTTCTGGTTGGGGCATAGGTGCCCGTAGTATCAACTTCTGTTCCCCAGTACCTGATGCAGGTGGCACCGGAGATGCAGATGTGGGCTGGGGACAGGACCCTTGTTCAGGCGCTGGAGCCTCCACCCGGGGCGTACTCTCCCCCGTGGACATGGGTGAATCTCGAGGCCTTCGGAACGAAGCTAGCGGCACTTTGTCCCAGCCCTTTTCTGCAAACAGTTCGTCAATGGCTGTGTCAACTCCCACATCAGAGAGCGACTCCAGATCCGAAGTATCACACTCCTCCGCGGGTATGTAGCCCGTTGTAGAGACAGAGCTAACACCTCCCGCGGACATACTGGGCCATGCCTTCCCGGCATCTCCGCCCATACACCAAGTCTCTTTGCCCGGCTTACCTCGGCCTTTACTTGAAGCGGGACGTCCGGAACACTCGTCAACGGATCCGTCTATGCCTGGCGTAAGCTGGCGAGAGGGTCCGCCACCAACGCTGGTCGGGGCCACCACGCTGGTTCTCTTCTTCGGTGGCGGACGCTGTGAGACAGTGGTGACTGAGTCAGCATCCTCGGATTTCTCCCGTTGATTTTTAACGACCTCCTCCGCGGTCGCTGCAGTGTGCGCTGGGATGGCTTTTACAGCAGTAATTCCTCCTTTGCGAGTAGTGTTACCTAAAGCCCGGCCTGGGTAGATGGTTCTCGGCCTGTCTACTGCCGGATCCACCTCGAACAGGAACTCCCCACAGGCCTCACATTGTCCGAAGGGCTTCAGGTGGCACACCAGTCCCGAGCACCCGGGACAAATTACACCCAGGGCCTCTACGTCCATGCACGAGTACAGGGCGAATCGACCCCTTGGCTTCAGCCGGATCCCGGTATCCGTTATCGGAGCAGCAGCAGTCATCGTGGTAGTAGCAGGGTGAACTGGAATCCATGAGGTATGTCCAAACATGGTGACTTGTTGCTGGTCCATCGCATACTGCAGAGTTTTCGCGCCAATGTCCCACGTGTAGCCCTCTCACGTATTGGACTCCTCCCCTTTGCTCCAGTTCGCGGGCTTTCTTCACTTTCTTTGGTTGAGCCACGCCCACGAACTAAGCGGCGGGGGTTGTGTCTGTTGGCGCAGTGCAATTAGAAGCCCCCACGTGTAGTACCTCACACGGCTGGGCCTCCCCCCGTTCACCGCTCTTCCTGCGCGGGCCTTTCCCTTGTCTAGGGTCAATTCCACGACTTCGAGCAGGGCTGCACTTTGGCCTATTCAGTTAACTCATCCAGCAGACTTGTTCCATACTGTGATGCACAACACAATACCGGACCCGAGCCCCCACGTGTAGCGCCTGCCCCTCTCCTCTCTCCGTGCGGCTCGCACTGTCTCTTGTCTAGGGGTATCTGGTAGGGTGGAGAGAGAGAGAGCGGGTGGGCTACGCCTAGCCTCCACCACGTGTAGAATACCGGTGGTATCAGCAATGTCTCATTTACCTTCGGGTCTGTGTTGTGCACCTGGATCCTCCCTCCAAGAGTCACTATGAACTTCGTCCGCCAGGAATTGAGCCTCACACCATTAAAGTCCAACACTCCTTTATTAGAACACACCGTACAGGGACTCCCTTGATAGATAGAACAGAAAAGGAGGTGTGAGTGTGAATAGGCCCAGACACAAATTCGATCCTCCACTCTCCTCCTGGAGAGTGGGATATGGTCTCCGCACGAGGTAAAGGGGATCCTTCTGGACGGTCTCCGACAAGAGACTCACCCGTCACCGGCAGTCTGCTGCACCGGGTCTTCGAGTGAGGAGCTCTCCCCGGTCCATTGCGTCTTACTCAGATTCAGGCCTCCATCCCGAAGTGCCTTAGGACCCTTCCCTCGCGGAACTCAGTGTTGGGCACTGAGCTCCGGACCTTCTTGCAAGTACCTCATCCCAGGGCTGAAGGTGCCTGGGGTGGAACACGATCTCCGGTGGTCCTCTAGGCCGAGGCCTCCTAGAGGACGGGCACGAACCCACGTCCGCAAGCTGAAGGTGCTTGGGACGAAGACCCCGTGACCAAGATGGCCGGCCCCTTTTATCTCCTCTCCCAGCAAGCCCGGCGGGTTCCCCGCCCCACCATACCGCCGCCGAGAGAGGACAAAAAGGACCTCGGCACACAGTGATATTCATCCCCCCCTGCCACAGTGACAGCGTCACCTAGTGAACCGCAACGAACATAGCACTGAGGTCACAGCTAAATTAAAAAAATGCACCCGGGAAAGTAAGTACCCGCTACACTCTCCCCCCTGTCTTTTGACACTGGACCCCAGTGTCTGGAGTGAATCACGCCCTCAACGGCTGACACAATCCAATCCAGAAACCAACTAACAATTTAAAAAAACAAAATTTTTTTTAGGAAGCTATCCTAACAGCGAAGTTTGTGTCTGAGCCCCTGCAACAAAAGTGGAGTGAAAGACAACATTTAAAACATAAAATCACATTCCAACATTATACTTTTCCCTCCCATCCTAACTAAGAACCACCCCAGGTTCCATAATCTTGACTGGACGCTCTCCTGCAGAGGGAAGAGAAAGAAACAATAAAACCCTGACACATGTGTGTGTGTGAGAGAAAAAGAAACTCCTCCGAAGAGAAATATCTTTTCCTCCAGTGTGAGTGTGTACAATGTGTAACGTTGCACAAGACTGCCACCTGGTGACAGCCTCGCGGTAACTGCACCCGTTGAACCATCTTTTCTTTTCTTGCTGCTTGATTCCGGGCCCTATCTACCCCAAAGTCTGCAACTTCTCACCGGAGAGGAAAGAACAACAACTGGAACAGTTCTTCCTTGGAATGACACAAGCACCCCTCTTGCGGGGCAAACACTGATGATAGCACCAACAAGAAAGTCAAACAGCAAAGTTCAGGGGGTGCAAGGTCCTTTTGAAACAAAGCAAACAAATGGAGTCTCTTTCTCCTCAGAGGTAGAAGCGGGGATGGGGCAGGACAAGAGGCTTCAAATGCCGGTCCATGGTCTCCAAATGGTACTCCACATCTTCCCCTTCTTTGCGTTGGATCAACACTTTATCTGCATGGATGTGTCTTCCCAACATCCACTCTGCCTTACAGTCTTTGAACCGCTGAGATGTCTTGGGAGAGCATGTCAAATACCCGCGGGCGTGTGGGACCTTAAGGTGGGTCCACACAAAGTCATTATACCAGCGCTCTCGGTACACCTCCACTTTGTAGAGTAACTCCTTGGAGAGGTACGGATATTCCCACCCGTAGTCAGCAGCGACTTTCTGGCAGAAGAGTCTCTGAAGCCTTGACAGCGGAGGCATTGTGGCTCTGTCCCCTTCGCCGGGCAAAACTATAGAGTCCGGGTGGCGAGGGGCCTTGACCACTTCTGGTTGGGGCATAGGTGCCCGTAGTATCAACTTCTGTTCCCCAGTACCTAATGCAGGTGGCACCGGAGATGCAGATGTGGGCTGGGGACAGGACCCTTGTTCAGGCGCTGGAGCCTCCACCCGGGGCGTACTCTCCCCCGTGGACATGGGTGAATCTCGAGGCCTTCGGAACGAAGCTAGCGGCACTTTGTCCCAGCCCTTTTCTGCAAACAGTTCGTCAATGGCTGTGTCATCTCCCACATCAGAGAGCGACTCCAGATCCGAAGTATCACACTCCTCCGCGGGTATGTAGCCCGTTGTAGAGACAGAGCTAACACCTCCCGCGGACATACTGGGCCATGCCTTCCCGGCATCTCCGCCCATACACCAAATCTCTTTGCCCGGCTTACCTCGGCCTTTACTTGAAGCGGGACGTCCAGAACACTCGTCAACGGATCCGTCTATGCCTGGCGTAAGCTGGCGAGAGAGTCCGCCACCACCGCTGGTCGGGGCCACCACGCTGGTTCTCTTCTTCGGTGGTGGACGCTGTGAGACAGTGGTGACCGAGTCAGCATCCTCAGATTTCTCCCGTTGATTTTTAACGACCTCCTCCGCGGTCGCTGCAGTGTGCGCTGGGATGGCTTTTACAGCAGTAATTCCTCCTTTGCGAGTAGTGTTACCTAGAGCCCGGCCTGGGTAGATGGTTCTCGGCCTGTCTACTGCCGGATCCACCTCGAACAGGAACTCCCCACAGGCCTCACATTGTCCGAAGGGCTTCAGGTGGCACACCAGTCCCGAGCACCCGGGACAAATTACACCCAGGGCCTCTACGTCCATGCACGAGTACAGGGCGAATCGACCCCTTGGCTTCAGCCGGATCCCGGTATCCGTTATCGGAGCAGCAGCAGTCATCGTGGTAGTAGCAGGGTGAACTGGAATCCATGAAGTATGTCCAAACATGGTGACTTGTTGCTGGTCCATCGCATACTGCAGAGTTTTCGCGCCAATGTCCCACGTGTAGCCCTCTCACGTATTGGACTCCTCCCCTTTGCTCCAGTTCGCGGGCTTTCTTCACTTTCTTTGGTTGAGCCACGCCCACGAACTAAGCGGTGGGGGTTGTGTCTGTTGGCGCAGTGCAATTAGAAGCCCCCACATGTAGTACCTCACACGGCTGGGCCTCCCCCCGTTCACCGCTCTTCCTGCGCGGGCCTTTCCCTTGTCTAGGGTCAATTCCACGACTTCGAGCAGGGCTGCACTTTGGCCTATTCAGTTAACTCATCCAGCAGACTTGTTCCATACTGTGATGCACAACACAATACCGGACCCGAGCCCCCACGTGTAGCGCCTGCCCCTCTCCTCTCTCCGTGCGGCTCGCACTGTCTCTTGTCTAGGGGTATCTGGTAGGGTGGAGAGAGAGAGAGCGGGTGGGCTACGCCTAGCCTCCACCACGTGTAGAATACCGGTGGTATCAGCAATGTCTCATTTACCTTCGGGTCTGTGTTGTGCACCCGGATCCTCCCTCCAAGAGTCACCATGAACTTCGTCCGCCAGGAATTGAGCCTCACACCATTAAAGTCCAACACTCCTTTATTAGAACACACCGTACAGGGACTCCCTTGATAGATAGAACGGAAAAGGAGGTGTGAGTGTGAATAGGCCCAGACACAAATTCGATCCTCCACTCTCCTCCTGGAGAGTGGGATATGGTCTCCGCACGAGGTAAAGGGGATCCTTCTGGACGGTCTCCGACAAGAGACTCACCCGTCACCGGCAGTCTGCTGCACCAGGTCTTTGAGTGAGGAGCTCTCCCCGGTCCATTGCGTCTTACTCAGATTCAGGCCTCCATCCCGAAGTGTCTTAGGACCCTTCCCTCGCGGAACTCAGTGTTGGGCACTGAGCTCCGGACCTTCTTGCAAGTACCTCATCCCAGGGCTGAAGGTGCCTGGGGTGGAACACGATCTCCGGTGGTCCTCTAGGCCGAGGCCTCCTAGAGGACGGGCACGAACCCACGTCCGCAAGCTGAAGGTGCTTGGGACGAAGACCCCGTGACCAAGATGGCCGGCCCCTTTTATCTCCTCTCCCAGCAAGCCCGGCGGGTTCCCCGCCCCACCATACCGCCGCCGAGAGAGGACAAAAAGGACCTCGGCACACAGTGATATTCATCCCCCCCTGCCACGGTGACAGCGTCACCTAGTGAACCGCAAGGAACATAGCACTGAGGTCACAGCTAAATTCAAAAAATGCACCCGGGAAAGTAAGTACCCACTACAAATATATAAAATTCAATTTTAATATATAAATGTTAAAAGCAACATATTTTTTTTAAATTGGTTATGTTACTTGTGGCACCTTAAAGTGGAGCTCCACTCAAAAGGGGAAGCTCCCTTTGTTTGCTTCCTCCCCCCTCCGCTGCCATATTTGGCACTTTTCGGGGGGGGAGTGGGCACATATTTTTGACAGGTATCCATCCCACTTCTAGGAGACCATACTAGGGGGGGGGGGGGGTGGAGCTCCGCTTTATAAATCCCTTTGTTTTCTACATATGTCTTTTGATTGTATGTAGTTGATATTCATGCCAACATCTGAAGATATAAATTTGCGGTATTTAAACTTCACCCCATTGTCTTAATCCCAGCACCAAGGGTTCACATATTGAAAGCCATGCCCATGAAGCAAAGCCCTACCCCCTGGTCTGTATTAATAAAACACTGGCAATATGTGACCCAATGAAGAAAAAAGATTCAGTTGATTTTAGCATTGAATGGGTGAAACTGATGGCTAGTATGCGGAAATCATTGCGTTCAATAGCTAGCAGTGATCAATAGCACAAAAGGAGGCTTTCAAACACATTACAAAATATGTTTACAGCTGATATCTTATTATTTCCTTCTCTGTTCAGCAAAAGGAAAAAAGCTTTTACCACATGTACCACATCCATGTGTAGGACAAACTCAAATCATTCAAGGACAGCTAGAAGTTTCACTTCCTATCATTCTTCTTGAGAAATCTACTCATGTACGTCTACCGTAAGTGCACAATTATCCAGCTAGAATTTTCAGCTTTAGCTCACAGTAACTTCTTGATACTCTAAGGAATAAGACACAAAGCTTTCTAGCTATAAGACAGCTGGCTAAAGTGAATGTGATCATTAGTCCACATATATAATAATTGTATTTTTACAAAATAGGTACCTAGTTTTGTGTATCCTTCATTAACCTATATTGCAAATTGCACTGCAATGTGTTTTTTTTTTTACAAGTAGCACTAAAATACAGAACTCCAAAAGTGTTAGTAATTAGTAGTTAGTATTTAAAAAAACAAAATATCTTTCAGAGAAATTGAAGACTTCCTCTTTTTGAGGTCCCCGTGACTCCAATGACTCAAGACAAGCAACTGCTCAGAGCTCTGTTTGCAGGGAAATGCTTTTTCTTCGCTTTGTTTATACCTGTGGATTAGGGATGAGCTTCGTGTTCGAGTCGAACATACGTTCGACTCGAACATCGGCTGTTCGATCGTTCGACGAAGATCGAACGATTTGGGCCGTTCGCGCCAAATTCGAGTGACGCGAACGGCCCACAATGCACTACGCCATCGCAGTGTCATCCAGGCGCTGTGATTGGCCAAGCATGCACTGTGACCCCGCATGCTTGGCCAATCACAGCGCCGGCAGCGAGGAGAGCAATGATTGGCCACAGGCAGGATGCCTGTGGCCAATTATTGCTGAGGGTGTTTAGTACACGCCCCACACTATAAAAGGCCGCCAGCACGGCGGCCTAGTGTAGTGTGTTCCGGAGCAGGGATAGAGCAGCATAGGCAGGGACAGTGACTGTTATTTCTTTCTTGCTTAACCTGGATTCCTTTAGTTTAGGGAAAGAGAAGGATAGGTAGGGAGAGTGTCAGTGTGTTTTGTGCTTGTGCTATAGTGTGCTTAAAAAAAACATTTATTCTAGGGACAGAAAACTGTAGGTAGGGACAGTGTCAGTTTCTTTCACTCTGCAAGTCCTTGTTTCCAGGGACCTGGAAGGACAGTGAGTGAATTGTCCTTGTGCTATATTGTGCTTAAAAAAACATTTATTCTAGGGACAGAAAACTGTAGGTAGGGAGAGTGTCAGTTTCTTTCACTCTGCAAGTCCTTGTTTCCAGGGACCTGGAAGGACAGTGAGTGAATTGTCCTTGTGCTATATTGTGCTTAAAAAAAACATTTATTCTAGGGACAGAAAACTGTAGGTAGGGAGAGTGTCAGTTTATTTCACTCTGCAAGTCCTTGTTTCCAGGGACCTGTAAGGACAGTGAGTGAATTGTCCTTGTGCTATATTGTGATTAAAAAAAACATTTTTTCTAGGGACAGAAAACTGTAGGTAGGGAGAGTGTTTTTTTTCTTTCACTCTGCAAGTCCTTGTTTCCAGGGACCTGTAAGGACAGTGAGTGAATTGTCCTTGTGCTATATTGTGATTAAAAAAAACATTTTTTCTAGGGACAGAAAACTGTAGGTAGGGAGAGTGTTTTTTTTCTTTCACTCTGCAAGTCCTTGTTTCCAGGGACCTGGAAGGACAGTGAGTGAATTGTCCTTGTGCTATATTGTGCTTAAAAAAACATTTATTCTAGGGACAGAAAACTGTAGGTAGGGAGAGTGTCAGTTTATTTCACTCTGCAAGTCCTTGTTTCCAGGGACCTGTAAGGACAGTGAGTGAATTGTCCTTGTGCTATATTGTGATTAAAAAAAACATTTTTTCTAGGGACAGAAAACTGTAGGTAGGGAGAGTGTTTTTTTTCTTTCACTCTGCAAGTCCTTGTTTCCAGGGACCTGGAAGGACAGTGAGTGAATTGTCCTTGTGCTATATTGTGCTTAAAAAAAACATTTATTCTAGGGACAGAAAACTGTAGGTAGGGAGAGTGTCAGTTTATTTCACTCTGCAAGTCCTTGTTTCCAGGGACCTGTAAGGACAGTGAGTGAATTGTCCTTGTGCTATATTGTGATTAAAAAAAACATTTTTTCTAGGGACAGAAAACTGTAGGTAGGGAGAGTGTTTTTTTCCTTTCACTCTGCAAGTCCTTGTTTCCAGGGACCTGTAAGGACAGTGAGTGAATTGTCCTTGTGCTATATTGTGCTTAAAAAAAACATTTATTCTAGGGACAGAAAACTGTAGGTAGGGAGAGTGTCAGTTTATTTCACTCTGCAAGTCCTTGTTTCCAGGGACCTGTAAGGACAGTGAGTGAATTGTCCTTGTGCTATATTGTGATTAAAAAAAACATTTTTTCTAGGGACAGAAAACTGTAGGTAGGGAGAGTGTTTTTTTCCTTTCACTCTGCAAGTCCTTGTTTCCAGGGACCTGTAAGGACAGTGAGTGAATTGTCCTTGTGCTATATTGTGCTTAAAAAAAACATTTATTCTAGGGACAGAAAACTGTAGGTAGGGAGAGTGTCAGTTTATTTCACTCTGCAAGTCCTTGTTTCCAGGGACCTGTAAGGACAGTGAGTGAATTGTCCTTGTGCTATATTGTGATTAAAAAAAACATTTTTTCTAGGGACAGAAAACTGTAGGTAGGGAGAGTGTTTTTTTTCTTTCACTCAGCAAGTCCTTGTTTCCAGGGACCTGGAAGGACAGTGAGTGAATTGTCCTTGTGCTATATTGTGATTAAAAAAAACATTTTTTCTAGGGACAGAAAACTGTAGGTAGGGAGAGTGTTTTTTTTCTTTCACTCTGCAAGTCCTTGTTTCCAGGGACCTGTAAGGACAGTGAGTGAATTGTCCTTGTGCTATATTGTGCTTAAAAAAAACATTTATTCTAGGGACAGAAAACTGTAGGTAGGGAGAGTGTCAGTTTATTTCACTCTGCAAGTCCTTGTTTCCAGGGACCTGTAAGGACAGTGAGTGAATTGTCCTTGTGCTATATTGTGCTTAAAAAAAACATTTATTCTAGGGACAGAAAACTGTAGGTAGGGAGAGTGTCAGTTTATTTCACTCTGCAAGTCCTTGTTTCCAGGGACCTGTAAGGACAGTGAGTGAATTGTCCTTGTGCTATATTGTGATTAAAAAAAACATTTTTTCTAGGGACAGAAAACTGTAGGTAGGGAGAGTGTTTTTTTTCTTTCACTCTGCAAGTCCTTGTTTCCAGGGACCTGTAAGGACAGTGAGTGAATTGTCCTTGTGCTATATTGTGCTTAAAAAAAAACATTTATTCTAGGGACAGAAAACTGTAGGTAGGGAGAGTGTCAGTTTATTTCACTCTGCAAGTCCTTGTTTCCAGGGACCTGTAAGGACAGTGAGTGAATTGTCCTTGTGCTATATTGTGATTAAAAAAAACATTTTTTCTAGGGACAGAAAACTGTAGGTAGGGAGAGTGTCAGTTTATTTCACTCTGCAAGTCCTTGTTTCCAGGGACCTGTAAGGACAGTGAGTGAATTGTCCTTGTGCTATATTGTGCTTAAAAAAAACATTTATTCTAGGGACAGAAAACTGTAGGTAGGGAGAGTGTCAGTTTATTTCACTCTGCAAGTCCTTGTTTCCAGGGACCTGTAAGGACAGTGAGTGAATTGTCCTTGTGCTATATTGTGATTAAAAAAAACATTTATTCTAGGGACAGAAAACTGTAGGTAGGGAGAGTGTTTTTTTCCTTTCACTCTGCAAGTCCTTGTTTCCAGGGACCTGTAAGGACAGTGAGTGAATTGTCCTTGTGCTATATTGTGCTTAAAAAAAACATTTATTCTAGGGACAGAAAACTGTAGGTAGGGAGAGTGTCAGTTTATTTCACTCTGCAAGTCCTTGTTTCCAGGGACCTGTAAGGACAGTGAGTGAATTGTCCTTGTGCTATATTGTGATTAAAAAAAACATTTTTTCTAGGGACAGAAAACTGTAGGTAGGGAGAGTGTTTTTTTTCTTTCACTCTGCAAGTCCTTGTTTCCAGGGACCTGGAAGGACAGTGAGTGAATTGTCCTTGTGCTATATTGTGATTAAAAAAAACATTTTTTCTAGGGACAGAAAACTGTAGGTAGGGAGAGTGTTTTTTTTCTTTCACTCTGCAAGTCCTTGTTTCCAGGGACCTGTAAGGACAGTGAGTGAATTGTCCTTGTGCTATATTGTGCTTAAAAAAAACATTTATTCTAGGGACAGAAAACTGTAGGTAGGGAGAGTGTCAGTTTATTTCACTCTGCAAGTCCTTGTTTCCAGGGACCTGTAAGGACAGTGAGTGAATTGTCCTTGTGCTATATTGTGCTTAAAAAAAACATTTATTCTAGGGACAGAAAACTGTAGGTAGGGAGAGTGTCAGTTTATTTCACTCTGCAAGTCCTTGTTTCCAGGGACCTGTAAGGACAGTGAGTGAATTGTCCTTGTGCTATATTGTGATTAAAAAAAACATTTTTTCTAGGGACAGAAAACTGTAGGTAGGGAGAGTGTTTTTTTTCTTTCACTCTGCAAGTCCTTGTTTCCAGGGACCTGTAAGGACAGTGAGTGAATTGTCCTTGTGCTATATTGTGCTTAAAAAAAGGGATTTTTATAACAGCTTACCTGTAAAATCCTTTTCTTGGAGTACATCACGGGACACAGAGCGACTTAGTCATTACTAATGGGTTATATAGTTTACCTTCAGGTGTTGGCACTGGCCAATTCCAAACCGGAAGTACCCTCCCCTATATAAGCCCCTCCCACCCGGGAGCACCTCAGTTTTGTAGCCAAGCAATAAGTGTCCCAAAAAGAGGGGTGGGAGCTCTGTGTCCCGTGATGTACTCCAAGAAAAGGATTTTACAGGTAAGCTGTTATAAAAATCCCTTTTTCTTTTTCGTACATCACGGGACACAGAGCGACTTAGTCATTACTAATGGGACGTCCCAAAGCAATGCCAAATGAGGGGGGGGGTACATAAGCTGGGCGCCATCAGGCATGAGGATCTTTTGCGGCCTGCAACACACTGCGCCCAAAGGCGACATCCTCCTGACTTCTAACGTCTACCTGATAGAATCTAGTAAACGTGTGTACCGAAGACCATGTTGCGGCCTTACATACTTGAGCCAGGGAGGCCTGGTGATGCACTGCCCATGAAGTTCCAACCGCTCTTGTGGAGTGCGCCCTAACTTTGAACGGAGGCGGTCTCTTTCTCAAGCCATAGGCTTGTATTATGACCTGTCGAATCCACTTGGCTAAAGTAGATTTTGATGCTGCCTGACCCCTTCTGGGGCCTTCCGGCAGAACAAACAAAGAATCCGTTCTGCGAATCTGAGCAGTGGCTTTTAGATAAGCTTTAACTGCTCTTACCACATCCAAAGAATGTAATAACTTTTCCTCTACTGAGCTAGGTTTGGGGAAAAAAGAAGGAAGAACCACATCTTGGTTCAAATGAAACCTCGATACCACCTTAGGAAGAAAGGCTGGATGAGGACGTAATACTACTCTGTCCTTATGGACAACCAGATATGGCTCCTTACAGGACATAGCTGCTAATTCCGACACTCTTTTAGCCGAACAAATGGCTACTAAGAAAACCAATTTCCTGGTGAGAAGAACCAAGGAAATGTGTTGTAATGGTTCAAACGGTTGTTCCTGTAGAACCGACAGAACCAGGTTTAAGTCCCAAGGACATATGGGAATACTAACCGGAGGGCTAATACGCATCACTCCTTGTATAAAGGCTTTGACTAGTGAATGCGAAGCCAAGGGCCTTTGAAAAAATATTGACAAGGCCGAAATCTGACCCTTGATAGTACTCAAGGCCAGCTTCCTATCTACAGCCCACTGTAGGAAGTCCAGAATCCTCCCTATCATGTACTTACGTGGATGCCATTTCTTGGTCTCACACCACGTAATGTACGCTTTCCAGATCCTATAATAGATCTGCCTGGATACCGGTTTCCTGGCATTGATCATGGTAGATACCACAGAATTAGAGAGCCCTCTCTTTTTCAGAATGTGGGCTTCAATAGCCAGGCCGTCAAACCTAGGGCTGGTAAGGAAGGGTGGTATATCGGTCCTTGCGACAGCAGGTCCGGACGAAGTGGGAGGGTCCAAGGACTCCTCACTGACATTTTTACAATCTCCGCGTACCATGCCCTTCGGGGCCACGCTGGAGCCACCAGAATCACTGGTTTCTTTTCTACCCTGATTCTGCGGAGTAATCGCGGTAACAATTGTGGCGGTGGGAATGCATATATCAGCTTGAACCGATCCCAAGGGAACACTAGGGCATCCGAGCCGCAAGCTAGGGGATCCCTTGTGCGAGACACAAACCTGTCCACCTTTGCGTTGAATCTGGATGCTAGCAGATCTACATCCGGTGTTCCCCACCGCTGGCATATTGCCTGGAAAACCTCGGGGTGAAGAGACCATTCCCCCGGGCATAATTGTTGGCGACTTAGAAAGTCCGCTCTCCAATTTTCCACTCCTGGGATGAAAACCGCAGATATGGCTGGGACATATCTTTCTGCCCACTCCAGGATGCAATTTGCTTCCTTCTGGGCTGCACGACTTTTGGTGCCACCCTGATGATTGATATATGCCACTGCCGTGGCATTGTCTGATTGAATTCTGACAGGGGACCCCTGGAGTTTGGATGTCCATGCTACTAGGGCATACCGGGCTGCTCGTATCTCTAAGAGATTGATGGGCAGGGCCTTTTCTGCTTCTGACCACCTGCCCTGGAGAGACCATTGCTCCAGCACTGCCCCCCAGCCGATGAGGCTGGCATCTGTAGTGACCACCTTCCAAGAAACCGGACTGAAGGGTTTCCCTCTTTCCAGATTCTGGGGCACCAACCACCAATGGAGGCTCTTGCGAACGGAAGGGGACAGGGACATTGGTAAGTCTAAAGCCTGAACTTTTTTGTTCCAGGCTGACAGTATGGCCCTTTGCAAATTCCTTGAATGGAATTGACCGTAGGGTACCGCTTCGAATGAAGCCACCATCTTTCCCAGCAGCCTCATGCAGAGACGTATGGATGGTTTTCTTTTTGTACCCACTAAGTGGGTCAAATTTCTTAAAGACGACACCTTCTCTGGAGGTAAGAAAATCTTTCTCTGATTTGAATCCAGCCTTAGCCCTAAGTATTCCAGACTTTTGACTGGTCTTAGAGCTGACTTGTCCCGGTTGATAATCCAACCGTGATATTCCAGATACTCGATTGTCTTGTGAATAGCTACTTCCAGCTTTTCCACTGAGTGGTCTATTAGTAGCAGGTCGTCTAGATATGCCATTATCGTTACACCCTGTGTTCTTAGATTGGCCAATAATGGGGCCAGAATTTTTGTGAACACTCGTGGTGCTGTGGCCAGACCGAACGGTAAGGCTCTGAACTGAAAATGGCGCCCTTCTACTGCAAAGCGTAGAAATTTCTGATGGGCCGGAAAGATGGGAATATGCAGATAAGCATCCCTTATGTCGATCGAGGCTAGCCATTCCTGCCCTTGTAGGGCGGTGGCCACTGATCGGATCGACTCCATCCGAAAAGTCCTGATATTTAGGAACTTGTTTAGCCCTTTTAGATTTAATATGGGCCTCACGTCCCCATTTGGTTTGGGGACTGTGAAAAGGTTCGAGTAAAACCCGAATCCGCTTTCTTCCAGGGGAACCTTCATGATTACCCCTTGGAGCAATAGTTGTTCTAGTGCCAGAAGGAGGGATCCTCTCTTTTGGGGATCTCTTGGCACATTTGACCTCATAAATTGGGCAGGAGGAGTGCCTTTTAACTCCAGCTTGTATCCCAGACTTACTGCGGAGAGCACCCATCTGTCTCTGATGGTGTCCCGCCAGGTCTCTGTGAACAACTGAAGTCTTCCCCCCACCCGATTGAGCGGGGGCAATACTTCATGCCTTAGGGGGAGGTTTTGTACCTCTCTTGATCCAGGGCTTCTTGTTACCCTGTGATTGTCCCTGATTTCTGCCCCCTGAATTTGACCGCGGAGGCCGTCGGAACTGCTTCACAGCCGATGTGCCCGGGACTGGAGAGGTAGGCCTCTTAAAAGAAGGACTTCTACCCTTGTTCTTAACCGGTAAGAGTGAACTTTTACCGGCAGAAATTTTCTGGATATATTTGTCCAGATCTTCTCCAAATAAGCGTTCTCCATGAAATGGGAAGCTAACCAGCAGTTTTTTACAGGGAGCTTCAGCAGACCAGTTTTTGAGCCACAGAAGCCTACGCATATGTACTATAGACAGCGTAAAGCGGGAGGCCTGTTGGATTGTATCCTTTATGGCGTCCACCGCAAAACACAAGGCTCTAGGCAGGTCAGCTAGGGCATGAGCCTGCTGATCTGGTAAGTCCCTTAAGACTTGTTTCAACTGATCTTTCACTGCTTGGCAGACTCCAATCGCTGCTACCGCAGGTTGTGTCACCATACTTGCTGTAGAGAAAGCAGATTTTAGTAAAGACTCCAATTTTTTATCTATTGGGTCTTTGAACATTGGAACATTATCTACTGGACATGTCAGTGATTTGTTAACAGAAGAGATGGCTGCGTCCACTATAGGGACCCTCCATTTTCTTATGAACTTATCCTCCATGGGATAGATCACCGGAAATCTCTTGGGGGGAGCAAATATTTTATCAGGATGCTCCCAATCCTGGTAAATAAGCCCTTCTAATAAAGGGTGGATTGGGAAGGAACAGACCGCCTGGGGAGCTTTTAGCGACCCCAGCGAGGAAACCGTAGTGGATGGTGGTTCCGCCAGAGGCATTTTAAATGCTGATCGGACCATGTTAGTCAGAGACTGAACCCATAATCTTTCAGCCTGAGAAGCTGAGAAAGGTTCTTCCACTGTTGATTCCTCTATAAGTGAATCAACCTCATCCTGATCCCCTTCAGGTAGGTCGATCTCTGTGTGGGGCTGTTCCTCCACTAACAGGCACTCTGAAGGAGGAGACGGAGATCGGACGCGCTTTTCCTGTGACAGGGAAGCAGCGATCAATGCTGTTAATCTCTCTTCCAATCCTCCCAGAGTTGAGGATAAAACCTCCTCTGTTATATATACAGGAGCAGGTGGACTGGGGACAGCCGCAGCACCAGGCATTCCTGCGGGGTTTCTACGGCTACTGACCTCTGCATTCTCAGGGGAGATTGGTGCAGTGCAAGCATGCCCAATATCCTCAGAGCCCGATGGAGACCCCTTTGGCTTCCTGGAAGATCTATTTCCGGAGCGTCTGGACGACATATCCTTTAAGCACAAAGCTGAGGTATTCCCGTCGTCATACACCAATTTTTGCTGGCAATAGTCTAACACAGGTGCTGCTATATACCAGCTGGTGTCCACTAAAGTGCCTTTCTATGGGGATGCCTGCATCAACCGCCTCTGTGTGCCACTGTTTGTTGCTAGCTCTGTTTGCATGCAGCTGACACTTGTACTGTGTCTTTTAACCATGCTGGGACGCCCGCACATGCGCAGAAGCGCCGCGGCGCGCATCGAGCGTCATCCACCCGCCCCGCCCCTTTTTTTTTCATAGGAGGCGCGTGCACGCGCCCGCGCGCGCGCCCGTGCGCCAATGGCGCCCTTTTCGAAAACCAACAGAGGACTAGGAGCCAGGGCCCTTTTTGCCGGAGGGCCTGTGCGGTGGATGAACGCAGCAACAGGGCAGAGGAAGTGGATTCCCTCAGAGAAACTTACCAGCTGCCTGGATCTTTTGAGTTGAGAAAACCAAAGATCCACATTTACAAGAAAAATGGACTACAGCGGCCTCTAGTGGTTTAACACAGGTACCGCGGTCCCTGTTTTTTTTTTTTTTTTTTCTTGACTACTATTAAAATTTTACATTTTCAGTAGTTATAGGCAAACACAGATATTTAGCGGGAATACCGTTAGGTAACAGACAGAAAGACAAATTAGGCTTGGGGGTCCCCCAATAGAACCAAGTTCCTGAGGGCCCCCACTTACCTGATCCCCGCCGCAGGACTTTGTTTGGTCCACAAAAGTCCAAACTTCACCTATCACGGCAGGCATTGTAATTAAACCTTCAGGGACCGGGTTCCCAAGGATTCCACTCCCCTGGACCTGTATAGCACCCTGCACAGACAGCGTCTTGGTCGTGGGTATGACCAGAGCTCTGGATCCCAGGGTCCAGCCCTCCTAAGAGAAGCATTACAGGCAAAACCTTGCTCTTCTGCTGCAAGGCCCGGGTACCGACCGTTTAGCTATGAAGCTTTTTTGGTGGGATCCGGAACAGCTTACTAAGGCCCAAAAGAACCTGTACGCAAGCCCAGTGAAAACACATGTTACTCTTTGGCCAACACCTTAGACACTGGCAAAAAACTGAGGTGCTCCCGGGTGGGAGGGGCTTATATAGGGGAGGGTACTTCCGGTTTGGAATTGGCCAGTGCCAACACCTGAAGGTAAACTATATAACCCATTAGTAATGACTAAGTCGCTCTGTGTCCCGTGATGTACGAAAAAGAAAAAACATTTATTCTAGGGACAGAAAACTGTAGGTAGGGAGAGTGTCAGTTTATTTCACTCTGCAAGTCCTTGTTTCCAGGGACCTGTAAGGACAGTGAGTGAATTGTCCTTGTGCTATATTGTGATTAAAAAAAACATTTTTTCTAGGGACAGAAAACTGTAGGTAGGGAGAGTGTCAGTTTATTTCACTCTGCAAGTCCTTGTTTCCAGGGACCTGTAAGGACAGTGAGTGAATTGTCCTTGTGCTATATTGTGCTTAAAAAAAACATTTATTCTAGGGACAGAAAACTGTAGGTAGGGAGAGTGTCAGTTTATTTCACTCTGCAAGTCCTTGTTTCCAGGGACCTGTAAGGACAGTGAGTGAATTGTCCTTGTGCTATATTGTGCTTAAAAAAAACATTTATTCTAGGGACAGAAAACTGTAGGTAGGGAGAGTGTCAGTTTATTTCACTCTGCAAGTCCTTGTTTCCAGGGACCTGTAAGGACAGTGAGTGAATTGTCCTTGTGCTATATTGTGATTAAAAAAAACATTTTTTCTAGGGACAGAAAACTGTAGGTAGGGAGAGTGTTTTTTTTCTTTCACTCTGCAAGTCCTTGTTTCCAGGGACCTGTAAGGACAGTGAGTGAATTGTCCTTGTGCTATATTGTGCTTAAAAAAAACATTTATTCTAGGGACAGAAAACTGTAGGTAGGGAGAGTGTCAGTTTATTTCACTCTGCAAGTCCTTGTTTCCAGGGACCTGTAAGGACAGTGAGTGAATTGTCCTTGTGCTATATTGTGATTAAAAAAAACATTTTTTCTAGGGACAGAAAACTGTAGGTAGGGAGAGTGTCAGTTTATTTCACTCTGCAAGTCCTTGTTTCCAGGGACCTGTAAGGACAGTGAGTGAATTGTCCTTGTGCTATATTGTGCTTAAAAAAAACATTTATTCTAGGGACAGAAAACTGTAGGTAGGGAGAGTGTCAGTTTATTTCACTCTGCAAGTCCTTGTTTCCAGGGACCTGTAAGGACAGTGAGTGAATTGTTCTTGTGCTATATTGTGATTAAAAAAAACATTTTTTCTAGGGACAGAAAACTGTAGGTAGGGAGAGTGTCAGTTTATTTCACTCTGCAAGTCCTTGTTTCCAGGGACCTGTAAGGACAGTGAGTGAATTGTTCTTGTGCTATATTGTGATTAAAAAAAACATTTTTTCTAGGGACAGAAAACTGTAGGTAGGGAGAGTGTTTTTTTTCTTTCACTCTGCAAGTCCTTGTTTCCAGGGACCTGTAAGGACAGTGAGTGAATTGTCCTTGTGCTATATTGTGCTTAAAAAAAACATTTATTCTAGGGACAGAAAACTGTAGGTAGGGAGAGTGTCAGTTTATTTCACTCTGCAAGTCCTTGTTTCCAGGGACCTGTAAGGACAGTGAGTGAATTGTCCTTGTGCTATATTGTGCTTAAAAAAAACATTTATTCTAGGGACAGAAAACTGTAGGTAGGGAGAGTGTCAGTTTATTTCACTCTGCAAGTCCTTGTTTCCAGGGACCTGTAAGGACAGTGAGTGAATTGTTCTTGTGCTATATTGTGATTAAAAAAAACATTTTTTCTAGGGACAGAAAACTGTAGGTAGGGAGAGTGTTTTTTTTCTTTCACTCTGCAAGTCCTTGTTTCCAGGGACCTGTAAGGACAGTGAGTGAATTGTCCTTGTGCTATATTGTGCTTAAAAAAAACATTTATTCTAGGGACAGAAAACTGTAGGTAGGGAGAGTGTCAGTTTCTTTCACTGTGAAAGTCCTTGTTTCAAGGGACAGAGAAGGACACCTGAAGGTAGCCCTTATTGCTTTTTTCCCATCTCCCTGCAGGCCATCTATTAGAATGTCTGGAAGGCAAACAAGGAGAGGCAGACAGTCAGGAGGCAATAAAAGAGGGCAAGCAGGCTCTGTGTCTGGGGGCAACAGTGCTGGTCGTGGACGCGGTGCATTGTCATCAGCACATGGCCATGGGACACGCTTGTCCTTCTTTTCGGCAGCTGGACATGTTGAGCCACATCATGCCGAAGACTTGGTAGAGTGGATGACCAAGCCCTCCTCCTCCTCTTCATCCTCTCTCACCCAGGCTCAGGGTACTGGAAAAGCAGCTGCCAAAGCGTCGTCTTCCCTGGTATCAATGTCAGACAAATCATCAGTCACTCCTTCCCTAGACCCACCATGTCCTCCTCCTGAGGAGTCCCCCGAACTGTTTCAGCACAGTGTTGGGTACATGCTCCAGGAGGATGCCCAGCGTTTCGAAGGGTCTGATGATGAAACCCAGCTAGAGGAAGGCAGTAGCGTGAGAGCAGACAGAGGGGATGCTCAAGAAGGACACCAATCTGGCAGTCATGTTCCAGCAGCTGCAGCATACTGCCAGATTGGCTCCAGTGATGAGGAGGGAGGGGATGATGAGGTCACTGACTCCACGTGGGTGCCTAATAGGAGAGAGGAGGAGGAGGAGGATGAGGAGGAGGCACATCTCCAACGAGGCAGGATGCCCTTTGGTGGCCAGCGTAAGGGCAGTACACCGACGGAATCACACCGCAGAGCTCCGCCTGTGCAGGGCGCTGCCTCTGCCCGTCATTCAAAAAGTTCTTTGGTGTGGGCCTTTTTTGAGGCTAGTGCATCAGATCGCACAGCTGCTGTTTGCAACATATGTCTCAAGCGTATATCGCGTGGCCAAAACATCAGCCGCTTGGGTACCACATGCCTGACCAGACATATGTTGACCTGCCATGCAGCTCGTTGGCAAGCCTACCTCAAAGACCCACACCAAAGAACAAAGCGGACCTCTCCTTGCACCGCATCAGCTGGGATCTCCAACCCCACTATAACTTCAGTCCTCTCTGAAACATGCACTGAGAGGAATGAAGGTGTAGAATTAGGTGTGTCACAGCCAAGTACTTGCGGCCACTCTGCTAGCAGTACACCGACGTCCGATTCTAACAGGCAAATTTCCCTGCCCCAGCTGCTGGACCGTCGAAAGAAGTTCACTCCCAGCCATCCACATGCCCAGCGGTTGAATGCTAGCTTGGCTAAATTGCTAGCGCTTCAACTGCTGCCTTTTCAGTTGGTAGACTCGGCCCCCTTCCGTGAGTTTGTGCAATGTGCGGTTCCTCAGTGGCAGGTTCCCAAACGCCACTTTTTCTCACGGAAGGCTATTCCGGCTCTCTACCGGCATGTGGAAGGCAATGTCTTGGCCTCGCTGGACAGGGCGGTCAGCGGTAAGGTGCATATTACCGCTGACTCATGGTCCAGCAGGCATGGACAGGGACGTTACCTTTCTTTCACGGCCCATTGGGTCACTCTTTTGGCAGCTGGGAAGGATGCAGGACAAGGTGCAGTAGTGTTGGAGGTTGTCCCACCGCCACGCCTCCAAAATGCTACTACTGGTTGTGACACACCTCTCTCCTCCACCCCCTCCTCTTCTTCTTCCTCCATGGCCTCTTCCTGTGGTTTGTCCTATGAACCAGCGGTGCTCCGTAGCCGTTCACGGGGCTACGCAAGTACGCAGGCAAAAAGATGCCATGCCGTGCTTGCGCTGGTGTGTTTGGGGGACAGAAGCCACACTGGGGCAGAGGTCCTGTCTGCTCTGCAGGGCCAGGCCGAGAGTTGGTTGACGCCACGCCAGCTTAAGCCAGGAATGGTGGTTTGCGACAATGGCACCAACCTCCTCTCCGCCCTCCGACAGGGACAACTGACCCATGTGCCCTGTGTGGCTCACGTCCTTAACCTGGTGGTGCAGCGGTTCTTGGGCAGGTACCCGGGCTTACAGGATGTCCTGAGGCAGGCCAGGAAAGTCTGTGTGCATTTCCGCAGATCTTATAATGCCAGTGCTCGCCTGGCTGAGCTGCAAAAGGAGTTGAACCTGCCCAAGAACCGCCTTATATGTGACATGCCCACCAGGTGGAACTCAACGTTGGCCATGCTGCAGCGGCTGCACACGCAGCAGAGGGCCATCAATGAGTACCTGTGCGACTACGGCACCAGGACAGGGTCAGGGGAGCTTGGTTTTTTTTCTCCACGCCAGTGGGGCATGATCAGGGATGCATGCACTGTCCTGGCACCATTTGAGGAGGCCACGAGGATGGTGAGCAGTGACAGTGCATGCATCAGTGACACTGTACCTCTTGTCCACCTGTTGGAGCACACGCTGCATGGAATAATGGACAGGGCACTTGAGGCAGAACAGAGGCAGGAAGAGGAGGACTTCCTTGCCTCTCAAGGCCCCCTTTACCCAGACAGTGTTCCTTCTGTCCCACCCATCGCACAGGAAGAGGAGGAGGAGGAGGAGGAGGAGGAGGAGGATTGTGTCAGCATGGAGGTGGAGGCTGGCACTCAGCATCATCAGCAGCAGTCTTTTAGGGATGATTTACAGTCCCAAGAAACCAGTGGACTTGTACGTGGCTGGGAGGAGGTGGCTGCGGATCATGTCGTCCTTAGTGACCCAGAGGACTCCGGAGCGAATGCCTCAGCAAACCTACGCTGCATGGCCTCCCTGATCCTGCAAAGTCTGCGGAAGGATCCTCGTATTCTTCGGATCAAGGAGAGGGACCATTACTGGCTGGCCACTCTCCTTGATCCACGGTACAAGGGTAAGGTTGCGGACCTTATGTTACCGTCGCAGAGGGAGCAGAGGATGAGACAACTCCGGGAGGCCTTGCAGAAAGGTCTGTGCAACGCGTTCCCAGAGACTGGGAGGTTACAAACTCCTGGTCCTGGACAACGAGTTGCTGAGGCTTCGGCCAGTCAAAGAAGGAGCGGTGGGGAAGGTGGCCGTCTCACCGATGCGTTCAGACAATTCTTTAGTCCGCAGCCCCAAAGTATGATCGGTTCCAGCAACCATCGCCAGCGTCTGATAAACATGGTGCAGGAATATCTAGGGGCAAGGTCAGACTTGGACACCTTTCCCACCGAAAATCCTCTGGCTTACTGGGTCTTGAGGATGGATCACTGGCCAGAGCTTGCACAGTATGCAATTGAGCTACTGGCCTGTCCTGCATCCAGCGTTCTTTCGGAACGCACATTCAGTGCTGCTGGAGGATTTGTCACGGATCACAGGGTGCGCCTGTCCACCGACTCGGTTGATCGACTGACTTTCATCAAGATGAACCAGTCTTGGATCACCACCAGCTACCACACACCTGATGCTGATATAACAGACTAATTGATTTTAACATGTCACATCCCTTCAAGACTGATGCTGATGCTGAGTGCCTGTGCTGTTATGTTGACTGGCTATCCTCCTCCTCCGAGTCCTCAATGATACGATTGATGATGATAGCTTGGAAGATCATTTTTGTTTATGGGTGCCGCCACCAGTGGCTAAGGCCCAATTTTTCAGCCCCTGTTTTACAGGGGCGTGTAATTACAATTTTTTTAGCAATAATTTGCCATAGGGCTCATTGCTGTGCTCCAAGTACAGTATCTGTGAGGGGTTGGAGTTTTGTGGCACCAGTGCCTAAGGCCCAATTTTTCAGCCCCTGTTTAACAGGGGCGTGTCATTACAATTTTTGAAGCAATACTTTGCAACAGGGCTCATTGCTGTGCTCCAAGTACAGTATCTGTGAGGGGTTGTAGTGTTGTGCCACCAGTGCCTAAGGCCCAATTTTTCAGCCCCTGTTCAACAGGGGCATGCAATTACAATTCTTGATCTAATAATTCACAGCAGGGTCCATTGCTGCACCCACCAAGAGTAACTCTGAGGGCTTACAGTCTTGTGGCAACGCCACCACCACCACCACCACGAAAGGCCCAATTTTTCAGCCCCTGTTCAAAAGGGGCATGTAATTACAATTCTTGATCTAATAATTCACAGCAGGGCCCATTGCTGCACCCACCAAGAGTAACTGTCAGGGCTTACAGTGTTGTGGCACCAGCACCACCATCAAAGCCCCAATTTTTACTACCACTGTTCAACAATTATATGTAATTAAAATTCCTGATATAATAGTTGACAGCAGGGCGTTCCAGCACCAACCAAGAGTAACTGAGTGCTTACAGTGTTGTGCCAACACCAACAACTAAGGGGCCTATTTCTGCAGAGTATATACGGCAGGTCCCTACTTTCAAACATCCAACTTACAAACGACTCCTACTTGCAAACGAAAGAAGACAACAGGAAGTGAGAGGAAATCTACCCCTAGAAAGGAAAATTCTCTCCTGTAAGAATAAATATGGGAGAAAGGGGTCTCATCTGTACTGATGCTTTATCAGCAATCCTTGTTTCAAGAAAAACACCACATTTCAAAAACAGTTGTCATTGGGACGGAAAGTGAGGTGAAATGTTCTGAACAGGGGCACAGACAGCAAAACAAATGTTACAGGGGTGATAACCCTTACCTATGTTTCCCAAAAAGTTTAAAAATAGATTTTTGGGCTGGAGCTACACTTCAACAATGTACCTGTTCAAAATTACAAACAGATTCTACATAAGAACAAACCTACAGTCCCTGTCTTGTATGCACCGCCTGTATACGGCTGTTCAGAGTATATAGGGCCTTTTTTATTTTATGTGCGGGGTTCCCCTTAATATCCATACAAGACCCAAAGGGGCTGGTAATGGGCTGGGGTAGGGGGGGGGGTCATGGGGTAGCTATGCCATTTTTCTTAAAGAATTTCATCCATATTACCGGGACCAGACATTACATTAAAGCCGCAAGCAGTTTTAAATGGCTTTTTTTTCCTTTAGAAGTGTCATTTTGTGCAGGGACAGTTCTAAACACGGGAAACACGTGGCACTTCACAGGCATACTTTAGACACCCCCCAGGTACGATATTTAAAGGAATATTTGACTTTTTTTTTTTCACTTTATGCATCATTAAAATGACTGCTCCCGAAAAACGACCGTTTTTAAAACTTCTTTTTGCATTGATACATGTCCCCTGGTGCACAACCCGGGTTCCCAAACCCTATTTATGACAATAACATGCATAATAGTTGTTATAATTAGCACTTTAGAATTCGAACGTTCGCATCCATTGTATTTAATAGGGTTCTAATGTTCGTTCGAACTTTCGGTCCGTTCGCGGGTTCTGGTGCGAACCGAACCCGGGGGTGTTCGGCTCATCACTACTGTGGATGTACAGAGCTGCCATTCAGCAACAGCACGAGGCTCAGACATTTGTGTTTATTGTCCAGCCTGCACTTACAGTATCTCAAAAAAGTGAGTACACACCTCCCATTTTTGTAAATATTTTATTATATCTTTTCCTGTGACAGCACTGAAGAAATTATACTTTTCTACAATGTAAAGTAGTGAGTGTACAGCTTGTATAACAGTGTAAATTTGCTGCCCCCTCAAAATAACTCAACACACCACTGGCAACAAAAGTGAGTACAACCCTAGGTAAAAATGTCCACATTGGGCACAATTAGCCATTTTCCCTCCCCGGTGTCATGTGCCTCGTTAGTGTTACAAGGTCTCAGGTGTGAATGGGGAGAAGGTGTGTAAAATTTGGTGTTATCGCTCTCACTCTCTCATACTGGTCACTGGAAGTTCAACATGGCACATCATGGCAAAGAACTCTCTGAGGATCTGAAAAAATAATTGTTGCTGTACATAAAGATGGCCTAGGCTATAAGAAGATTGCCAAGACCCTGAAACTGAGCTGCAGAATGGTGCCAAGACCATACAGCAGTTTAACAGGACAGGTTCCACTCAGGACAGGCCTCGCCATGGTCAACCAAAGAAGTTGAATGCACGTGCTCAGCGTCATATCCAGAGGTTGTCTTTGGGAAATAGACGCATGAGTGCTGCCAGCATTTCTGCAGAGGTTGAAGGGGTGGGGGGTCAGCCTGTCATTGCTCAGACCATACGCCGCAAGCTGCATCAAATTGGTCTGCATGGCTGTCATGCCAGAAGGAAGCCTCTTTTAAAGTTGATGTAAAAGAAAGCCTGCAAACAGTTTGCTGAAGACAAGCAGACTATGCCTTCAGTCAAGCATGGTGGTGGGAGTGTCATGATCTGGAGCTGCATGAGTGCTGCCGGAACTGGGGTGCTACAGTTCATTGAGGAAACCATGAATGCCAACATGTACTGTGACATACTGAAGCAGAGCATGATCCCCTCCCTTTGGAGACTGGGTCGCAGGGCAGTATTCCAACATGATAACAACCCCAAACACACCTCCAAGATGACCACTGCATGTCTCCAGACCTATAACGGAAGGTGGAAGAGCTCAAGGTCTCTAACATCCACCAGCTCCATGATGTCAGCATGGAGGAGTGGAAGAGGACTCCAGTGGTAATCTGTGAAGCTGTGGTGAACTCCATGCCCAAGAGGGTTAAGGCAGTGCTGGAAAATAATGGTGGCCACACAAAATATTGACACTTTGAGCTAATTTGGACAATTTCACTTAGGGGTGTAATCACTTTTGTTGCCAGCGGTTTAGACATTAATGGCTTTGTCATAGGCGTGCGCACAGGGTGTGTCGGGTGTGCCCAGGCACACCCTAATCACCCCAAGCGCATTAGTGTTATCGCTCTGTGTAGAAACAGGAACATGGGAAAGATCTCCCTCACCAGTTTTGCCATAAGAGAAGTGTTTATGCTCTTCTCTTTCACTGTGCCAGCAGGGAGATCAATGTGTCGGGGTCATATATATGTAGATACATACACATGCATGTGTGTTTGAGCTTAAGGGTGCACACCCTAATGCATTAGGCTGCGCACACCTATAGGCTGTGTGTTGAGTTATTTTGAGGGGACATCAAATTTACACTGTGTTATACAAGTTGTACACTCACTACTTTACATTGTAAAAAATGTAATTTCTTCAGTGTTGTCACATGAAAAGATATAATAAATAGTTTAAAAATTGTGAGATGCTGTACCTGCTAAAATATGATGAAAAAAAAAGAAACAAAATGATCAGTAGATCCACAGACATATGCAGCAGAAGCTATATATATAAATCTTGACCATCCCATCTATTCTTCCAGGCATCCTTGTTTGGCCTTTGATGTGATGGGCTGCCTAAGTGACCAGTAGGAGGGCATATGTAAGGGAGGGGACAGGACCAAGCTTGACTTTGCAAGGAGAGACAAGATTTACATCTTGCTTCAGCTGCCTATGCTAGTTGCCTATGTCCTTGAATCTACTACTGTTACGACATGCAGTTTTCATTACGGTAACCTCTGCTTTGGGGTAGAAATTAAAGTGATACTAAAGCTTCATTTTTTAAATTAAAATAACAAACATGGTATACTTACCTGTTCTGTGCAATAGTTTTGCACAGAGCAGCCCCAATCCTCTTCTCCTGGGGTCCCCTGCCTGCGCTCCCGGCTCCACCTCTTCAGCAAGTGTCCCAATTGAAAGCCACTTTCCATTGGGGCACCCATGCAGGCTTGCTCCTGAGCCACCCTGTCTTTGTCTATTGACACAGAGTGGGTTTCTCAGCTCTGGACCCTGCACAGGCAGCATTTGATTGAAAAACAGGAGGAGCCAATGGTCTCCTCCACTCCTCTCCTCTTCCCAGCTGACGTCAGCGGGGGTTTCCCAGCTCCTCCCGCCGCAGCTATCAGATCGGGACAGGAGACCGGCGGGCAGTTAGCTGAGCGCCGAACGGCGCTCTGAAGTAAACTATTTTACTGCATATTTTTATAAATGACATCCACTGGGGAGCTTAGTGTTATATACCAGAAGGAACTATAGAAGAAGATTATAAGCTTAACAAACACTTTAAGGCTTTACAACCTCTTTAACTTCAAAAATTTGACTTTATTCAGTTTGTGTAGACACAAAGATATCATCCTCCTTTTTCATTCGGCTCAATTTTTTTATTGGACGAGGTCAGCCAATAGAAGATTTTTTTTTTTTTAAATCCAATTAATGAGGAAATGCAGGATGAAGAATGTGAAAAGCTGATTTTAATCATTTTAAATTAATGTGACATGGGAGAGTGTGCAAAATAAAGCTTGCAACAGCCCTAATGCACTGGTGCTTTTAGATAAGATAGCAAGAGGAATGGCATTAAGTCATTTTAAAGAAGATTGTTTAAAAATATAGTACCGTTTTGCATGATGTACTAAAATGCCTTTTTGTAAGTTGTAATATGCTAGAAAAAATCCTATGCAGCCATTGTAAAGCCATTTTCAGCTTTAAGTGGTTGTCTGGCATTCCCTTCAAGCGAAGAGGCATTGGTTTTTGTGTTAATTCTCAACTGACTTCTAATCAAAAATGTAAAGCTGCAGGATGAGCACCCAAAAATCTGGCAAAGTACGCTCATCCTCCCTGCAGGCAAGCTCAAAATACCATTTAGTTTGCCGGTTTATTGATTGATAGCAGCTCTGCCTTTTTCTGCTGCCGGCCCCTCCAAGCCATCCTTTGGTGAAGGTTACCCACTGGGGCCAACAGAATAGAACACCTACAGATAAGTCGTAGAAAGCCAACAATAGAATAGTGACTTCCTTAAAGAAGTCCAGCGATTAAATGCAGAGGATTAAACATTAACCTTGACACAGCTGTATGCCTCGAGAGGCAATATCCCTTAATTCAATGCATTAGTCTGTTTTACAAATCTGAGAAAATATGTAATTATATTTAATTTGGTTAAAAGAACAATTGCACAAAAGGCACTCTTGTAAAATCAGTCTGTTCCTGATGTTATGTATGAGGTAACACTTCAGATAGCACAGTTGTAGGCTGACTTGGCATGTCACTCATTGTTACTAAATTGATGAGGACATTGTGAAATACTTAGCAAAAGCTAATGTCACATTGAGAACGAAATTGCCAAGTCAGGACATTAAGTTTGGTACATGTCTGGAAAAAAATTAGCCATTGAAAGAAGGACAGAGCAATTATGAAAACTGCGGATGATCAGACCCGCTCTTTTTTTCTAAAACTAGGGTTTTAGATTTTGTTTTTAATTTGGAGCCCGGCCAAATATGGCTCGATAGGAGATATGAATGTGCATATGTTAGAGGATGGTGAAAGCGCCGCTGAAATTAATAAAATGACAAGCGGAGAAGCTTAAGTAAAAATTGTTGTGGATGCACACAAAATGGTTTGTGACATATTACAAATGCGTGGTATATTATTTTTAAAATTTTTTATATATACATTTTAGCAATTTCAATACTGTTTTACATTTTACATGCATGCACGCGGTTTATTGAGTGGCTTATAATTTGTGCAGCATGCCATTATGAGTAATGTTTTTTTCTGTAACGTGTTTGTAGTTACTCTAGGCTTGCTAGTTACTCTAGGCGTGATTTATTTAGCTTTAACCACTTCAGCTCTGGAAGGTTTACCCCCCTTCATGACCAGGCCATTTTTTCCGATACTGCACTGCGTTACTCTACCTGACGATTGCACGGACGTGCCCAAAAACAAATGATGTCCTTTTTTCCCCACAAATAGAACTTTCTTTTGGTGGTATTTGATCACCTCTGCGGTTTTAATTTTTTGAGCTCTGTGCAAAAAGGACTGACAATTTTGAAAAAAATACTGTATTTATTGGCGTGTAACACAAATTTTTTTACCCTGAAAATAGAGGGTAAACTGTGCCTGCGTGTTATACGCAGGGGGCTGTGGAAAGTTTTTTCCCTGAAACTTCCCTCTTAAAGTTAGTGTGCGTGTTATACACCTGCGCATGTTATACGCCGATAAATACGGTATATATTTTTTACTTCCTGCTATAAAACATTCCCAGTAAATTTTTAAAAACAAAACAAATTTCTTCATCAATTTAGGCCAATATGTATTCTGCTACATATTATTGGTAAAATCCCAATACGTGTATATTGATTGGTTTGTGCAAAAGTTATAGCGTCTACAAACTATAGAATATATATTTTTTTCTTTTTTACTAGTAATGGCGGTGATCAGTTACTTATAGCAGGACTGCGATATTGCAGCGGACAAATCGGACACCTAACTGACACTTGTGACACTTTTTAGGAACCAGTGACACTAATACCGTGATCAGTGCTAAAAATATGTAATGTCACTGTACTAATGACACTGGCATGGAATGTGTTAACATCAGGGGTGATCAAAGGGTTCCCTGGGAGTGATTACTAACTGTGGGGGGTGCTTTGACTGGGGGAATATAAAGATCCATGTTCCTGCTTAGCAGGAACACAGGATCAGCACATTCCCCTCTCACAGAACAGCGATCTGCCTTGTTTACATAGGCAGACTGCTGTTTTGCCTTTCTCCTGAACAATCAGCGGGTCCTGGCAGACATCCATTCACAGCAGGAGTGGGTCGACTGCGGCACACGCACGTGTCCCAGACCCAAAAGTGTCAGATCACGTACAAGGTACATTACCTGGCGCAGAGCGACCGCCCTGTCGCAGTATATCTACGGTGGGCGGTCACTAAGCGGTTAAGGGGAAACTATAATGGTTTTTGGTCCATTTTAAGTTCATAGTTTAAAATAATGTTTTATATCATTGTTTTTACTATTGATATAACATTTTCATTTTACAAATTTATATTTTAAAAAGTGCAATCTTGAAACGACATTTACAAAGCATTTTGAGCTATATATTGTAAAGAGAGAGCAGAGCAGAAGTTGTTCCCATTCAGATTCTCTTCTCTGATTGAATCTCTGTGAGAAGCACTCTTTAGAGAATAGGAGAAAAGATGATGAGGCTGTGAATCATTTACATGTGTTAGGAAATTTCAGCTTGCGCTACAAGACATTGTAAACGATAGATTTTTTCAATAGTGGAAATAAGGAGAGCCTAGAAAGCATCTAAAAAAAGCCCAAAGCTCCACTTGCTGGTAGAATATGAAAATGCAGAATATCCATATGTAATATTTCATATATACATGGCTAAAAAATAAAAAAAATGTATACAAACATTTTATATACATGACCAATCAATATTTTATACACGATCATCATAAATGCCCCTTAATGTTTCAGGAAAACCTGTCATTGCAGATATATGGAAATTGCCGTTGTTGACCTCCTCGAAATGCTATTCTCTGGATGTCTCTTTCAGCAGTTTCTGAGTCCCTGCCAAGTATGTATGGAGCAAGTAAAGTAAAACCAAAACTAGTACTAAAATACTTATTCTAAGCCAATGACTCATAAAGCATTGAGGACTAGAAGATCAGCATTACAGCATTTATACAAGCAGTTTATCTATAGCAGCCTACATGTTTATGTTATAGCAGGCTTCTTTTAACCACTTGCCACCCGCTAACAGTACATATACTGTTAGCAGGCACCCCAGCCAGGCAGGGCAACGTACTGGTACTTCATCCTTCACATGCACAACAGCAGCAGCGCAATTCCGTGACCGCTGTGTCTGGTGGCAAAAGCAATCACATGATTGTATTGTAAAGAAACAGTCATGAATGGTTTCAATTCATGACTGTTTGCTTAGTGTTGTGAAGCTGTGATTGACCCACAGTTATCACATTGTACCTGACATCCTGTACCATATGATTTGCTGTAGCCAATCACAGCATGTCAACAGAAAGCTAGCTGTCCTGAATCCCTGATCACTAAAATACTCTGATAAAAATATGTCAAAAAATTGTGAAGAAAAATAAAATAATGTTAACATTTTTGTTTTTATAAAATATTGAATAAAAATTGTTTTTTGTTTTTTTTTACATACTGTCGTCAGTCAGTGTCCCTGATCACTGCAACACCAGTCATATGATGACACTGTACTGCACTTGTGACAGTATGGAAAAAAAAAAGAACTGAAAAAAAAAAGAATTTTGTTATTTTTTTTTTCATTTTCCAAAAAATGTGAAATACAATTACAAAAAAAATGTACTACTTTAAACTCGCCATGCCTCTTACTAAATACATCAGACTGTCTACTTTCTAAAAGGGGGTCATGTAGGGGGTATTTGTACTGTCCTGGCATTTTAACGGCCTCAAGAAATAAGATAGGTCCTCAGTACTATAGAATTAATCAATTTTCAAATATATACCCTAGTTTGTAGACTGTATAACTTTCACACAGACTAAATATTATACATCAATTTGGGTTATTTTTAGCAAAGAAATGTAGTAAAATACATTTCCTGACAGACTCCTATGGTAGCATACGTGTGGATTAGCCCCGCCTCCATAACTACCCTATAGGACACCTCTCCCATAAATCTTTGCTCCGGGCTACCAGCCGTGTTCCTTTTTTGTCCTCCTCTGTAGGACCAAGTCGATGGTTCTCCTACTTGAAGACATCTCCCCTCCCTCCGATAAGCCTTTGCTGTTAGTGGGGTATGGAGTGTATATGCAGAGTAGCACTGAAGAGCTGGAGGCCTGTCCTTGGGCAGGCAAGCGCACTGGCCAGAAAGACTAGCTGTCAGCAGGCGGCCCTTATCTGCCACAAAGACCGGTGTGTGTGTTTTCGGCCTCTGACGATCATGGGTGGAGAGGTAAGACAAATGCATTTGATATCCATGGCAGCAGTGTTTGTAACATGTAAAGGTTGTCCCTTCTGTTTGGCTCTGTCCCTGTTATCTCTCCCTGCTGGTGTGAGTTCCCCTGTGGGCATGGCGGCTGGTTCGTCCTGCGTTCCAGCCGCCGCTCTCTCTCTTCCGGGTCCCGACGCCTGCTCTGCACAGGCGGGGACTTGAATCGAGAACGAGGCCTGGTTCACGTGAACGCCCGACCCCGGCACTAACGGTGATGTCATGCCGCGCTGCTTTTAAATCTCGGAGAAACCTGCAAAGCCTCGAGAATGATTGTGGGTGTGTGCGGCAACTTCCCCAGGCTTCTGGAGCGGCTTCCCCAGGTAAGTGGCATTTTTCTGGGGAATGGATGGGCCCTGCCTGGCAGCTGACCTATTGTTCTCCCCACTGTGACCTGCTCTGCAAGATCATGGATCCTTCACTGCCCCCTAGTGGCCAGCCCTCTCGCAGCAGGTATGCATTAGTTGTTTTCCCTGTGTTTTGCCTGCTGGGAGGGGAGGAGAGTGGGGTATGGCATTACTAAACTGAAGTTTTCCTTTTTCTTTTCTGCCTTTTTTTTTCTCTATTTTCTCTCATCTGTAGCCCTTCTAGGTCCGATCCGCAGCACAGTTCCCGCAAAAGGAGCGTTTCTTCAAAATTGCACCGCCGGCATTGCTCCTCCAGGTCCAGACACCATGGATCTCCCTCTGGTTCCAGACAGTAAAGATCCGCCTCACCCCCCCTCATCGTGCCCCAGCAGGGGGACTGAGAAGTCCTGTTGGGGGTGTAGGGTACTGGTCCCTGCTGGCAAATCCCTCTGTGACCACAGATGAGTGAAAGGGTGCAGACCAGCACCTAGAATCCTTGGTCAAACAGGTTGTGAGAGAATCTCTGCAGGAGAGAGAAGCTCGTCAGCCTCGTGACCCCCCACCAGAGCCACCATGCTCACCAATGGGAGAGGGGCAAATCCACGATACATAGGAATCTTCCCAACCAAGCTGCCCATCCGCTGCCCCCTCATATAGCGAGTCGAATGTGGAGGACCCTGGGATGGGTTTCGAGTATGCCCTGGTTCCCTCTCTGATGGAAGCAGTAAGAGAAGCCTTGAATTGGGAGGATCCAGTAACTTCCCCTCCGAAACAGAGGAAATTTTTTAAGCAGCTCAGTAAGAAGCGTCAATATTTCCCTTTCTCTCCAAATTTCTGGGGCAGGTTTCCATTGATGTAATTTGGCTGGTGGCTCGGGTTATGCTGTCAGCAGTCACCGCTCATTATGCCTTATGGCTCCGACTATGGTTGGCCGATCCAGCTTCCAAACAGGTGTGGTGCCGAATTTCCTTTAAGAGTAATTTCCTCTTTGGCAACAAACTAGACAGTGCCATATCCCGGGCTACAGGTGGCAAGTCGGGGTTCCTCTCTCAGGATCGGCACTCGCAGAGCCAGAGACGGCCTTTCCAAGAAGACAAATTAGCGATCGGGCCAGAGAGGCACGCAGTTATAAGCCTGGTCGGGAATTTACAGGATCCTGGAAAACTAGACAGTCTGAGAAAAAAGGCAGATTCTACTAGCCTACGTGAACCCTTTGTTGGAGCAAGGCGTGGCTATTCCTGTCCCAGTCGACGAGCAAGACCAGGGCATGTATTCCCCTCTGTTCATGGCGCAAAAAAGGAAAGGCACTTGGAGATCGGTCATAGAATTGACCCATCTAAACCGCTTCATCAAAAAGGAAAAATTCAAAATGGAGTCTCTATACATGATCCAGCAGTCGGCCCAACCAGGAGACTGGTTAGTGTCAATCGACCTAAAGGAGAGACATGTGCATTCGTTTTAGACCGAATGCATTTTTGTCCGAATTTCAGAGATTTTCGTGTTCGTTTTAACAAACGATAACGATTGCACAGAATCCGAAATCCGAAAGATCCAACATAAAAAATGCTTTATTTTCGTTTTGTTGCGACAACAGTTCAATATAGATAAAAGATTCGACATGACGGTGACAATAGCGATCTGTGTCTATCGAACCTGCAGTTGAATGTGCCTAACCTAACTCTATTAGTCCAAGATTATTCGACATAGAGAGAAAAGATTTGACATTATAGAACGATGAAGAATCGACAAAGCAGCTAAAAACATACGATCGCCGCGAGCGGACATTTATGGTCAAATGCTACGCCCATAGGCTATAAAAGAATTCTAATATGGTTGACTAGTAATAATAATTAATAAATATAATTATTACTAGTCACACAACATTAGAATTCTACTATAACTTGTGGGCAGAGCATTTGACCGGAAATGTACGATTGCGGCGTCGTACAGTTTAGCTGCTTCGTCGAATCTTCTTAGAACATTCGACAGACACCATAAGCCTTCAATTGACGGATTCAATCTTAATTCGGATTTTCGTACAAATGCATTTTTTAACGAAACAAAATAAATAAAAACGAATTTCGGGAGTAACTAAATAAATTTATTTTTCGGACATGTCTACTAAAGGACGCTTACTTCCACATCCTGGTGGCAGCGGATTTCCAGCAATTCCTCCTGTTTTCTATAGGCCAGCTGCACTTACAATTCACCTGTCTCCCCTTCAGGCTAACGGCATCACTTTGTGTCTTCTCCAAAGTCTTGTTGGCTGTAGTGGCTCTACTCCGAGTCAAGGGGGTTCCTCTCCATCATTACTTAGATGACCTCCTTCAGTTGGCGCAAGATAAAAACCAACTTCTAGTACACAGAGGCCTGGTTATCTCCACCCTTTAAGAATTCGGGCAGCTCCTGAATATAGAGAAGAGACACCTGGAAGCTTCACAGTCCCTTGTGTTTCTCGGAACTCACTTGGACACAGTAAGGGGCATAGGGATGAGCTCGGTGTTCGAGTCGAACATACGTTCGACTCGAACATCGGCTGTTCGATCGTTCGACGAAGATCGAACGATTTGGGCCGTTCGCGCCTAATTCGAGTGACGCGAACGGCCCACAATGCACTACGCCATCGCAGTGTCATCCAGGCGCTGTGATTGGCCAAGCATGCACTGTGACCCCGCATGCTTGGCCAATCACAGCGCCGGCAGCGAGGAGAGCAATGATTGGCCACAGGCAGGATGCCTGTGGCCAATTATTGCTGAGGGTGTTTAGTACACGCCCCACACTATAAAAGGCCGCCAGCACGGCGGCCTAGTGTAGTGTGTTCCGGAGCAGGGAAAGAGAAGCATAGGCAGGGACAGTGACATTTTTTTTTCTTGCTTAACCTGGATTCCTTTAGTTTAGGGAAAGAGAAGGATAGGTAGGGAGAGTGTCAGTGTGTTTTACTGTGCTAATCCTTGTTTGTAGGGACAGGGAAGGACAGTGAGGGAAATTCTCCTTGTGCTATAGTGTGCTAAAGCATTGATCATCAACCATCTTTAAAAAAAAATTTTTTATAGGGACAGAAAACTATAGGTAGGGAGAGTGTCAGTGTGTTTTACTGTGCTAATCCTTGTTTGTAGGGACAGGGAAGGACAGTGAGGGAAATTCTCCTTGTGCTATACTGTGCTAAAGCATTGATCATCAACCATCTTTAAAAAAACATTTTTTATAGGGACAGAAAACTATAGGTAGGGAGAGTGTCAGTGTGTTTTACTGTGCTAATCCTTGTTTGTAGGGACAGGGAAGGACAGTGAGGGAAATTCTCCTTGTGCTATAGTGTGCTAAAGCATTGATCATCAACCATCTTTAAAAAAAAAATTTTTATAGGGACAGAAAACTATAGGTAGGGAGAGTGTCAGTGTGTTTTACTGTGCTAATCCTTGTTTGTAGGGACAGGGAAGGACAGTGAGGGAAATTCTCCTTGTGCTATACTGTGCTAAAGCATTGATCATCAACCATCTTTAAAAAAAAATTTTTTTATAGGGACAGAAAACTATAGGTAGGGAGAGTGTCAGTGTGTTTTACTGTGCTAATCCTTGTTTGTAGGGACAGGGGAGGACAGTGAGGGAAATTCTCCTTGTGCTATAGTGTGCTAAAGCATTGATCATCAACCATCTTTAAAAAAAAAATTTTATAGGGACAGAAAACTATAGGTAGGGAGAGTGTCAGTGTGTTTTACTGTGCTAATCCTTGTTTGTAGGGACAGGGAAGGACAGTGAGGGAAATTCTCCTTGTGCTATACTGTGCTAAAGCATTGATCATCAACCATCTTTAAAAAAACATTTTTTATAGGGACAGAAAACTATAGGTAGGGAGAGTGTCAGTGTGTTTTACTGTGCTAATCCTTGTTTGTAGGGACAGGGAAGGACAGTGAGGGAAATTCTCCTTGTGCTATACTGTGCTAAAGCATTGATCATCAACCATCTTTAAAAAAACATTTTTTATAGGGACAGAAAACTATAGGTAGGGAGAGTGTCAGTGTGTTTTACTGTGCTAATCCTTGTTTGTAGGGACAGGGAAGGACAGTGAGGGAAATTCTCCTTGTGCTATAGTGTGCTAAAGCATTGATCATCAACCATCTTTAAAAAAACATTTTTTATAGGGACAGAAAACTATAGGTAGGGAGAGTGTCAGTGTGTTTTACTGTGCTAATCCTTGTTTGTAGGGACAGGAAAGGACAGTGAGGGAAATTCTCCTTGTGCTATAGTGTGCTAAAGCATTGATCATCAACCATCTTTAACCACTTAACGACCGCCCACTGTAAATATACGTCGGCAGAATGGCACCAACAGGCACAATCACGTATATATACGTGATTGCCTTTGTATAGTTGGGGGGTCCGATCAGACCCCCCTTCTTTACAGTGAGCGGTCGTTTTACCTTCGGGAGCGATCCGGCATGAGGGGACGGCCGTTCGATTCCGGCCACCCCCTCTCGATCGCTCCCGGCGAATGAGAGAGCTTCCCCTGCCTGCCAGGAAGAAGGAAGTGATGTCATCTCTCCTGGGGCGCTCACATATACCGAGCGCCGTACAGGAGAAGATGCCAGGTTAGTACACACAACACTACACTGACACCAGGACACATAGGCACATAAATCGCCCCCCCAGGCCCCCCCAGACACCCCCAGATCACCCCCCAGCCCCCCCAGCCCCCAGTCACAGTGTCACTGATTGCAGTGACCATTTATTTAGTGATCACTGCAATCAGTGACATTTGTGACTGTAAAAGTGTCACCAAAGTTTAGTCTTAGGTCCAGTGTAGCCCCCTAACCCCCCCTAATAAAGGTTTAACCCCCTGATCACCCCCCAGATAACCCTTTCACCCCCTATCACCACTGTCACTAAGCAATCATTTTTCTGATCGATGTCTTAGCGTCGGTGATGCTGATCGGTAGCCAGTAATTTTTTTTAGGTTCGCCGCAGGTTTTTATAGCGTCGGGTACCCCCATATATTACCTAATAAAGGTTTAACCCCCTTGATCGCCCCCCAGGTAACCCTTTCACCCCCTATCACCACTGTCACTAAGTTATAATTTTTCTGATCGATGTCTTAGCGTCGGCGATGCTGATCGGTAGCCAGTAATTTTTTTTAGGTTCGCCGCAGGTTTTTATAGCGTCGGGTACCCCCATATATTACCTAATAAAGGTTTAACCCCCTTGATCGCCCCCCCAGGTAACCCTTTCACCCCCTATCACCACTGTCACTAAGCGATAATTTTTCTGATCGATGTCTTAGCGTCAGTGATGCAGATCGGTAGCCAGTAATTTTTTTTAGGTTCGCCGCAGGTTTTTATAGCGTCGGGTACCCCCATATATTACCTAATAAAGGTGTAACCCCCTTGATCACCCCCCAGGTAACCCTTTCACCCCCTAGCACCGCCGCCACTATGCGATCATTTTTCTGATCGATGTCTTAGCGTCGGTGATGCTGATCGGTAGCCAGTAATTTTTTTTAGGTTCGCCGCAGGTTTTTATAGCGTCAGGTACCCCCATATATTATCTAATAAAGGTTTAACCCCCTGATCGCCCCCCAGGTAACCCTTTCACCCCCTATCACCACTGTCGCTAAGCAATCGTTTTTATGATCGTTGTCTTAGTGTCGGTGATGCCGATAGGTAGCCAGTAATTTTTTTTTAGGTTCGCCGTCAGGTTTTTACGGAGCGTCAGGTACCCCCATATATTACCCTAATAAAGGTTTTAACCCCCTAATTGCCCCTAGTTAACCCTTTCACCAGTGATCATCATATAAGTGTTACGGGTGACGCTGGTTAGTTAGTTTGCTTTTTATAGTGTCAGGGCACCCGCCGTATATAACCCAATAAAGGTTTAACCCCCTGATCGCCCGGCGGGTGATATCAGTTAGGTTTTAGCGTCAGAGAGGGTCTGCGTCACACCCCAGGCAGCGTCAGGTTAGTGCCAGTAACGCTAACACCCACGCGTAAAGCATACACCCCCCTTAGTGGTATAGTATCTGATCAGATCAATATCTGATCTGATCAGATCTATACTAGCGTCCCCAGCAGTTTAGGGTTCCCAAAAACGCAGTGTTAGCGGGATCAGCCCAGATACCTGCTAGCACCTGCGTTTTGCCCCTCCGTCCAGCCCAGGCCACCCAAGTGCAGTATCGATCGATCACTGTCACTTACAAAACACAACAAACATAACTGCAGCGTTCGCAGAGACAGGCCTGATCCCTGCGACTCCAGTGCTGTAGGAGGTGATTTCACCACCACAGTTAAAAAAAAAAAAGCATATATGCCGAAGCATTGGGGCAGCAGGAGCGGAGGAGCGATTTTGCTCCTAATGCCGCGTACATACGGTCGAAATTCCGACGGAGGCTTGCCCGTGGAAAAGTCTGACCATGTGTACGCGGCATAACTTTTGCGAGAAGATGCCCCCATGCTTCGGCATATATAAATGGTGCATGTATGCCCATCATTAGAAGTGGGTGGATGAAGGGCGGTATTCTAATGGTGGGCATACCCACCGATCAATCTTTTTTTTTCGTTCAGCCAACAGGCTGCATGAAAAAAAAGATTACAATACATGTCCAACAAGGACCAGCAATGTACTGGTATGTTGCTGGACTTTGAATGTTTATACCAGAATGATGCCTGCGGGTTTAGGTATCATCTTGGTATCATTCTTTTCAGCCAGCGGCCGGCTTTCATGTAAAAGCAATCCTAGTGGCTAATTAGCCTCTGGACTGCTTTTACAAGCAGTGGGAGGGAATGTCCCCCCCCGGATATAAAAAGCGCCATTGGGAAATTGGGAAAGCATTTTATCACACCGATCTTGGTGTGGTCAGATGCTTTGAGGGCAGAGGAAAGATCTAGGGTCCAATAGACCCCAGTTTTTTCAAAAAAGAGTACCTGTCATTACCTATTGCTATCATAGGGGATATTTACATTCCCTGAGATAACAATAAAAGTGATAAAAATAAATAAATATGGAAGCAACAGTTTAAAAATAAAATAGAAAAGCAAAATTAATAATAAAAAAAAAAAAAAAAAAAAAAAAGCACCCCTGTCCTGCCCTGCTCTTGCCCAATGGCGAACGCAAGCGTCGGTCTGGCGTCATATGTAAACAGCAATTGCACCATGCATGTGAGGTATCACCGCGAAGGTCAGATCGAGGGCAGTAATTTTAGCAGTAGACCTCCTCTGTAAATCTAACGGGGTAACCTGTAAATGCTTTTAAAGGTTTTTAAAAATGTATGTAGTTTGTCGCCAATGCGCGTTTGTGCGAAATTTTAAAGCATGTCGTGTTTGGTATCTGTGTACTCGGCCTAAGATCATCTTTTTTATTTCATCAAACATTTGGGCAATATAGTGTGTTTTAGTGCATTAAAATTAAAAAAAGTGTATTTTTTCCCCAAAAAATGCGTTTGAAAATCGCTGCGCAAATACTGTGTAGAAAAAAAAAATGCAACACCCACCATTTTATTCTGTAGGGCCTTTGCTTTAAAAATATATATAATGTTTGGGGGTTCAACATAATTTTCTTGCAAAAAAAAAAATGTTTTCATGTAAACAAAAAGTGTCAAAAAGGGCTTTGTCTTCAAGTGGTTAGAAGAGTGGATGTAAGCTTCCTAATGTTGTGTATAAAATGCCAGAACAGTTCAAAACCCCCCCAAATGGCCCCATTTTGGAAAGTAGACACCCCAAGCTATATACTGAGAGGCATGTCGAGTCCATGGAATATTTTATATGTTGACACAAGTTGCGGAAAAAATAATTTTTTTTTTTTTTTTTGCACAAAGTTGTCACTAAATGATATATTGCTCAAACATGCCATGGGCATATGTGGAATTACACCCCAAAATACATTCTGTTGCTTCTCCTGAGTACGGGGATACCACATGTGTGAGACTTTTTGGGAGCCTAGCCGCGTACGGGACCCCAAAAACCAAGCACCGCCTTCAGGCTTTCTAAGGGTGTCAATTTTTGATTTCACTTCTCACTGCCTATCACAGTTTCGGAGGCCATGGAATGCCCAGATGGCACAAAACCCCCCCAAATGACCCCATTTTGGAAAGTAGACACCCCAAGCTATTTGCTGAGAGGTATTGTGAGTATTTTGCAGATCTCGCTTTTTGTCACAAAGTTTTGAAAATCGAAAAAAAAAAAAAATGTTCTTTCTTCATTTTCAAAAACAAATGAGAGCTGTAAAATACTCACCATGCCTCTCAGCAAACAGCTTGGGGTGTCTACTTTCCAAAATGGGGTCATTTGGGGGGGTTTTGTGCTATTTTGGCATTTTATGGCCTTCAAAACTGTGATAGGTAGTGAGGAGTGAAATCAAAAATTTGTGCCTAGAAATCCTGAAGGCGGTGCTTGGTTTCCGGGGTCCCGTACGTGGCTAGGCTCCTAAAAAGTCCCACACATGTGGTATCCCCGTACTCAGGAGAAGCAGCAGAATGTATTTTGGGGTGCAATTCCACATATAACCATGGCATGTGTGAGCAATATATCATTTAGTGACAACTTTTTGTAATTTTTTTTTTTTTTTTGTCATTATTCAATCACTTGGGACAAAAAAAAAAATATTCAATGGGCTCAACAGGCCTCTCAGCAATTTCCTTGGGGTATCTACTTTCTAAAATGGGGTCATTTGGGGGGGTTTTGTGCTATTTTGGCATTTTATGGCCTTCAAAACTGTGATAGGTAGTGAGGAGTGAAATCAAAAATTTGCGCCCTTAGAAATCCTGAAGGCGGTGCTTGGTTTCCGGGGTCCCGTACGTGGCTAGGCTCCTAAAAAGTCCCACACATGTGGTATCCCCGTACTCAGGAGAAGCAGCAGAATGTATTTTGGGGTGCAATTCCACATATAACCATGGCATGTGTGAGCAATATATCATTTAGTGACAACTTTTTGTAATTTTTTTTTTAATTTTTATTTTTTGTCATTGTTCAATCACTTGGGACAAAAAAAAAATATTCAATGGGCTCAACATGCCTCTCAGCAATTTCCTTGGGGTGTCTACTTTCTAAAATGGGGTCATTTGGGGGGGTTTTGTACTGCCCTGTCATTTTAGCACCTCAAGAAATGAGATAGGCAGTCATAAATTAAAAGCTGTGTAAATTCCAGAAAATGTACCCTAGTTTGTAAACGCTATAACTTTTGCGCAAACCGATAAATATACGCTTATTGACATTTTTTTTACTAAAGACATGTGGCTGAATACATTTTGGCCTAAATGTATGACTAAAATTGAGTTTATTCGATTTTTCTTATAACAAAAAGTAGAAAATATCATTTTTTTTCAAAATTTTCGGTCTTTTTCTGTTTATATCGCAAAAAATTAAAATTGCAGAGGCAATCAAATACCATTAAAAGAAAGCTCTATTTGTGGGAAGAAAAGGACGCAAATTTCGTTTGGGTACAACATTGCATGTCCGCACAATTTACAGTTAAAGCAGCGCAGTGCAAAATTCTGAATTCACCTCTGGTCCTCTAGCTACCAAATGGTCCGGGGCTTAAGTGGTTAAAAAAACATTTTTTATAGGGACAGAAAACTATAGGTAGGGAGAGTGTCAGTGTGTTTTACTGTGCTAATCCTTGTTTGTAGGGACAGGGAAGGACAGTGAGGGAAATTCTCCTTGTGCTATACTGTGCTAAAGCATTGATCATCAACCATCTTTAAAAAAACATTTTTTATAGGGACAGAAAACTATAGGTAGGGAGAGTGTCAGTGTGTTTTACTGTGCTAATCCTTGTTTGTAGGGACAGGGAAGGACAGTGAGGGAAATTCTCCTTGTGCTATAGTGTGCTAAAGCATTGATCATCAACCATCTTTAAAAAAACATTTTTTATAGGGACAGAAAACTATAGGTAGGGAGAGTGTCAGTGTGTTTTACTGTGCTAATCCTTGTTTGTAGGGACAGGGAAGGACAGTGAGGGAAATTCTCCTTGTGCTATAGTGTGCTAAAGCATTGATCATCAACCATCTTTAACCACTTAACGACCGCCCACTGTAAATATACGTCGGCAGAATGGCACCAACAGGCACAATCACGTATATATACGTGATTGCCTTTGTATAGTTGGGGGGTCCGATCAGACCCCCCTTCTTTACAGTGAGCGGTCGTTTTACCTTCGGGAGCGATCCGGCATGAGGGGACGGCCGTTCGATTCCGGCCACCCCCTCTCGATCGCTCCCGGCGAATGAGAGAGCTTCCCCTGCCTGCCAGGAAGAAGGAAGTGATGTCATCTCTCCTGGGGCGCTCACATATACCGAGCGCCGTACAGGAGAAGATGCCAGGTTAGTACACACAACACTACACTGACACCAGGACACATAGGCACATAAATCGCCCCCCCAGGCCCCCCCAGACACCCCCAGATCACCCCCCAGCCCCCCCCAGCCCCCAGTCACAGTGTCACTGATTGCAGTGACCATTTATTTAGTGATCACTGCAATCAGTGACATTTGTGACTGTAAAAGTGTCACCAAAGTTTAGTCTTAGGTCCAGTGTAGCCCCCTAACCCCCCCTAATAAAGGTTTAACCCCCTGATCACCCCCCAGATAACCCTTTCACCCCCTATCACCACTGTCACTAAGCAATCATTTTTCTGATCGATGTCTTAGCGTCGGTGATGCTGATCGGTAGCCAGTAATTTTTTTTAGGTTCGCCGCAGGTTTTTATAGCGTCGGGTACCCCCATATATTACCTAATAAAGGTTTAACCCCCTTGATCGCCCCCCAGGTAACCCTTTCACCCCCTATCACCACTGTCACTAAGTTATAATTTTTCTGATCGATGTCTTAGCGTCGGCGATGCTGATCGGTAGCCAGTAATTTTTTTTAGGTTCGCCGCAGGTTTTTATAGCGTCGGGTACCCCCATATATTACCTAATAAAGGTTTAACCCCCTTGATCACCCCCCAGGTAACCCTTTCACCCCCTAGCACCGCCGTGGCTATGCGATCATTTTTCTGATCGATGTCTTAGCGTCGGTGATGCTGATCGGTAGCCAGTAATTTTTTTTAGGTTCGCCGCAGGTTTTTATAGCGTCGGGTACCCCCATATATTACCTAATAAAGGTTTAACCCCCTTGATCGCCCCCCCAGGTAACCCTTTCACCCCCTATCACCACTGTCACTAAGCGATAATTTTTCTGATCGATGTCTTAGCGTCAGTGATGCAGATCGGTAGCCAGTAATTTTTTTTAGGTTCGCCGCAGGTTTTTATAGCGTCGGGTACCCCCATATATTACCTAATAAAGGTGTAACCCCCTTGATCACCCCCCAGGTAACCCTTTCACCCCCTAGCACCGCCGCCACTATGCGATCATTTTTCTGATCGATGTCTTAGCGTCGGTGATGCTGATCGGTAGCCAGTAATTTTTTTTAGGTTCGCCGCAGGTTTTTATAGCGTCAGGTACCCCCATATATTATCTAATAAAGGTTTAACCCCCTGATCGCCCCCCAGGTAACCCTTTCACCCCCTATCACCACTGTCGCTAAGCAATCGTTTTTATGATCGTTGTCTTAGTGTCGGTGATGCCGATAGGTAGCCAGTAATTTTTTTTTAGGTTCGCCGTCAGGTTTTTACGGAGCGTCAGGTACCCCCATATATTACCCTAATAAAGGTTTTAACCCCCTAATTGCCCCTAGTTAACCCTTTCACCAGTGATCATCATATAAGTGTTACGGGTGACGCTGGTTAGTTAGTTTGCTTTTTATAGTGTCAGGGCACCCGCCGTATATAACCCAATAAAGGTTTAACCCCCTGATCGCCCGGCGGGTGATATCAGTTAGGTTTTAGCGTCAGAGAGGGTCTGCGTCACACCCCAGGCAGCGTCAGGTTAGTGCCAGTAACGCTAACACCCACGCGTAAAGCATACACCCCCCTTAGTGGTATAGTATCTGATCAGATCAATATCTGATCTGATCAGATCTATACTAGCGTCCCCAGCAGTTTAGGGTTCCCAAAAACGCAGTGTTAGCGGGATCAGCCCAGATACCTGCTAGCACCTGCGTTTTGCCCCTCCGTCCAGCCCAGGCCACCCAAGTGCAGTATCGATCGATCACTGTCACTTACAAAACACAACAAACATAACTGCAGCGTTCGCAGAGACAGGCCTGATCCCTGCGACTCCAGTGCTGTAGGAGGTGATTTCACCACCACAGTTAAAAAAAAAAAAGCATATATGCCGAAGCATTGGGGCAGCAGGAGCGGAGGAGCGATTTTGCTCCTAATGCCGCGTACATACGGTCGAAATTCCGACGGAGGCTTGCCCGTGGAAAAGTCTGACCATGTGTACGCGGCATAACTTTTGCGAGAAGATGCCCCCATGCTTCGGCATATATAAATGGTGCATGTATGCCCATCATTAGAAGTGGGTGGATGAAGGGCGGTATTCTAATGGTGGGCATACCCACCGATCAATCTTTTTTTTTCGTTCAGCCAACAGGCTGCATGAAAAAAAAGATTACAATACATGTCCAACAAGGACCAGCAATGTACTGGTATGTTGCTGGACTTTGAATGTTTATACCAGAATGATGCCTGCGGGTTTAGGTATCATCTTGGTATCATTCTTTTCAGCCAGCGGCCGGCTTTCATGTAAAAGCAATCCTAGTGGCTAATTAGCCTCTGGACTGCTTTTACAAGCAGTGGGAGGGAATGTCCCCCCCCGGATATAAAAAGCGCCATTGGGAAATTGGGAAAGCATTTTATCACACCGATCTTGGTGTGGTCAGATGCTTTGAGGGCAGAGGAAAGATCTAGGGTCCAATAGACCCCAGTTTTTTCAAAAAAGAGTACCTGTCATTACCTATTGCTATCATAGGGGATATTTACATTCCCTGAGATAACAATAAAAGTGATAAAAATAAATAAATATGGAAGCAACAGTTTAAAAATAAAATAGAAAAGCAAAATTAATAATAAAAAAAAAAAAAAAAAAAAAAAGCACCCCTGTCCTGCCCTGCTCTTGCCCAATGGCGAACGCAAGCGTCGGTCTGGCGTCATATGTAAACAGCAATTGCACCATGCATGTGAGGTATCACCGCGAAGGTCAGATCGAGGGCAGTAATTTTAGCAGTAGACCTCCTCTGTAAATCTAACGGGGTAACCTGTAAATGCTTTTAAAGGTTTTTAAAAATGTATGTAGTTTGTCGCCAATGCGCGTTTGTGCGAAATTTTAAAGCATGTCGTGTTTGGTATCTGTGTACTCGGCCTAAGATCATCTTTTTTATTTCATCAAACATTTGGGCAATATAGTGTGTTTTAGTGCATTAAAATTAAAAAAAGTGTATTTTTTCCCCAAAAAATGCGTTTGAAAATCGCTGCGCAAATACTGTGTAGAAAAAAAAAATGCAACACCCACCATTTTATTCTGTAGGGCCTTTGCTTTAAAAATATATATAATGTTTGGGGGTTCAACATAATTTTCTTGCAAAAAAAAAAATGTTTTCATGTAAACAAAAAGTGTCAAAAAGGGCTTTGTCTTCAAGTGGTTAGAAGAGTGGATGTAAGCTTCCTAATGTTGTGTATAAAATGCCAGAACAGTTCAAAACCCCCCCAAATGGCCCCATTTTGGAAAGTAGACACCCCAAGCTATATACTGAGAGGCATGTCGAGTCCATGGAATATTTTATATGTTGACACAAGTTGCGGAAAAAATAATTTTTTTTTTTTTTTTTGCACAAAGTTGTCACTAAATGATATATTGCTCAAACATGCCATGGGCATATGTGGAATTACACCCCAAAATACATTCTGTTGCTTCTCCTGAGTACGGGGATACCACATGTGTGAGACTTTTTGGGAGCCTAGCCGCGTACGGGACCCCAAAAACCAAGCACCGCCTTCAGGCTTTCTAAGGGTGTCAATTTTTGATTTCACTTCTCACTGCCTATCACAGTTTCGGAGGCCATGGAATGCCCAGATGGCACAAAACCCCCCCCAAATGACCCCATTTTGGAAAGTAGACACCCCAAGCTATTTGCTGAGAGGTATTGTGAGTATTTTGCAGATCTCGCTTTTTGTCACAAAGTTTTGAAAATCGAAAAAAAAAAAAATGTTCTTTCTTCATTTTCAAAAACAAATGAGAGCTGTAAAATACTCACCATGCCTCTCAGCAAACAGCTTGGGGTGTCTACTTTCCAAAATGGGGTCATTTGGGGGGGTTTTGTGCTATTTTGGCATTTTATGGCCTTCAAAACTGTGATAGGTAGTGAGGAGTGAAATCAAAAATTTGTGCCTAGAAATCCTGAAGGCGGTGCTTGGTTTCCGGGGTCCCGTACGTGGCTAGGCTCCTAAAAAGTCCCACACATGTGGTATCCCCGTACTCAGGAGAAGCAGCAGAATGTATTTTGGGGTGCAATTCCACATATAACCATGGCATGTGTGAGCAATATATCATTTAGTGACAACTTTTTGTAATTTTTTTTTTTTTTTTGTCATTATTCAATCACTTGGGACAAAAAAAAAAATATTCAATGGGCTCAACAGGCCTCTCAGCAATTTCCTTGGGGTATCTACTTTCTAAAATGGGGTCATTTGGGGGGGTTTTGTGCTATTTTGGCATTTTATGGCCTTCAAAACTGTGATAGGTAGTGAGGAGTGAAATCAAAAATTTGCGCCCTTAGAAATCCTGAAGGCGGTGCTTGGTTTCCGGGGTCCCGTACGTGGCTAGGCTCCTAAAAAGTCCCACACATGTGGTATCCCCGTACTCAGGAGAAGCAGCAGAATGTATTTTGGGGTGCAATTCCACATATAACCATGGCATGTGTGAGCAATATATCATTTAGTGACAACTTTTTGTAATTTTTTTTTTAATTTTTATTTTTTGTCATTGTTCAATCACTTGGGACAAAAAAAAAATATTCAATGGGCTCAACATGCCTCTCAGCAATTTCCTTGGGGTGTCTACTTTCTAAAATGGGGTCATTTGGGGGGGTTTTGTACTGCCCTGTCATTTTAGCACCTCAAGAAATGAGATAGGCAGTCATAAATTAAAAGCTGTGTAAATTCCAGAAAATGTACCCTAGTTTGTAAACGCTATAACTTTTGCGCAAACCGATAAATATACGCTTATTGACATTTTTTTTACTAAAGACATGTGGCTGAATACATTTTGGCCTAAATGTATGACTAAAATTGAGTTTATTCGATTTTTCTTATAACAAAAAGTAGAAAATATCATTTTTTTTCAAAATTTTCGGTCTTTTTCTGTTTATATCGCAAAAAATTAAAATTGCAGAGGCAATCAAATACCATTAAAAGAAAGCTCTATTTGTGGGAAGAAAAGGACGCAAATTTCGTTTGGGTACAACATTGCATGTCCGCACAATTTACAGTTAAAGCAGCGCAGTGCAAAATTCTGAATTCACCTCTGGTCCTCTAGCTACCAAATGGTCCGGGGCTTAAGTGGTTAAAAAAACATTTTTTATAGGGACAGAAAACTATAGGTAGGGAGAGTGTCAGTGTGTTTTACTGTGCTAATCCTTGTTTGTAGGGACAGGGAAGGACAGTGAGGGAAATTCTCCTTGTGCTATACTGTGCTAAAGCATTGATCATCAACCATCTTTAAAAAAACATTTTTTATAGGGACAGAAAACTATAGGTAGGGAGAGTGTCAGTGTGTTTTACTGTGCTAATCCTTGTTTGTAGGGACAGGGAAGGACAGTGAGGGAAATTCTCCTTGTGCTATAGTGTGCTAAAGCATTGATCATCAACCATCTTTAAAAAAAAATTTTTTATAGGGGCAGAAAACTATAGGTAGGGAGAGTGTCAGTGTGTTTTACTGTGCTAATCCTTGTTTGTAGGGACAGGGAAGGACAGTGAGGGAAATTCTCCTTGTGCTATACTGTGCTAAAGCATTGATCATCAACCATCTTTAAAAAAACATTTTTTATAGGGACAGAAAACTATAGGTAGGGAGAGTGTCAGTGTGTTTTACTGTGCTAATCTTTGTTTGTAGGGACAGGGAAGGACAGTGAGGGAAATTCTCCTTGTGCTATAGTGTGCTAAAGCATTGATCATCAACCATCTTTAAAAAAACATTTTTTATAGGGACAGAAAACTATAGGTAGGGAGAGTGTCAGTGTGTTTTACTGTGCTAATCCTTGTTTGTAGGGACAGGGAAGGACAGTGAGGGAAATTCTCCTTGTGCTATAGTGTGCTAAAGCATTGATCATCAACCATCTTTAAAAAAACATTTTTTATAGGGACAGAAAACTATAGGTAGGGAGAGTGTCAGTGTGTTTTACTGTGCTAATCCTTGTTTGTAGGGACAGGGAAGGACAGTGAGGGAAATTCTCCTTGTGCTATACTGTGCTAAAGCATTGATCATCAACCATCTTTAAAAAAACATTTTTTATAGGGACAGAAAACTATAGGTAGGGAGAGTGTCAGTGTGTTTTACTGTACTAATCCTTGTTTGTAGGGACAGGGAAGGACAGTGAGGGAAATTCTCCTTGTGCTATAGTGTGCTAAAGCATTGATCATCAACCATCTTTAAAAAAACATTTTTTATAGGGACAGAAAACTATAGGTAGGGAGAGTGTCAGTGTGTTTTACTGTGCTAATCCTTGTTTGTAGGGACAGGGAAGGACAGTGAGGGAAATTCTCCTTGTGCTATACTGTGCTAAAGCATTGATCATCAACCATCTTTAAAAAAACATTTTTTATAGGGACAGAAAACTATAGGTAGGGAGAGTGTCAGTGTGTTTTACTGTGCTAATCCTTGTTTGTAGGGACAGGGAAGGACAGTGAGGGAAATTCTCCTTGTGCTATAGTGTGCTAAAGCATTGATCATCAACCATCTTTAAAAAAAAATTTTTTATAGGGGCAGAAAACTATAGGTAGGGAGAGTGTCAGTGTGTTTTACTGTGCTAATCCTTGTTTGTAGGGACAGGGAAGGACAGTGAGGGAAATTCTCCTTGTGCTATACTGTGCTAAAGCATTGATCATCAACCATCTTTAAAAAAACATTTTTTATAGGGACAGAAAACTATAGGTAGGGAGAGTGTCAGTGTGTTTTACTGTGCTAATCCTTGTTTGTAGGGACAGGGAAGGACAGTGAGGGAAATTCTCCTTGTGCTATAGTGTGCTAAAGCATTGATCATCAACCATCTTTAAAAAAAAAATTTTTATAGGGGCAGAAAACTATAGGTAGGGAGAGTGTCAGTGTGTTTTACTGTGCTAATCCTTGTTTGTAGGGACAGGGAAGGACAGTGAGGGAAATTCTCCTTGTGCTATACTGTGCTAAAGCATTGATCATCAACCATCTTTAAAAAAACATTTTTTATAGGGACAGAAAACTATAGGTAGGGAGAGTGTCAGTGTGTTTTACTGTGCTAATCCTTGTTTGTAGGGACAGGGAAGGACAGTGAGGGAAATTCTCCTTGTGCTATAGTGTGCTAAAGCATTGATCATCAACCATCTTTAAAAAAAAAATTTTTTATAGGGACAGAAAACTATAGGTAGGGAGAGTGTCAGTGTGTTTTACTGTGCTAATCCTTGTTTGTAGGGACAGGGAAGGACAGTGAGGGAAATTCTCCTTGTGCTATACTGTGCTAAAGCATTGATCATCAACCATCTTTAAAAAAACATTTTTTATAGGGACAGAAAACTATAGGTAGGGAGAGTGTCAGTGTGTTTTACTGTGCTAATCTTTGTTTGTAGGGACAGGGAAGGACAGTGAGGGAAATTCTCCTTGTGCTATAGTGTGCTAAAGCATTGATCATCAACCATCTTTAAAAAAACATTTTTTATAGGGACAGAAAACTATAGGTAGGGAGAGTGTCAGTGTGTTTTACTGTGCTAATCCTTGTTTGTAGGGACAGGGAAGGACAGTGAGGGAAATTCTCCTTGTGCTATAGTGTGCTAAAGCATTGATCATCAACCATCTTTAAAAAAACATTTTTTATAGGGACAGAAAACTATAGGTAGGGAGAGTGTCAGTGTGTTTTACTGTGCTAATCCTTGTTTGTAGGGACAGGGAAGGACAGTGAGGGAAATTCTCCTTGTGCTATACTGTGCTAAAGCATTGATCATCAACCATCTTTAAAAAAACATTTTTTATAGGGACAGAAAACTATAGGTAGGGAGAGTGTCAGTGTGTTTTACTGTACTAATCCTTGTTTGTAGGGACAGGGAAGGACAGTGAGGGAAATTCTCCTTGTGCTATAGTGTGCTAAAGCATTGATCATCAACCATCTTTAAAAAAACATTTTTTATAGGGACAGAAAACTATAGGTAGGGAGAGTGTCAGTGTGTTTTACTGTGCTAATCCTTGTGTAGCGCTACCCCCAGTTAAGAGAGCCGCTGATATTGATTTGGGCCCTGTAGTGCACTGCTGTCAACCCCTGGCAATCGGCTCTAACCTCCCGTGGCACAGCTGGTGATAGAGGGATAGGACCGCGTGACCGCAACTGTTGGTGACGCAGTCCTATAACAAACATACACAGAATATACTTTAAAACTCCTATTAAAGTAAGCGGAACTGACACCAAATGTACTTTACCCAGATATTTTACTGAGGCTAATGGGCAAGTAATAAACAACAGTATAACAAGTTGCAGATCCCTGCAATAAACAGTAATAAAGATAAACAGAGTAATCAGAATAATAAAGTATTGCTATGCAACTCTAGCGCTGCCCTTTTACAGCTACTTCCCCTCATGGGTAGACTAACACCCAGCAATGTCTACCTATGCAGTCAGGCCTGACTGATCTAAATGGAAGTTCAGTGAAACAATATTCGCTAGCAATCTTCTTGGTGGTGCACTTGAATAACAACTTTGTAATCCCAACGAATAGTAAAGATAAAGTATCTGTCTTTAAACAGCTCTCACCACCTGGACAAGTCCAAGTCCGTTTCCTCCATCGATTCGTCTAGGAACAGGAATCCACCGACATCCAAGTCTTCAATCCTTCTGGTGTACTGCAGCAAGGAGGATTAGATGTCTCTAAGGCTCTGCTAGGCTGGCAGAGGGCTCTTTGGAAAGGAGCACACGGCCCAGGCTTCAGGCCTTGTGCACACAGCAGTTCAGCACCGACATCCTCTTGCTAGGAGAGGGGTGTCCAAAAGAGACCGACCAAAACTCCGCCTCCCCTTTATAAAGTCTGCCCCAGCAGTCTCTGTTCTGGAGCAATGCACCCTGGGTGCTGCAAGATGTACTGGGAGATGTAGTCTCTCTCTCCTCTGCTTTCACTTCCATAATGTCTCTTTACTTCCTCCCGACTCACCTCTCACCTGAAACTTCTTGTCTCTCTGCATTAAAGGGGAACACCCCGCTACACTTGTTTGTAGGGACAGGGAAGGACAGTGAGGGAAATTCTCCTTGTGCTATACTGTGCTAAAGCATTGATCATCAACCATCTTTAAAAAAACATTTTTTATAGGGACAGAAAACTATAGGTAGGGAGAGTGTCAGTGTGTTTTACTGTGCTAATCCTTGTTTGTAGGGACAGGGAAGGACAGTGAGGGAAATTCTCCTTGTGCTATAGTGTGCTAAAGCATTGATCACCAACCATCTTTAAAAAAAAAAAAATTATAGGGACAGAAAACTATAGGTAGGGAGAGTGTCAGTGTGTTTTACTGTGCTAATCCTTGTTTGTAGGGACAGGGAAGGACAGTGACGGAAATTCTCCTTGTGCTATACTGTGCTAAAGCATTGATCATCAACCATCTTTAAAAAAAAATGTTTTATAGGGACAGAAAACTATAGGTAGGGAGAGTGTCAGTGTGTTTTACTGTGCTAATCCTTGTTTGTAGGGACAGGGAAGGACAGTGAGGGAAATTCTCCTTGTGCTATAGTGTGCTAAAGCATTGATCATCAACCATCTTTAAAAAAAAAACTTTTTATAGGGACAGAAAACTATAGGTAGGGAGAGTGTCAGTGTGTTTTACTGTGCTAATCCTTGTTTGTAGGGACAGGGAAGGACAGTGAGGGAAATTCTCCTTGTGCTATACTGTGCTAAAGCATTGATCATCAACCATCTTTAAAAAAATTTTTTTTATAGGGACAGAAAACTATAGGTAGGGAGAGTGTCACTGTGTTTTACTGTGCTAATCCTTGTTTGTAGGGACAGGGAAGGACAGTGAGGGAAATTCTCCTTGTGCTATAGTGTGCTAAAGCATTGATCATCAACCATCTTTAAAAAAACATTTTTTATAGGGACAGAAAACTATAGGTAGGGAGAGTGTCAGTGTGTTTTACTGTGCTAATCCTTGTTTGTAGGGACAGGGAAGGACAGTGAGGGAAATTCTCCTTGTGCTATACTGTGCTAAAGCATTGATCATCAACCATCTTTAAAAAAACATTTTTTATAGGGACAGAAAACTATAGGTAGGGAGAGTGTCAGTGTGTTTTACTGTGCTAATCCTTGTTTGTAGGGACAGGGAAGGACAGTGAGGGAAATTCTCCTTGTGCTATAGTGTGCTAAAGCATTGATCATCAACCATCTTTAAAAAAAAAAATTTTATAGGGACAGAAAACTATAGGTAGGGAGAGTGTCAGTGTGTTTTACTGTGCTAATCCTTGTTTGTAGGGACAGGGAAGGACAGTGAGGGAAATTCTCCTTGTGCTATACTGTGCTAAAGCATTGATCATCAACCATCTTTAAAAAAACATTTTTTATAGGGACAGAAAACTATAGGTAGGGAGAGTGTCAGTGTGTTTTACTGTGCTAATCCTTGTTTGTAGGGACAGGGAAGGACAGTGAGGGAAATTCTCCTTGTGCTATAGTGTGCTAAAGCATTGATCATCAACCATCTTTAAAAAAACATTTTTTATAGGGACAGAAAACTATAGGTAGGGAGAGTGTCAGTGTGTTTTACTGTGCTAATCCTTGTTTGTAGGGACAGGGAAGGACAGTGAGGGAAATTCTCCTTGTGCTATAGTGTGCTAAAGCATTGATCATCAACCATCTTTAAAAAAAATTTTTTTATAGGGACAGAAAACTATAGGTAGGGAGAGTGTCAGTGTGTTTTACTGTGCTAATCCTTGTTTGTAGGGACAGGGAAGGACAGTGAGGGAAATTCTCCTTGTGCTATAGTGTGCTAAAGCATTGATCATCAACCATCTTTAAAAAAACATTTTTTATAGGGACAGAAAACTATAGGTAGGGAGAGTGTCAGTGTGTTTTACTGTGCTAATCCTTGTTTGTAGGTACAGGGAAGGACAGTGAGGGAAATTCTCATTGTGCTATACTGTGCTAAAGCATTGATCATCAACCATCTTTAAAAAAAAATTTTTTATAGGGACAGAAAACTATAGGTAGGGAGAGTGTCAGTGTGTTTTACTGTGCTAATCCTTGTTTGTAGGGACAGGGAAGGACAGTGAGGGAAATTCTCCTTGTGCTATAGTGTGCTAAAGCATTGATCATCAACCATCTTTAAAAAAACATTTTTTATAGGGACAGAAAACTATAGGTAGGGAGAGTGTCAGTGTGTTTTACTGTGCTAATCCTTGTTTGTAGGGACAGGGAAGGACAGTGAGGGAAATTCTCCTGGTGCTATAGTGTGCTAAAGCATTGATCATCAACCATCTTTAAAAAAACATTTTTTATAGGGACAGAAAACTATAGGTAGGGAGAGTGTCAGTGTGTTTTTCTGTGCTAATCCTTGTTTGTAGGGACAGGGAAGGACAGTGAGGGAAATTCTCCTTGTGCTATACTGTGCTAAAGCATTGATCATCAACCATCTTTAAAAAAAATTTTTTTATAGGGACAGAAAACTATAGGTAGGGAGAGTGTCAGTGTGTTTTACTGTGCTAATCCTTGTTTGTAGGGACAGGGAAGGACAGTGAGGGAAATTCTCCTTGTGCTATAGTGTGCTAAAGCATTGATCATCAACCATCTTTAAAAAAAAAAAAATTATAGGGACAGAAAACTATAGGTAGGGAGAGTGTCAGTGTGTTTTACTGTGCTAATCCTTGTTTGTAGGGACAGGGAAGGACAGTGAGGGAAATTCTCCTTGTGCTATACTGTGCTAAAGCATTGATCATCAACCATCTTTAAAAAAAAAATTTTTATAGGGACAGAAAACTATAGGTAGGGAGAGTGTCAGTGTGTTTTACTGTGCTAATCCTTGTTTGTAGGGACAGGGAAGGACAGTGAGGGAAATTCTCCTTGTGCTATAGTGTGCTAAAGCATTGATCATCAACCATCTTTAAAAAAAAAATTTTTTATAGGGACAGAAAACTATAGGTAGGGAGAGTGTCAGTGTGTTTTACTGTGCTAATCCTTGTTTGTAGGGACAGGGAAGGACAGTGAGGGAAATTCTCCTTGTGCTATACTGTGCTAAAGCATTGATCATCAACCATCTTTAAAAAAAAAATTTTTATAGGGACAGAAAACTATAGGTAGGGAGAGTGTCAGTGTGTTTTACTGTGCTAATCCTTGTTTGTAGGGACAGGGAAGGACAGTGAGGGAAATTCTCCTTGTGCTATAGTGTGCTAAAGCATTGATCATCAACCATCTTTAAAAAAACATTTTTTATAGGGACAGAAAACTATAGGTAGGGAGAGTGTCAGTGTGTTTTACTGTGCTAATCCTTGTTTGTAGGGACAGGGAAGGACAGTGAGGGAAATTCTCCTTGTGCTATAGTGTGCTAAAGCATTGATCATCAACCATCTTTAAAAAAACATTTTTTATAGGGACAGAAAACTATAGGTAGGGAGAGTGTCAGTGTGTTTTACTGTGCTAATCCTTGTTTGTAGGGACAGGGAAGGACAGTGAGGGAAATTCTCCTTGTGCTATAGTGTGCTAAAGCATTGATCATCAACCATCTTTAAAAAAACATTTTTTATAGGGACAGAAAACTATAGGTAGGGAGAGTGTCAGTGTGTTTTACTGTGCTAATCCTTGTTTGTAGGGACAGGGAAGGGCAGTGAGGGAAATTCTCCTTGTGCTATACTGTGCTAAAGCATTGATCATTAACCATCTTTAAAAAAACATTTTTTATAGGGACAGAAAACTATAGGTAGGGAGAGTGTCAGTGTGTTTTACTGTGCTAATCCTTGTTTGTAGGGACAGGGAAGGACAGTGAGGGAAATTCTCCTTGTGCTATACTGTGCTAAAGCATTGATCATCAACCATCTTTAAAAAAACATTTTTTATAGGGACAGAAAACTATAGGTAGGGAGAGTGTCAGTGTGTTTTACTGTGCTAATCCTTGTTTGTAGGGACAGGGAAGGACAGTGAGGGAAATTCTCCTTGTGCTATAGTGTGCTAAAGCATTGATCATCAACCATCTTTAAAAAAACATTTTTTATAGGGACAGAAAACTATAGGTAGGGAGAGTGTCAGTGTGTTTTACTGTGCTAATCCTTGTTTGTAGGGACAGGGAAGGACAGTGAGGGAAATTCTCCTTGTGCTATAGTGTGCTAAAGCATTGATCATCAACCATCTTTAAAAAAAAAATTTTTATAGGGACAGAAAACTATAGGTAGGGAGAGTGTCAGTGTGTTTTACTGTGCTAATCCTTGTTTGTAGGGACAGGGAAGGACAGTGAGGGAAATTCTCCTTGTGCTATACTGTGCTAAAGCATTGATCATCAACCATCTTTAAAAAAAAAATTTTTATAGGGACAGAAAACTATAGGTAGGGAGAGTGTCAGTGTGTTTTACTGTGCTAATCCTTGTTTGTAGGGACAGGGAAGGACAGTGAGGGAAATTCTCCTTGTGCTATAGTGTGCTAAAGCATTGATCATCAACCATCTTTAAAAAAACATTTTTTATAGGGACAGAAAACTATAGGTAGGGAGAGTGTCAGTGTGTTTTACTGTGCTAATCCTTGTTTGTAGGGACAGGGAAGGACAGTGAGGGAAATTCTCCTTGTGCTATAGTGTGCTAAAGCATTGATCATCAACCATCTTTAAAAAAACATTTTTTATAGGGACAGAAAACTATAGGTAGGGAGAGTGTCAGTGTGTTTTACTGTGCTAATCCTTGTTTGTAGGGACAGGGAAGGACAGTGAGGGAAATTCTCCTTGTGCTATACTGTGCTAAAGCATTGATCATCAACCATCTTTAAAAAAACATTTTTTATAGGGACAGAAAACTATAGGTAGGGAGAGTGTCAGTGTGTTTTACTGTGCTAATCCTTGTTTGTAGGGACAGGGAAGGACAGTGAGGGAAATTCTCCTTGTGCTATAGTGTGCTAAAGCATTGATCATCAACCATCTTTAAAAAAAAATTTTTTATAGGGACAGAAAACTATAGGTAGGGAGAGTGTCAGTGTGTTTTACTGTGCTAATCCTTGTTTGTAGGGACAGGGAAGGACAGTGAGGGAAATTCTCCTTGTGCTATACTGTGCTAAAGCATTGATCATCAACCATCTTTAAAAAAAAATTTTTTATAGGGACAGAAAACTATAGGTAGGGAGAGTGTCACTGTGTTTTACTGTGCTAATCCTTGTTTGTAGGGACAGGGAAGGACAGTGAGGGAAATTCTCCTTGTGCTATACTGTGCTAAAGCATTGATCATCAACCATCTTTAAAAAAAAAATTTTTATAGGGACAGAAAACTATAGGTAGGGAGAGTGTCACTGTGTTTTACTGTGCTAATCCTTGTTTGTAGGGACAGGGAAGGACAGTGAGGGAAATTCTCCTTGTGCTATAGTGTGCTAAAGCATTGATCATCAACCATCTTTAAAAAAAAAATTTTTATAGGGACAGAAAACTATAGGTAGGGAGAGTGTCAGTGTGTTTTACTGTGCTAATCCTTGTTTGTAGGGACAGGGAAGGACAGTGAGGGAAATTCTCCTTGTGCTATACTGTGCTAAAGCATTGATCATCAACCATCTTTAAAAAAAAATTTTTTATAGGGACAGAAAACTATAGGTAGGGAGAGTGTCAGTGTGTTTTACTGTGCTAATCCTTGTTTGTAGGGACAGGGAAGGACAGTGAGGGAAATTCTCCTTGTGCTATAGTGTGCTAAAGCATTGATCATCTACCATCTTTAAAAAAACATTTTTTATAGGGACAGAAAACTATAGGTAGGGAGAGTGTCAGTGTGTTTTACTGTGCTAATCCTTGTTTGTAGGGACAGGGAAGGACAGTGAGGGAAATTCTCCTTGTGCTATAGTGTGCTAAAGCATTGATCATCAACCATCTTTAAAAAAACATTTTTTATAGGGACAGAAAACTATAGGTAGGGAGAGTGTCAGTGTGTTTTACTGTGCTAATCCTTGTTTGTAGGGACAGGGAAGGACAGTGAGGGAAATTCTCCTTGTGCTATACTGTGCTAAAGCATTGATCATCAACCATCTTTAAAAAAAAATTTTTATAGGGACAGAAAACTATAGGTAGGGAGAGTGTCAGTGTGTTTTACTGTGCTAATCCTTGTTTGTAGGGACAGGGAAGGACAGTGAGGGAAATTCTCCTTGTGCTATACTGTGCTAAAGCATTGATCATCAACCATCTTTAAAAAAAATTTTTTATAGGGACAGAAAACTATAGGTAGGGAGAGTGTCAGTGTGTTTTACTGTGCTAATCCTTGTTTGTAGGGACAGGGAAGGACAGTGAGGGAAATTCTCCTTGTGCTATACTGTGCTAAAGCATTGATCATCAACCATCTTTAAAAAAAAATTTTTTATAGGGACAGAAAACTATAGGTAGGGAGAGTGTCAGTGTGTTTTACTGTGCTAATCCTTGTTTGTAGGGACAGGGAAGGACAGTGAGGGAAATTCTCCTTGTGCTATAGTGTGCTAAAGCATTGATCATCAACCATCTTTAAAAAAATTTTTTTATAGGGACAGAAAACTATAGGTAGGGAGAGTGTCAGTGTGTTTTACTGTGCTAATCCTTGTTTGTAGGGACAGGGAAGGACAGTGAGGGAAATTCTCCTTGTGCTATACTGTGCTAAAGCATTGATCATCAACCATCTTTAAAAAAACATTTTTTATAGGGACAGAAAACTATAGGTAGGGAGAGTGTCAGTGTGTTTTACTGTGCTAATCCTTGTTTGTAGGGACAGGGAAGGACAGTGAGGGAAATTCTCCTTGTGCTATAGTGTGCTAAAGCATTGATCATCAACCATCTTTAAAAAAACATTTTTTATAGGAACAGAAAACTATAGGTAGGGAGAGTGTCAGTGTGTTTTACTGTGCTAATCCTTGTTTGTAGGGACAGGGAAGGACAGTGAGGGAAATTCTCCTTGTGCTATAGTGTGCTAAAGCATTGATCATCAACCATCTTTAACCACTTGACCACTGGGCACTTAAACCCCCTTAATAACCAGACCAATTTTCAGCTTTCGGTGCTCTCACATTTTGAATGACAATTACTCAGTCATACAACACTGTACCCATATGAAATTTTTGTCCTTTTTTTCACACAAATAGAGCTTTCTTTTGGTGGTATTTAATCACTGTTGGGTTTTTTATTTTTTGCGCTATAAGAGAAAAAAGACTGAAAATTTTGTAAAAAAATGATTTTTTTTTCGTTTCTGTTATAAAATTTTGCAAATTACTATTTTTTCTTCATAAATTTTGGCCAAAATTTATACTGCTACATATCTTTGGTAAAAATAAGTACAAATTGGTGTATATTATTTGGTCTTTGTGAAAGTTATAGAGTCCACAAGCTATGGTGCCAATATCTGAAAATTGATCACACCTGAAGTACTGACGGCCTATCTCAATTCTTGAGACCCTAACATGCCAGAAAAGTACAAATACCCCCCAAATGACCCCTTTTTGGAAAGAAGACATTCCAAGGTATTCAGAAAGAGGCATTGTGAGTTTTTTGAAGTTGTCATTTTTTCCCACAATTCTTTGCAAAATCAAGTTTTTTTTTTTCTCTTTTTTTTTTTTCACAAGATTGTCATATTAGCAGGTTATTTCTCACACACAGCATATGCATTCCACAAATTACACCCCAAAACACATTCTGCTATTACTCCCGAGTATGGCGATACCACATGTGTGAGACTTTTACACAGCGTGGCCACATACAGAGGCCCAACATGCAGGGAGCACCTTCAGGCGTTCTGGAGCACCAAGGCCAATTCTGACATTTCTCTCCTACATGTAAAAATCATCATTTATTTGCTAGAAAATTACATAGAACCCCAAAACATTATATATGTTTTTTTAGCAAAGACCTTAGAGAATATAATGGTGGTTGTTGCAACTTTTTATCTCGCACGATATTTGCACAGCAATTTTTTTAACGCGTTTTTTACGGAAAAAAAATGTTTTGTGCTTAAAAAAAAAAAAAAAACAGTAACGTTAGCCCAATGTTTTTGCATAATGTGAAAGATGAAGTTACGCCGAGTAAATAGATACCTAACATGTCGCCCTTAAAAATTGCACACACTCGTGGAATGGCGCCAAACTTCGCTACTTAAAAAATCCCCATAGGCGACGCTTTAAATATTTTTACTGGTTACATGTTTTGAGTTACAGAGGAGGTCTAGGGCCAAAATGATTGCTCTCGCTCTAACGTTCGCAGAGATACCTCACATGTGTGGTTTGAAAACCGTTTTCATATGTGGGCGGGACTTACGTATGCGTTCGCTTCTGTATGCGAGCTCACGGGGACAGGGGCGCTTTAAAAAAAAAAAAAAATTTATTCTTCATTTTACTTTATTTATTTTAGTTTGACATGTTTTTCCGCCCTAAACATTTTTTTGATCACTTTTATACCTATTACAAGGGACGTAAACATCCCTTGTAATAGGAATATGGCATGACAGGTCCTCTTTACAGTGAGATATGGGGGGGGGGTGTCAATAAGACCCCACATCTCCCCTCTAGGCTGGGAAGCCTGAAAAAAAAAAAAAAAAAAAAAACAACAATCCTGGCTTTGATCGTAGCGGTGAGTCGGTAGAAGCACCGGAGGGCGGCGGGGGGGGGGGGACATCCCCTCTCGCCTCCCGTAAGAATGATCAAGCGGCGGAACAGCCGCTATGATTGTTCTTATGGTGTAGGGAATCGCCGGCTGAAAAAGCCGATATCTGAATGATGCCTGTAGCTGCAGGCATCATTCAGATATCCCCGCACAAAGTCAAGGACGTCATATGACGGCCGTAGGGCGGGAAGTGGTTATTGCAGAGTATTGCCGGGCATTGCGGAGTATTGCCGGGCATTGCGGAGTATTGCCGGCCATTGCGGAGTATTGCCGGGCATTGCGGAGTATTGCAGGGCATTGCGGAGTATTGCGGTGTATGGCAGGGTATTGCGGTGTATGGCAGGGTATTGCACGGGTATTGCACAGGGTATTGTGGAGGGTATTGCACAGGGTATTGTGGAGGGTATTGCAGAGTATTGTGGAGGGTATTGCAGAGTATTGTGGAGGGTATTGCAGAGTATTGTGGAGGGTATTGCAGAGTATTGTGCAGGGTATTGCAGAGTATTGTGCAGGGTATTGCAGAGTATTGTGCAGGGTATTGCAGAGTATTTTGCAGAGTATTGCGCAGGGTATTGCAGAGTATTTTGCAGGGTATTGCAGAGTATTTTGCAGGGTATTGCAGAGTATTGTGCAGGGTATTGTGCAGGGTATTGCAGTGTATTGTGCAGGGTATTGCAGAGTATTGCACCAGGGTATTGCAGAGTATTGCACCAGGGTATTGCAGAGTATTGCACCAGGGTATTGCAGAGTATTGCACTAGGGTATTGCAGAGTATTTCGCAGGGTATTGCAGAGTATTTCGCAGGGTATTGCAGAGTATTTCGCAGGGTATTGCAGAGTATTTCGCAGGGTATTGCAGAGTATTTCGCATGGTATTGCAGAGTATTTCGCAGGGTATTGCAGAGTATTTCGCAGGGTATTGCAGAGTATTGCACCAGGGTATTACAGAGTATTGCACCAGGGTATTGCAGAGTATTGCACCAGGGTATTTTGCAGAGTATTGGCAGGGTGTATTGCAGAGTATTGGCAGGGTATAGCACAGGGATGGCTGAGCAGGGATGGATGGATGGCTGGATCTGTGACTGCAATTGTCACAGATCCAGCCCACAGTGCTGCTGCTGCCATCCGCTCCCTCCCCCTCCCCTCTCACACTGTACCGATCGGTACAGAGAGGGGAGGGAGGAACCGGCGTCATCAAATGACGCCGGTCTGTTTACAAGTGATTGCTCCATCATTTGACGGAGCGATCACGTGGTAAACGGCCGCTATCAGCGGCGATTTACCGCGATTCGTGATCCGCCGGGTCCTCTGGACCCGGCGGTCACGGAGTTTCCCGTGTGCGCGCCCCAGGGGGCGCGCGGGAGCGCGATTCTGGGAGGACGTTATATAACGTCCTCCCAGAGTTAAGCAACCACCCTGCCGCCGTTATTTGTCGGCAGGTGGTTGTTAAGTGGTTAAAAAAATAATTTTTATAGGGACAGAAAACTATAGGTAGGGAGAGTGTCAGTGTGTTTTACTGTGCTAATCCTTGTTTGTAGGGACAGGGAAGGACAGTGAGGGAAATTCTCCTTGTGCTATACTGTGCTAAAGCATTAATCATCAACCATCTTTAAAAAAACATTTTTTATAGGGACAGAAAACTATAGGTAGGGAGAGTGTCAGTGTGTTTTACTGTGCTAATCCTTGTTTGTAGGGACAGGGAAGGACAGTGAGGGAAATTCTCCTTGTGCTATAGTGTGCTAAAGCATTGATCATCAACCATCTTTAAAAAAAATTTTTTATAGGGACAGAAAACTATAGGTAGGGAGAGTGTCAGTGTGTTTTACTGTGCTAATCCTTGTTTGTAGGGACAGGGAAGGACAGTGAGGGAAATTCTCCTTGTGCTATACTGTGCTAAAGCATTCCTCATCAACCATCTTTGAAATCCTTGTTTTTTGGACAGTCAGGGAAATTGTCGTTGTGCTATTCTGTGCGAAAGCAATCATCCTCAACCATATTTAGAAATCCTTAAGTAAAGGGACAGAGAAGGACACCTGAAGGTAGCCCTTATTGCTTTTTTCCCATCTCCCTGCAGGCCATCCATTAGAATGTCTGGAAGGCAAACAAGGAGAGGCAGACAGTCAGGAGGCAATAAAAGAGGGCAAGCAGGCTCTGTGTCTGGGGGCAACAGTGCTGGTCGTGGACGCGGTGCATTGTCATCAGCACATGGCCATGGGACACGCTTGTCCTTCTTTTCGGCAGCTGGACATGTTGAGCCACATCATGCCGAAGACTTGGTAGAGTGGATGACCAAGCCCTCCTCCTCCTCCTTATCCTCTCTCACCCAGGCTCAGGGTACTGGCAAAGCAGCTGCCAAAGCGTCCTCTTCCCTGGTATCAATGTCAGACTCATCATCAGTCACTCCTTCCCTAGACCCACCATGTCCTCCTCCTGAGGAGTCCCCCGAACTGTTTGAGCACAGTGTTGGGTACATGCTCCAGGAGGATGCCCAGCGTTTCGAAGGGTCTGATGATGAAACCCAGCTACAGGAAGGCAGTAGCGTGAGAGCAGACAGAGGGGATGCTCAAGAAGGACACCAATCTGGCAGTCATGTTCCAGCAGCTGCAGCATACTGCCAGATTGGCTCCAGTGATGAGGAGGGAGGGGATGATGAGGTCACTGACTCCACGTGGGTGCCTAATAGGAGAGAGGAGGAGGAGGAGGATGAGGAGGAGGCACATCTCCAACGAGGCAGGATGCCCTTTGGTGGCCAGCGTAAGGGCAGTACACCGACGGAATCACACCGCAGAGCTCCGCCTGTGCAGGGCGCTGCCTCTGCCCGTCATTCAAAAAGTTCTTTGGTGTGGGCCTTTTTTGAGGCTAGTGCATCAGATCGCACAGCTGCTGTTTGCAACATATGTCTCAAGCGTATATCGCGTGGCCAAAACATCAGCCACTTGGGTACCACATGCCTGACCAGACATATGTTGACCTGCCATGCAGCTCGTTGGCAAGCCTACCTCAAAGACCCACACCAAAGAACAAAGCGGACCTCTCCTTCACCGCATCAGCTGGGATCTCCAACCCCACTATAACTTCAGTCCTCTCTGAAACATGCACTGAGAGGAATGAAGGTGTAGAATTAGGTGTGTCACAGCCAAGTTCTTGCGGCCACTCTGCTAGCAGTACACCGACGTCCGATTCTAGCAGGCAAATTTCCCTGCCCCAGCTGCTGGACCGTCGAAAGAAGTTCACTCCCAGCCATCCACATGCCCAGCGGTTGAATGCTAGCTTGGCTAAATTGCTAGCGCTTCAACTGCTGCCTTTTCAGTTGGTAGACTCGGCCCCCTTCCGTGAGTTTGTGCAATGTGCGGTTCCTCAGTGGCAGGTTCCCAAACGCCACTTTTTCTCACGGAAGGCTATTCCGGCTCTCTACCGGCATGTGGAAGGCAATGTCTTGGCCTCGCTGGACAGGGCGGTCAGCGGTAAGGTGCATATTACCGCTGACTCATGGTCCAGCAGGCATGGACAGGGACGTTACCTTTCTTTCACGGCCCATTGGGTCACTCTTTTGGCAGCTGGGAAGGATGCAGGACAAGGTGCAGTAGTGTTGGAGGTTGTTCCACCGCCACGCCTCCAAAATGCTACTACTGGTTGTGACACACCTCTCTCCTCCACCCCCTCCTCTTCTTCTTCCTCCATGGCCTCTTCCTGTGCTTTGTCCTCTGAACCAGCGGTGCTCCGTAGCCGTTCAAGGGGCTACGCAAGTACGCAGGCAAAAAGATGCCATGCCGTGCTTGCGCTGGTGTGTTTGGGGGACAGAAGCCACACTGGGGCAGAGGTCCTGTCTGCTCTGCAGGGCCAGGCCGAGAGGTGGTTGACGCCACGCCAGCTTAAGCCAGGAATGGTGGTTTGCGACAATGGCACCAACCTCCTCTCCGCCCTCCGACAGGGACAACTGACCCATGTGCCCTGTGTGGCTCACGTCCTTAACCTGGTGGTGCAGCGGTTCTTGGGCAGGTACCCGGGCTTACAGGATGTCCTGAGGCAGGCCAGGAAAGTCTGTGTGCATTTCCGCAGATCTTATAATGCCAGTGCTCGCCTGGCTGAGCTGCAAAAGGAGTTGAACCTGCCCAAGAACCGCCTTATATGTGACATGCCCACCAGGTGGAACTCAACGTTGGCCATGCTGCAGCGGCTGCACACGCAGCAGAGGGCCATCAATGAGTACCTGTGCGACTACGGCACCAGGACAGGGTCAGGGGAGCTTGGTTTTTTTTCTCCACGCCAGTGGGGCATGATCAGGGATGCATGCACTGTCCTGGCACCATTTGAGGAGGCCACGAGGATGGTGAGCAGTGACAGTGCATGCATCAGTGACACTGTACCTCTTGTCCACCTGTTGGAGCACACGCTGCGTGGAATAATGGACAGGGCACTTGAGGCAGAACAGAGGCAGGAAGAGGAGGACTTCCTTGCCTCTCAAGGCCCCCTTTACCCAGACAGTGTTCCTTCTGTCCCACCCATCGCACAGGAAGAGGAGGAGGAGGAGGAGGATTGTGTCAGCATGGAGGTGGAGGCTGGCACTCAGCATCATCAGCAGCAGTCTTTTAGGGATGATTTACAGTCCCAAGAAACCAGTGGACTTGTACGTGGCTGGGAGGAGGTGGCTGCGGATCATGTCGTCCTTAGTGACCCAGAGGACTCCGGACCGAATGCCTCAGCTAACCTACGCTGCATGGCCTCCCTGATCCTGCAAAGTCTGCGGAAGGATCCTCGTATTCTTCGGATCAAGGAGAGGGACCATTACTGGCTGGCCACTCTCCTTGATCCACGGTACAAGGGTAAGGTTGCGGACCTTATGTTACCGTCGCAGAGGGAGCAGAGGATGAGACAACTCCGGGAGGCCTTGCAGAAAGGTCTGTGCAACGCGTTCCCAGAGACTGGGAGGTTACAAACTCCTGGTCCTGGACAACGAGTTGCTGAGGCTTCGGCCAGTCAAAGAAGGAGCGGTGGGGAAGGTGGCCGTCTGACCGATGCGTTCAGACAATTCTTTAGTCCGCAGCCCCAAAGTATGATCGGTTCCAGCAACCATCGCCAGCGTCTGATAAACATGGTGCAGGAATATCTAGGGGCAAGGTCAGACTTGGACACCTTCCCCACCGAAAATCCTCTGGCTTACTGGGTCTTGAGGATGGATCACTGGCCAGAGCTTGCACAGTATGCAATTGAGCTACTGGCCTGTCCTGCATCCAGCGTTCTTTCGGAACGCACATTCAGTGCTGCTGGAGGATTTGTCACGGATCACAGGGTGCGCCTGTCCACCGACTCGGTTGATCGACTGACTTTCATCAAGATGAACCAGTCTTGGATCACCACCAGCTACCACACACCTGATGCTGATATAACAGACTAATTGATTTTAACATGTCACATCCCTTCAAGACTGATGCTGATGCTGAGTGCCTGTGCTGTTATGTTGACTGGCTATCCTCCTCCTCCGAGTCCTCAATGATACGATTGATGATGATAGCTTGGAAGATCATTTTTGTTTATGGGTGCCGCCACCAGTGGCTAAGGCCCAATTTTTCAGCCCCTGTTTAACAGGGGCGTGTAATTACAATTTTTGAAGCAATACTTTGCAACAGGGCTCATTGCTGTGCTCCAAGTACAGTATCTGTGAGGGGTTGGAGTGTTGTGCCACCAGTGCCTAAGGCCCAATTTTTCAGCCCCTGTTTAACAGGGGCATGTCATTACAATTTTTGAAGCAATACTTTGCAACAGGGCTCATTGCTGTGCTCCAAGTACAGTATCTGTGAGGGGTTGCAGTGTTGTGCCACCAGTGCCTAAGGCCCAATTTTTCAGCCCCTGTTCAACAGGGGCATGTAATTACAATTCTTGATCTAATAATTCACAGCAGGGCCCATTGCTGCACCCACCAAGAGTAACTCTGAGGGCTTACAGTGTTGTGGCAACGCCACCACCACCACCACCACGAAAGGCCCAATTTTTCAGCCCCTGTTCAAAAGGGGCATGTAATTACAATTCTTGATCTAATAATTCACAGCAGGGCCCTTTTCCTGCACCCACCAAGAGTAACTCTGAGGGCTTACAGTGTTGTGGCAACACCACCACCACCACGAAAGGCCCAATTTTTCAGCCCCTGTTCAACAGGGGCATGCAATTACAATTCTTGATCTAATAATTCACAGCAGGGCCCATTGCTGCACCCACCAAGAGTAACTGTCAGGGCTTACAGTGTTGTGGCACCAGCACCACCATCAAAGGCCCAATTTTTACTACCACTGTTCAACAATTATATGTAATTACAATTCCTGATATAATAGTTGACAGCAGGGCGTTCCAGCACCAACCAAGAGTAACTGTGAGTGCTTACAGTGTTGTGCCAACACCAACAACTAAGGGGCCTATTTCTGCAGAGTATATACGGCAGGTCCCTACTTTCAAACATCCAACTTACAAACGACTCCTACTTGCAAACGCAAGAAGACAACAGGAAGTGAGAGGAAATCTACCCCTAGGAAGGAAAATTCTCTCCTGTAAGAATTAATATGGAAGAAAGGTGTCTCCTCTGTACTGATGCTTTATCACCAATCCTTGTTTCAAGAAAAACACCACATTTCAAAAACAGTTGTCATTGGGACGGAAAGTGAGGTGAAATGTTCTGAACAGGGGCACAGACAGCAAAACAAATGTTACAGGGGTGATAACCCTTACCTATGTTTTCCAAAAAGCTTAAAAATAGATTTTTGGGCTGGAGCTACACTTAAACAATGTACCTGTTCAAAATTACAAACACATTCTACATAAGAACAAACCTACAGTCCCTGTCTTGTATGCACCGCCTGTATACGGCTGTTCAGAGTTTATAGGGCCTTTTTTATTTTGTGTGCGGTGTTCCCCTTAATATCCATACAAGACCCAAAGGGGCTGGTAATGGGCTGGGGTAGGGGGGGGGTCATGGGGTAGCTATGCCATTTTTCTTAAAGATTTTCATCCATATTACCGGGACCAGACATTACATTAAAGCCGCAAGCAGTTTTAAATGGGTTTTTTTTCCTTTAGAAGTGTCATTTTGTGCAGGGACAGTTCTAAACACGGGAAACACGTGGCACTTCACAGGCATACTTTAGACACCCCCCAGGTACGATATTTAAAGGAATATTTGACTTTTTTTTTTTCACTTTATGCATCATTAAAATGACTGCTCCCGAAAAACGACCGTTTTTAAAACTTCTTTTTGCATTGATACATGTCCCCTGGTGCAGAACCCGGGTTCCCAAACCCTTTTTAGGACAATAACATGCATAATAGTCGTTATAATTAGCACTTTAGAATTCGAACGTTCGCATCCATTGTATTTAATAGGGTTCTAATGTTCGTACGAACGTTCGGTCCGTTCGCGGGTTCTGGTGCGAACCGAACCCGGGGGTGTTCGGCTCATCACTAAAGGGGCACAATCTCTCTGTCCGAGGAGAAAGTTGCTGTGGTCCAAGACAGAGTTTGTTCAGCTCTCGCTTCATCCCATTTCTCTGCTCTCCAATGTCTGTAATTGGCACCATGGCAGCCACAATTCCCATGGTGAAGTGGGCACAGTGGCGGATGCAACCTTTCCAGAAAGGTTTTCTCCATCAATGGAGGTAAGGCAGCAAGAACCAGCGCATCTACCTTAATCCGGCTAAGAGAGTATCCCTCCTTTGGCGGTTACAGTGGGAGAATCTTTGCCACTACTACTCGATCATTCCCATCACTTGGGTCACGATAACATCAGACACCAGCAACAAGGGCTGGGGCGCACCCTGCCTGATAGAAGTAGCGCAGGGCAGGTGGAACTCCCCTTCTCATGGGATGTCCAACATCCTGGAACTCTGGGCCACCTTCCAGGCGCTACTAGTGTTCCGTCATCTAACAGTGAATTCCTCAGTCATGCTCAGGTTGGACAATACAACCGTGGTGACCTACATAAGGAGGCAGGGTGGAACCTGCAGCAAGTTCCTGCTACGAGAGGTGGAACCAATTATGAGCTGCGTTTAGAAGAACCTGTCCAACACTTCAGCGGTCTACATACCCGGGACCAAGAATGTTCAGGCGGATTTCCTTTCTTGTTTCCATATGAACAACAACGAGTGGGCTCTCCACAAAGAGGTGTTTGATTGGCTCCTGACCCTAGGAGCTTCACCAGAAGTCGACCTTTTTGCCTCCCCATGCAACAACAAGTTGCCCAAATATTACTCGAGGTTCCGAGACTCGCAGGCATAAGGAATAGATGCCCTCACGGACCAATGGAGATTCCACAAGGCTTACGCCTTTCCTCCAGTGCCTGTGATACTCCAGTTCCTCTGGAGACTCAGAACAGAGAGGGTGGAAGTGATAGCAATAATCCCTTTCTGGCCCAACAGGCCATGGTTTCCTCTCTTGACACTCCTCAGTTATCGGGACTCAGTGCCCCTGCCACTCAGGCCAGACCTACTGTCTCAGGGCACAACCCTGCACCCCACGCATTGCTGAACCAGATACTGAGTGCTCCAGTTTTAGGCTCAGTTCACACTGCCGCGACTTGGGATTTGACTTGTGAGACTCCAAGTCACATGAAATGTGAAATCCCATGTTAGTCAATGAGAGCTGTCCAAATTAGTTTACTTTGGAAAAGGTTCCTGTACTACTTCAAGATGACTTCTATCCAAATTGTACCCATAGACTTTAATGGAAGTCGCCACCAAGTTGGATCCTCATCTATATTGATGTGATTTGGATCCGATATTACAGGAAGATTACCCAGGCAATCTCCAAAGTCGCATCAAAGTACTCAAGTCGCCTGGGAAATTCGCGCCATGAGTCATGTGACTTTCAGGTCGCAGCAGTGTGAGCCAAGCCTTAGTAAATTTTCCCCATAGTAGGTCCCTTCTGTAAAAAAAAACCTGCATGTTAGCACATTTTCATTTTTTTTAATTCACTTTAACTTATAATAGACTGTAAGAGGCCGCTGCTATGTTGCTTGAAACTTGTCACACTGAGGTTAATTTACTAAAGGATTTAAGAATGTTCAAACAATAATTTGTGAATAGATTCACTTCAATTACGCTGTCATTTGAAAATAAAATATGGTTAACTTATTTCATCTGCACATGATTGAATAACTGATGTGAATATTCATACAATTTATTCTCAAATCCATGATAAATCAGTCCAAAACTACAAAGTTCCAAAAAAGCTGTCATTATGGACTAAACTACCATTTTACAACATAGGCCCAAACTTTTGTAGAAAAATCTCACCATTGTTGTCTTGACAATGTGTAAGGAGTAGAAATAGTTCTAAACGGAGTTAGACTTTAATATCAACATAACAATATTTACAGAAGTATTTTTCAAATATGCCACTATCATATTTCAAATGCATTGGGATGCTTTGAGATATATTTTCCATTATTTCTGCAGAGAAAATTCCAGATTCAGGTGGAGCCATTTCAGATGATAACAAAAATAGGTTTCCAGTAATTTAGCTTTACATCTTTGCTGGCAGTTCCTTTGTGGTGAATGAAATGGGTAACTACATCCATTGATCATCACATCTAGAGACAGACATGAAACAAGTGCTTGAAAAAGAACATTTTGTTTGACACATCCTAGAAAATGATTGAAGAGATTGACATTTTTTCTTATCCTAAAATGCAGCAAGAAGTGCTGTAAAACAGATTAATTTACACATACCTATGAACACTGAAATATGTTTCCCATAGGGATCAATGACTTCTAATTGCTTTACACAAATAAAATGCTGCACTTAGTTTGCTAGTTGTTTGACACTGCTAAATGTCAGGGAGTAAATAGAACAAAAGGAGACCACACAAGTGCTATAGGGCTCATGGGCATGAGCGTCCAAGTGCCAGCTGCCTGTACAATGATTAATTAAGGTAGAAATAGCATTAGGGAAATTATTACAACAATATGATAATTGTAGTACAGTCACCTCTTTCTAGTGGTCTATGAAAACTTAACACCACAAGTCTATACAGCAGTCTTATTTTACCTCTTAAGAGGAACCCTTAAAATTATTCACGGACCTCAATGAACCCCTGATAAAAAAACAGCTCATTGGACATGAGTGGGAAAAATGCCCCTTACTGGTGGCCAGTTGAAAGAATGCCTCCCAGTGAAGGTCCAATTGCCACTCTTACAGACACCCAAAAAATTCTCTGGTGCCACAGCCAAGTAGCAATGGCTACTATGCAGGCAACAAATGTAATTTTCACCTCTGTTTATCCTTTGTTGCATCTCAGCGCTATTGATCATCTGTAGCCTTTTTGCAACCACAACCTGCCTACATGCACTCATTTTACCAACTGCTGCACAGCTTTCCAAAGGTGGGTTTCCTGATAGTGATAACAGAGGACAAGCCTGTGCAATGTGCATCGGGTCAGCTGCTTGTAGTTTCCATTAGGAGAGCATGTGACAGACTGACAATGCAGGAGAACAATTGGGAGACAGAAACAGAATGTTGTCACCATATAACAAGATGTCTGCACAAAGACCTTCATAGCAGGTTCACTGGGTATTATTTTAATGGAAGCTGCATTTTAAAACTTTTGGAAATTATTTTTAAAAAGACCTTGAAGTGATTTTAAAGTTTTAGGGTTTTGTTTTGTTTTTTTAAATTACAAATGTTATACTTACCTGCTCTGAGTAATACTTCAATCCTCCTTTTTTTTACTCCCCTGCTGGCGCTCCTGCCTCTTCGCACTCATCAAGTGCCTCCATAGCAAGCCGCTTACTATGGGGGCACTAGATACACAGAGAGGGGCTCAGCTCCCTTGTCACTGGCTGTGATTAACAACAGCGGGAACCCATGGCTCTAGCTGCTATATCTGAGCCAATGAGGATGGAGAGAGTTGAGAGGAGGGATGAGCCGAACACCCCCCCTGTTCGGTTCGCACCAGAACCTGCGAACAGACAGAATGTTCGCGTTAACTTTAGAACCCTATTAAATACAATGGACTCGAACGTTCGAAATCTAAAGTGCTAATTATAAAGGCTTATATGCAATTTATTGTCCTAAAAAGTGTTTGGGGACCCGGGTCCTGCCCCAGGGGACATGTATCAATGCAAAAAAAAGTTTAAAAAATAGACGTTTTTACGGGAGCGGTGATTTTATTAATGCTTAAAATGAAAAAATAAAAGTGAAATTTTCCTTTAAATTTCATACCTGGGGGGTGTGTATGATATGCATGTAAAGTGGCGCATGTTTCCCGTGCTTAGAACTGTCCCTGCACAAAGTGTAATTTTTGAAGGAAAAAAAGTCATTTAAAACTCACTCGCGGCTATTAATGAATTGTCGGCTTTTATCAATACATAGAAAAGTCATTGATAAAAAAAAAAAAAAGCGTGGGGGTTCCCCCAAATTCAATTACCAGGCCCTTCAGGTCTGGAATGGATATTAAGGGGAACCCCGCCGCAAATGAAAAAAAAAATGGCGTGCGGTTCCCCATAAATATCCATACCAGGCCCTTCAGATCTGGCATGGATTTTAAGGGGAACTCCACCCCAAATTGAAAAAAAATGGCGTGGAGTCCCCCCTAAAATCCATACCAGACCCTTATCCGAGCACACAACCTGGCCGGCCGCAGAGAAAGAGGGGGGACGAGAGAGCGGCCCCCCCTCCCTCCTGAACCGTACCAGGCCACATGCCCTCAACATGAGGAGGATGTCCCCATGTTGATGGGGACAAGGGCCTCATCCCCACAACCCTTGCCCGGTGGTTGTGGGGGTCTGCGGGCGGGGGCTTATCGTAATCTGGGAGACCCCTTTAACAAAGGGGACCCCCAGATCCCGCCCCCCCCTATGTGAATTGGTAAGGGGTACATTGTACCCCTATCATTTCACGAAGAAAGTGTAAAAAAATGTAAATAAAAACACACAAACACCTTGGAAAAGTCCTTTATTAAAAAAAATAAAAAAAATAAACATTCCAGCGATGAAATCCAGTGTCCCGTGGCGATCCCGATGTCCAGCGCTGTCCGTCATTGGTTGTGCCTGAGCGGACCTGATGGGGAACTTCCTCCGCAGTGTTTTAAATGTATAGACCCGCCCTTCTAAAGTTCCCCATCAGGTCCGCTCAGCGGACCAGATGCGGAACGCGAGAAGGGGCTGGTCTATACATGAATTACACAGTGAAGGAAGTTCCCCATCAGGTCCGCCCCCTCGGTATGTCAGACCGCGCCTACGGCCATTGGCTTGAGCGGACCTGATGGGGAACTTCCTTCACTGTGTAAATTTAAATTACACAGTGAAGGAAGTTCCCCGCTCAGGCCAATGACGTAGGCGGGATCTGACATACAGAGGGGGCGGACCTGATGGTAACTTCCTTCACTGTGTAATACGTGAATAGACCCGCGCCTTCTAAAGTTCCCCATCAGGTCCGCTCAGCGGACCAGATGCAGAACATGAGAAGGGGCGGGTCTATTCACGTATTACACAGTGATGGAAGTTCCCATCAGGTCCGCCCCCTCGTAGAGCGGACCTGATGGGGAACTTCCTTCACTGTGTAATTCATGTATAGACCCGCCCCTTCTCATGTTCTGCATCTGGTCCGCTGAGCGGACCTGATGGGGAACTTTAGAAGGCGCGGGTCTATTCACGTATTACACAGTGAAGGAAGTTACCATCAGGTCCGCCCCCTCTGTATGTCAGATCCCGCCTACGTCATTGGCCTGAGCGGGGAACTTCCTTCACTGTGAGCGGACCTGATGGGGAACTTTAGAAGGGGCGGGTCTATACATTTAAAACACTGCGGAGGAAGTTCCCCATCGGGTCCGCTCAGGCACAACCAATGACGAACAGCGCTGGACATCAGGATCGCCGCGGGACACTGGATTTCATCGCTGGAATGTTTTTTTATTGTTTTTTTTTTTAATAAAGGACTTTTCCAAGGTGTTTGTGTGTTTTTATTTACATTTTTTTACACTTTCTTCGTGAAATGGTAGGGGTACAATGTACAATTGTTAAAGGGGTCTTCCAGATTCCGATAAGCCCCCTGCCCGCAGACCCCCACAACCACCGGGCAAGGGTTGTGGGGATGAGGCCCTTGTCCCCATCAACATGGGGACATCCTCCTCATGTTGAGGGCATGTGGCCTGGTACGGTTCAGGAGGGAGGGGGGGCCGCTCTCTCGTCCCCCCTCTTTCTCTGCGGCCGGCCAGGTTGTGTGCTCGGATAAGGGTCTGGTATGGATTTTTCGGGGGGACTCCACGCCTTTTTTTTTTATTTGGGGTGGAGTTCCCCTTAAAATCCATGCCAGATCTGAAGGGCCTGGTATGGATATTTAGGGGGAACCGCACGCCATTTTTTTTTTAATTTGCAGCGGGGTTCCCGTTAATATCCATTCCAGACCTGAAGGGCCTGGTAATTGAATTTAGGGGAACCCCCACGCTTTTTTTTTTTTATCAATGACTTTTCTATGTATTGATAAAAGCCGACAATTCATTAATAGCCGCGAGTGAGTTTTAAATTACTTTTTTTCCTTCAAAAATGACACTTTGTGCAGGAACAGTTCTAAGCACGGGAAACATGCGCGACTTTACATGCATATCATACACACCCCCCAGGTACGAAATTTAAAGGAATATTTCACTTTTATTGTTTCACTTTAAACATTATTAAAATCACTGCTCCTAAAAAAAACTGCCGTTTTTAAAACTTTTTTGTCCCCTGGGGCAGGACCCGGGTCCCCAAACACTTTTTAGGACAATAACTTGCATATAAACCTTTATAATTAGCACTTTAGATTTCTCCCATAGACTTTTCGAATTTGCCGTGAACACCCCAAATTGTTCGTTGTTCGGCGAACGGGCGAACAGGCAATGTTCGAGTCGAACATGAGTTCGACTCGAACTCGAAGCTCATCCCTAGTTGAGAGAGCCTTGGCTCTTGTGCACATCACTGGATCTAAATCAGGATTAGGTATGTATTTAGAGGGGGCTGCGGACAGGGGCGGATCCAGGGGGGGCAACAGGGCAATTGCCCCCCCGAGACCATCTGTCACACTCACTTGCTTGCTCTGTTTTTTTTTTTTTTGCGCCTGATCTCCCGGAGTTTGGGGACCCGGTACTGGCTGGCCGTAGGTCCCCTGGACCCCAAATGTGGCAAAGATGTAGCCCCATGTCTTCTCTACAAATGTGCAAAGTTTGGTGTCTGGGAGACCTACAGCCAGGGAGAACCGATTTTTCAAACCCGGGCACTCCTTCCATAGACTCCCATGTTAAACATCAGTCTAGTCATGGGCACAGTGAAGCATGGGCACAGTGAGGCAAAGTGAGGCACAGTGAGGCATGCAGATGGACACCCTAGGCTTATACTCAAGTCAATATGTTTTCCCAGTTTTTTTGGGGTATAATTAGGTGCCTCGGCTTATATTCGGGTCGGCTTATACTCGAGTATATACAGTTTTGCGGCTGCCGCTGCCTCTCTGAGTCTCTCTCTCAGTTTCTCACATCAGCGGATCAGCGGCGCTGAGAGAGAGACTTGTCTAATGTAGTTACGCGGCGCACTGATACGATACCAGGAGCAGAGGAGGAGGTGGGTGGAGCCTCTTCCCTGCACTCGTTGCTAACGCCTGGGCCGCTCGGCGTCTAGCAACGAGTGACGTCAGTGAGTCACGTCAGGGCAGGTGCGTAAGCGTGCGGCTCCACAGATGGGTAAGAAAGCGGGCGGCTTCGCTTGCAAGGCGGTTTGTGGGCGGGCGGCGCGGTTCGCGGGCAGACCGTGCTGCTCAATGTGTTGGCAGCGCAGGTGAGAGTGAGAGAGCAGGCTCAGTGTGGCAGCTGGCCAATCAGCTAGCCGGGAGCATGGGAGCAGAGAGATGAGATCATCTCTCACCGCCCGTGCCTGCCCTGCATTCCTGCAGTGACTTCCGCCCTCACGGTGCAGGCAGCAGAGAGATTACATTATCTCTCTGCTGCCTGACTCTGGGAGTCTGGGACACAGAAAGAGACAACCAAAACTACACCTTAGCAGGCAAGTTAGTGACAATCCTCAAGGTGTGGCAAGTGACAATCCGCAAATTGTGTCAGGTGACGTGGCAAATGACAATCTGCATCTAGTGGCAGGCAAGTGTCAATCCGCAAGGTGTGGCTAGTGACAATCCGCAAGGTGTGGCAGGTGATGTGGCAATGTAAATAATTTATTATATCTTTTCATGTGACAACACTGAAGAAATTACACTTTGCTACAATGTAAAGTAGTGAGTGTACAGCTTGTATAACATTGTAAATTTGCGACCCCCTCAAAATAACTCAACACACAGCCAATAATATCTAAACCACTGGCAACAAAAGTGAGTACACCCCTAAGTGAAAATGTCCAAATTGGGCCCAAAGTGTCAATATTTTGTGTGGCCACCATTATTTTCCAGGACTGCCTTAACCCTCTTGGGCATGGAGTTCACCAGAGCTTCACAGGTTGCCCCTCTTCCACTCCTCCATGATGACATCATGGAGCTGGTGGATGTTAGAGACCTTGCGCTCCTCCACCTTCCATTTGAGGATGCCCCACAAATGCTCAATAGGGTTTAGGTCTGGAGACATGCTTAGCCAGTCCATCACCTTTACCCTCAGCTTCTTTAGCAAGGCAGTGGTCATCTTGGAGGTGTGTTTTCGGTTTTTATGTTGGAATACTGCCCTGCGGCCCAGTCTCTGAATGCTCGGCTTCAGTATGTCACAGTACATGTTGGCATTCTGAGTTCCCTCAATGAATTGTAGCTCCCCAGTGCCGGCAGCACTCATGCAGCCCAGACCATGACACTCCCACCATCATGCTTGACAGTAAGCAAGACACACTTGTCTTTGTACTCGTCACCTGGTTGCTGCCACACGCTTGACACCATCTGAACCAAATAAGTTTATCTTGGTCTCATTAGACCACAGGACATGGTTCCAGTAATCCATGTTCTTAGTCTGCTTGTCTTCAGCAAACTGTTTGCGGGCTTTCTTGTGCATCATCTTTAGAAGAGGCTTCCTTCTGGGATGACAGCCATGCAGTCAGGGGCGGATCCAGATCCAGATCCAGGGGGGGCAACGGGGAAATTGCCCCCTCCGAGAATGCAGGTGAGTGAGTGGGCGGGTAAAAGAGCTGGTGGGCGGCTCCGCAGCTGAGAGTGCGAGCAGCTCCGTTGGTAAACGGGCAGGTGAAAGAGTGGGGGTGAGCAGCTGTTGCGGCTCGGTGTGTGAGCGGGCTGCTGGCCAATCAGGGAGCCGACGGACGTGGGGGCAGAGAGATGACATTATCTCTCACCTACCGGCGCCCGCCCTGCATCCCTGCAGTTCCGCCCTCACTGTGCAGGCAGCAGAGAGATTACATCATCTCTCTGATGGCTGACTGGTAATCTGCTGCCTGACTCTGGGACACAGCAAGAGACCACCTTAGCAGGAAAGTGACACAGCAAGTGACAATCCGCAACGTGTGGCATGGGATGTGGCAAGTGACAATCCGCAATGTGTGGCAGGTGACGTGGCAGGTGACAATCCGCATTTGGTGGCAGGCGACGTGGCAAGTGACAATCCACAATGTGTGGCAGGTGACAATCCGCATTTGGTGGCAGGCGACGTGGCAAGTGGCAATCTGCAATTGGTGGCAGGTGAAGTGGCAAGTGACAATCCGCAACATGTGGCAGGAGATGTGACAATCTGCATCTGGTGACAGGCGATGTGGCAAGTGACAATCTGCATCTGGTGGCAAGTGACGTGGCAAGTGACAATCTGCATCTGGTGGCAGGTGACGTGGCAAGTGACAATCTGCATCTGGTGGCAGGTGACGTGGCAAGTGACAATCCATAACGTGTGGCAGGAGATGTGGCAAGTGACAATCTGCATCTGGTGACAGGCGATGTGGCAAGTGACAATCTGCATCTGGTGGCAGGTGACATGGCAAGTGACAATCTGCATCTTGTGGCAGGTGACGTGGCAAGTGACAATCCACAACGTGTGGCAGGTGACATGGCAAGTGACACACTCGGGCCTCCTACTGATTCAGCATTATAGTGAGTTGAACTATTTAATTTCTTATAACAATGTAATGATAGTAATAATGCGCTTCAATCATCCTGACACCATAACAACCATGGTGCCGTGATGATTGAAGCGCCAGCACCAGCCATTTCCCTGATAAATTTACCCCAAAAAACGTATTTTCTGGCAATGCCCCTCCCGAGATTAGACTCTGGATCCGCCCCTGCATGCAGTCCAATTTGATGCAGTCTGTAGCATATGGTCTGAGCACTGACAGGCTGACCCCCTCATCCCTTCAACCTCTGCAGCAATGCTGGCAGCACTCATATGTCTATTTCCCAAAGACAACGTCTGGATATGATGCTGAGCATGTGCACTCAACTTCTTTGGTCGACCATGGTGAGGCCTGTTCTGCATGGAACCTGTCTTGTTAAACCGTTGTATGGTCTTGGCCATCGTGCTGCAGCTCAGTTTCAGGGTCCTGGCAATCTTCTTATAGCCTAGGCCATCTTTATGTAGAACAACAATTCTTTTTTTCAGCTCTTCAGAGAGTTTTTTGCCATGAGGTGCCATGTTGTACTCCCAGTGACCAGTTTGAGAGAGTGAGAGCAATGACACCAAATTTAACACACCTGCTCCCCATTCACACCTGAGACGTTGTAACATTAACGAGTCACATGACACCGAGGAGGGAAAATGGCTAATTAGGCCCAATTTGGACATTTTCACTTAGGGGTGTACTCAATATATATATATATATATATATATATATATATATATATATATATACACAGTATATATATTCAGTAGACCACTTGTACAGTTTGTTCTTGTCTGTTGATTGTTGGATTATTTTTACATTAGAAGGCAATCAAATGGTCATTTAGTAAGCATTACTAGTCTGACCAAAATTACATTTATTTTTGTTTATTTTTTCCTTTGTTGTTGTGTAATTGTGTAATTATATATCGTCTTGAAACAAAAGCAAAGAAAGGAAAAATAATTAAATCAATACAAATCTGCTTCGTATACCAAGGTAAATGACAGGAAATGTATTCATGCAGGTATACTTTCACTATACATTATTGATGTCTTTCCTTTAGAAATATTTACTGTTTCCATCCTGTGATGGTTTATGTAAATTTCCATTATCACAATAACAAACAATCAAGGTTAAAAAAAAAACATAATTTCGCTGTATATGTTTAGAACTTTACCTCTGAGAATAAAAGCTCATATATTCTTGCAGCCACATGAATTCACCATGGGGTGTAACATGATGGATTTACTTTGAAAATAGAGGAAACAGAGATCACTGATTTCTATGGGTACTAGCTGCATGTACACCGGATCTACAGTATTCTACATGATGTGCATGTAATCACCTATAGAGAGGTCAACAATTGTTTACAGTTGATATGCCACATTAATAGATAACAAGTGTTGGCAAGCCATTTTAGGTATAGAAAAAATAGAAAATGTTATTATGTTACACATTTAATAGGATGATATAATTCTCTGCCCTGCCTGCATGCTTATGGGAAGAAAAGCATTTCAACATTAAGATCCTGCAGAGAAGCAGCCAAGAGCAACATCAGAGAAAGCTCTGAACCCCATGTGACCCAAATGGGAATGATTTACAACACAAAGAATCACATTAGGTGGGCACCCTCTTGCTCCAACTAAGCGTTCTCTTAAATGGGGATGATTTACACAAAGAATCACATTGGAGGGCGCACTCCTTCTCCAACTAAGCGTTCTCTTAAATGGAGATGATCTACACAAAGAATCACATTGGAAGGGCAGCCTCCCTCTCCAACTAAGAGTTTTTGCATATGGGGATGATCTACACTAAGACTCACATTGGAAGGGTGCCCTCCCTCTCCAACTAAAAGTTCTCTCAAATGGGGATGATCTACACAAAGAATCGCAATGGAAGGGGACTCTCCCTCTCCAACTAAAAGTTCTCTCAAATGGGGATGATCTACTTTAAGACTCACATTGGAAGGGCTCCCTCCCTCTCCAACTAAGAGTTCTCTCAAATGGGGATGATCTACACAAAGAATCGCAATGGAAGGGGACTCTCCCTCTCCAACTAAGAGTTCTCTCAAATGGGGATGATCCAGTGGCGGATCCAGGGGGGGGCAACAGGGCAATTGCCCCCCCCCCCGAGACCATCTGTCACACTCACTTGCTTGCTCTGTTTTATTTTTTTGCGCCTGATCTCCCGAACTTTGGGGACCCGGTACTGGCCGGCCGTAGGACCCCTGGACCCCAAACTTGGCACACATGTAGCCAAATGTCTCTTCTACAAGTGTGCAAAGTTTGGTGTCTGGAGGACCTACGGTCGGGGAGCACTGATTTTTTAAATCCGGGCACCCCTTCCATAGACTCCAATGTTAAACGGTCATTTCTCCAGTGATTTTGCGGACCCGGTACCGGCCGGTCGTAGGTCCTCTGGACCCCAAACTTGGCACACATGTAGCCCCATGTCTCCTCTGTAAGTTTAAAAAGTTTGGTGTCTGGGAGAACCGATTTTTCAAAGCCGGGCACTCCTTCCATAGACTTCCATGTTAAACATCAGTCTAGTCATGGGCACAGTGAGGCATGGGCACAGTGAGGCAAAGTGAGGCAAGTATAAGCCTAGGACACCCTAGGCTTATACTTGAGTCAATAAGTTTTCCCAGTTTTTTGGGGTAAAATTAGGTGCCTCGGCTTATATTCGGGTCGGCTTATACTCGAGTATATACAGTACTTGTTCTGCGGCTGCCGCTGCCTCTCTGAGTCTCTCTCTCAGTTTCTCACATTAGCCGATCAGCGGCGCTGAGAGAGAGACTCGTCTAATGTAGTTACGTGGCGCACTGACACGATACCAGGAGCGGAGGAGGAGGTGGGTGGAGCCTCTTCCCTGCACTCGCTGCTAACGCCTGGGCCGCTTGGCGTCTAGCAACGAGTGACGTCAGTGAGTCACGTCAGGCCGCTCTGTGGGCAGGTGCAATAGCGTGCGGCTCCACAGACGGGTAAGAAAGCGGGCGGCTCCGCTTGTGGCGCGGTTTGTTGTCGGGGGGCGGCGCGGTTCGTGGGCAGACCGTGCTGCTCAGTGTGTTGGCAGCGCAGGTGAGAGTGAGAGAGCAGGCTCAGTGTGGCAGCTGGCCAATCAGCTAGCCGGGAGCGGGGGAGCAGAGAGATGAGATCATCTCTCACCGCCCGTGCCTGCCCTACATTCCTGCAGTGACTTCCGCCCTCACTGTGCAGACAGCAGAGAGATTACATTATCTCTCTGCTGCCTGACTCTGGGAGTCTGGGACACAGCAAGAGACAACCAAAACTACACCTTAGCAGGCAAGTTAGTGACAATCCGCAAGGTGTAGCAGGCGACGTGGCAAGTGACAATCCGCAAATTGTGTCAGGTGACGTGGCAAATGACAATCTGCATCTGGTGGCAGGCAAGTGACAATCAGCAAGGTGTGGCAGGTGACATGGCAAGTGACAATCAGCAAGGTGTGGCAGGTGACGTGGCAAGTGACAATCCGCAAGGTGTGGCAGGTGATGTGGGAAGTGACAATTCACAACGTGTGGCAAGTGACACGCTCAGGGCTCCCACTAATTGCAGGCGACGGTGGCAAGAAACACACTCGGGGCTCCCACTGATTCTGCATTGAACTATTTAATTTCATATTACAATGTAATAATAAAAAAAATGCGCTTCAATCATCCTGACACCATAACAACCATGGTGCCGGGATGATTGAAGCGCCGACACCAACCATTTCCCCGATAAATTTCCCACAAAAAAAAATTTTTTTGGCAGTGCCCCTCCCGAGAAAAGACTCTGGATCCGCCCCTGGGATGATCTTCACTAAAACTCACATTGGTAGTGCACCCTCCCTCTCCAACTAAAAGTTCTCTCAAATGGGGATGATCTACACTAAGAATCACATTGGAAGGGCACCCTCCCACTCCACTTAAAAGTTCTCTCAAATGGGGATGATCTACGCTAAGAATCACTGTGGAAGAGCGCCCTCCTTCTCCAACTAAGTGTTCTCTCAAATGGGGATGATCTACACTAAAAATCACATTGGAAGGGCGCCCTACTTCTCCAATTAAGAGTTATCATAAATGAGGATGATTTACAGAAAGAATCACATTGGAAGGGCGCCCTCCTTCAATTAAGTGTTCTCTCAAATGGGGATGATCTACTTTAAGACTCACATTGGAAGGGCTCCCTCCCTCTCCAACTAAGAGTTCTCTCAAATGGGGATGATCTTCACTAAAACTCACATTGGAAGTGCAACCTCCCTCTACAACTAAAAGTTCTCTCAAATGGGGATGATCTACACTAAGAATCACATTGGAAGGGCGCCCTTCCCTCTCATACTAAGAGTTCTCTCAAATGGGGATTTTTTACACAAAGAGTTACATTGGAAGGACACCCTCCCTTTCCAACTAAGAGTTCTCTCAAATGGGGGTGATCTACACTAAGACTCACATTGTAAGGGTGCCCTCCCACTCCACTTAAGAGTTCTCTCAAATGGGGATGATCTACGCTAAGAATCCCTGTGGAAGAGCGCCCTCCTTCTCCAACTAAGTGTTCTCTCAAATGGGGATGATCTACACTAAAAATCACATTGGAAGGGTGCCCTACTTCTCCAACTAAGAGTTATCATTAATGAGGATGATTTACAGAAATAATCACATTGGAAGGGTGCCCTCCTTCAACTAAGAGTTCTCTCAAATGGGGATGATCTACACAAATAATCAAATTGGAAGGACGCCCTCCTTCTCCAACTAAGTGTTCTCTCAAATGGGGATGATCTACACTAAAAATCACATTGGAAGGGCGACCTACTTCTCCAATTAAGAGTTATCATAAATGAGGATGATTTACAGAAAGAATCACATTGGAAGGGCGCCCTCCTTCATCTAAGAGTTCTCTCAAATGGGGATGATCTACTTTAAGACTCACATTGGAAGGGCTCCCTCCCTCTCCAACTAAAAGTTCTCTCAAATGGGGATGATCTACTTTAAGACTCACATTGGTAGGGCTCCCTCCCTCTCCAACTAAGAGTTCTCTCAAATGGGGATGATCTTCACTAAAACTCACATTGGAAGCGCACCCTCCCTCTCCAACTAAAAGTTTTCTCAAATGGGGATGATCTACACTAAGAATCACATTGGAAGGGCGCCCTTCCTTCTCATACTAAGAGTTCTCTCAAATGGGGATTATTTACACAAAGAATTACATTGGAAGGACACCCTCCCTCTCCAACTAAGAGTTCTCTCAAATGGGAGTGATCTACACTAAGACTCACATTGTAAGGGTGCCCTCCCACTCCACTTAAGAGTTCTCTCAAATGGGGATGATCTACGCTAAGAATCCCTGTGGAAGAGCGCCCTCCTTCTCCAACTAAGTGTTCTCTCAAATGGGGATGATCTACACTAAAAATCACATTGGAAGGGTGCCCTACTTCTCCAACTAAGAGTTATCATTAATGAGGATGATTTACAGAAATAATCACATTGGAAGGGTGCCCTCCTTCAACTAAGAGTTCTCTCAAATGGGGATGATCTACACAAATAATCAAATTGGAAGGACGCCCTCCTTCTCCAACTAAGTGTTCTCTCAAATGGGGATGATCTACACTAAAAATCACATTGGAAGGGCGACCTACTTCTCCAATTAAGAGTTATCATAAATGAGGATGATTTACAGAAAGAATCACATTGGAAGGGCGCCCTCCTTCATCTAAGAGTTCTCTCAAATGGGGATGATCTACTTTAAGACTCACATTGGAAGGGTTCCTTCCCTCTCCAACTAAAAGTTCTCTCAAATGGGGATGATCTACTTTAAGACTCACATTGGTAGGGCTCCCTCCCTCTCCAACTAAGAGTTCTCTCAAATGGGGATGATCTTCACTAAAACTCACATTGGAAGCGCACCCTCCCTCTCCAACTAAAAGTTTTCTCAAATGGGGATGATCTACACTAAGAATCACATTGGAAGGGCGCCCTTCCTTCTCATACTAAGAGTTCTCTCAAATGGGGATTATTTACACAAAGAATTACATTGGAAGGACACCCTCCCTCTCCAACTAAGAGTTCTCTCAAATGGGAGTGATCTACACTAAGACTCACATTGTAAGGGTGCCCTCCCACTCCACTTAAGAGTTCTCTCAAATGGGGATGATCTACGCTAAGAATCCCTGTGGAAGAGCGCCCTCCTTCTCCAACTAAGTGTTCTCTCAAATGGGGATGATCTACACTAAAGATCACATTGGAAGGGTGCCCTACTTCTCCAACTAAGAGTTATCATTAATGAGGATGATTTACAGAAATAATCACATTGGAAGGGTGCCCTCCTTCAACTAAGAGTTCTCTCAAATGGGGATGATCTACACAAATAATCAAATTGGAAGGACGCCCTCCTTCTCCAACTAAGTGTTCTCTCAAATGGGGATGATCTACACTAAAAATCACATTGGAAGGGCGACCTACTTCTCCAATTAAGAGTTATCATAAATGAGGATGATTTACAGAAAGAATCACATTGGAAGGGCGCCCTCCTTCATCTAAGAGTTCTCTCAAATGGGGATGATCTACTTTAAGACTCACATTGGAAGGGTTCCTTCCCTCTCCAACTAAAAGTTCTCTCAAATGGGGATGATCTACTTTAAGACTCACATTGGTAGGGCTCCCTCCCTCTCCAACTAAGAGTTCTCTCAAATGGGGATGATCTTCACTAAAACTCACATTGGAAGCGCACCCTCCCTCTCCAACTAAAAGTTTTCTCAAATGGGGATGATCTACACTAAGAATCACATTGGAAGGGCGCCCTTCCTTCTCATACTAAGAGTTCTCTCAAATGGGGATTATTTACACAAAGAATTACATTGGAAGGACACCCTCCCTCTCCAACTAAGAGTTCTCTCAAATGGGAGTGATCTACACTAAGACTCACATTGTAAGGGTGCCCTCCCACTCCACTTAAGAGTTCTCTCAAATGGGGATGATCTACGCTAAGAATCCCTGTGGAAGAGCGCCCTCCTTCTCCAACTAAGTGTTCTCTCAAATGGGGATGATCTACACTAAAGATCACATTGGAAGGGTGCCCTACTTCTCCAACTAAGAGTTATCATTAATGAGGATGATTTACAGAAATAATCACATTGGAAGGGTGCCCTCCTTCAACTAAGAGTTCTCTCAAATGGGGATGATCTACACAAATAATCAAATTGGAAGGACGCCCTCCTTCTCCAGCTATGAATTGTGCCAAATGGAGATAATTAAGGTAAAAAATTACAATGGATGGGCACCCTCCTTGTCCAGCATCTTAAATAGGGATGCCTGTTTGGCAACCAACACCCAATGGGTTAGGATAAGACAGTTTGATGTTAACCACTTACGGACCGCCTGCCGCAGGAATACGTCGAAACTTTGAAGAGGAATACCGTTGTTATGGTATCAGCTAGCTGCCATAACCCCAGTACCCTCTTCAAGAGCGGGCAGTCCGCTTTCAGATAAAAGTGGTCTCTGCGGCGGATTCACCGCAAGATCACTTTTATCGGCGGCGGGAGAGGGCCCACCTCCCAGCGCTCTCCGGTGCCCTCCCCTGCTTACTGGAGCCGTCGGCAGCGGTGAAGGTGATCCTGTCCCTGGCTGGGTATGGAGACGAGTGAGGGGAAGATGGCCCCCACCCGTCTCCATATCATTGCAGTGCTGAAGCGACGTCAAAACATCACTTCCGCCCATAGCTCTTAAAGGGACAGTTTTTTTATTTATTTTTTAAATGACATAATTTTTTTTTTTTTTTTTTTAGTGCATTTTAGTCTAAATATGAGATCTGTGGTCTTTTTGCCCCCCAGATCTCATATTTAGGAGGACCTCTCATGCTTTTTTCTATTACAAGGGATGTTTACATTCCTTGTAATAGGAATAAAAGCGACCCAAATTTAGAAAATGATTGTCAAACCAAGTGAAGTATTGCCGCGATCGTTAGAGCGAGAGCAATAATTCTAGCCCTAGACCTCCTCTGTAACTCTGAACATGCAACCTGTAGAGTTTTTTAAACGTCGCCTTTGGAGATTTTTAAAGGTAAAAGTTTGTCGCCATTCCACGAGCGGGCGCAACTTTGAAGCGTGACATGTTGGGTATCAATTTACTCGGCGTAACATTATCTTTCACAATATAAAACAAAATTGGGCTAACTTTACTGTTGTCTTATTTTTTCATTTTAAAAAGTGTATTTTTTCCCAAAAAAGTGCGCTTGTAAGACCGCTGCGCAAATACGGTGTGACAAAAAGTATTGCAACGACCACAATTTTATTCTCTAGGGTGTTAGAAAAAATAAATATATAATGTTTGGGGGTTCTAAGTAATTTTCTAGCAAAAAAAACTGTTAACTTGTAAACACCAAATCTCAGAAAGAGGCTCGGTCCTTAAGTGGTTAAAGTCCCTGATATTGTATCAGCTACGCCCTCTGACATGTTTTCGACCCACACTCTGGGGCTTGGTCACCCAAACTCTGTGACCAACCCCCAGTGTGTGGACCAAAACATGTCAGAGGGTGTGGCTTGAGCCAGACTGGCTGAAGCCACACTCATTCAAATATTCATGTACTGCGTCAGTGAGCGGTGTTCCTTCCTTTCTCTGTTGATGCTTCTACACCCCTGAATGGTGCACAGGCGCCTGCTCCCTTCACTGCAACCAGCTGGGAGATCCTTGTTTCAGCTTAAAGCGGTACTGCAAGTTATACCTTAATCCCTGATATTGTATGTCATACATGGGCGCTGTATGAACTGTGTGTAATATCAGCTACATACAGTATACAATGCTATGTTCTGAAACTTCCTCTCTCCCCTCAACACAGGTACACCTCTGACCTTCAGCAGCCATTTTTCTCTCCCCCCCTCTCACCTGATGTTTTGGTGATGACCTTTCACCGGATGTTTTGGTGATGACCTTTTACCATGGTCCTTCACCTTCACTCCCGGGTTGGCCACCCAATCACCCCTTCGCCTTTTTATTTGCCACTAATCAAGTATTTCCCCTCCCCCCCATCCATTGGATGTTTTCGTGATGACCTCTCATCATGGCCTTTCACCTCCACCCCTGTTTGGCCACCCAATCACCCCTTCACCCTTACACTTTCCCCTTTCCCTAATCAGTCCGCTTCCACTTCCACTATGATTTCACTCACATAGTTTCAACATCGTTTTACTTCTCTGATTCATTCACATATTCACCATCTCCCCTTATTCACACCAGGGGTACTCGGGGAGCCCAGACCCACTGGGGCCCTTGTCCGTGATGGGTGCCACCATTGGGCGCGCCCCTTCGGCTCCCGACACTGATTCCCTCGGATGGCCCATGGTTCTTGACATTGCGTCATCTAGTGCACACATATTCGTAAGTTATCTGGTCACAGATGACTCCTTGGGGGGTTTCTTCCATCCCTCCTCCCTTACCTTAGCTAACCTACTTAGACAATTCATTCTCCCTTTGCAGATACCTCACATGTCTGCTACTGAAGAGCGGCTTAAAGCCATGAAACGCGTTGAGCTACTAGACACTGTGTACCTCAGTTACACACCTACCAAGATATGTGTTCATATTATGTTTACCATGATAGGGATTAGAAAGACTATTGACCGTGCAGATGCTATCTTTGTAACGTATATACCGAACTATGAATATTGGTGGACCCCTTAATTTTTATCATGCCATTGTAGCGCCCTGCTACTTTTCAAGGAGGCGCTATGTGTAAATTTAGGGGTTATCTGAGCTGTAAGTAGCTCAGAGTTGATTATGTAAATTGTTGGTTCTGTTCCAGCTTTGGCTGTTGTATGTATTTCCCACTGTTGCCATAGGTGTCACTGTTATCACAGGCCAGTGTGAGAAATACAGCCAGCTGAAGTGTATTGGATTTTCTTTCTCCCAGAAAACAGCCCAATCAGGAGCTTCTTTGTAGCTGGGCATGCTGGGAGAGGGATATTTAAGGGGCAGTGCCATGTGCTCCGGGGTTCGTCTCGACTCGTGGCCCTCCAGGCCGGAGGCTATGCTGCTGTGTTTGCTGTAAGTAGGCCCAGAAGCCTGTCTGGGGCCTACTTACCGAAAGGTGATCCTGTGCTGTCTGTCCTGCAGGAAGAAGCCACACAAGCGGAGAATATTCCAGGGGAGGACCCTAATGGAGAGGACCGAGCTGATAGCTGGTATTTTAGGAAGGGCCTGGTGACTCGTTTGAAGGATGCACCCAAGTAACCTACCTCACAGTACTGCCAGATGGCTTAAAGGTTAAGGTACTACGCAGCTGACCTAACTAACTGACTACTGGCTAACAATCCTGTGGCAGGGGATTATCCAGGAGTTTCCACTTATTGCTAAAGTCTGTGGCAGAGACCTTGTTCGTTATCACTCAAGTCTGTGGCAGAGACATTGTTCGTTATCACTCAAGTCTGTGGCAGAGACATTGTCCATTATTACTCAAGTCTGTGGCAGAGACTTTGTTCATTATCACTCAAGTCTGTGGCAGAGACTTTGTCCGTGCTTCATACTAGACATGTGCATTCGTTTTCGTCCGAATGCATTTTCGTCCGAATTTCAGGTATTTTCGTTATCGTTTTAACAAACGAAAACAAAAATGCAGAATCCGAAAACCGAAAGATCCGACATAAACAAATGCTTAATTTTCGTTTTCGTTGCAACAACAGTTCGATATAGATAGGAGATTCGACATGAGGCTGACAATAACAATCTGTGTCCATCGAACCTGTGGTCGAATGTGCCTAACCTTAACTCTATTAGTCCAAGATTATTCTACATAGAGAGAAAAGATTCGACATTATAGAGAGAAAAGATTTGACATAGAGAGAAAAGATTTGACATTATAGAGAGAAAAGATTCGACATTATAGAGAGAAAAGATTCGACATTATAGAGAGAAAAGATTCGACATTATAGAGAGAAAAGATTCGACATAGAGAGAAAAGATCACTGCTGGAATTGGGTGGGGGAAGTAAAATAAAAAAATGATGATGATGAATGTTATTGGCTGATTGTAACCAAAGAGGAGGAGCAGTAAAATAGCTAGAACTAACTTGACAATTCGACATGAGCGACGAAGATTCAACGAAGCATCGAAAAACATACAAACGTCGAATCTGTCATTGAAGGCTTATGGTGTCTGTTGAAAGTTCTAAGAAGATTCTACGGAGCAGATAAACTGAACAACGCTGCAATCGTACATTTCCGGTCAAATGCTCGGCCCATAGGCTATAGAAGAATTCTAATGTTGGTTGACTAGTAGGGATGAGCTTCGAGTTCGAGTCGAACTCATGTTCGACTCGAACATTGCCTGTTCGCCCGTTCGCCGAACAGCGAACAAATTGGGGTGTTCACGGCAAATTCGAAAAATCTATGGGAGAAATCTAAAGTGCTAATTATAAAGGCTTATATGCAAGTTATTGTCCTAAAAAGTGTTTGGGGACCCGGGTCCTGCCCCAGGGGACATGTATCAATGCAAAAAGAAGTTTTAAAAACGGCCGTTTTTTCGGGAGCAGTGATTTTAATAATGCTTAAAATGAAAAAATAAAAGTGAAATATTCCTTTAAATTTCGTACCTGGGGGGTGTGTATGATATGCATGTAAAGTGGCGCATGTTTCCCGTGCTTAGAACTGTCCCTGCAAAAAATGTCATTTTTGAAAGAAAAAAAGTCATTTAAAACTCATTCGCGGCTATTAATGAATTGTCAGCTCCCGGCAATACATACAAAAGTCATTGATAAAAAATAAAAAAAAAGCGTGGGGGTTCCCCAGAATTCAATTACCAGGCCCTTCAGGTCTGGAATGGATATTAAGGGGAACCCCGCCGCAAATTTAAAAAAAAATTGACGTGGGGTTCCCCCAAATATCCATTCCAGGCCCTTCAGATCTGGCATTGATTTTAAGGGGAACTCCACCCCAAATGTAAAAAAAAATGGCGTGGAGTCCCCCTAAAAATCCATACCAGACCCCTTATCCGAGCACGCAACCTGGCCGGCCGCAGGGGAAAAGGGGGGGACGAGAGAGCGCCCCCCCCCCCTCCCTCCTGAACCGTACCAGGCCACATGCCCTCAACATGGGGAGGATGTCCCCATGTTGATGGGGACAAGGGCCTCATCCCCACAACCCTTGCCCGGTGGTTGTGGGGGTCTGCGGGCGGGGGGGCTTATCGGAATCTGGAAGACCCCTTTAACAAAGGGGACCCCCAGATCCCGGCCCCCCCTATGTGAATTGGTAAGGGGTACATTGTTCCCCTACCATTTCACGAAGAAAGCGTAAAAAAATGTTTAAAAAAACACACAAACACCTTAAAAAAGTCCTTTATTTAAAAAAAAAAAAAAAAACATTCCAGCGGTGAAATCCAGTGTCCCGCGGCGATCCCGATGTCCAGCGCTGTCCTTCATTGGTTGTGCCTGAGCGGACCTGATGGGGAACTCCCTCTCAGTATTTTAAATGTATAGACCCGCCCCTTCTAAAGTTCCCCATCAGGTCCGCTCAGACGGGCGACCAGATGCGGAACATGAGAAGGGGCGGGTCTATACATGTATTACCAAAGTAATATTAGTAGCGGGGAACTTCCTTCACTGTGTAATTTAAATTTACATAGTGAAGGAAGTTCCCCGCTCAAGCCAATGACGTAGGCGGGTCCGACATACCGAGGGGGCGGACCTGATGGGGAACTGCTCTCACTTTGGTAAAACATGTATAGACCCGCCCCTTCTCATGTTCCGCATCTGGTCCGCTGAGCGGACCTGATGGGGAACTTTAGAAGGGGCGGGTCTATACATTTAAAACACTGAGATGGAGTTCCCCATCAGGTCCGCTCAGGCACAACCAATGAAGGACAGCGCTGGACATCGGGATCGCCGCGGGACACTGGATTTCACCGCTGGAATGTTTTTTTTTTTTTTTAAATAAAGGACTTTTTCAAGGTGTTTGTGTGTTTTTTTAAACATTTTTTTACGCTTTCTTCGTGAAATGGTAGGGGTACAATGTACCCCTTACCAATTCACATGGGGGGGGCGGGATCTGGGGGTCCCCTTTGTTAAAGGGGTCTTCCAGATTCCGATAAGCCCCCCGCCCGCAGACCCCCACAACCACCGGGCAAGGGTTGTGGGGATGAGGCCCTTGTCCCCATCAACATGGGGACATCCTCTCCATGTTGAGGGCATGTGGCCTGGTACAGTTCAGGAGGGAGGGGGGCCGCTCTCGTCCCCCCCTCTTCCCCTGCGGCTGGCCAGGTTGCGTGCTCGGATAAGGGGTCTAGTATGGATTTTTAGGGGGACTCCACACCATTTTTTTTTTATTTGGGGTGGAGTTCCCCTTAAAATCCATGCCAGATCTGAAGGGCCTGGAATGGATATTTGGGGGAACCCCACGTCAATTTTTTTTTTAATTTGCGGCGGGGTTCCCCTTAATATCCATTCCAGACCTGAAGGGCCTGGTAATTGAATTCTGGGGAACCCCCACGCTTTTTTTTTTTTTTTTTATCAATGACTTTTGTATGTATTGCCGGGAGCCGACAATTCATTAATAGCCGCGAATGAGTTTTAAATGACTTTACTCTTTCGTCCATGGACCGACACAGCTTCTCTATTGACAAAGTGGGTATTATCCGTTAATTAGGAGTGACTAGGCAGAAAAACTTGTAAAAAGTGTTGCATCACACCTTCTACAGTACCGCCCAGGGGGCGGACCCTCTGGGTATACCCTCTCAGTCTGCATCTTCGCAGATCAGTTTTTTTCTGTCTAGCAAGGAGTAGGACATGGCTCCATTCGGGCCCATTGGTCCGGGGAAAAAAGATATATATATATATATATATATATATTTTTTTTTTTGCTACATTTGTTGTTTCCTGCGATCTTCAATCAACTGCCGACTGGGTGACAGGCTGGATCCTCGATCCTTGTAGTCTCCCCAGTTTCGGCCATCGAGCGTGTGCCGACCCTAGCTACGCGCTGGGTTTTCCACGACATGCCCGTCGCTCCACGGGTGGCCGGTGAGCTTACGCTCCAGGGCCTGCATCGGACCGCTCAGCTTCGGCTGACCTTACGGCCGAGTCGCAGCAGCCTGGCCGGTGAGCTTACGCTCCAAGGCTTGCATCGGACCGCTCAGCTTCGGCTGACCTTACGGCCGAATCGCAGCAGCCTGTCCGGTGAGCGTCATGCTCCAGGGCATACATATGATCGTCCCTTCTGGGTCCAATCACAGCATGCCTGGCCAACAGTCACCTTCCGTGCGCGGACGATGATCTGTTTGGAATGTCTTCCAGCAGAATACATGCAGGATAGGTAAGTAAAACTCCCCTGCCTCGGCTGGGTGATTTAGCTGGACATTCCTGGAGAGATCAAGTAAGTGGTTCTGGCCCCTTTCTTCCCTCTCTCCCTGCCTTTCCCTCCTCCCTGGGCTTCTAGCTAAAGGTTGCTGGGTGCTGGGGGTCACCTAGGGGGTCCCACTGGAGCGGGGCTGGCTGTAACTAACATTTAAAAGAAATGTCATTTTTTCTTACCTGTGTTTGTGTCCTTCCTCCTCCATGCTGTCGGCGGCCATTTTGAGGTGGTCCATGCCAAGTTTTCACCTCTTGTGACTGCCCGGCGGCCATCTTCCTGTGGTTCGGCCACACCCACTGGCCCCTATCAGCTGATCGGCGGCCATGTTTGTCCACCCTGTATGCAGATATTGTCGTTCGGCGGCCATCTTTTTGTGGGCTATGGCTGCTTGACCTCTATCTTCTGTCGGCGGCCATTTTCTTAGAGCCCACATTATCTTCCATACAGACGTTTTTGGCAACCATTTTTCGAGAGCCTCCGGCTTCTAGGGTGCATTACACTGGCGTGAAAATTCACACAGGAAGTGCTGATAAAAGAAGCAGACTGACACAGCAGCAGTGGGACAGCATCACAGGCGCAGCATAGCAGTACCTATCCAGGGTGGTGAGTCCTCTGGGTGACCCGGCCTCTCTGCAGCACAGGAGGGTGGCCTATTGATATCTTGCCTGGAGCCCTGTGAGTGTCAGCGTGTGGTCAGCATGGCATCTGAGCCAGATGTCTTCTCCCCTGAAACACCAGATTTAGCAGCTGGTGCCCCTGAGGTGTCTATGAACGCTATGACTGCAATCCTAGAGGCGTTTGCTGCCAGGGTGGAAGCAGCACACGGGAATACAGGGGGTAGTAAACGCCCCATCCCCTGCAAGCTTCTGGGGATAATTCTGGTGCAGAACCAGGTCCAGCTACGGCTCGGGGCCCAGATTCTGACGCATCAGAGACTGCAGACCGTGACCGGACAGTGAGAATGACTCAAAGTCCAGGTCAGTACGCGAGACGGCTTTGGTATCTGACCTTATTACTGCAGTGCGGGATATGCTAAAATTGGAAAATACTGCAGAAACAGCAGAGACTCCGGTCCACTTGGGTTTCATAGACCTGCCCGCACTGCTAAGGTGTTCCCTTGTGTGTCTTTTGATAAACTCTTATACAAGGAATGGGAGAACCCACTGAGGGTCTTTACAGCCCCAAAGAGGTTTGCGGTACGGTACCCCTTTTGAGGAGAGTTTTCTGAAGAAATGGACCTCTCTCCCCTATAGTGGACCCTCCGGTGTCCAGACTTAATAGAGCCACCACAATTCCTGTAGAAGGGGCTCCTGTTTTCTAGGACCCTGTGGATAAGAAGGCTGAAGCACTCGCTTGCTACCTATACTCAGTGGTAGGCTCGGCAGTACGCCCGGCATTGGCGGGGGCCCTAGTGTCTCACACACTTACTGAATGGGCAAGATTGCTACTCCAGGGGTTAAGGAGCGAGATGCTCCTCCTGATGAGATAACATTGGCTGACCTGTTGATCCAGGGCCTTAGGTTTGTCTGCGAGTCAGACATGAATACTATTCCCCTGCTGTCTAAAACTTCGGTTTATGCAGTAGCAATACGCCGCCTGATCTGGCTAAAAGGCTGGTCTGCGGACCAGACTTCCAAGAAAGCCCTGTTGGATCTGCCTTTTAAGGGCGACAGACTTTTTGGGGCTTCTCTGGATGACATCATCAAGGATGCCACAGGAGGTAAAAGCACTTTGCTTCCCCAAATTAGCAAGGGTAAGGGGCCACGCCAAGGGCAAGGGCCCTCCTTTACTGCACACAAGTGTTTTTTTCGTCCCCCTAGGGCGACAGGGAAAAGACCCCAGGCCGATAAAGCGCCTGCCCAAGGACAAAAGCGTCCCTGGTCCCGCATACCCAATAAGCCTGCGGACAAATTTGCGTCCGCATGAAGGTCCACCCCCACCCAGCTCTCGGGTGGGGAGACGTCTTCGCAAATTCGCCACTCAGTGGACAGCACTAATCTCCGACAGGTGGGTTTGCGAAGTAATCTCCTCAGGCTACAAGATAGAGTTTCTCTCTTGTCCACCGGACAGATTCAACACCTCCAATCTCCAGCTACTACCGACCCGTCGGGAGGCCCTGTATGGGGCGGTCCAGGGTCTACTGGAACGCGGGGTAGTTATTCCAGTTCCAGAACTGGAACAGGGTTTTTACTCAGATCTGTTCATTGTGCCGAAGAAGGAGGGGGTTCGTCCAAGCTTGGATCTCAGAGCCCTCAATTGCTTTGTGAAGGTACAAAGTTTTCGGATGGAGTCGGTTCGATCTGTAGTCACGGCTCTCCATCCGGGGGACTTTCTGGCCTCCTTGGACATCAAGGACGCATACCTGCATGTCCCCATATACTCCAGACACCAGAGGTTTCTGCGATTTGCTATCGGGAAGGACCACTACCAGTTTGTGGCCCTCCCGTTGGGCCTTGCCTCAGCACCCAGGACGTTCACCAAGGTGCTCGCTCCGATTCTGGCACTTCTAAGACAGCGGGGTATCGCTATCACAGGCTACTTATACGACCTTCTGCTGAAGGCCTCTTCAAGCTCAGAATTAGAGGTAAGCGTGTCCATTACCTGTCAGACTCTTCAAGACTGTGGTTGGATACTAAACACGCAAAAGTCAGTATTGGTGCCCACTCAACGCCTAGTGTACCTGGGGTTGATTCTGGATTCCTCAGAGGCAAAGGTATTCCTCCCTGTGGAGAAGTTGCAGACCCTCCGGGCTGCAGTACGGCAGCTGACTTCCAGGAATTGGTCGTCACTCCGTTTTTGCATGCGAGTGTTGGGCCTCATGGTAGCCTCCTTCGAGGCGGTCCCATATGTTCAATACCACACTCGAGTGTTACAGAAGGAAGTTCTGTCCAGATGGAACAGATGCCCTTCATCTCTGGATTATCAAATCCGAGTGAGCCACCTAGTCAGGAGATCCCTGGTATGGTGGCTGACAGCACCGGCTCTAATGGCCGGGAAGTCATTTCTTCCGGTTTACTGGATAGTGATCACGACGGACGCCAGCCTTACAGGTTGGGGGGGAGTCTGGGGTGTCCAGTCGGCGCAGGGTCGCTGGACCCCAGAGGAAGCCCTCCTGCCGATCAATGTCCTGGAGATCCGGGCGATCAAGCTGTGCCTCTTCAAATGGTCTCAGAGACTGCAAGGGCGTCCAGTCAGGATCCAGTCAGACAACGCCACAGCAGTGGCATATGTCAATCATCTAGGAGGAACAAGAAGCTCAGCTGCAGCATCGGAGATCGCTCGCATCCTGAAGTGGGCAGAGAGGAGCGTACCGGCACTGTCGGCCGTGTACATTCCGGGTGTGGAAAACTGGCAGGCGGACTACCTGAGCCGCCAGATGCTGGACCAGGGAGAATGGTCCTTACACCCGGAGGTGTTCCAACTCCTCTGCCAAAGATGGGGCACACCAGACGTAGATCTTCTGGCTTCCCGACTCAATCGGAAGGTATTGAGATTTGTGGCCCGGTCAAGAGACCCATGGGCAGACGCAACGGACGCGTTGGTAGCATCGTGGGGTCAGTATCGGCTAATCTATGCCTTCCCTCCCTTAAGGCTTCTTCCTCTTCTGCTCCGCAGAGTGGAGGCAGAGGGAATTCCAATGATCCTAATCGCTCCAGATTGGCCTCAGCGTCCTTGGTACGACGATCTAGTACGTCTGGTAGCAGACGTCCCCTGGCGCCTACCACTACGGAAGGACCTGCTATCGCAAGGTCCCATATTCCATCCTGCTTTACAGTCATTGGCTTTAACGGCATGGCTGTTGAGAACCGGGTACTGAAAGACCGGGGCCTGTCAGACTCAGTAATCTCTACTATGAGAAGTGCTCAAAAACCGTTCTCTAGGAAGGTCTATCACCGCACTTGGAGGGCCTACATCTCCAGGTGTAAGGAAAAGAAATGGCATCCGCGTACCTATTTGGTTTCCAGAATCCTGCTGTTTTTACAGCATGGGGTGGACCAAGGGCTTGCCCTAAGTACGATTTAAGGGACAGATATCTGCCCTGGCTGTCTTTTTTTCAGCGACCCCTGGCGACTCACTCTCTCGTGAGTACATTTGTGCAGGGGGTCCGACAGGTGGCCCCTCCGGTCCGTCCCCCGTTACCTCCGTGGGACTTGAACCTGGTCCTCTCGGTGCTTCAGAAGGCACCGTTTGAGAATATTAGAGATATTCCCCTGTTGACACTTTCTCAGAAAGTGGTCTTTTTGGTGGCTGTTACGTCAGTTAGACGAGTCTCTGAGCTGGCAGCCTTGTCCTGCAAGGCTCCCTATTTGATTTTCCACAAGGATAAGGTGGTGCTGCGGCCGCAGCCTTCCTTTCTTCCGAAAGTCGTTTCGGCTTTTCATCTCAACGAAGACATTGTACTTCCATCCTTGTGTCCTCAGCCGTCGAATCCTAAGGAGTCGACGTTGCATTCCTTGGACGTTGTCCGAGCTTTGAGAGTATACTTATCTGCTACTTTCCTGTTCCGGAAGTCAGACTCACTGTTTGTTTCGGTGGCTGGTCCCAAGAAGGGCCAAGCAGTCTCATCGGCCACCATCTCTAGGTGGATCCAACAGATAGTAATCCAGGCTTACGCCTTAAAGGGTCAGGCGCCCCCCTTTCCTGTCACGGCGCATTCGACCAGGGCAATAGGTGCCTCTTGGGCTTTCCGACATCAAGCGTCTGTTTCCCAATTATGTAAAGCGGCGACTTGGTCGTCCGCTCACACTTTCACAAAATTCTACAAAATTAATGTAGGTGCATCTTCGGATGCCTCTTTTGGCCGCAAGGTTTTGCAAGCGGCTGTTTAGAGTTGCAACTCCTCCATTGGAGGAGTGCTGTTTTGTGTTTGGGGTGAAGTTTATTTTTATGCTGTTACCACCCCTCGTTTTTTCTCTGACACTGCTTTGGGACGTCCCACTTTGTCAATAGAGAAGCTGTGTCGGTTTATGGACGAAAGAGTAAATAGGATTTTTTACTCACCGTAAAATCCTTTTCTCTGAGTCCATGGACCGACACAGCACCCACCCCTCCTTTTAAGTTTGTACTGCTTTTTGACGAACTGATCTGCGAAGATGCAGACTGAGAGGGTATACCCAGAGGGTCCGCCCCCTGGGCGGTACTGTAGAAGGTGTGATGCAACACTTTTTACAAGTTTTTCTGCCTAGTCACTCCTAATTAACGGATAATACCCACTTTGTCAATAGAGAAGCTGTGTCGGTCCATGGACTCAGAGAAAAGGATTTTACGGTGAGTAAAAAATCCTATTTTTTTCTTTCAAAAATGAAATTTTTTGCAGGGACAGTTCTAAGCACGGGAAACATGCGCCACTTCACATGCATATCATACACACCCCCCAGGTACGAAATTTAAAGGAATATTTCACTTTTATTTTTTCATTTTAAGCATTATTAAAATCACTGCTCCCGAAAAAACGGCCGTTTTTAAAACTTTTTTTTGCATTGATACATGTCCCCTGGGGCAGGACCCAGGTCCCCAAACACTTTTTAGGACAATAACTTGCATATTAGCCTTTATAATTAGCACTTTAGATTTCGAACGTTCGAGTCCATTGTATTTAATAGGGTTCTAAAGTTCACACTAACATTTTGTCTGTTTGCAGGTTCTGGTGCGAACCGAACAGGGGGGTGTTCGGCTCATCCCTGTTGACTAGTAATAGTAATTAAAAAATATAATTATTACTAGTCATACAATAGAATTCATCTATAGCTTGTAGGCGGAACATTCGACCGGAAATGTACGATTGCAGCGTCGTACAGTTTCGCTGCTCCGTCGAATCTTCTTTGAACATTCGACAGACACCATAAGCCTTCAATGACAGATTCGACCTTAATTAATTCAGATTTTCGGACGAATGCAATTTCTAACGAAATAAATAAAAACGAATTTCGGGAGTAACTAAATAAATTTATTTTTCTAACAAAAACGAAATTCCGAAACAAAATATTTCAGTGTGCACATGTCTACTTCATACCGGCTGCTAGGTCAGTGTCAGAGGCCTATCCGGTAGTCGCAAGAACCAGAGGCAGAAAGCTGTGTCATCTGGATTCAAGAATCGCATTGGTGATCTGAAAGAAACCAAGGTATCTGAACTTCCCCTAACCCTCTATCCCCTATCTGAAGTTGTGTAAAAAAAGCAAATTGAGAAAAAGACTGAAGTGACTGGCAATCACCTTTTTCAAAACTACTAACATAGACTCTTAAGTTCTGGGACGGTGAAGTGTGGGGTAACGGCAGGACCCAAAATTAATCCAGCAGCTCCTTCGGGGGTATCGCTACACCATTAATGTTTGTAAACCTGTTATTACTAGTCATTACCAGCTTAGAAATTGGCACCATCTATTGGGTGCATTTCTTTGTATATGTAATTCAATGTATGTAAACATGTTTTTATGTGTTATTATTAAATATTTTATTTTCCACCACTGCATTCATTTTGTCACCATGAGCTTCATTTAAAGTCCCACCTCTCTTGTTTGCAATTTTGCTGCCTCCTGGTGCAATGTTGCTCCCTTTGTCCGAATGACAGGGATGGAGGCACACGACTTTACCCAGTCATGGCCTCATTTAAAGTCCCAAATTCCCCATTCTCATCTCACAACATGTATGTTCTGGCATAGGTGTGGCAACTTCCTGTCTTGTTCCCAGAACAGAATCAAGTTGGACTGAGAGCCATTCATAAGAATCTTTGTATTTTATGAATGAATACAAGACTTTCTCTGATTGGCTGAGGTGAAGAGGTGGGCAGATGACATCATGATCTCCACCTCAGCCATGTATTCATTGATAAAAATACAAGGCTTCCTGTAAATGGCTGAGCAGTAAGCTACTGCAATCTTTAGCCTTGCCGCTTCATTGATGGGGTTGTAACCCTTAAAATGTGCATGCAATGCAATAAGGTTGTTTTACTAAAAGCAAAAAGCTGTTCACTTTGCAAGGGAATTTACCCTGAGCTTAGTGAATGAGGTGAAGCTCTGCTGATTTCCATCATCCAAACATACTGTATGTAAGCAATTTTTTTTTCTTGGCACGTGATCTGGTATTCTTCATAAAGTGAAATGTCATCTCACTCATTCACTATGCCAAGTGAAAGCTCCTTTGGAAACTGAACAGCCTATTAGCCTTAAATCAAAGTAAATCAAACCCAATGAGTCTAGCACAGAATCTTACTTGTGCCATGAGTGGATTCAAAGCACATTTGTTCATATTTTCAATAATGCACGTGACAACCTTTGGCATTTCAGTGTGCTCTGGGACTTTTATGAAGATATACAGTACATTACTTGCAATTAACATAATTGGAAACCAATCAGACATCATAAGCCTTGTCATGGGTAGCAACATATCAATAGTGGTTGACAAGGACTCACACAGAGTTTAAAGTGTACCGAGTCTTTACCGTTTAACCCTGCAAAAGGGATTTGGATTGGCTCACTAGTGGCTCACAAGTTGCAGCCATTAGATTTGCTCAGGTAATCACACAGGGAACCAGACAAACTACAAAGGAACTCCCTTCCACAATCTGTCACAAAGACCGTGATCGCCAAACTTTATGTTATTTCCTAGACATGTGCATTTGCTTTCGGGGATTTTCGCATTCGTTTTAACAAATGATAACGAACGCATAGAATCTGAAATCCGAAAGATCCGACATAAAAAATGCTTTATTTTCATTTTGTTGAGACAACAGTTCGATATAGATAGAAGATTCAACATGACGGTGACAATAGCGATCTGTGTCTATCGAACCTGCGGTTGAATGTGCCTAACCTAACTCTATTAGTCCAATATTATTCGACATAGAGAGAAAAGATTCGATATTATAGAGACATGAAGATCCGACAAAGCAGCTAAAAACATATGATCGCCACGAACTGACATCTATGGTCAAATGCCCCGCCCATAGGCTATAGAAGAATTCTAATGTTGGTTGACTAGTAATAATAATTAATAAATATAATTACTACTAGTCATACAACATTAGAATTCTACTATAGCTTGTGGGCGGAGCATTCGACCGGAAATGTACGATTGCGGCGTCGTACAGTTTAGCTGCTTCGTCGAATCTTCTTAGAACTTTCGACAGACACCATAAGCCTTTAATTGACAGATTCGACCTTAATTAATTGGGATTTTCCGACAAATGCATTTTTTAAACAAAATAAATAAAAACGAATTTCGAGAGTAACTAAATAGATTTATTTTTCGGACAAAAAAAAAATTCCGAAAAACAAAATATTTCAGTGTGCACATGTCTATTATTTACCGGGCGCTCAGATTCGGCACATAGTGGATCAGATGGACAGATTGTTGGGTGGGGCTAGGGAGGACCCAGCTGTCATGGAACATATTGGTGCCAATGACAAATTTAGAGGAAGATGAAGCATCCTAAAAAATTAGTTCATGAACCTTGGAGCTATATTGAGGAAAATTACCTCCAGGATGGTATTCTCAGAAATACTGCCCTTACCTCAAGCCATTCCAGAGAGGCAACAGGAGCTTAGGGAATTCAACAAGTGGCTGAGGAACTGGTACACGGAGGAGGGTTTTGGGTTCCTGGAGAACTGGGCTGACTTTTCAGTCGGTTACTGGCTCTATAGTAGGGGGGGCTGCACCTAAATTGGCAGGGTGCAGCTCTGTTAAAAGGAAAGGATGGCCAATAAGTTAGAAGCCCTTTTAAACTAGGGGGGGAGGGATCAGAGGAAGCTTTTCCGGCCAGTGGACGAAGGGCAGAAAGGACTATGGTAGTCAATGTAACCGGAGTTCCTAAGATCAACATGTGTGAGCTGGCAAAATCCCACTAAGCGTCAGAACGAACAGGGATAAAATAGCATGCAGCTGTACAAAGCTAAAAGGCATGTTCACTAATTCTAGAAGTTTGGTGAACAAAATGGAAGAACTGGAATTACTGATTCATGATGGGGATTTTGATTTTGTGGGAGTAGCGGAGACCTGATTTGACAGCATGCACAACTGGCTTGTGGGGGAGGGGTGTGCATGTACATTAGGAGAGATGTACTGGTGAACACGAGGGATGATATCACTAAAAGGGCAATGGAAGGGGTGGAATCCCTGTGGCTGGATCTTCAAAATGAAAGAACAAATTGGAAATTAATATTGGGATTATAATACAGGCCCCCTAACCTAAAGGATAAAGACGAGACTGATCTCCTTTTACAGCTAGAAATGATGGCAAGGCAGGGCAATGTTATCATCATGGAGGACTTTAAAACCACTTCCCGCCCAGTCAATAGCATGTTGACGTCCGGGAAGTGGTTCTGTTATCCACACTGGACGTCATATGATGTCCTGCGGGATAACAGCCGCCGCGCGCCCGGGGGGGCGCGCATCGCGGCGATCAGTGGAGCGGTGGGTCAGTCTGACCCACCGCTACACTGATCTCGGTAAAAAGCCTCCGTCGGAGGCTTTTTACCATGTGATCAGCCGTGTCGAATCACGGCTGATCAGGAAGTAAACAGGAAGAGCCGTTGATCGGCTCTTCCTCACTCGCGTCTGACAGACGCGAGTAGAGGAGAGCCGATCGGCGGCTCTCCTGACAGGGGGGGTTCACGCTGATTGTTTATCAGCGCAGCCCCCCCTCGGATACCCACACTGGACCACCAGGGAAGCTCCCAAGGACCACCAGGGAAGCCCTAAGCATGTGGATGGCCCCCATGGCCATCCACATGTAGTAAAAAAAAAATATATATAAAAAAAATATGCCAATCAGTGCCCACACATGGGCACTGACTGGCACGATCATACCAAGAAACAAATGTGTGATGGCTGGCATTGCTAGGCAGCAGTGTCACCAGTGCCACCTACTAGTGTCCATCAGTGCCACCTATCAGTGCCCATCCGTGCCCATCTGTGCCCATAAGTGCCCACCTATCAGTGCCCGTCCATGCCACCTATCAGTGCCACCCATAAGTGCCCATCAGTGCCGCCCAAAAGTGCCCATTAGTGCCGCCTATGAGTGCCCATCAGTGCCGCCTATGAGTGCCAATCAGTGCCGCCTATGAGTGCCAATCAGTGCCGCCTATGAGTGCCCATCAGTGCCGCATACCAGTGCCACATATCAGTGCCCATCAGTGCTGCCTATCAGTGCCCTTCATCAGTGCCCATCAGTGCCACCTCATCAGTGGCACCTCATTGGTGCCACCTCATCGGTGCCCATCAGTGTCGCCTTATCAGTGCCCTTCAGTGCCGCCTTATCAGTGCCCGTCATTGAAGTAGAAAAGGTACTTATTTACAAAAAAAAATAACAGAAACAAAGAAAAACTGTTTTTTTTTTAATTTTCGCTCTTTTTTTATTTGTTGCGCAAAAAATAAAAATCGCAGAGGCGATCAAATACCACCGAAAGAAAGCTCTATTTGTGGGAACAAAATGATAAAAAATTTGTTTGGGTACAGTGTAGCATGACCGCGCAATTGTCATTCAAATTGCGACAGTGCTGAAAGCTCAAAATTGGCTTGGGCAGGAAGCTGTATAAGTGCATGGTATTGAAGTGGTTAATTATCCAGATATTGACTGGGCAGATGGAGCTGCTCACTACTTTATGGCCCGGCACTTCCTAAATGTCTTGCAGGACAATTTTATGTGCCAGTGGATGCCACAACTAGAAACAAGGCTCTGCATGACTAATGCCACATACACACGATCGGACATTCGGACAACAAAACCGTGCATTTTTTTCCGACAGATGTTGGCTCAAACTTGACTTGCATACACACGGTCGCACAAATGTTGTCGGAAATTCCGAATGCCAAGAACGCGGTCACGTACAACACGCACGACGGCACTATTAAAGGGAAGTTCAATACCAGTCGTGTTAGTAGAAGTTTGGTGAGAGACGATTCGCGCTTTTCAGCCTTGTGCTTTTCAGTCCGTTACAGAGTGGCGAATGTGCTATCTCTATTACGAACGCAAATTTTACCAGACCGAGCCCTTCCGTCTCGTACTTGATTCAGAGCATGCGTGGAATTCTCTGCGTCGGAATTGTCTACACACGATTGGAATTTACGAGAACTCATTTAGTTGCCAGAAAATTTGAGAACCAGCTCTCAAATTTTTGTTGTTGGAAATTCCAACAGAAAATGTCCGATGGAGCCTACACACGGTCGGAATTTCCGACAACAAGCTCCCATCGAACATTTGTTGTCGGAAATTCCGAGCGTGTGTACGCGGCATTACTAATCACAAACAACCCAGAGCTGATAGCACAAGTGGAAGTTAGGGGATAACAGTGACCACAGAGCGTAAAATTACATTCACTGAAAAGTGGACACCAAGGTAGGATAAGCACATTAAAATTCAAGAGAGCAAAATTTACCAAACTGCTCTCCGTACTGCATGATATTAAATGGGAAGTCAGTGTATTGTAATGGGAAACAAATATAAAAGAACTAAGGCTAAACCTGGGTGGCTAAATTCAAACTTAACCACTTCTCCACCAGGCCTATTCTGACACTTCTCTCCTTCATGTAAAAATCATATTTTTTTTGCTAGAAAATAAATCAGAACCCCCAAACATTATATATATTTTTTTAGCAGACACCCTAGGGAATAAAATGGTGGTCATTGCACGGTATTTGCGCATTCATTTTTCAAACGCCTTTTTGGGGAAAAAAACGGTTTCACAAATTAAAAGATAACAAAACAGTAAAGTTAGCCCAATGTTTTTGTATAATGTGAAAGATGCTGTTACGCTGAGTATATAGATACCTAACATGTCACGCTTTAAAATTGCGCACACTCATGGAATGGCGCCAAACTTCGGTACTTAAAAATCTCCATAGGCGACGCTTTAAAAATGTTTACAGGTTACTATTTTCAAGTTACAGAGGATGTCTAGTGCTAGAATTGTTGCTCGCACTCTACCGCATGCGGCGATACCTCACATGTGGGGTCTGAACGTCGTTTACATATGTGGGTGGGACTTACATGCGTGTTCGCTTCTGAGCGCGAGCTAACGGGGACAGGGGCGTTTTAATTTTATTTTTATTTTTTTTACTGAATTTTTTTATTTTGACACTTTAAAAAAAAAAAAATTTTGATCACTTTTATTCCTATTACAAGGAATGTAGACATCCCTTGTAATAGGAATAATTGTGACAGGTCCTCTTTATGGAGAGATGCAGGGTCAATAAGACCCCGCATCTCTCCTCCAGGCTGGAAAGCATGAGATCGGTGAAAAAAAATTCACCGATCTCATGCTGACAGCCGCAATTGAGGCTTTGTTTACTTCCGGGTACCGGGCGTGATGTCACAACGTCGCGCCCGATACTCCGACGGTCATAGAGATCTCTATCGTCGTGAGCTGACGCCGGCCGATTAGTTCTCCGGGCCCCCGATGACGGAGCCCGAACAAGCACTGGATGGTGGCGGGAGGGGGGGGGATGTCCCCTCCCGCCGCCTATAAGAACGATCAAGAAGGAATTTGAAGAAATGCTTGGATAGCCGCACTCCAAAAAAAATATTTTTATTTAAAAAACAAAGTCACACGAACACATGTCACAGCAAAAAACACAGCAAAGGGAGCTGGCGCGTTTCACACTGCGATTCAGTGCTTATTCATAGCTATGAATCATTTTTTGGAGTGCGGCTATCCAAGCATTTCTTCAAATTCCTGCATTATCATATGCAATTGCCTGCACCCACGGCTTTGGATCCAGTGAGCAGATCATTAGTCACATCTGAGCGGTAACTCCTTTCTAAGAACTATCAAGTGGTGGAACTGCCGCTATGATCATTCTTATGGTGCGCAGAATCGCCGGCTGCAAACAATAATATCTGAATGATGCCTGTAGCTGCAGGCATCATTCAGATATCCCCCCTCAAAGTCAGTGACGTCATATGACGTCCTTGGTGGACAAGTGGTTAAAAAGGCACATTAACCACTTAACGACCGCCCACCGCCGATTTACGTCGGCAGAATGGCACGGACAGGCAGAATCACGTAGATCTACGTGATCGCCTTTGTGCAGTTGGGGGGTCCATCCGGACCCCCCTTCACTGCAGTGAGCGGCCGTTAAGTGTTCGGGAGCGATCAGGCATGAGGGGGCGGCCGCTCGATTCCGCCCCCCCCCTCGCGATCGCTCCCGGCCAATGAAATTGCTTCCTCCGCCATGTGATGTAAACACAGGCTGGAGGAAGTGATGTCATCTCCCTCGCCGCGGTCTTTTCGTTCCCGGCGCCGAGGAGTGAAGACAGAGGTTAGTGCTCCAACAGTCCACTGACACGTAGGTACACATAGGCACACAAATCACCCCCCAGTCACCCCCAGATCACCCCCCAGGTCACCCCAAAGCCCCCAATCACAGTGTCACTGATTGCAGTGATCATTTATTTTACTGATCACTGCATTTAGTGTCATCTGTGATTGTAAAAAGTTGCAAGGCAGTTAGGATTAGGCCCCTTTAGGTCCAGGGTAGCCCCCTAACCCCCCTAATAAAGGTTTAACCCCTTGATCACCCCCCAGGTAACCCTTTCACCCCCTAACTTCAGCGTCACTAAGCGATTGTTTTTCCGATCGCTGTATTCGTGTCGCTGGTGTTTTAGATAGGCAGTTATTTTTTTTTTAGGTTCGCCGCAGGTTTTTATTGGTGTCAGGTACCCCCATATTTAACCTAATAAAGGTTTTAACCCCCTGATTGCCCCTAGTTAACCCTTTCACCAGTGATCACCATATAAAGGTTACGGGTGACGCTGGTTGATTAGTTTGCTTTTTATAGCATCAGGGCACCCGCCGTATATAACCCAATAAAGGTTTAACCCCCCTGATCGCCCGGCGGGTGAGATCAATTAGGTTTTAGCGCCAGAGAGGGTCTGCGTCGCCCCAGGCAGTGTTAGGTTAGTGCCAGTAACGCTAACACCCACGCGCAAAGCATACACCCCCCTTAGTGGTATAGTATCTGATCAGATCTATACTAGCATCCCCAGCGGTTTAGGGTTCCCAAAAACGCAGTGTTAGCGGGATCAGCCCAGATACCTGCTAGTACCTGCGTTTAGCCCCTCCGCCCAGCCCAGCCCAGCCCACCCAAGTGCAGTATCGATCGATCACTGTCACTTACCAAACACAACACACATAACTGCAGCGTTCGCAGAGACAGGCCTGATCCCTGCGATCGCTAACAGTTTTTTTGTAGCGTTTGATATATTTGCTGACGACAGTCAGGTGCTTTTTTTCCTGTGAATCTTACTAGTGTACCCCTAAATTTAGAGCCCAAAATGGCAAGTCGAAGGTACACTAGTAAAGAGGCCTACGAGATTCTGAGCATGACAGATAGTGAAGAGGAGGTCACGTATCTGTCAGATTCAGGCTCAGAATATCTTCCCGTAGAAGACAGTGACGTCAGCGGCCCCACGTCAGATAGCTCTGACGACGAAGTTGAGGTCCCTGCTAAGGTCAGGCGTACCCGATCCCGATCTTCTGAGGTTGTTGAGGAGCAAGAACCGCAGGTCTCTCGTATCATGGAGCAGAGTAGTACTAGCGCCGCTATTCCTTCTGGTGAACTGGCAAGCACCAGCGGCCTAGTACAGCCTGGACGTACATCCAGCACTGCAGTAACACTTGGTGACGTGGCGAGTCCCATAAGTGCAGTTCAAGCTGGCGAGGTGGCAAGCACAAGTAGTGTCCCGCTGCCACCAAGAAGACAAAGGCAGGCCCGTCGTGCCCATACTGCCCTTCCTGCAGAATTCGCCTATCCTGATTGGGTCCCCACCACTTCTGCAGAACCCGTACTTCCCCCATTCACTGCCCAACCCGGTATTCAGGTGGAAACAGCTGATTTTATGCCAATCGATTTTTATTCGCTGTTTTTCACGGAAGATCTCTATAGATCTATTGTGGACCAGAGTAATTTATATGCTGGTCAATTTATCGCCGCTAACCCCCAGTTGCCTAAAATTGCCAGAAATTGGAAACCAATTACGGTTTCCGAATTTAAGACCTTTCTGGGCCTTTCCCTCAACATGGGCACACATAAATTTCCGTCATTGCGTGCTTATTGGTCCACGCACCCAATTGACCACATGCCCGTGTTCTCTGCCTCCATGTCCAGGGCACGATACGAGCAGATTTTGCGGTTCATGCACTTCAACGACAATGAACTTTGTCGTCCACGTGGGGACCCTGAATACGACCGCCTCTATAAAATTCGGCCCCTCATAAACCACTTCAACGAACGTTTTGCAGCCTTGTTTACTCCCGATCAAGTTGTCTGCGTTGATGAGTCCCTGATTAAATTTTCTGGCCGCTTGTCTTTCAAGCAGTACCTTCCAAGCAAGCGTGCCAGATACGGGGTCAAGCTCTACAAGTTCTGTGACAGGGCAACAGGCTATGTAGTGAACTTTACGGTTTATGAGGGAAAAGACAGTCAGATTGAGTCGGTCAACTGCCCGGATTACATAGGGAGCGCTGGCAAGATAGTGTGGAACTTGGTGTCACCCTTATTCGGAAAGGGGTACCACTTGTATGTGGACAATTATTACACGAGCGTGCCACTGTTTAGTCACTTGTTTGATCATAAGATTGGAGCATGTGGCACCGTGCGACCTAATCGCCGGGGCTTTCCCCAGCGGCTTGTAGATGCCCGTCTTAGGCTGGGGGAGAGAGCCTGCTTGAAGTGTAATAACTTGCTCGCTATGAAGTGGAGGGACAATAAGAATGTTTTCCTTCTTACCTCCCTTCATGCAGACACGACAGTCCAAATTCCTACGGCGACTGGTGTTGTGGAGAAACCCCTCTGTGTCCACGAATATAACCAAAATATGGGAGGGGTGGACCTCAACGACCAGTTGATGGCGCCGTATCTAATTGACCGTAAGGCGAGACGCTGGTACAAAAAAGTGTCTCTATCATTATTCCAATTGGCTTTGCTGAACGCTCATGTGCTATACAGAGCTTCAGGCGGGACGTTATCTCTTCTAAAATTCCAGAATGAGATAGTCACAGAACTCCTGTATCCAGGCGGTTCTGCACCTCACCATCCCCAACCAAATGCAGTAAGCCGGCTGCATGAGAGGCATTATTCGTATGTCCTCCCGAGTACCCCTACCCAAAGCCACCCCCAAAAAAGATGTCGTGTCTGTAGCAAGCGCGGATTTAGGCGTGACACCCGTAGTTTTTGTCCACGCTGTCCTGACAAGCCTGGTCTTTGCCAAGGTGAATGTTTTGAACGCTACCACTCAAAAGTGAAGTTTTAGCGTAGGGTACAGCATTTCACAGACTAGGACACACTTACACAGGGTCTCCCAAGATGCCATTACATTTTGAGAGACCCGAACCATTACAGTTGTAAAGTTACAAAAAAAAGTGTAAAAAAGAAAAAAAAACGTAAAAAACAAAACACAAAAAAAATATAAAATAAAAAAACCAAAAATAGTTGTCGTTTTATTGTTCTCTCTCTCTCTATTTTCTCTCTATTGTTCTGCTCTTTTTTACTGTATTCTATTCTGCAATGTTTTATCATGCTTGCTTTTCAGGTATGTAATTTTTTGTTTTCAGGTGCGCCATTCAACTGCAGCGCGGAATTATTTATCTTGACAGCAACAGCGTTTGCTCCCACGATACATAAAGCCGTGACTCCAGTGCTGTAGGAGGTGATTTCACCACCACAGTTAAAAAAAAGAGCATATATGCCGAAGCATGGGGGCAGCAGGGGCGGAGGAGCGATTTTGCTCCTAATGCCGCGTACATACGGTCGAAATTCCGACCGTGTGTACGCGGCATAACTTTTTTGCGGGAGGATGCCCCCATGCTTCGGCATATATATATTTTAGGCACAGGTTGCGTTAAAACATTTTTTTATTTTTTACTAGGTTTTGTTTTGGTATTTGCTTTGCAGGTATGGCATGGTAAGGTCTTACTGTTGTACTGTAATGTTACTTTGTTTTAATGTTAACCACCATTTGCTTAGCAGGTACGCCATTCAGTTGCAGCACGGATCTATTTATCTTGACAGCAACAGCGTTTGCTCCCACGATACATAAAGCCGTGACTCCAACGCTGTAGGAGGTGATTTCACCACCACAGTTAAAAAAAAGAGCATATATGCCGAAGCATGGGGGCAGCAGGGGCGGAGGAGCGATTTTGCTCCTAATGCCGCGTATATACGGTCGAAATTCCAACGGAGGCTTATCCGTGGAAAAGTCCGACCGTGTGTACGCGGCATAACCTTTTATGCCGCGTACATACGGTCGAAATTCCGACGAAGGCTTGACCGTGTGTACGCGGCATAACTTTTTTGCGGGAGGATGCCCCCATGCTTCGGCATATATGCCCATCATTAGAAGTGGGTGGATGAAGGGAGGTATTCTAATGGTGGGCATACCCACCAATCAATCTCTTTTTTTCGTTCAGCCAATAGGCTGTATGAAAAAAAAGATTACAATACATGTCCAACAAGGACCAGCAACGTACTGGTATGTTGCTGGACTTTGAATGTTTATACCAGAATGATGCCTGCGGGTTTAGGTATCATCTTGGTATCATTCTTTTCAGCCAGCAGCCGGCTTTCATGTAAAAGCAATTCTAGCAGATAATTAGCCTCTAGACTGCTTTTACAAGCAGTGGGAGGGAATGTCCCCCCCCCCGGATATAAAAAGCGCCATTGGGAAATTGGGAAAGCATTTTATCACACCGATCTTGGTGTGGTCAGATGCTTTGAGGGCAGAGGAAAGATCTAGGGTCTAACCCCCCAATTTTTTTCAAAAAAAGAGTACCTGTCACTACCTATTGCTATCATAGGGGATATTTACATTCCCTGAGATAACGATAAAAATGGTAAAAAAATAAAATATGGAAGGCACAGTTTAAAAATAAAATAAAAAAGCCAAATAAATAATAAAAAAAAAAAAAAAAAAGCACCGCTGTCCCCCCCTGCTATTGCGCAAAGGCGAACGCAAGCGTCGGTCTAGCGTCATATGTAAACAGCAATTGCATCATGCATGTGAGGTATCACCGCGAAGGTCAGATCGAGGGCAGTCATTTTAGCAGTAGACCTCCTCTGTAAATCTAACGTGGTAACCTGTAAAGGCTTTTAAATGCTTTTAAAAATGAATGTAGTTTTGTCGCCGCTGCGCGTTTGTGCGCAATTTTAAAGCATGTCGTGTTTGGTATCCATGTACTCGGCCTATGATCATCTTTTTTATTTCATCAAACATTTGGGCAATATAGTGTTTTTTAGTGCATTAAAAATAAAAAAAGTGTGTTTTTCCCCCAAAAAATGCGTTTGAAAAATCGCTGCGCAAATACTGTGTGGAAAAAAAAAATGCAACACCCACTATTTTAATCTGTAGGGCCTTTGCTTTAAAAAAATATATAATGTTTGGGGGTTCAACATAATTTTCTTGCAAAAAAAAATTTTCTTTCATGTAAACAAAAAGTGTCAGAAAGGGCTTTGTCTTCAAGTGGTTAGAAGAGTGGATGATGTGTGACATAAGCTTCCTAATGTTGTGCATAAAATGCCAGGACAGTTCAAAACCCCCCCAAATGACCCCATTTTGTAAAGTAGACACCTCAAGCTATTTGCTGAGAGGCATGTTGAGCCCATTGAATATTTTTTTTTTTGTCCCAAGTGATTGAATAATGACCAAAAAAAAAAAAATGTACAAAAAGTTGTCACTAAATTATATATTGCTCAAACATGCCATGGGCATATGTGGAATTACACCCCAAAATACATTCTGTTGCTTCTCCTGAGTACGGGGATACCACATGTGTGGGACTTTTTGGGAGCCTAGTCGCGTACGGGACCCCAAAAACCAAGCACCGCCTTCAGGATTTCTATGGGTGTAAATTTTTGATTTCACTCCTCACTGCCTATCACAGTTTCGGAGGCCATGGAATGCCCAGATGGCACAAAACCCCCCCAAATGACCCCATTTTGGAAAGTAGACACCCCAAGCTATTTGCTGAGAGGTATGTTGAGTATTTTGCAGATCTCGCTTTTTGTCACAAAGTTTTGAAAATGTAAAAAAACAAAAAAAAAAAGAAAAAAAAATGTCTTTCTTAATTTTCAAAAACAAATGAGAGCTGTAAAATACTCACCATGCCTCTCAGCAAATAGCTTGGGGTGTCTACTTTCCAAAATGGGGTCATTTGTGGGGGTTTTGGGCTATTTTGACATTTTATGGCCTTCAAAACTGTGATAGGTAGTGAGGAGTGAAATCAAAAATTTATGCCCTTAGAAACCTTGAAGGCGGTGCTTGGTTTTTGGGGTCCCGTACGCGGCTAGGCTCCCAAAAAGTCCCACACATGTGGTATCCCCGTACTCAGGAGAAGCAGCAGAATGTATTTTGGGGTGTAATTTCACATATAACCATGGCATGTGTGAGCAATATATCATTTAGTGACAACTTTTTGTACATTTTTTTTTTTCTTTTTGTCATTATTCAATCATTTGGGACAAAAAAAAAAAATATTCAATGGGCTCAACATGCCTCTCAGCAAATAGCTTGGGGTGTCTACTTTCCAAAATGGGGTCATTTGGGGGGGTTTTGTGCCATCTTGGCATTTTATGGCCTTCAAAACTGTGATAGGTAGTGAGGAGCGAAATCAAAAATTTATGCCCTTAGAAACCTTGAAGGCGGTGCTTGGTTTTTGGGGTCCCGTACGCGGCTAGGCTCCCAAAAAGTCCCACACATGTGGTATCCCCGTACTCAGGAGAAGCAGCAGAATGTATTTTGGGGTGTAATTTCACATATGCCCATGGCATGTGTGAGCAATATATCATTTAGTGACAACTTTGTGCAAAAAAAAAACAGTTTGTCATATTCCCGCAACCTGTGGCAAAATATAAAATATTCCATGGACTCAACATGCCTCTCAGCAAATAGCTTGGCGTGTCTACTTTCCAAAATGGGGTAATTTGGGGGGGTTTTGTGCTACTTTGGCATTTTATGGCCTTCAAAACTGTGATAGGTAGTGAGGAGTGAAATCAAAAATTTACGCCCTTAGAAATCCTGAAGGCGGTGCTTGGTTTTTGGGGCCCTGTACGCGGCTAGGCTCCCAAAAAGTCCCACACATGTGGTATCCCCGTACTCAGGAAAAGCAGCAGAATGTATTTTGGGGTGCAATTCCACATATAACCATGGCATGTGTGAGCAATATATCATTTAGTGACAACTTTTTGTACATTTTTTTTTTTCTTTTTGTCATTATTCAATCATTTGGGACAAAAAAAAATATTCAATGGGGTCAACATGCCTCTCAGCAAATAGCTTGGGGTGTCTACTTTCCAAAATGGGGTCATTTGGGGGGGTTTTGTGCCATCTTGGCATTTTATGGCCTTCAAAACTGTGATAGGTAGTGAGGAGTGAAATCAAAAATGTATGCCCTTAGAAACCTTGAAGGCGGTGCTTGGTTTTTGGGGTCCCGTACGTGGCTAGGCTCCCAAAAAGTCCCACACATGTGGTATCCCCGTACTCGGGAGAAGCAGCAGAATGTATTTTGGGGTGTAATTTCACATATGCCCATGGCATGTGTGAGCAATATATCATTTAGTGACAACTTTGTGCAAAAAAAAAAAAGTTTGTCATATTCCCGCAACTTGTGGCAAAATATAAAATATTCCATGGACTGAACATGCCTCTCAGTAAATAGCTTGGGGTGTCTACTTTCCAAAATGGGGTCATTTGGGGGGGTTTTGTGCTATTTTGGCATTTTATGGCCTTCGAAACTGTGATAGGTAGTGAGGAGTGAAATCAAAAATTTGTGCCCTTAGAAATCCTGAAGGCGGTGCTTGGTTTCCGGGGTCCCGTACGTGGCTAGGCTCCTAAAAAGTCCCACACATGTGGTATCCCCGTACTCAGGAGAAGCAGCAGAATGTATTTTGGGGTGCAATTCCACATATAACCATGGCATGTGTGAGCAATATATCATTTAGTGACAACTTTTTGTAATTTTTTTTTTTAATTTTTTTTTTGTCATTATTCAATCACTTGGGACGAAAAAAATAAATATTCAATGGGCTCAACATGCCTCTCAGCAATTTCCTTGGGGTGTCTACTTTCCAAAATGGGGTCATTTGGGGGGGTTTTGTACTGCCCTGCCATTTTAGCACCTCAAGAAATGAGATAGGCAGTCATAAATTTAAAGCTGTGTAAATTTCAGAAAATGTACCCTAGTTTGTAAACGCTATAACTTTTGCGCAAACCAATAAATATACGCTTATTGACATTTTTTTTACTAAAGACATGTGGCTGAATACATTTTGGCCTAAATGTATGACTAAAATTGAGTTTATTCGATTTTTCTTATAACAAAAAGTAGAAAATATCATTTTTTTTCAAAATTTTCGGTCTTTTTCTGTTTATATCGCAAAAAATAAAAATCGCAGAGGCAATCAAATACCATTAAAAGAAAGCTCTATTTGTGGGAAGAAAAGGACGCAAATTTCATTTGGGTACAACATTGCATGTCCGCACAATTTACAGTTAAAGCAGCGCAGTGCCGAATCCCAAAAACAGGCTTGGTCCTAATGGCCCGAAATGGTCCGGGGCTTAAGTGGTTAAAGAGAAAAAAACTGTTCTTTAAGGAAATATAAGGGCAGGGGGCCACCCTCAACATTCTAGTACAACAAAGAATGCAATAAGAAATGTAAAAGCGCAATCAGAGAAGCAAAAATAGACCATGGGAGGCACATAGCGGAAGAGAGTAAAAAAAAAAACTAAAAATGGTTAAAATATATTAATAGTAAAAAAGCAAAGTCAGAGCATGTTGGCTCCATAAAGGATGATCAAGGGATGTTGGTTACAAGTTACAATGAGAAGGCAGCTGTATTAAATACAATCGTCTCCTCAGTTTTTACTATGGAAAAAGAATGGTATAATAGACAAATTGTATTTTTAGCAACACAATAGGGAGCATACCCTTGTGGCTAACAGAGGCCAATGTTCCAAAAAGACTGGAGAAACATAATGTAAACAAATCACCAGATCTGGATGGCTTACACCTGAGAGTCCTCAAAGAAGTCAGCCAGGTCATTTCTAAACCGCTATTCCTAATCTTTAAGGAAAGCTTACTGACCAGAATGGTGCCAGCGGATTGGCGAAAACCTAAGTGGTACCAATATTCAAGAATAGGCCGAATTATGTACCTGGAAACTACAGGCCAGTCAGCCTAACATCAATAGTTTGTAAACTTATGGAAGGGGGATGATAAGGGATCATATCCACAAATTTGCAGATAAGAATAATATCATTATTAGAAACCAGCATGGATTTATGAAACATTGTTCTTACCAGACCATTTTGAGTCTTTATTCAACCTTACCAACTATGAAACTATGATATAGAGACCTATTTGTGTTTAGGTTTAAGGTTAATGCAAGCGATAAACATTAACAATCAAGAGCCAGGAAGGAGATAAAGCAAAGTGACAGAAAGTAAGCAGATCCAAAGACAAGCTGGTTACAGGCCAGACTATCAGGACAGGCAGGCAGGATGCTAAAGCTTATTGGACTGGACAGAAACTTTTTTTTTGCTCATGCACTGACACAAACATGTTGGTTGTCTCCCACAAGAGTGAGCTGTCAACCTGTTACATTCCAAAAGGTAATATGGCTTCCAAAACATTGTATTATCAATAAAATATGCTTTTTGCATCTGCTCATTTTGTCACTCTGTCTATTGCATAGTGTCTCTAGAACATCTTTCTCTGCTCCTAGTCCTTGTCTCCTGATGATACTACCAATGCAATCTAGTAATTGGAAACAGGAGTGGACAAGGTATACCTATCAATTTTCTGATGAGGCTCCGACTAAAAGAACAGAGTGTACCTTGCACAATGTTTTGAGATGCTCTGCTGTTTCTAACAGCAATTATACAGTATGCAAAATGTATATTTTTTACTGATTTACCTTGTCATTTTAAACTGTGCTAATAAATACATCTTGTACACTCAAATGTAAGAGTTTAAAAATAGGTTTACTTTAATAATGCAAGCACACTGGCCAACCCAGTAAAATAGTAATGGTTGTGGGGCACAGCAGTGCAAATTGATTCTGGACAAATCAATTTTTTCCTGAGAGATCAGTTGCACATTGTTAAACACATTTTTTCTGGTCTAATTCTAACCAGGCAGATCTGGCAATGATAATCTAATGTCTAAATGTGACCCAAATGCCTCTGTCCTTTAAAATGCACTTTTTCTTCTGTTGACATATCATAACATGTCATATCTAGCTGTTAGGACCTTATGACAACTGTGGAAATGAACATAGAAACTGAGTGGTCTCCAGTGAACTGTTCTTTTTGATTGCTTACTCTGTGGATTACAAGTGTTGTTTCCTGTATGTGCACCACCGTTCAAGTTGCATGCAAAGAAAGTGTTATTCTAAGGACTAAGTTAAATCTGTGTCAGGCCTGACCCGGGGGGGGGGGAGAATATTGTTCGGTGCGCCACAGGGCGCATAGATACTAATAGCTGCACATGGTGTATGACCGCACTGCGCTATTAGTGTATACTATATCCATTGCTGCAGGGCTCTGTAAGCAAGTTATGTGTTATGTTCTAACCTATGCCTTTTAACCAAAAGTAAAACAGTTATACTTTACCACTTGCAATCAGTGTGTTATCATTGCACATAGTGCATGCCTCGTAATAAGGTTGGGGTGTGTGTACAATCAGGTATAGATTGTGATAGATAACATCCCCTAGACTAACTGTGCCATCAGTGGGTTAAATAGATTGCCGGGGGTTGATGGAGCTGTACTCAGGGCCCAAAAAAATCAAACCAGCGGCTCTCTTAGCTGGGGGTAGCGCTACAATAATATGTTAATTTATATTATAAATCTCCCAGAATTGTTTTTAAAAATAATCAACACTGTCTGGTATAAGACCCAGATAAAAAGAGAAGGAAAATTGGGACTTTGTATGAGGAAATGACTGAAGGGGTTCATATAGCTCTATTCCTGTTACATGTATAGCAATACCCCCAGCTAAGAGGGCTGCCAGTATAATTTTTTTGGGCCCTGTAGTGCACCGCTGTCAACCCCAAGCAATTAGCCCTAACCTCCCTTTATGTTGGTATCTGGTAAGGAGATTTTATGTGCTGTGATGGATCACTATAAATAGCAGTCACACACTGGGTGTCGTTCTGTCTCCCATACCCCATAGTTTTGACACCGTATAGAGACATCTCATGTGGCAGGATTATGCTATGTGTTTTTTTCTCTGTTTTTTTATTTAAATACATTTCTCTGGACACACGCATCAATACATACTGTGGAGCCATCTCCCCATTGCTGCTATCCATTTATATTGGAGGAATTGGCACTGGTGTGCCAAACAAAGGCCTGGGCTGGGTTATAGCCATTTGTCCATTTTGGCTTACCATCTGGTAAGCACATATCCTGACAAGTTTGCCTAGAAATCCATGACAAGCATTGTGTCCTTTGTCGTTTGTGTTGGTTTCAATATTCCCTCAATTGGACTTTTTTATTTGGACTTATTACTTTGAACCCATAGCGCAATTTTTTCTTTTTTCTTGTTTATTTTGTGTTTATCCCACTATTATTGCTGCTTCAAAGGGTTTATTTTTTCATTTTTTACATCACTTATACAGCAAGCGCAGTTTTTTCCATTTTGTTTTATTGCAGCCATTTGCTAAATTTAAGTAAATTTATTTTCCTCATTAATGTACACACAGCACCCCATATTGACAGAAAAACACAGAATTAATGACATTTTTGCAGATTTATTAAAAAAGAAAAACTGAAATATCACATGGTCCTAAGTATTCAGACCCTTTGCTCAGTATTTAGTATTTGCACCCTTTTGATCTAATACAGCCATGAGTCTTTTTGGGAAAGATGCAACAAGTTTTTCACACCTGGATTTGGGGATCCTTTGCCATTCCTCCTTGCAGATACTCTCCAGTTCTGTCAGGTTGGATGGTAAACGTTGGTGGACAGACATTTTTAGGTCTCTCCAGAGATGCTTAATTGGGTTTAAGTCAGGGCTCTGGCTGGGCCATTCAAGAACAGTCACGGAGTTGTTGTGAAGCCACTCCTTCGTTATTTTAGCTGTGTGCTTAGCGTCATTGTCCTATTGGAAGGTAAACCTTCGGCCCAGTCTGAGGTCCTGAGCACTCTGGAGAAGGTTTTCGTCCGGATATCCCTGTATTTGGCCGCATTCATCTTTCCCTCAATTTCAACCAGTCGTCCTGTCCCTGCAGCTGAAAAACACCCCCACAGCATGATGCTGCCACCACCATGCTTCACTGTTGGGACTGTATTGGACAGGTGATGAGCAGTGCCTGGTTTTCTCCACACATACCGCTTAGAATTAAGGCCAGAAAGTTCTATCTTGGTCTCATCAGACTAGAGAATCTTATTTCTCACCATCTTGGAGTCCTTCAGGTGTTTTTTTAGCAAACTCCATGCGGGCTTTCATGTGTCTTGCACTGAGGAGAGGCTTCCGTCGGGCCACTCTGCCATAAAGCCCCGACTGGTGGAGGGCTGCAGTGATGGTTGACTTTCTACAACTTTCTCCCATCTCCCGACTGCATCTCTGGAGCTCAGCCACAGTGATCTTTGGGTTCTTCTTTACCTCTCTCACCAAGGCTCTTCTCCCCCGACAGCTCAGTTTGGCTGGACGGCCAGCTCTAGGAAGGGTTCTGGTCGTCCCAAACGTCTTCCATTTAAGGATTATGGAGGCCACTGTGCTCTTAGGAACCTTAAGTGCAGCAGAAATGTTTTTGTAACCTTGGCCAGATCTGTGCCTTGCCACAATTCTGTCTCTGAGCTCTTCAGGCAGTTCCTTTGACCTCATGATTCTCATTTGCTCTGACATGCACTGTGAGCTGTAAGGTCTTATATATATAGACAGGTGTGGCTTTCCTAATCAAGTCCAATCAGTATAATCAAACACAGCTGGACTCAAATGAAGGTGTAGAACCTCTCAAGGATGATCAGAAGAAATGGACAGCACCTGAGTTAAATATATGAGTGTCACAGCAAAGGGTCTGAATACTTAGGACCATGTGATATTTTAGCTTTTCTTTTTTAATAAATCTGCAAAAAATGTCAACAATTCTGTGTTTTTCTGTCAATATGGGGTGCTGTGTGTATATTAATGAGGGAAAAAAATGAACTTAAATTATTTTAGCAAATGGCTGCAATATAACAAAGAGTGAAAAATTTAAGGGGGTCGGAGTACTTTCCGTACCCACTGTATACCCAGAAATCAATAAAGGCATAATCACATGATAATATATAGGAACAGTTCATTAGTATAAGATAAAAATCTGATATTATACACATGTTACTGTGAAGTAGCATTGTAGGAAAGCTCTGCGTTTTTTGTGGATAACTTCCACTCATCAGGAGCAGATGCAATTTAGATGCATCTATAATAGAATATAAATGCCATGGTAGTATGATGGTAAGTTAAAAAAGGAGGGAAAGGGGGAAAGAGGGGGAACAACAAAGGATCCCAACCACTCTTACCTGAAAATAGTGTATAGGTTAAAAATATTGCCGCTGGGGGCGGCTCTGGCTTTCCTCATCCCCGGAAGCTGCGATGCGCACCGAGCCTTCCCCTCCTCTCCCGATCTTTTAGATGCAGGGGGGATGGGCAGGCACTTGATGCGGATCGACGTCACACCCACATGCCGAGCGTGTTGCGTCATCCGTAATGCCGTGCGCCGATGTGTTGTCTTATACCACGAGGGAGGGTTAAGTGCCTACTGCTGAGCGTCAATCGTCGCTCAGGTGCTGGTGGCACCTTGCCTTTAACTACGCAGTGTGATGTTGGTGGTAACCTGTGACTGATTGCTGGTACATGTACCACACCCTTATGGAGCTCACAAATAATTAGCTTTTTGCATCTCTTACACACTCTGAACTACTCAGGAGGAACCTTTGTATTCCAAGTTGAAGGTACTATGTGGTTTATATTGCCCACTCACCAGCATCTATACAGTTGCATCATATCCTCTGATTTCAATACTTCTAAATTACTGACCTGGAGCAAGCAAGTCAAAAACAAGTCAAAACTAAATGATAGCCATGCTGCTCTCAAGATAAGTCAGCAACTAGCATGTTTTCATTAGTGTATGTTTCCTTGAACAAAACAACCACAACTGTCACAGGAAGGCCACAAAGTTGGCTACCATTTGGGTATCACTGATCTTGTCCCTTCAAGCCAAGCCATTGTCCAGGGGCATCATTGCACTGGATATAGAAGTTGCAGGAAAAGAGCTGTAATCATGGCCACACTAAGTGAGCCAACTAAATTAAAAGTATTTCTGCAAAGTGTCCAATGCCAGTCCAATGCCCTGTGATGACTGTTGCCTGAGGCAAATTTTGATGTTTGACTTATAAAAGAAACACAGTAGACACTTGTCCAAAATCTGGACTCTCTCTATCATCGTATATTTCTTCTCTGTCAGACTGTCACTAAACAGTAAAAGTTTACAAAAAAAAATAGCGTTCTAAGCAATTGTACTGATGATAATATATTCAGTAACCTAACCAGAGTAAGAGGATCAAATTTGACCAAGATTGATGCATTGCTAACATTGAAATAGCATGATGTCAGCATCGTTTGATATCTGTTTTCCTCCAATGTTTATAACAGTGATTTTGTTCTTTCATTACTGTTATTATTTTCTTATAATGCAGCAACATGTTCTGCTCCTTCTGACATCCTTTCTGGTACAATACTAAAAGTATGAACTTAGTCAGCTCAAATTAAATAAAAAAAAAAAGGAACAATTGAAAGACGAAAAAAAGTGTTGGTTGTGTCACCTATGATAAAATGCCCCGAGGCTGCAGCACTCACTATAATGTAACTTCCACCAGTGTATGAAGTTTCATCCTGTGGCCTTTTTCCCTTTAAGATTTTAGCCGCCAAAGTTCCCAAGGACATGACAGATGGATATAAAAGTCAGGCGTGCAATTACAGGGACAAGGTGACTGCTGATCCATGTATGATAAAGCCATCTGATCTGCCATAAATCCATCACACAATACAGCTCAGGATATCATTGTGTAGTTTGCTGTAAGATTCAGTATAAATTTAGGAAAGCTGCCACGAGACAGAGCACAGTCATTGTGACCATACACATTGCTGCTGTTCTTCATGCTCATGAGCAGCTATAAAATTTGAATGATTAGACATAAGTTTTGGTGTTTATTGCTAAATTACCAAACACAAAATGAAAGCATTGCTAAAGATGAGCAAACTAGGATTTAACCCTGATCATGCCAATTCACTGTCAATGGATAGCCCCAGCATTATGGATTGCAGCAATTTCAGTTCTTGGTACTTTTGCTGGGATCCCCCATAATAGCCATTCTCAACCTTTTCAACACAGAGGACCCCATGAAATAACTCTCCTGTTTCAGGGAACCCTTGCTAACAATAACTATATATACAGCTAACAGTACATTAACGTGATGGTTCCTGGGAAAAATGCTCCTTATAACTGTGGTCATTGGGTACAAACCACCCCCTTATAGATAGCTATCATTGTTGTCATTGGTCACCTGTCTGAGAGGCAGAAATTTCCCACTGCTCCTAGCAACCTCTGGCGTAACCCTACGGTTGCACAAAACCCTGGTTGCCTGGCTGCCCCATAATGTCTTACATGTCTTCCCATTCTCTTATATGCCATTCCACCCTTTCATTATGCAGTAAGTCAGGTGGGGATAAATAAATATCCCCAAAACACACATTGCAGCAACATAGTTTCACTATATTCTGAGTGCAATAACATTGGACACTCTCCTGGCAACTTAGCATCACTGGTGACTGTTTTCAGCGTCATCATTATCTTTCATAAGTCATTGACATTGATATAAATGTAACTACAACCCTAACAGTCATAACAGTCCAAACAGCTACTATGGGGCCTGTGAGCGGGAAGGGCCCCTTTCATGTCTAAAAGGGATTGCAAAACATGTCTTTATATTAATGTATTTTTTTCCTTCTAAATAAAATATTTCTGTGATTCTTGGCAGGAATTGAGAAACACAAATTACTTTTCAGTATATACAGTTGTGCTCAAATGTTTACATACCCTGGCAGAATTTATGATTTCTTGGCAATTTTTCAGAGAATATGAATGATAACACAAAAACTTTTCTTTCACTTATGGGTATTGTTTGGCTAAAGTCATTTATTACCAATCAATTGTGTTTACTGTTTTTAAATCATAATGGAAACATAAACTACTGAAATGACCCTGATCAAAAGTTTACATACCCCAGTTCTTAATACCGTGTTATGCCCCCTTTAACATCAATGACAAATTGAAGTCTTTTGTAGTATTTGTGGATGAGGCTCTTTATCTTCTCAGATGGTAAAGCTGCCCATTCCTCAAAAAGCCTCCAGTTCCTGTAAATTCTTGGGCTGTCTTGCATGAACTGCACGTTTGAGATCTCCCCAGAGTGGCTGAATGATAGCTCAAAAATGTTCATCATTTGGAGGGAGTGTCCATCTTTTGGAGTCGAATACCTCTGTCTCTTTCCTTCCCAGTTTTCCCTCTTTTTGGTCTGACCTATTTAAAAAATGTGTGATTGAACTACCAAATGAGTTAAAAATATGCTAAACTAAACATTTTACCCAGCTTGCAAATGATATGTTATTTTCAAAAGCCAGTATAAATGAAAGGCAGGGGTGAAAAAGCACTTATAGGTTTACCCAACATTTTTTTTTTTTACATACATATTAAGTATTTTTGGCCCATGTAATTGGGGGCATGGCAGGGGTATGTCCTTTGCCTGAAAATCATTTTTCTTTCTTATCTCAGAAAGTCGGGAGGTATGAGCTTGTAATAGTTTTACTACAATGGCCACCAATGTTAGGGTTTTTAAAGCAGAGAGCCTATAAGAGGTCCATCAACCTCCCCGCCCCCCCAATCACACACATACACTAACACACACCTGTTGAAAACCCTAATCCTTTAATAGTGGCTATATACTCTATGCAATCATTGTCTTACTTATTGAAAGTATATGTGAACTTTAACAATCACCTTCTTTTAACTGCGCCCTTTGAGTATGTTAAAGATGATTTAGTAATTCTAGGATGCCCAAAGACCACTTGTGGGGTCACCACATCCTGGTGATGTTATAAATCCTTTTTTTCTGTACTCAAAATGGACTTTTGAGGTGTCCCAGAAAAAAACAAACCAATACAAAGTTAAATATTACATTCCCCCTTACAATTATATTCATACAAATGGTTAAAACTAGACATAAACCAATCTACAAATGCATAGCATAAAATAATTTACTTAAATGGCTTCCCTGCAGTAACTGCATACCATGTAAATATACTATTAATAAGTCGTTTCTAACAAGGGGTAATAGATCCCCTTGACATATATGGCGCCCAATTTAATTATAAAGCGTTGTTCCTATACACATTTCACAGGAATCGATGCCTGCTTTCTTGAGGAAGAAAATAGAGGGGCAAGCCAACCTGTACTTATTCAGTAAAATTCACTCCACACTGGGCATAATCCCAAAGGGCAAAACCACCCAAGGCACCTGCAGGGCAAGAGGCAGGTATTCCCCATGTGCGGACATGGGAAGCATACAAGGACCCAAATTTTGCACATACAAAAAGGGGAAAATGGTACACTATCTGCTATGTTATAGATTTTCAGTGGGCTACCCAATGAGCACAAGGGGTAAGTACTATAATATTGCCCAGCATTTATAGGCCCAAAGAAGAAAGTCTTCCTGTAAAATGTTGGGAAGTGTCCTCCCCCTGTGCAGGCACCCATGCTGTGACTGAGCTATGGGTTCAATGGGTACACACAGTGGTTGAAGCAGAGAGACAATAATATTCAGATGCCACAAAGTCACAGGGGAACAAACAGGGGAGAGCTACATGGAAGGCTCCCTGTACGCAGGTCTAAATCAAGGAGTGAAACAAGATATACCAGGCAGAAACCTGGCTCTTGAAAGTGCACTGGTCCAGACAGCTACAGGAAGGAAAGGCTTCATTACATGATGAAATGCCTAGGATTAAAGCCCCAACTCACACAAAGTGAAATTTGCCTTCCGTAGATTGTAGGAAACACACATTCAGAGATGCTTCAATTTAAAAAAAAACGCCTAGCCTTCAACAGCCAAGGAACCATGAAGTAGGATGGCAAATTGGTCCTTGGGGCAGAAGATCACCACAATCTGACAGAGCACACATACCATCTGCCAGGAGTCTTTACAGATCTGTGTACCACATCCACCTGGGGCAGTCCATAGCAATGAAGATCACTGGAATGCCCTCCATTTTGATCCTGCTAAGTTAGCAAGTCATAGCATGAGCTGGTGTTGACTGACATCAGGAGGTATCTTTATTAATGACTATAAATATATCTGGATATTTGTGAACAATTCCACCAGGACTCTTAATGGACTCTTTCCAATAATACCTGTTTGTACATTGAATGTATGTACTATTATTAATGTTTTCTTATATAAAGCTTGTATTATATCCAAACTGGTGTGCATCTAAGTATACCTTTATGATTGATGTTATTTGCTGGTTGCAGTAGTTTCTCTGTTCCCAATTACTTACCTAATTACTTATTAGATTGCTGGTTATTTTCTCAGGAAGGGAATCCCCTCTGTTCATACAGGCCCTGTCCTGGGTGGAGGTAATGTAATTTTTTTTTTAATGAAACCTACGCCTCCAATTAGCGAAGGTTCTGGTTTTCATATACACTGTACCTACAGGTTTAGCGCACTATCCTCTTTAAGGAAGGCCATTTGTCATAACCCCCACTCCAAAAGAGGCCTACAAGTAAAGATCAACAGTGTTGGAGAATTTTTCTCAGAATTTAATTATGGTGTATTTTTGAGGAGCAAATAAATTAGTATTCCAAAGTTCTCTGTAACGTACTAATCCTAATGACTTGCTGTTTCATATTTTGATCTTACAATACATTAGATAAGCCACTAGAGTTAGCAAACACTAAGTTTGCAATAACTCTGTCACCCTTCTTAACAACTGTCAAGGTAAGATAGCAACCACACAGGGAGAGTATTGTTTTCAATGAGTTGGCTGATTTATATACTCATATTTTTAGAAGTGTTGTGGAATTCCTAGGCTGTTTGCAGAGCACACAGCCTATAATTCCTGTGCTATCTAAGCACACATCAGATTTCATCTTTTTGCAATAATGCTATCTTTAAGTTTGCTAAAATCCACTCACCGTTCATTCCCATTCATCCCAAGAAGGCAGCACCACAAAAGCTATGTTCTCATTTCAGCATACCAGCCTAGACTCACTAGCCGACGCCTAATCATAGGCTTTTATTAAACTCAAAAGATCTCACACAGGAGGTGATTGGCTGCAGCAACCAATCCCCTCCCCCATGAGTGGGAACCTCACAGGATGTTCCTTCCTCACAGGAAAATGACCATACAAGGAAAATGACAATACCTGGACATTCCTTCCAACAGGAGATGTCATACATGAATACAATAACGTAGGATGGCTAAAGTTACCGTTGATAGGAATCCTTATTCTGCGCTATTCCATAGAATAACGCATATTAAGATTATACTATTATTGAATGGGGGAGGGAGGCTATCTGCAGACGCACGCTACGAATTCCAACCAATGTTGATCAGACACAGCAGAGACAAGAGCGCGTATCCGCCTATAACCAATGATGTCATTGCAGAGCGAGCATATCCCCTCCTTAACGATCGTCCATGCTAATGCACAGAGGGCCCCCGTTGGTGGACATATCCGCACCCTGCAAATATCACACTCCAACCTCAAGACGTTTTCCCCTATCAGACGGGATTCAACCAGGCTCAGACTACCCCAATCAGCTCTTTTAGAGCGGGTTACGGAAGTACGAACACTGGGTGACACTATGACAATACATATTAAATACATCTCCATAAAAATCTCCACAACAGTCCTCCCTTTTTTGTCATATGCACCCCATGTGTCCCTCAATGAGAGTTGATATGCTTCTTACACCTGGAAATGAATCAGTTCTTAGTCCATAAAAAGGAAAACACGGCTTGACATGTAGACTCTACTCTTCAGGGGCATGACTTATAAAGGAGGACACGACATGGTGAGCTGTAGTAATCGCTGATCGGTCTGTGATCCTCTGTATCTTGTATGTGGGCCCGGCTTCGGGGCGTCTCATCAAGGAAACTCTGGTCACGCGTCAAATCAGGCAACAGGAGCACCTCGTCATGACATAGAAAGAATAGAAATAAAACGACATGAGTATATATATTCCCACTTCCTTTAACCACGATCCGCTGTAAAATAAAAATTAGATCCCCAAAGATTCCCAGACCCTTAAAATAGACTCCCAACCTTCACTTAGCTACAGCTCTGGCTTCAACAATTACATGAAGAACCCTATCCTTATTGGATGAGAATTGTTCAATCGTATCCCAAGCCCAAGCCCCCCCCACCTTGTACATCCAGGACCCCATGCCCAGACCTGGTCGGGGTTGGTGAACAAATCCCTTCTAGCTGTCCCTGCCATTCTTAATTTCCTGCGCCATCAGATCCTCACGATCGGCCGCGACCTAAGATGCTGGGACAGCTTCACCATCACGCATGAACCTCTTGCTTTGGGGGAATTACCTTTATAAGCTGCAGATCCGCATAAACACCAAACTAAAGTTCAAACACACTTGTGGGCTGCCTAGATACCCAAACCGACAAGAGGCAGAGCCATTAAAACTAAAACCAATTTTACCCTCTAAAAATGCATCGTTAGATTCCATTGACAAGTGTCTGTTTGGAGTCTTCACTAGTTTGTCAAAACTCCTCATACCCATAATAACATCATAAATGACATGTACCGCTGTCATCGCTGGGGACTAAAACTCCTCATACCCATAATAACATCATAAATGACATGTACCGCTGTCATCGCTGGGGACTAAAACTCGGTGAAGACTCAGAACAGACCATCGGTCCTGTTCGCTTTCTGAGCTAGTCAGGACATACACTTTAAATAATAACTTGGGATGCTTCATCGTTACCCTCGCTAAAATTTACTAAACAACAAAAATATAAATAAACAAAGATACTCCTCATTCTTTGGTGTGGTTGAGCCGCTTCTTGCAGTGGCTGGCGTGGTCTCATCCCTCAAGCTTCTTTACAACGACCCAGTCACCTGGTTGGAAAGAATGTAAACTGATTATTAAGTCAGGGTCCGGGAGGGAATCGTGAACCCTGTGGTGGACATTTTGAAGTTCATGTCACAACGATCGCACCCACCCCATCAGCCGAGAATATAAGTGACAGCTAATGAGGAGAGTACGACCCTGATTTTGATTGACCTCCAAACAACCCTCATATGACAATAACCCAGACATCGGGACTGTGGTCACTGCATAACCTGTGCGTGGCTTACAATACCTGGAACCACTGACAAAAGGTTCTTAGCCTCTGGGATGGGAACCTACTTCACCAGACTGCTGCTTGCCGATTCAAATTCTATCAAAGAAAGACCGTCTTGGCACAAACTTGGTTAGAATTACAGAGGTTATTATTAGTTTGAAAAAAAAACTGTCACTCTTACATTTATCACTTCTCCCCCCTTTTCTTCCTCATTACAGACTGAAGGAAGAAATGCGTGGTGCAGGAAAAAAGAAACAATGAAATAGCCTATGATACTTTTACCGCCTTAGACTCATATTTATCCATATGTACAGCTGTCTACATACACCTGTTCTCTGTGTACAAACTCCTTGGACCTGAAAAATACTTATAAGCAAAATCATTACTCTATCCTTCATATTTAACCTGCAAAGAATGGAAAATAATAATGACATTCCTGTACATTGGTAAATTGTCAATGACATTCTTTCAAAACTGATTCAAACAAAACCCTCTGTAACCCTTACTTTTCCCATTCCTACAAAAATACAACAGCCGCGACGCATCGAAGGATCGCCGCGGTAAGTTCGAACATATTCACGTTACTACATATAAACACTCAGATACAAACGTGGGGGAGATACTTCATAGCTTCCAAAACCAAAAATTAAAAAAACAAACAGCCAGAATTCTCCCTTCACTCTTTCAGCAATAGAAAAAAATACAATGGGAAAAACATGAGAGCAGCTCGAGAACCTTCCATGGACCAGCCATAAAGTTCAAACAAATGGGCATGAGACTACACCTCCATCAACACACTCATCATTACAGATTTCTGAAGCCGCAGCTCAACTACATCCATTCCAGAGGGATACCCAAAATAGTATCCTTGGACCACCTATGTTATCCTTTAAGGGGTCTCATGTCCGGAGCCCCAAACCCAGACCTCATGTGCGGTGCAGCTGTCTGACTGGTGTGGAGCCTAATTTTTTTCCTCCAACGCATGGACGGCACATTACCCATGACGATTCGAATCGCTTATGAAGTGTCCTGCGTCCAGGACACCCTTGCACTAGTTTTCGGAGCAGTACTGCTTAGTGACCATTTTTACAGTACTGGCACCCGGCGTATTCCGATTATTTTACACGGCCTCCCGGTATGCTAGAATCTACTCCTCACATTTACATGCTCTTCAACCGATTATCGGCAGCCCTGTAAACGTGTTTGTCAGACAACCTTCAAAGCATCATGAAATCCTCCACTATTCAAAACAATATTATGGCTTCTTTCTACCTGCATCTAGATCAGTGATTCTCAACCAGGGTTCCGTGGAACCCTAGGGTTCCTCCAGAGGTTGCTAGGGGTTCCTTCAGCATTGGGCAATTTCTGCCTCTCAGGTAAGTTCCCACTGACACCATTAATCTTTTTAGCTATCTGTAAGGAGGTAATTCTTCCCAATGACCACAAGTGTAAGGAACATTCTTCCCACTGACCGTCACACTAATGTATCTTGAGTTGTAGACTTCAAATTTTTAGCAGGGGTTCCTTGAGACCGGAGAACTATTTCAAGGGTTCCTCTGTGTTGAAAAGGTTGAGAAAGGCTGATCTAGATGTTACAACAATAATGGTGATGCCCTCATTTGCTCTCTACCCAAAACTGTATTTAAGTATAAAACTTTACAAAACTGGAACAAAATATAAAAACACTTTTAAACGCCAAAATGCTTTCCATCTTCCTTCCAAACACAAATCTCATTTGCCAACCTTTCAGACAACCCCAAACTCCTCCCACCTCTGATATATAAAATGCTGAAAAGAAACTTCCGGTTATGCTCAGCTCTTAAAAAAAACAAACTGGTTTATTTACATATCAATTGTTCAGGAAGAGGGAGGGGGAGGGGAGGCGTTAACCATAATCGCCTTGTCTATCAAGACTCCAAAAAATCCATGGCTGCACATTATATATTTCAACCATTTAAAACCTTGTCAAGGAAATGATGGAGTAAACCCCCCTTTGCAAATGGGAGGGAATCCCCCCTGACCCACATTCCCTGGAAGTCAAACCATAAGTTGGGACTCAAAATACAAACTCCTGCCAAAAGATGGCTATACAGTACAAGATCCAAAAAATGAATTGCCCTCTGGGAAACTCCCAAATATTTAAACATAAAAACACATCATTGTACAAAAACTCCGTTAGTCTTACAATCTATCAAAATTCAGTGTAAAGTGAAGTTTTTTCTTAAAACCAAAATCCAAAACCCCAAACCCCTGCTCATATACTGCTAAGTCAGCCGATCCTGCAATAGCCCACACTCACCCAAATGAAAACAGAGAAATCCCCAACCTAACATCATGTGCATGGAGTTTGCATGTCCTCCCTGTGTCTGCGTTGGCCTCCTCCCACCCTCCAACTGCTGGTAGGTCAGCCAGATCCCATCCATAAATAGGCCCCAGCATGTGCGTGTGTCCGCAAGCACGTTGTGGCCCCTCGGGGTAAGACCGCGCTATTTCAAGATACCTCTCAACTCACCTCAAAAGGTGATGCTTAGAAAAGCAATTTAAACCAGAGACAAAACTGCGCCAATCAACAAATGCCAATACAGCATATTCAGGGGCCGTGTTTGCTAAACTGGAACTTCCTATCTCAAACTGTAAACGTCTCTCAAAATGGCCGACAAGCCAGGACTACAAAATGGTGGATGACCCACCACAGCACCTCATGGACAACAAAAATTGCGCCATTGACGCATGCAATTTTTCCCGCCAAAACCAGCATGGGACATCACAATGAACACCACATTGGTTCCCCTACACAAAGAAAAACACAAATTGCCTCCACCAGGTTCCATGCAGAAAAGATCGCACTATATTCTCACCAAACATCAAAATCTGCCCCAAAGGCTGAGAAATTCCACCAGCGAAATAGCAGACGAATGCCACATGGTATAGTGCCCAAAAGAAAGGTGGCTGCACCTTCCCTTATAGGATACCCACAGGCTAAGGAAAAACTGTGCCTCAAAATGGCAGACAAACCTGCAAGGCTAACAAAAGCCAAGAATGGCGCCATTACTTTTTCCCGCCAAAACCAGCATCTCTTTAAAAAAAAATGTTTTTCTCCACAAAGACTGACTACACCATTGAAACTTTTCTAAATTATCATCAAAATCCACTGAAAAAGGTGTCAGCTACACTCTACAAGGACCACATGTACACTTACAAACTTAGCCTCCCTTTTGCCAACTAAACAGCACATTCAATAAATGTGAGTTACATGACAATGTTAAAAACATATTCATTTCTCTAAGTTCATATACTCTGAGATATTCACCACTTTTCTCCACCTAAAGTTCACACACAGTAGCCTCAGCTTCCATAACAAGCCATTGCAGAGACATACTATGTCTGCCTTCTAGCAATGCCTGGCCACTTGGATATGCGGCGGGAACTTTCAACTCAAAAACCAAACACTTTCGTTAAAATATTTTTACACTTATGGGGACATGTGTCTTTGTCCCCTATAAAGGCAAAAATCACAATCTAACCATTTCTATTTTTCATAGAAATCACAAACACCACACACATACAGTATATTGTTGCTTGTAACATCAGATCATCTCTCAGGGCCCTTCCACTACAAAACTCCTGCATGCTATTTACAGAAAGTCACCAACTTTCACCCTTGTAACTGAAATGCTGCCTGGCCCTCCCCCACTAAACCTCATGGGGGCAGCCATTTTCAGCTTCTCTCACACAGGGACCAGAACAATGCAGCAGCCATGGCTGGCTGCAAACTGCTCAATACATCGCACAAACAGTCTATATATTTCTCGCTTAGTTACACAATTTCAATCACACTCATGGGTACACATGTCCTACATCACACAAACAATCTAATCACACAGGCACATGCAGGCATACCCACACACAATCAAATTCACAGGCATACGATCCATGACAAAATCACACACACACATACGATTCGCAGACATACACACGCACACATACACACGCTGCAAACTTAAAGCATTATTTCAAAAAGACAAAAAAAATTTCTTTTAAAGAGTAGAGCCCCCCACATCGGAACGTAGATCCACTCTTCCCCCATCTCGATCCGATGTCCAAAGGGACTCCATCTATTCCCAAAAATCCTGGCCCGCCATAAACTGTTGTGGAATTCCTAGGCTGTTTGTAGAGCACACAGCCTATAATTCCTGTGCTCTATAAGCACACACTTTAGATTCATCTTTTTGGAATAATGCTATCTTTAAGTTTGCTAAAATCCACTCACCGTTCATTCCCATTCATCCCAAGAAGGCAGCACCACAAAAGCTATGTTCTCATTTCAGCATACCAGCCTAGACTCACTAGCCGACGCCTAATCATAGGCTTTTATTAAACTCAAAAGATCTCACACAGGAGGTGATTGGCTGCAGCAACCAATCCCCTCCCCCATGGGCGGGAACCTCACAGGATGTTCCTTCCTCACAGGAAAATGACCATACAAGGAAAATGACAATACCTGGACATTCCTTCCAACAGGAGATGTCATACATGAATACAATAACGTAGGATGGCTAAAGTTACCGTTGATAGGAATCCTTATTCTGCGCTATTCCATAGAATAACGCATATTAAGATTATACTATTATTGAATGGGGGAGGGAGGCTATCTGCAGACGCACGCTACGAATTCCAACCAATGTTGATCAGACACAGCAGAGACAAGAGCGCGTATCCGCCTATAACCAATGATGTCATTGCAGAGCGAGCATATCCCCACATTAACGATCGTCCATGCTAATGCACAGAGGGCCCCCGTTGGTGGACATATCCGCACCCTGCAAATATCACACTCCAACCTCAAGACGTTTTCCCCTATCAGACGGGATTCAACCAGCCTCAGACTACCCCAATCAGCTCTTTTAGAGCGGGTTGCGGAAGTACGAACACTGGGTGACACTATGACAATACATATTAAATACATCTCCATAAAAATCTCCACAACAGAAGCAACAGTTAAAAGATAAGTGTGATTTAAGAAAAAAATTAACTTACATACTCACCTACATGGAGGCAGCATCGATCCAATGGCTATGACTAAGGCTACATGCCGAAACGCGTAAGCCTGTATTATTTTGTACTACACCATGATTAATAAATGTATTCATTAAGGAAGCTCAAGCTGCCAGCTTGTCTTTACCTACATGTTTGCTCGGATGGTAGGCGGACACTACAAGTCAGTGCACCGATCACTCACAACCTTGGGGAATTACTACAGGTGTTTTATACTATATTCAAGCATTCATCCAACGCTGCAGCTGTCCCCCACCACCTCATGCTGCTGCTTTTGCCTTTCAGCCTCAGAGTTCTCCAGCTGCAGGACTTTGTTACCCACAGGTGGCAGATGGCATAATGTCAATTTATAGGCGGTCTACAGGAAAAGGATAAATCATAACCAGGTAGGCCAGGCAAAGATTGTTCCCCCATTTCACTCTCCTGTTGTGCACCAGTACATTACATTCCAGCAACCATTTTCTTATCCCATACTTGTCATCATTACATCAACCAGTTCCCATTCCCAAACCACTTCATCTGCTGATGGCTGTCTATGGCTCTAGAGATCCTCAAATGTTTCCCGGCTTGGAGCCAGCTGTACTTCCATTCTGTAGTCATTTCTTGGCTGAGAGGTGTCTTTTGATTCTGTTATCACTTGATGGAGCCATCATGACACATTTTACTTCCACAGCCAAACTGTTGTCACTAAGTGAATCATTGGATGGGTTACACACCACTAAATTATCAATGATTTTTACCCTAAATTCACACTGATTTGACCACTTCATCCCTGCTTTACCTGCCTTATGTATAACTAAGTCTTAGTAAATGGAGGCTGTGGGGCTGAGAACTGGCTTGCATGACCTGCTGATCGACCTGATTACAAGTATTTCTGAAGTTCTTGCCCCTTTAGATTAGCTACGACATAGTTCCCCTGAAAATGATTCTAGAAATGCAGATTGTTATTAACAAACAAACAGGGTTTATGCGTTATGCCCTCATTGAGAGGTCTTTGTAATTTTCATATCATGAATATTAGATGGAATTGTTGCCATGTAATACACATTTCTATCTCTCTCTATTTACCTACATGATATGATGTATTTGGAACCATTTTTGCTGTTCTTTTCTGTACTGCCTGTTAAAACCTTCAATAAAATGTTTATGCAGAAAAAATAAAGAAATACACTTGTCATACTTGGAGAAAATTATTACAACAAAGCACAAGCCATCCTCTGCTGTCCAAGGTTTTTGACAATGACAAGACTTCTATTGTGCTGTAGTTCTTTCTACTGAAAAAAAAAATTGTGAAATAAATTTGACTTAAGCTGGCCATAGACGGTTTGATTTGAACCATGTATGCATAGGCTGATTGTACCTACCGTATATACTCGAGTATAAGCCGACCCGAGTATAAGCCGAGGTACCTAATATTACCCCAATAAACTGGGAAAACGTATTGACTCAAGTATAAGCCTAGGGGGAGAAATGCAGCAGCTACTGTAAGCGGAAAAGAGGGTCAACAATGCCCATTTGCACGCCTCACTGTGCCCATTTACACGCCTCACTGTGCCCAACCTCACTTTGCCCATTGCAACCTCACTGTGCCCATTGCCAGCTACTGTGCCCATTTCCACCTCACTGTGCTCAACCTTACTGTGCCCATTGCCAGCTTACTGTGCCCATTGCCACCTCACTGTGCATAACCTTACTGTGTCCATTGCCAACTTACTGTGCCCATTGCCACCTCACTGTGCCCAACCTTACTGTGCCCATTGCCAGCTTACTGTGCCCATTGCCACCTCACTGTGCCCAACCTTACTGTGCCCATTGCCAGCTTACTGTGCCCATTGCCACCTCACTGTGCCCAACCTTACTGTGCCCATTGCCAGCTTACTGTGCCCATTGCCACCTCACTGTGCCAAACCTCACTGTGTCCATTGCAGCCTCCCTGTGCCCGAGTCAGTGTACCTGAAATTCTTCTTAGACTGCGAGCGTCCATTGTTTAAATATCGCGGCTTCCTCCTGGTCCCGTTCTGTGATAGGCGTTTCCAGCAAACACTGTATTGAGTGTTCTGCCTATCACGGAGGTCCTCTCATTCTCGGACTCCGTTTCCCAGCAGGCACTGTGTTCAGTGTTCCGCCAATCACGGACGTCTTTTCATCCTCGGACAAGAGATCATCCATGATAGGCAGAACACTGACCACAGTGTCTGCTGGGAAACGGAGTCCGAGAATGAGAGGACCTCCATGATAGGCGGAACACTCAACACAGTGTTTGCTGGAAACGCCTATCATGGAACGGGACCAGGAGGAAGCCGCGATATTTAAACAATGGACTCCGCCCGTAGTCTAATGCCCCATACACACGATCATTTTTCATGCCGTTAAAAATGCCATTAAAAAAAATGGCCATTAAAAATGATCGTGTGTATGCTCCAGAGCATTTTTAACGACGTGAAAAACGGGCATTAAAAATTTCGAACATGCTCTCTTTTTTCACGTCGTTTTTCATGTCGTTTTTTTTAACGACGTGAAAAACGATAGTGTGTATGCTTTAACGACGTGAAAAAAAATGCGCATGCTCAGAATCAAGTATGAGACGGGAGCGCTCGTTCTGGTAAAACTAGCGTTCGTAATGGAGATAGCACATTCGTCATGCTGTAACGGACTGAAAAGCACTAGACTGAAAAGAGCGAATCGTCTCTCAACAAACTTTACTAACATGAAGGGTGGCGCCATTCGAACGGAACTTCCCCTTTATAGTGCCGTCGTACGTGGTGTACGTCACTGCGCTTTTCTTGAACATTTTTTAAAATGATAGTGTGTACGCAAGACAGGCTTGAGAGGAAACAAGAAAAAAAATGACGAGAAAAACGTCAGTTTTAAAAATGACATTAAAAATGATCGTGTGTATGGGGCATAAGAAGATTTTCAGGTACACTGACTTGAGTATAAGCCGAGGGGTGTATTTTCAGCCCTAAAAAAAGGGCTGAAAAACTTGGCTTATACTCGAGTATATACAGTAATGCCGCGTACACGCAATCGTTTTTCACATCGTTAAAAATGCCATTTTTTAAATTGGGCATTAAAAACGATCGTGTGTAGGTTTCAGAGCATTTTTAACAACGTGAAAAATGGCCTAAAAAAAATGAGAACCTGCTTTATTTTTTCACGTCGTTTTTCACGTCGTTCTTTTTAACGACATGAAAAACGGTAGTGTGTATGCTTTTACGAGGGGAAAAAAAACACGCATGATCAGAATCAAGTATGAGACGGGAGCGCTCGTTCTGGTAAAACTAGCGTTCGTAATGGAGATAGCACATTCGTCACGCTGTAACGGACTGAAAAGCACAAGGCTGAAAAGCGCGAATCGTCGCTCAACAAACTTTACTAACATGAAGGGTGGCGCCATTCGAACGGAACTTCCCCTTTATAGTGCCGTTATACGTGTTGTACGTCACTGCGCTTTGCTCGAGCGTTTTTTTTTTAATGAACGTGTGTATGCAAGACAGGCTTGAGAGGAAACAAGAAAAATCACGTCGAGAAAAACGTCGTTTTTGAAAATGACATTAAAAACGATCGTGTGTACGCGGCATAAGTCAATCGACTTAGGTACAACCAGCATGTCGGATTTTTAGGATGTTATTATTGCTAATGGCTATAGCCGCTAGCAATAATCTCCTGGCCCACGCCCCCCTCCATCGGGAGAACACAATAGCTCCATGGGAGGAATTCCCCCATCACCGCTGACTGTGTTGATGGGAGAATCAAAGAAAACCGCACCATATATGTTTAAGTATTATTCTCCAAGTTTCTGATGGTTTTGATAATGCTTTCTCCTACTATAGTGCTACTGCACCATGGAAAAACTCCATAAAATAATTTATTTTTATCTAATTCTATCTAATTGTGGACCTTGCTGCTAGTTTGTGATATTGGTGTTGATATTGCTATGCTGTGGTATTGCTGCACCTAGATTTCTATTGTCTTCATTGTCAGTCTTCCTTTCAGATCTAAGCCTGGCCATACACAGAGTGAGTTTCTTTCCTATTACGCCGGATTGCAGGAAAGAAATTTGCTCAATTCCCCCATCAACACAAACAGTGTTGATGCGGGAATCCCTACTGCCGGTCCATTGTCTTCCCCCTGCAGGGGGCGGGAAGAAGCCGTTCCCACCGGGAGAAGACAATGATTATTACTAGCGGCTATAGCAGCTGCTAGTGATAATCGCAAGTAAAACCCGGCATGCTGGTTGTATCCAAATTGATCGATCGATTAACTTGGTACATTCAGCCTGCCCATACACAGTTTAAATCTCGTCCGGTTATGACCTGCCTAACATGCTGGTTGTGCTGATGCTGCTGATAAACACAAAACATATGCAGACTAATATTATAAAAACTATTCATTGCCAACTAAATGCAGCTGTTTTGGGCATGTTGGCCTCATCAATAAAGTGTATAGAGATTTCTGTAGAGTTGGGTTGGGAACCAACAAGAAAGTATAAACAGGCACATGTGGTGAGCTAAAATGACCCAAAAAGACATCCAGTAAACCAGCGGAATGCACAGCTTAGCTTTCTCCCTTTCAGCACAAACCTGATTTTTTTTTAGTATATGAATAGTGCCTGTGACAATTTAAGGGCCTGCCACTGTGAAAATGCTTGTAGAAAGGATTTTACACAAATGTAGAGTGTAAAGCCTCGTACACACGGTCGGACTTCCATTGGACTTTTCCGTGGATTTTTGTCCGAACGGAGTTGGCCGGGCACACCCATAGCATACACACCACAGGACTTTTCTGCACACTTTCCCAAAACTTTTTGCAACATCACATGGTTTTTCTGCTCTTTTCTGCTCTTTACCGCCACCCTTTGGTCAACTTCTGCTATTGTTGGTTGATTTTAACATTAGTTGTTTTGTCCATCGGACAAAAGTCCTATGGTTTTCTGTACACACGGTAGGACTTTGCTCCATCAGACTTTTGTTGGGCAAAAGTTTGTCCGTTTGCAGACCCAACTTTTGTCCGATGAAAACAAAACCAAACGAAAAAAAGTTTGTCTGATACACACGGTCAGATTGTTGGTCCAACTTGCTTAAAACTAAGTTTGTTGGGCAAAAGTCCGACCGTGTGTACGGGGCTTAAGACTCCGGAGAATTGATTATGAGTGAGAAAACGGTTTTTCCTGCTTTCTCAGGACTGGTATTGCCTGATAGGGCTCCGTAGTTGTGAAATTTCAAAGTGAAATGGGAGGGAAGAAATCTCCAACTCAGTGTCCAGGTGACCCACAATAAAGGCTTGGTGGCTTTCGTTTAGGCTAATGGACATTGCTATAAATGTAACTACAACCCTAACAGTCATAACAGTCTAAACAGCTACTATGGGGTCTGTGAGCGGGAAGGGCCCCTTTCATGTCTAAAAGGCATTGCAAAACATGCCTTTATATTAATGTATTTTTTTTATTAAATATTCCTGTGATTCTTGGCAGGAATTGAGAACCACAAAATACTTTTTAGTATATAGATTGTCCTATTTCAACCAACTTTGTTTTGTTTGACTACAAAGGTGAAGCAGCTTGTTTTTGATACAAGGCATAGGTTGGGCACAGCAGACTCTCTGTGTTGCTTTGCCTGAACGTTAGGACCCATAAGTGATCCATTCAAAATGCCTGGCCTGAGCTTGCATAGCTCAAAAATGTTCATCATTTGGAGGGAGTGTCTATCTTTTGGAGTCAAATCCCACTGTCTCTTTCCTCCCCAGTTTTCCCTCTTTTTTTCTGACCTATTTAAAAATTGTGTGATTGAACTACCAAATGAGTTCAAAATATGCTAAACTAAACATTTTATCCAGCCTGCAAATGATATGTTATTTTCAAAAACCAGTATAAATGAAAGGCAGGGGTGAAAAAGCACTTATAGGTTTACCTAACATTTTTTTTTACACATTAAGTATTTTTGGCCCATGTAATTGGGGGCATGGCAGGGGTATGTCCTTTGCCTGAAAAGCATCTTTCTTTCTCATCTCAGAAAGTTGGGAGGTATGAGCTTGTAATAGTTTTACTACAATGGCCACCAATGTTAAGGGTTTTAAAGCAGAGAGCATATAAGAGGTCCATCAACCTCTGCCCACCAATCACACACATACACTAACACACACCTGTTGAAAACCCTAACCCTTTATTAGTGGCTGGCTATATACTCTATGTGGCAGTCATTGTCTTACTTATTGAAAGTATATGTAAACTCTAACAATCACCTTCTTTTGATTGTACCCTTTGAGTATGTTAAAGATGATTGAGTAATTCTAGGATTCCCAAGGAGCACTTGTGGGGGCACCACATCCTGGTGATGTTATAAATCCTTTTATTCTGTACTCAAAATGGACTTTTGAGGTGCCCCAGAAAAAGCCAAACCAATACAAAGTTAAATATTACACTCCCCTTTACAATTGTATTCATACACATGGTTAAAACATAAACCAATCTACAAATGCACAGCATAAAATAATTTACTTAAATGGCTTCCCTGCAGTAACTGCATACCATGTAAATATACTATTAATAAGTAGTTTCTAACAAGGGGTAATAGATCCCCTCGACATATATATATGTATTTAATTATACAGCGTTGTTCCTCTACACATTTCACAGGAATCGATGCCTGCTTTCTTTAGGAAGAAAATAAAGGGGCAAGCTGCCCTGTACTCTTTCAGTAAAATATATATAGGGGGAAAAGAGAAAAAATAAGGGGACAATTGGGACTTTATATGAAGCACACAGTCTAAGGAAAAACAGCTATCAATAAGAATATAAATATAAATATTTATTAGGTACTAATAGACCATAAATACATGAAAAGGAGGACAATAATTGATAGTGTTTGTATATATCCCATAAAATTTCATATATATACACATGCAAGTATACTGCATATCGCATATCGCAGAAACAACTACAATGATGGAAATGGCCTCCAGACTCCCTGATCTGCATAGATATAGTTAAAAAGAGACCCTGGGGTGATGGCATCTCAATCTTAGAGCCACAAAACTATATAGGATATAATGTAGAAATAGTAAAGAACATGTAGATACAACCACGGCTTAAAACTAGCTTGACGCGTTTCGTTGTTTGGTATTACCACTCTTCAGGAGCAGGCACGTGATTCATGTCTAAAACGGAGTACAGAAAAATCCATAAATAATTAGCATGTGGCAGAGGAAGAGCTGCACATATGTAGAGACGGAACCAATCCCATAGTAATACTTACAGACAGGTATGCTGTGTAGGGAGACACGTCGTGGCTCATTGAACCAAGAGGTCCACCGGTAGTGTCAGCCGCGGGAACTGAGGGAGCGTGTGTCAAGACCGCAACTCACCACAAAGCCCCCCAAAGCATGGAAAAACATCCATATTTGCTGAATCCCAAATGGAATGGTGGTAAATGTGATATACACATAGCGACATCTATTAAGGGCTTCTGTAAAAGATAACAAAAATAGCAATTATGTAGAACTCTATAGTGCATGGAGTATCCCGTATTCATACTAAGAATAAGGAAATTGAGGTATATAATTAGGTATAAAATAAAATAAAAGGATTACTACTAAGACACCATTCAGCACTTTGGATTGTTTACATCACCTGACTACATCTAAGACTTTCTTTATTCAGTGGTTTTTCCACGAGTCTATCATTATTGATTTTTAAGCGCTGTTTTGTGTATTTTAATATCACAGAGGCTGAACTGTTTTATTCTTATACCGTGGTTTTATTTTTATTTTAATTTTTAAACGGCTGCTCAGTGGTTTTATATTGGAAAGTATTTTTACAATTTTTTTATCTCTGTTTGCACTGCTTAGAGGTCTGTGGGTTTGATCTGGCGCTGAGTGGGTGTTCTGCAGGCCTTTTATTTACACACCTTTATACATATAATTAGGTATGACAGAGCCCCAGTGGCCAGGTAATGTGAATACCCAGGTAGGATAATTTTACGTTGTAGAAAAGTGTGGATGTCAAAATCCATAGGAGTACACTATATGTGAGGGACTTCGAGCAGAACATGAGGCCAGCAAGGGATTGGCTTATAAGGCACGGCCCAGGCACACACCCCCAACATCACGCTGCGTGCATGTGGGTAGGGAGGCGTCACCACCTGAGCATCAAAAAAGACACCCGGCGGTTGGCGCCAATTCCGACCTCTTGTACTGCACGCAGATCGAAAGAGACCACCCACACAATGGCAACACGTGTGGAGGAATAGACGTGACGTCGATGTGCAGCGCATGGCACCCGCCCACCCCAACGTCTCCTCAATTACCTCAATTCCCAAATGTCCCCTTATTTTTTCTCTTTCCCCCTATATATTTTTTATTTTCTACTAGATAGGGATGGAGGTACATGATTCCCATTGGTCATGACCTCATATAGTCCCAAATTGTTGTTCCTCTTTTTCGTTCAGTAAAATAAATTAACTCCACACTTGTCTTAATTGCACAGGGCAAAACCACCCAAGGCACATGGAGGGCAAGAGTCAGGTATTCCCCATGTGTGGACATGGGAAGCAAACAGGGACACAAATTATGCGCATACAAAAAGGGGTAAATGGTACACTATCTGCTATGTTATAGATTTTTAGGGGGCTACCAAACGAGCACAAGGGGTGACCCACAATAAAGGCTTAGTGGCCTTCGCTTAGGCTAACAAGGTCCAGTGAATTGGATGCCACTGACCAGTGAGGGTACAGCTCTTCCAGACCCATAGCACACTGTACAAGTAGGAAGAGATAGCCCAGCCTTCGCACACTTCGTTTGGCCTGAATGGTTAGCAGGTAAAAGCAGCCTCAGCTCGATTCATCCAAGCCATGCCCCCATCATGTTTTGCCCCGCCCCCGGGGCCTAATTATGGATTTCAGTGTTCAGATCTTGCAGGAGACCAACAGGCTATGAGTGCAGGTGCACACAGCCCTTATAATGAAGAAGAGGTGATCCACTCAGGAGACAGCACATCATGTTGGAGAGGTTCCTTGCCCACAGGACTAAAGAAGTTGGGACATCTGAGCGAGTCTGGAGCACTGAGAGAGCTGAGGTAACTAGGAGAGTTCAGGGGATTGAGCAAGTCTGTGGGTCTCGGTGGAGTGAAAGAGCCTGGAGAGCCAGGAGATCCCATATTGAGAGCACATGGAGTGGGCCCATGCAGCTGGAGGTTGAGTGAGCCAGGGAGAAACCAGAGAGCCAGGAAAGCTGGGTGAGATGGTCTGAGGGACCAGTGACAGGAGCAGCTGTGCTGCTAAAGAAAGAGTCAGGTGGCACTGCATTTTTGTTACCTGTTTTGCTGTGGGAAACTGAAATCCCCTGCATGGCAATTTTAGTGAACTCTAACTTTTCTTTTAAATAAAAGTGGGATAGGAAGCCCTAAAACCACAGTTTGGACTGGCGTTGACTCACTACAAATTACTACTACCACTGAGCTAACGATACCCCATATCACAAGCCATCCAAATGAGTGAGTGAGTGAGTGAGTAACTTGTATAGTGCTACAAATGCGAAATAAATCGCCTCTAGGCGCTTTTGCATCTAGTGTCGTTAAGTTTTTTCCTGAAGGCCAGATGGTTTTCTTCCATGCGGATGTTCGTGGGTAGAGCGTTCCATAGCCGTGGTCCTTGGACTGCAAATCTTCGTTCTCCCTTAGATTTGTAGCGGGACTTGGGGATGTGAAGGAGGTTTTGGTTAGTTGATCAGAGGACGCGATTAGTGGTGTAGTGTTTTATTTTCTCGCATAAGTATTGAGGAGCGTTTCCTTGTGTGCATTTGTGAGTGAGGCAGAGGGTCTTGAATGTGACCCGATCCTTTACGGCTAGCCAATGGAGGATTCCTTTTTCCCTGAGTCAGCTGTGTGTCTGAAACAATATATTCAGAGCTCAGATAGCTTGACACAAAAGAGTGGACTTTTCCTCCACAAACCCCTCAAAGCCCTACTGCATGCATTTCTGCATGTTAATTTGAAAACATCTTCAATTCATATGTAGAAAAAAATATTTATTATAGAATTTACATTTGATTTAATCTTACTTCTGGCCTCCTTGAGGCACTGGTGATGGGAAGACAACATTACCAGTGCCTTCCAGGAGAACTCGCTTTAAGTGGAACTCCACTTTTGTGGGGATAAAAATAGCAAATGAAAAAAAATATATAGCATATACAATTGTGACACAAGATATATTGTAATTGAATGTTAATAAAAATTACCTTTCCTTTTCAATCTGCAGCTCTGTATTTTTCTGTAAAATGCAATGCAATATGGCTACCTGGAGGTGTTCTGTACACAGAAAGTGTACAGAACGCCCTCCAGATATGTAATTTCCTGCGTGTGCGATTTTCTCAGAAGTCTACACTAAGATACAAGTCAGATTTCAAGCACCCCCTGCAACAAAAATGTAATTTGTGGTAAGATACTCCCAATAGGAAATCACATCTAAAGGGATGTAGACAATTTTCCTCATTAGTGCCCTGCAGGTGTAGCAGCTGATTAATAATTCTGAAACCACTCCCATTAGACTCACTGTGCACAGGGGCACAGAGAAACACACAGGCATTTCTTTAGAATAACAAAAGGTAGGAATATGCAGAAATGTTTGTTAAAATCCTTGCAATGTACAGTACATAAATAGATCACCCAGAGGGGAATATTTTTTTCTCAACAAAAGTGTAGTTACAACCAGGGATGAGCCGAACACCCCCCTGTTCGGTTCGCACCAGAACCTGCGAACAGACAAAATGTTCGTGTAAACTTTAGAACCCTATTAAATACAATGGACTCGAACGTTCAAAATCTAAAGTGTTAATTATAAAGGCTAATATGCAAGTTATTGTCCTAAAAAGTGTTTGGGGACCCGGGTCCTGCCCCAGGGGACATGTATCAATGCAAAAAGAAGTTTTAAAAACGGCAGTTTTTTCGGGAGCAGTGATTTTAACCACTTAACGACCGCTCACTGTATATATACGTCGGCAGAATGGCACCGACAGGCACAATCAAGTAGAGTGTACGTGATTGCCTTTGTACAGTTGGGGGGTCCAATCGGACCCCCCTCCTATACAGTGAGCGGTGGCTAAGTGTCCGGGAGCGTTCCGGGATGAGGGGGCAGCCATTCGTTTCTGGCCACCCCCTCGCGATCGCTCCCGGCGAATGGAAATGCCCCCTCTGTCTGTGTCAGACAGAGGGAGCAGGAGGAAGTGATGTCATCTCTGGTGCGGCGCTCACATATACCGAGCGCCATACAAGAGAAGATATCAGGTCAGTGCACACAACACTACACTGACACCAGGACACATAGGGACATAAATCGCCCCCCCCAGGCCCCCCCAGACACCCCAGATCACCCCCCCAGCCCCCAGTCACAGTGTCACTGATTGCAGTGACCATTTATTTAGTGATCACTGCAATCAGTGACATTTGTGACTGTAAAAGTGTCACCAAAGTTTAGTCTTAGGTCCAGTGTAGCCCCCTAACCCCCCCTAATAAAGGTTTAACCCCCTGATCACCCCCCAGATAACCCTTTCACCCCCTATCACCACTGTCGCTTAGCGATCATTTTTCTGATCGCTGTCTTAGCGTCAGTGATGCCGATCGGCAGCCAGTAATTTTTTTTAGGTTCGCCGCAGGTTTTTATAGCGTCAGATACCCCAATATATTATCTAATAAAGGTTTAACCCCCTTGATCGCCCCCCAGGTAACCCTTTCACCCCCTATCACCACTATCACTAAGCAATCGTTTTTCTAAACGCTGTCTTAGTGTCTGTGATGCAGATCGGTAGCCGGTAATTTTTTTTAGGTTCGCCGCATGTTTTTATAGCGTCAGGTACCCCAATTAGGGATGAGCTTCGTGTTCGAGTCGAACATACGTTCGACTCGAACATCGGCTGTTCGATCGTTCGACGAAGATCGAACGATTTGGGCCGTTCGCGCCAAATTCGAGTGACGCGAACGGCCCACAATGCACTACGCCATCGCAGTGTCATCCAGGCGCTGTGATTGGCCAAGCATGCACTGTGACCCCGCATGCTTGGCCAATCACAGCGCCGGCAGCGAGGAGAGCAATGATTGGCCACAGGCAGGATGCCTGTGGCCAATTATTGCTGAGGGTGTTTAGTACACGCCCCACACTATAAAAGGCCGCCAGCACGGCGGCCTAGTGTAGTGTGTTCCGGAGCAGGGATAGAGCAGCATAGGCAGGGACAGTGACTGTTATTTCTTTCTTGCTTAACCTGGATTCCTTTAGTTTAGGGAAAGAGAAGGATAGGTAGGGAGAGTGTCAGTGTGTTTTGTGCTTGTGCTATAGTGTGCTTAAAAAAAACATTTATTCTAGGGACAGAAAACTGTAGGTAGGGACAGTGTCAGTTTCTTTCACTCTGCAAGTCCTTGTTTCCAGGGACCTGGAAGGACAGTGAGTGAATTGTCCTTGTGCTATATTGTGCTTAAAAAAACATTTATTCTAGGGACAGAAAACTGTAGATAGGGAGAGTGTTTTTTTTCTTTCACTCTGCAAGTCCTTGTTTCCAGGGACCTGTAAGGACAGTGAGTGAATTGTCCTTGTGCTATATTGTGATTAAAAAAAACATTTTTTCTAGGGACAGAAAACTGTAGGTAGGGAGAGTGTTTTTTTTCTTTCACTCTGCAAGTCCTTGTTTCCAGGGACCTGTAAGGACAGTGAGTGAATTGTCCTTGTGCTATATTGTGATTAAAAAAAACATTTTTTCTAGGGACAGAAAACTGTAGGTAGGGAGAGTGTTTTTTTTCTTTCACTCTGCAAGTCCTTGTTTCCAGGGACCTGTAAGGACAGTGAGTGAATTGTCCTTGTGCTATATTGTGATTAAAAAAAACATTTTTTCTAGGGACAGAAAACTGTAGGTAGGGAGAGTGTTTTTTTTCTTTCACTCTGCAAGTCCTTGTTTCCAGGGACCTGTAAGGACAGTGAGTGAATTGTCCTTGTGCTATATTGTGCTTAAAAAAACATTTATTCTAGGGACAGAAAACTGTAGGTAGGGAGAGTGTCAGTTTATTTCACTCTGCAAGTCCTTGTTTCCAGGGACCTGTAAGGACAGTGAGTGAATTGTTCTTGTGCTATATTGTGATTAAAAAAAACATTTTTTCTAGGGACAGAAAACTGTAGGTAGGGAGAGTGTTTTTTTTCTTTCACTCTGCAAGTCCTTGTTTCCAGGGACCTGTAAGGACAGTGAGTGAATTGTCCTTGTGCTATATTGTGATTAAAAAAAACATTTTTTCTAGGGACAGAAAACTGTAGGTAGGGAGAGTGTTTTTTTTCTTTCACTCTGCAAGTCCTTGTTTCCAGGGACCTGTAAGGACAGTGAGTGAATTGTCCTTGTGCTATATTGTGATTAAAAAAAACATTTTTTCTAGGGACAGAAAACTGTAGGTAGGGAGAGTGTTTTTTTTCTTTCACTCTGCAAGTCCTTGTTTCCAGGGACCTGTAAGGACAGTGAGTGAATTGTCCTTGTGCTATATTGTGCTTAAAAAAAACATTTATTCTAGGGACAGAAAACTGTAGGTAGGGAGAGTGTCAGTTTATTTCACTCTGCAAGTCCTTGTTTCCAGGGACCTGTAAGGACAGTGAGTGAATTGTTCTTGTGCTATATTGTGATTAAAAAAAACATTTTTTCTAGGGACAGAAAACTGTAGGTAGGGAGAGTGTTTTTTTTCTTTCACTCTGCAAGTCCTTGTTTCCAGGGACCTGTAAGGACAGTGAGTGAATTGTCCTTGTGCTATATTGTGCTTAAAAAAAACATTTATTCTAGGGACAGAAAACTGTAGGTAGGGAGAGTGTTTTTTTTCTTTCACTCTGCAAGTCCTTGTTTCCAGGGACCTTTAAGGACAGTGAGTGAATTGTTCTTGTGCTATATTGTGATTAAAAAAAACATTTTTTCTAGGGACAGAAAACTGTAGGTAGGGAGAGTGTTTTTTTTCTTTCACTCTGCAAGTCCTTGTTTCCAGGGACCTGTAAGGACAGTGAGTGAATTGTCCTTGTGCTATATTGTGCTTAAAAAAAACATTTATTCTAGGGACAGAAAACTGTAGGTAGGGAGAGTGTTTTTTTTCTTTCACTCTGCAAGTCCTTGTTTCCAGGGACCTGTAAGGACAGTGAGTGAATTGTTCTTGTGCTATATTGTGATTAAAAAAAACATTTTTTCTAGGGACAGAAAACTGTAGGTAGGGAGAGTGTTTTTTTTCTTTCACTCTGCAAGTTCTTGTTTCCAGGGACCTGTAAGGACAGTGAGTGAATTGTCCTTGTGCTATATTGTGATTAAAAAAAACATTTTTTCTAGGGACAGAAAACTGTAGGTAGGGAGAGTGTTTTTTTTCTTTCACTCTGCAAGTCCTTGTTTCCAGGGACCTGTAAGGACAGTGAGTGAATTGTCCTTGTGCTATATTGTGCTTAAAAAAAACATTTATTCTAGGGACAGAAAACTGTAGGTAGGGAGAGTGTCAGTTTATTTCACTCTGCAAGTCCTTGTTTCCAGGGACCTGTAAGGACAGTGAGTGAATTGTCCTTGTGCTATATTGTGATTAAAAAAAACATTTTTTCTAGGGACAGAAAACTGTAGGTAGGGAGAGTGTTTTTTTTCTTTCACTCTGCAAGTCCTTGTTTCCAGGGACCTGTAAGGACAGTGAGTGAATTGTCCTTGTGCTATATTGTGATTAAAAAAAACATTTTTTCTAGGGACAGAAAACTGTAGGTAGGGAGAGTGTTTTTTTTCTTTCACTCTGCAAGTCCTTGTTTCCAGGGACCTGTAAGGACAGTGAGTGAATTGTCCTTGTGCTATATTGTGATTAAAAAAAACATTTTTTCTAGGGACAGAAAACTGTAGGTAGGGAGAGTGTTTTTTTTCTTTCACTCTGCAAGTCCTTGTTTCCAGGGACCTGTAAGGACAGTGAGTGAATTGTCCTTGTGCTATATTGTGATTAAAAAAAACATTTTTTCTAGGGACAGAAAACTGTAGGTAGGGAGAGTGTCAGTTTATTTCACTCTGCAAGTCCTTGTTTCCAGGGACCTGTAAGGACAGTGAGTGAATTGTCCTTGTGCTATATTGTGATTAAAAAAAACATTTATTCTAGGGACAGAAAACTGTAGGTAGGGAGAGTGTCAGTTTATTTCACTCTGCAAGTCCTTGTTTCCAGGGACCTGTAAGGACAGTGAGTGAATTGTTCTTGTGCTATATTGTGATTAAAAAAAACATTTTTTCTAGGGACAGAAAACTGTAGGTAGGGAGAGTGTTTTTTTTCTTTCACTCTGCAAGTCCTTGTTTCCAGGGACCTGTAAGGACAGTGAGTGAATTGTCCTTGTGCTATATTGTGCTTAAAAAAAACATTTATTCTAGGGACAGAAAACTGTAGGTAGGGAGAGTGTTTTTTTTCTTTCACTCTGCAAGTCCTTGTTTCCAGGGACCTGTAAGGACAGTGAGTGAATTGTTCTTGTGCTATATTGTGATTAAAAAAAACATTTTTTCTAGGGACAGAAAACTGTAGGTAGGGAGAGTGTTTTTTTTCTTTCACTCTGCAAGTCCTTGTTTCCAGGGACCTGTAAGGACAGTGAGTGAATTGTCCTTGTGCTATATTGTGCTTAAAAAAAACATTTATTCTAGGGACAGAAAACTGTAGGTAGGGAGAGTGTTTTTTTTCTTTCACTCTGCAAGTCCTTGTTTCCAGGGACCTGTAAGGACAGTGAGTGAATTGTTCTTGTGCTATATTGTGATTAAAAAAACATTTTTTCTAGGGACAGAAAACTGTAGGTAGGGAGAGTGTTTTTTTTCTTTCACTCTGCAAGTCCTTGTTTCCAGGGACCTGTAAGGACAGTGAGTGAATTGTCCTTGTGCTATATTGTGCTTAAAAAAAACATTTATTCTAGGGACAGAAAACTGTAGGTAGGGAGAGTGTCAGTTTATTTCACTCTGCAAGTCCTTGCTTCCAGGGACCTGTAAGGACAGTGAGTGAATTGTCCTTGTGCTATATTGTGATTAAAAAAACATTTTTTCTAGGGACAGAAAACTGTAGGTAGGGAGAGTGTTTTTTTTCTTTCACTCTGCAAGTCCTTGTTTCCAGGGACCTGTAAGGACAGTGAGTGAATTGTCCTTGTGCTATATTGTGCTTAAAAAAAACATTTATTCTAGGGACAGAAAACTGTAGGTAGGGAGAGTGTCAGTTTATTTCACTCTGCAAGTCCTTGTTTCCAGGGACCTGTAAGGACAGTGAGTGAATTGTCCTTGTGCTATATTGTGATTAAAAAAAACATTTTTTCTAGGGACAGAAAACTGTAGGTAGGGAGAGTGTTTTTTTTCTTTCACTCTGCAAGTCCTTGTTTCCAGGGACCTGTAAGGACAGTGAGTGAATTGTCCTTGTGCTATATTGTGCTTAAAAAAAACATTTATTCTAGGGACAGAAAACTGTAGGTAGGGAGAGTGTTTTTTTTCTTTCACTCTGCAAGTCCTTGTTTCCAGGGACCTGTAAGGACAGTGAGTGAATTGTTCTTGTGCTATATTGTGCTTAAAAAAAACATTTATTCTAGGGACAGAAAACTGTAGGTAGGGAGAGTGTCAGTTTCTTTCACTGTGAAAGTCCTTGTTTCAAGGGACAGAGAAGGACACCTGAAGGTAGCCCTTATTGCTTTTTTCCCATCTCCCTGCAGGCCATCTATTAGAATGTCTGGAAGGCAAACAAGGAGAGGCAGACAGTCAGGAGGCAATAAAAGAGGGCAAGCAGGCTCTGTGTCTGGGGGCAACAGTGCTGGTCGTGGACGCGGTGCATTGTCATCAGCACATGGCCATGGGACACGCTTGTCCTTCTTTTCGGCAGCTGGACATGTTGAGCCACATCATGCCGAAGACTTGGTAGAGTGGATGACCAAGCCCTCCTCCTCCTCCTCATCCTCTCTCACCCAGGCTCAGGGTACTGGAAAAGCAGCTGCCAAAGCGTCGTCTTCCCTGGTATCAATGTCAGACAAATCATCAGTCACTCCTTCCCTAGACCCACCATGTCCTCCTCCTGAGGAGTCCCCCGAACTGTTTCAGCACAGTGTTGGGTACATGCTCCAGGAGGATGCCCAGCGTTTCGAAGGGTCTGATGATGAAACCCAGCTAGAGGAAGGCAGTAGCGTGAGAGCAGACAGAGGGGATGCTCAAGAAGGACACCAATCTGGCAGTCATGTTCCAGCAGCTGCAGCATACTGCCAGATTGGCTCCAGTGATGAGGAGGGAGGGGATGATGAGGTCACTGACTCCACGTGGGTGCCTAATAGGAGAGAGGAGGAGGAGGAGGATGAGGAGGAGGCACATCTCCAACGAGGCAGGATGCCCTTTGGTGGCCAGCGTAAGGGCAGTACACCGACGGAATCACACCGCAGAGCTCCGCCTGTGCAGGGCGCTGCCTCTGCCCGTCATTCAAAAAGTTCTTTGGTGTGGGCCTTTTTTGAGGCTAGTGCATCAGATCGCACAGCTGCTGTTTGCAACATATGTCTCAAGCGTATATCGCGTGGCCAAAACATCAGCCGCTTGGGTACCACATGCCTGACCAGACATATGTTGACCTGCCATGCAGCTCGTTGGCAAGCCTACCTCAAAGACCCACACCAAAGAACAAAGCGGACCTCTCCTTGCACCGCATCAGCTGGGATCTCCAACCCCACTATAACTTCAGTCCTCTCTGAAACATGCACTGAGAGGAATGAAGGTGTAGAATTAGGTGTGTCACAGCCAAGTACTTGCGCCCAATCTGCTAGCAGTACACCGACGTCCGATTCTAGCAGGCAAATTTCCCTGCCCCAGCTGCTGGACCGTCGAAAGAAGTTCACTCCCAGCCATCCACATGCCCAGCGGTTGAATGCTAGCTTGGCTAAATTGCTAGCGCTTCAACTGCTGCCTTTTCAGTTGGTAGACTCGGCCCCCTTCCGTGAGTTTGTGCAATGTGCGGTTCCTCAGTGGCAGGTTCCCAAACGCCACTTTTTCTCACGGAAGGCTATTCCGGCTCTCTACCGGCATGTGGAAGGCAATGTCTTGGCCTCGCTGGACAGGGCGGTCAGCGGTAAGGTGCATATTACCGCTGACTCATGGTCCAGCAGGCATGGACAGGGACGTTACCTTTCTTTCACGGCCCATTGGGTCACTCTTTTGGCAGCTGGGAAGGATTCAGGACAAGGTGCAGTAGTGTTGGAGGTTGTCCCACCGCCACGCCTCCAAAATGCTACTACTGGTTGTGACACACCTCTCTCCTCCACCCCCTCCTCTTCTTCTTCCTCCATGGCCTCTTCCTGTGGTTTGTCCTATGAACCAGCGGTGCTCCGTAGCCGTTCACGGGGCTACGCAAGTACGCAGGCAAAAAGATGCCATGCCGTGCTTGCGCTGGTGTGTTTGGGGGACAGAAGCCACACTGGGGCAGAGGTCCTGTCTGCTCTGCAGGGCCAGGCCGAGAGGTGGTTGACGCCACGCCAGCTTAAGCCAGGAATGGTGGTTTGCGACAATGGCACCAACCTCCTCTCCGCCCTCCGACAGGGACAACTGACCCATGTGCCCTGTGTGGCTCACGTCCTTAACCTGGTGGTGCAGCGCTTCTTGGGCAGGTACCCGGGCTTACAGGATGTCCTGAGGCAGGCCAGGAAAGTCTGTGTGCATTTCCGCAGATCTTATAATGCCAGTGCTCGCCTGGCTGAGCTGCAAAAGGAGTTGAACCTGCCCAAGAACCGCCTTATATGTGACATGCCCACCAGGTGGAACTCAACGTTGGCCATGCTGCAGCGGCTGCACACGCAGCAGAGGGCCATCAATGAGTACCTGTGCGACTACGGCACCAGGACAGGGTCAGGGGAGCTTGGTTTTTTTTCTCCACGCCAGTGGGGCATGATCAGGGATGCATGCACTGTCCTGGCACCATTTGAGGAGGCCACGAGGATGGTGAGCAGTGACAGTGCATGCATCAGTGACACTGTACCTCTTGTCCACCTGTTGGAGCACACGCTGCGTGGAATAATGGACAGGGCACTTGAGGCAGAACAGAGGCAGGAAGAGGAGGACTTCCTTGCCTCTCAAGGCCCCCTTTACCCAGACAGTGTTCCTTCTGTCCCACCCATCGCACAGGAAGAGGAGGAGGAGGAGGAGGAGGAGGAGGAGGAGGAGGATTGTGTCAGCATGGAGGTGGAGGCTGGCACTCAGCATCATCAGCAGCAGTCTTTTAGGGATGATTTACAGTCCCAAGAAACCAGTGGACTTGTACGTGGCTGGGAGGAGGTGGCTGCGGATCATGTCGTCCTTAGTGACCCAGAGGACTCCGGAGCGAATGCCTCAGCAAACCTACGCTGCATGGCCTCCCTGATCCTGCAAAGTCTGCGGAAGGATCCTCGTATTCTTCGGATCAAGGAGAGGGACCATTACTGGCTGGCCACTCTCCTTGATCCACGGTACAAGGGTAAGGTTGCGGACCTTATGTTACCGTCGCAGAGGGAGCAGAGGATGAGACAACTCCGGGAGGCCTTGCAGAAAGGTCTGTGCAACGCGTTCCCAGAGACTGGGAGGTTGCAAACTCCTGGTCCTGGACAACGAGTTGCTGAGGCTTCGGCCAGTCAAAGAAGGAGCGGTGGGGAAGGTGGCCGTCTGACCGATGCGTTCAGACAATTCTTTAGTCCGCAGCCCCAAAGTATGATCGGTTCCAGCAACCATCGCCAGCGTCTGATAAACATGGTGCAGGAATATCTAGGGGCAAGGTCAGACTTGGACACCTTCCCCACCGAAAATCCTCTGGCTTACTGGGTCTTGAGGATGGATCACTGGCCAGAGCTTGCACAGTATGCAATTGAGCTACTGGCCTGTCCTGCCTCCAGCGTTCTTTCGGAACGCACATTCAGTGCTGCTGGAGGATTTGTCACGGATCACAGGGTGCGCCTGTCCACCGACTCGGTTGATCGACTGACTTTCATCAAGATGAACCAGTCTTGGATCACCACCAGCTACCACACACCTGATGCTGATATAACAGACTAATTGATTTTACCATGTCACATCCCTTCAAGACTGATGCTGATGCTGAGTGCCTGTGCTGTTATGTTGACTGGCTATCCTCCTCCTCCGAGTCCTCAATGATACGATTGATGATGATAGCTTGGAAGATCATTTTTGTTTATGGGTGCCGCCACCAGTGCCTAACGCCCAATTTTTCAGCCCCTGTTTAACAGGGGCGTGTAATTACAATTTTTGAAGCAATACTTTGCAACAGGGCTCATTGCTGTGCTCCAAGTACAGTATCTGTGAGGAGTTGCAGTGTTGTGCCACCAGTGCCTAAGGCCCAATTTTTCAGCCCCTGTTTAAAAGGGGCGTGTCATTACAATTTTTGAAGCAATACTTTGCAACAGGGCTCATTGCTGTGCTCCAAGTACAGTATCTGTGAGGGGTTGCAGTGTTGTGCCACCAGTGCCTAAGGCCCAATTTTTCAGCCCCTGTTCAACAGGGGCATGTAATTACAATTCTTGATCTAATAATTCACAGCAGGGCCCATTGCTGCACCCACCAAGAGTAACTGTCAGGGCTTACAGTGTTGTGGCACCAGCACCACCATCAAAGGCCCAATTTTTACTACCACTGTTCAACAATTATATGTAATTAAAATTCCTGATATAATAGTTGACAGCAGGGCGTTCCAGCACCAACCAAGAGTAACTGTGAGTGCTTACAGTGTTGTGCCAACACCAACAACTAAGGGGCCTATTTCTGCAGAGTATATACGGCAGGTCCCTACTTTCAAACATCCAACTTACAAACGACTCCTACTTGCAAACGCAAGAAGACAACAGGAAGTGAGAGGAAATCTACCACTAGGAAGGAAAATTCTCTCCTGTAAGAATAAATATGGGAGAAAGGTGTCTCCTCTGTACTGATGCTTTATCAGCAATCCTTGTTTCAAGAAAAACACCACATTTCAAAAACAGTTGTCATTGGGACGGAAAGTGAGGTGAAATGTTCTGAACAGGGGCACAGACAGCAAAACAAATGTTACAGGGGTGATAACCCTTACCTATGTTTTCCAAAAAGTTTAAAAATAGATTTTTGGTCTGGAGCTACACTTCAACAATGTACCTGTTCAAAATTACAAACAGATTCTACATAAGAACAAACCTACAGTCCCTGTCTTGTATGCACCGCCTGTATAGGGCTGTTCAGAGTATATAGGGCCTTTTTTATTTTATGTGCGGGGTTCCCCTTAATATCCATACAAGACCCAAAGGGGCTGGTAATGGGCTGGGGTAGGGGGGGGGGTCATGGGGTAGCTATGCCATTTTTCTTAAAGAATTTCATCCATATTACCGGGACCAGACATTACATTAAAGCCGCAAGCAGTTTTAAATGGCTTTTTTTTCCTTTAGAAGTGTCATTTTGTGCAGGGACAGTTCTAAACACGGGAAACACGTGGCACTTCACAGGCATACTTTAGACACCCCCCAGGTACGATATTTAAAGGAATATTTGACTTTTTTTTTTCACTTTATGCATCATTAAAATGACTGCTCCCGGAAAACGACCGTTTTTAAAACTTCTTTTTGCATTGATACATGTCCCCTGGTGCAGAACCCGGGTTCCCAAACCCTTTTTAGGACAATAACATGCATAATAGTTGTTATAATTAGCACTTTAGAATTCGAACGTTCGCATCCATTGTATTTAATAGGGTTCTAATGTTCGTTCGAACTTTCGGTCCGTTCGCGGGTTCTGGTGCGAACCGAACCCGGGGGTGTTCGGCTCATCACTAACCCCAATATATTATCTAATAAAGGTTTAACCCCCTTGATCGCCCCCCAGGTAACCCTTTCACCCCCTGTCACCACTGTCGCTAAGCAATTGTTTTTCTAAACGCTGTCTTAGTGCCGGTGATGCAGATCGTAGCCAGTAATTTTTTTTAGGTTCGCCGCATGTTTTTATAGCGTCAGGTACCCCAATATATTATCTAATAAAGGTTTAACCCCCTTGATCGCCCCCCAGGTAACCCTTTCACCCCCTATCACCACTGTCACTAAGCGATCGTTTTTCTAAACGCTGTCTTAGTGTCTGTGATGCAGATCGGTAGCCGGTAATTTTTTTTAGGTTCGCCGCAGGTTTTTATAGCGTCAGGTACCCCAATATATTATCTAATAAAGGTTTAACCCCCTTGATCGCCCCCCAGGTAACCCTTTCACCCCCTATCACCACTGTCGCTAAGCAATTGTTTTTCTAAACGCTGTCTTATTGTCGGTGATGCAGATCGTAGCCAGTATTTTTTTTTAGGTTCGCCGCATGTTTTTATAGCGTCAGGTACCCCAATATATTATCTAATAAAGGTTTAACCCCCTTGATCGCCCCCCAGGTAACCCTTTCACCCCCATCACCACTGTCGCTAAGCAATCGTTTTTCTAAACGCTGTCTTAGTGTCGGTGATGCAGATCGGTAGCTGGTAATTTTTTTTAGGTTCGCCGCAGGTTTTTATAGCGTCAGGTACCCCCATATATTATCTAATAAAGGTTTTAACCCCCTGATTGCCCCTAGTTAACCCTTTCACCAGTGATCACCATATAAGTGTTACGGGTGACGCTGGTTAGTTAGTTTGCTTTTTATAGTGTCAGGGCACCCGCCGTGTATATAACCCAATAAAGGTTTAACCCCCTGATCGCCCGGCGGGTGATATCAATTAGGTTTTAGCGTCAGAGAGGGTCTGAGTCACACCCCAGGCAGCGTCAGGTTAGTGCCAGTAACGCTAACACCCACGCGTGAAGCATACACCCCCCTTAGTGGTATAGTATCTGAACAGATCAATATCTGATCTGATCAGATCTATACTAGCGTCCCCAGCAGTTTAGGGTTCCCAAAAACGCAGTGTTAGCGGGATCAGCCCAGATACCTGCTGGCACCTGCGTTTTGCCCCTCCGTCCAGCCCAGGCCACCCAAGTGCAGTATCGATCGATCACTGTCACTTACAAAACAAAAACACACATAACTGCAGCGTTCGCAGAGACAGGCCTGATCCCTGCGACTCCAGTGCTGTAGGAGGTGATTTCACCACCACAGTTAAAAAAAAAAAGCAAATATGCCGAAGCATTGGGGCAGCAGGGGCGGAGGAGTGATTTTGCTCCTAATGCCGCGTACATACGGTCGAAATTCCGACGGAGGCTTGCCCGTGGAAAAGTCAGACCATGTGTGTGCGGCATAACTTTTTTGCGGGAGGATGCCCCCATGCTTCGGCATATATAAATGGTGCGTGTATGCCCATCATTGGAAGTGGGTGGATGAAGGGCGGTATTCTAATGGTGGGCATACCCACCGATCAATCTCTTTTTTCGTTCAGCCAACTGGCTGCATGAAATAAAAAGATTACAATACATGTCCAACAAGGACCAGCAACGTACTGGTATGTTGCTGGACTTTGAATGTTTATACCAGAATGATGCCTGTGGGTTTAGGTATCATCTTGGTATCATTCTTTTCAGCCTGCGGCCGGCTTTCATGTAAAAGCAATCCTAGTGGCTAATTAGCCTCTGGACTGCTTTTATAAGCAGTGGGAGGGAATGCCCCCCCCGGATATAAAAAGCGCCATTGGGAAATTGGGAAAGCATTTTATCACACCGATCTTGGTGTGGTCAGATGCTTTGAGGGCAGAGGAAAAATCTAGGGTCTAGAAGACCCCAGTTTTTTCAAAAAAAGAGTACCTGTCACTACCTATTGCTATCATAGGGGATATTTACATTCCCTGAGATAACAATAAAAATGATAAAAAATAAAATACTTGGAAGGAACAATTTAAAAAAAAAATAAAAAAGCAAAATTAATAATAAAAAAAAAAAAAAAATAAAAAAAGCACCCCTGTCCTGCCCTGCTCTTGCCCAATGGCGAACGCAAGCATCGGTCTGGCGTCATATGTAAACAGCAATTGCACCATGCATGTGAGGTATCACCGCGAAGGTCAGATCGAGGGCAATCATTTTAGCAGCAGACCTCCTCTGTAAATCTACTGGGGTAACCTGTAAAGGCTTTTAAAGGCTTTTAAAAATGTATGTAGTTTGTCGCCAATGCGCGTTTGTGCGAAATTTTAAAGCATGTCGTGTTTGGTATCTATGTACTCGGCCTAAGATCATCTTTTTTATTTCATCAAACATTTGGGCAATATAGTGTGTTTTAGTGCATTAAAATTAAAAAAGTGTATTTTTTAACCCAAAAAATGCATTTGAAAAATCGCTGCGCAAATACTGTGTAGAAAAAAAAAATGCAACACCCACCATTTTAATCTGTAGGGCCTTTGCTTTAAAAATATATATAATGTTTGGGGGTTCAACATAATTTTCTTGCAAAAAAAAAAATGTTTTCATGTAAACAAAAAGGCCTCGTACACACGACCGATTTTCTCGTCGTAAACAGTCAAGAAAAGTGCCGCGAGAGTTTTTTTGTCTAGAAAAACGTTCGTGTGTATGGTTTTACGACGAGAAACTTGACGAGAATCTCGACGAGAAAATAGAGAACCTGCTCTCTATTTTCTCGTCAGGAGTCCAGATTTCCTCGTCGTGTTTCTCGTCGGCCTGTTTTGTGACGAGAAAATGGTTCGTGTGTATGCTTTTACGACTCTTCCAAAAGCGCGCATGCTCACAAGCAACTATGAGACGGGATCGCATCTTCTGGTAAAACAAGCCTTCATAATGGAGAGAGCACATTCGTCACCCTCATAAATATTTCATCGTTTAAATGTTCTGCATTGAATTCTTCGTTAGAATGTTACATTAATCAAAACGAGAGACCTTCTTTTGCTGCTGATATTCACACAGAGTTATGCCTTATTTTTAACCTTTTTCATGCTGCTCTTTATAAGATTTATGTGTATTATATCGTGCAAGTTTTTAGGAATAATTTAAATGGTTAGATTTTTCAAAATGATGTTAATTATAATTTCTCAATGTTTTGATAGCGATCTCCCATTTAATTTTCTAATCTATATTTTTAAAATTTCACACCATGTTTTTGAGCTAATCAGATTTAGTTATTCTTTTGGGGGGGTGATATCTGTGCCTTTTATTGTCAGTCAAATGTATCTGCTTACTCCAAAGCTTGTTTTTTTTTATTTAAAAATACACATAGTCAAGTATGAACTTAAACAAAAAACACATTTATTCATGTTTATAAATTAAATAAAGAGAAGGCAGCGCTGGAGAAGCTGCTGCCATTTGTGCATCCCAGGGACCCCAGAGCACACAGCAACCCTGTGTGGACACTAAAATTGGGAGCTTGAGAAGGCCCACATTTCAGAACACAATCTGATGCTGGCCTCCCAGAGGTCAGGAACAGCAGCAGGTGAGATATATGTCCCAAGTGTGTGGTACTACAACAGGCTGCCTTCTGTCCGACCAGTGCGACCACAATGAAGCAAGGCCATCACTTCCTCTTCTTCCTGGCAACCTTCCCTGCAGCCTTTACTGAAGCCTTCCTTCTTCGTTTAGCTGGAGGCTGGCCCACTGGAGGGGTACTCCTGTCAGGAGGAGGAGGTGGAGGTGTAGCAGAAGGGGGTGGGGCAGAAGAAGAAGGTGGAGGTGTAGCAGAAGGGGGTGGGGCAGAAGGTGGAGGTGTAGCAGAAGGGGGTGGGGCAGAAGGTGGAGGGGTAGCAGAAGGGGGTGGGGCAGAAGGTGGAGGGGTAGCAGAAGGGGGTGGGGCAGAAGGTGGAGGGGTAGCAGAAGGGGGTGGGGCAGAAGGTGGAGGGGTAGCAGAAGGGGGTGGGGCAGAAGGTGGAGGGGTAGCAGAAGGGGGTGGGGCAGAAGGTGGAGGGGTAGCAGAAGGGGGTGGGGCAGAAGAGGAAGGTGGAGGTGGAGGTTGAGGTTGGGTCAGTTGGGCCACCTCAAATATGGCGGTATTGGGGGTAATTTGCTCCATCACCCCCTTGTTGAGCAAGGTGATGAGCAGGGGTTCGCATAGGAGGCGTTGCTCCATGCTCATCACCTTGAACTTAGCCTCCACTAGGCCGGCAATGGCCTCTTCAGGGGATGTGGGCTCCTTGAGGGTGGCATGGGCCTCTTTAATAAGGGCCATTGCTGCCTCACTGGTGGTCCTGTCCCTCCTGCCTCTTTTGTGAAGCCTGATGGGAGGCACCTGGGATCTGTTGCTTCTCCTTTGCCCTGCCACCTCCTGTCTGCCACTGGGTCCTGCCACCTCCTGTCTGCCACTGGGCCCTGCCACCTCCTGGCTGCCACTGGGCCCTGCCACCTCCTGGCTGCCACTGGGCCCTGCCACCTCCTGGCTGCCACTGGGCCCTGCCACCTCCTGGCTGCCACTGGGCCCTTCCTCCTCCTGCCTGACAGTTTCCAGACCCTCCTCCTGGCTGATTTCATCCTGTGTATGAAAAAGAAACATAGTTTAATATGTTGGTTTAATCTTTGCATCAAACTTTGTAATCCTGATGGAAGCAATTAGAATGTAAATGCATAAATCCTTGCTTTAAATTTACCACTACATCAGCTTGACTATTTACCACACAATTAAGTGCAGAATAATGTCTACAGATCATGATTTCACTTGTTGAATACAAAATAATGTATGTTTCTCATCCTGACATATTTGGGAAACATTAATTTTATCCCACTACATTTTCAGTTAATACTATACCTGGCTCCAGATGGCCAAATCAGGATCATCCAGGATGGCTGCCTCCTCTTGCTCCAGAGAAGGCTCAGGTTGGCTGCAGGGAAGTCTGGGGGGAAGAGTGGAGAGTGATGGCCTTGGCTCAATGTGGTCATCCAGGAAGGACATCCTGCTGTAGTACCACAAAACCGGGACATAAACATCATCTGCTGCTGCTCCTGACCTCTGAGAAGCCAGCACCTTAGAGCGTTCAGTCCTGTAGGTACCTCTCAAGCTCCCAATTTTAGTGTCCACTTGTTTTGCTGTGGCTGTGGGCACCTTGGTATGCACAAATGGGAGCAGCTTATCCAGCGCTGCTTTTCTCACCCCTTTTTTTTTATGGATGGGGTTTTTGGTCTCCCACAGAGCCGGCAGCTCCCTTACCCGGTCAATAAATTCCGCCAGGAACTCTTTGTCGCTAATAAATACATTCATATTGTATCTGCAAGTAAAATAAATTATATTTAAATAATGTGAGGCAAACAGTCTAACCTCCTTCACATCCTAGTCACCATATATATCCTCCAACAATCTCAAGACAGTATAGGCCAACAATTTTAACAAGTCTCACAAAATCACATACCTTCGTTCGCACGTCCGTCACTTGAACTCCTCTCTCCGCACACCGAACGTACTATAGTCACATGTGTGTTTGCTATATACACACCACGCATGCGTCCAAATTGGAACACGTCGCTCCGCACACGTCGCCCGCCCATGACGTTCTAACTAACATCTTTTCCCCGCCCCTTCTCTTTCGGCGCGCAGACAGATATGGCGGAGTTACAGCAGGTGTCTGATAATTCCGCAACTAGCGAGGAGACAAGCCCGGAGACCGAGGACACGTCACGATCAAGGAGGAGATTCAAGGCATCGAATATGTCTTTGGCGGAGATGGCGGAGATGGTGGACATCTTGGTCAAGGCTGATTATGATGCCAAGCATGGGCCGTATAGCAAACCAAATAGAAGGAAGGCCAAAATCCTCACTAAAGTTGTGAAGAGTCTGAGGGCGAAGTTCGGGGTGAAACGCTCAAATGAGCAGCTCAGAAAGAGGTGGTCAGACCTCAAACTGAGGGAGCCAGACCAGTTGAGGAGCATAAAGAGGATGCTCGCTAAAAGTAAGTAAAATGACGACCTTTCTGCTATTAATCTTTTTAGAAACTTACTTTTTTTTTTTTTAAAGCATATTGGACTCCCTTCCAAAATGTATTATTTTGAACTAGGTTGGGCACAGTAATCGTTCGTTACGTTACCGACACTTCGTTCGGCCACTATCCGTGGTTTTGGCTTATTTAAGACCCCCAAAAGTAATTAGACATCTGCCATTTTTGATCAAGTATTGTGGATAATTTTTAAGTCTAGATGATGTGTTTGTAAGGAGAATGAAATGCAAACTTTAATCAGTGTAAAGGAGAGGACACTCAGCAGCTGCTTCCACATCTGTACTTTGGAGCACTATAGTGTGGGCCACCAGACCCGCCTTTTTTGGGTGTCCCACACAGGTGCATCAGAGTTTATTTGTGGTGCCTCCATGTCCAAAAAATTACATCCAAATGTGAATAATAAACATATTTGGGGTCATAAAGAATGCATTTTTCTTTAAATTCCGCACAAACACACACTTGTACCCCACTTCCAAACAATTTAGCCTGTTTTAAGTTTAAAAATGAGATTTTTACAGTGTGATAAATAGACCTTTGGTTTTATTCTCATAGGGGAGAGAAGACTGGGAGGAGGACACTCCAGGGAGCACATGCACCCCACAACTTCCAAGCAACCCCAAACTCCCAAAGATCCACAACCGAAAGATGTGCAGGAAGTTGAGGTGGAGGAAGGAGAAGTGCAGGAAGGAGAGGTGGATGACGTTGTGGATCTGGTCACCACAACAGGTCAGTATCTGACACCACAGCTTAAGGTAAGCGAGGTAGGCCTGCAGAGTTTTATTAATTTTTTTTTATGGTTTTTAGGGGATGGAAATGTTGTGAAGGATAGCACACCGTTCTCTGCTGACAGTGCCCTCCGCCTCATCCAGCAAGTGATGGAATGTAGCACGGAACTGGACCTAATTAAACAAAGAATCCATGTGATGGAACAAACATTTAAAGACATTCTCGATGTTTTGGGGAGAATTCAATAAGCCATCCAAACACATTTGTTTTTACATGTTTGTTTTTATATTTTTACTAATTTTTTGAGTAACAAAGCAGCCAAAAATTGAATATGCACACAGTGTGTGAACATGTGCTATCTGCCATCAGGGGATATCCATGTACGTCTTTTGTGGGTGCAACCCCTTCCTCGTATCAAAAGTCGGTGAACTGAGGAAGGGGATGCACCCCCAAAACACATCCATTGATCACCCCTGATGGCAGATAGCACATGTTGACAATAGGGATCAGGATTGTAAACTTCCTATTTGCAAAAAAGTAAAAATGTGTGCATATTGAATTTTTGACTGGGCAAGGGGTGGCAGGACCCCATATTAGGACGGGCACATAGAGACATAGTTTGTGTAAGTGAATGTCTCAGATTGCTCAGAGGTATCCAATGTTGTCATTTTAGAAATGCAAGTGGTATTTTTGTATTTTCATAAGCCAAAATTTGACGGGTTGTGGTCAGGCCAACCCCAAAGTAAAACAAAAAAAAATGTGCAGAGAGTAAAATATTTGAACACAAACAACGTGTAGCTTCTTTTTATAATACACTCTAAGCTTATTTGGTTCTTTTGTAAGGTAACATAGTGAAATTGGTTGTTATTTACTAAAGTAAAATACACTTGCCACTACAAATGCACAAAGACAAACTAGGAGACAGGAAAGAACAAATAATTAAAGGTTTAAAGAAGATTTTTATTGGGATACTTAGACATAGGCTGGCATAGGAATTGCCCCCCTACCCGTGAAATACTCCATGTATTTGTCCCGAACCACACGGGCATTTTGGGGGGGCAAGCCAAGACGGGCAGATTCCAGGCCCGGAAGGGGATTTGCAGGGGAAAGTCCAGCCTCTGGCAAAACTGAGGCCATATATGAATTCGCTTTGCGGCAAAGAAAATTGTGTAGCACACAGCAGCATAACACTACATAGTTTATTTTGTAGTCCGCCAAGTGGATGGAAGTCATAAAAAGGCGGAACCGGCTGGCCATTATGCCAAAGGCATTTTCAACGACTCTTCGGGCCCTGGCCAGCCGGTAATTGAACACACTCTTCTCTGGGGTCAGGGTCCTCTGTGGAAATGGCCTCATAAGATGCCGTCCGAGTCCGAAGGCTTCATCAGCCAAGAAAACAAAGGGGAGTCCTTCAATATTCCCTGCATCCGGTGGCAATGCAAGGTCGTCACTCTGGAGACGGAGGGCAAACTCCGTCTGGATGAAGGATCCCCCATCGGACATCCGGCCATTCTTCCCTACATCAACATAGAGGAATTCATACCGTGCTGACACCACCGCCATCAGCACAATGCTATGAAACCCCTTGTAGTTGTAGTAGTAGGATCCAGAACGGGGTGGCGGCACAATGCGGACGTGCTTCCCGTCTATGGCACCACCGCAGTTGGGGAAGTCCCACCGCGTGGCAAACTCCGATGCCACAGTCTGCCATTCCTGTGGCGTTGAAGGAAGCTGTGGAGTGAAACAAGATGAAATAATATTAGAAAAACAAAGGCATACATTACAAGCAAATTCAAGACCAAAAAATTAGAGACCAACATCAATCTAATTATACGTTTATTAAGGTGTGTAAAAAAAGTATAATGGAAGGCTCATTTATCATATTCATCACCCCCTCTGATGGGCCATTACTAAATTATTTTGGGGGGGGAGATGTGTTTGGCCACAGGATAGCATTGCAGTGGCGGTGCGTCCAGAGTGGGCGCTGGAGCACTGTCCCCTCTCTCCTGTGCCCATCACTCAGAACAATACATAGGTTCATGCGTTGCATGAACCTATGTATTGTCTATGCCGCACACTATTCAGGTGGATGGCCTCTTGTAAAGCGACCGACATATGATTAATTGCGTCATTTAGGGGGTTAAAATTGCAGAGCAGAAACAGGTATTAAAAAAGTCTTGCAAATTACAACCTGAGGGATGTAATTGGCTTCCTCAAAGAAAAATCGGGGACGCAAGGAGGGGGCATTCCTTGTGTAAACACTGACAGGCAGCTCTGGCAATCATGTTCACCAAGTCTGTTTAATGGTAACATGATTGGCTGATGCAACATGAAGGGAAGGAGAAGACATCAAGGACAGAAGAAGGATGGCGCTGACCACAAGAAGGTAAGTGCAGGGCTGGGGGGAAACTGGCTGCAATAGAGGGGACTAAATGGCTGCATTGGAGGGGACAACTGGGGGCGTTTATTAGGCAACAGAGCAAAAAAGGAGGAAGTTTATTTCCGAAATTGGGGTTGTAACCCCCCAACATTTGGAGCAACAGGCTCCCCTGCTGGAAAAGTTAGTGAGGGGAAATATTTAGGGAGGATAAAAAAGGGGCAATCTAAAGCTTCCAACATGCATGGGGACAAAGGGGACATTCTCAGCATATTACAATCATGGTAATTAGGAAAGGATGAAAGAAATACAATACATTAGCATACATGTAATACATAAAATGTGATGTGAAGGGAGAAAACTTACCCTAATATAGTCCTCCTGCAGGACTTGTATAATAGCAGAACAGGTGTCTGGGATTATGAGGCCCAGAGCCTGGGGGGAGATGCCTGTGGTGAACTTCAAGTCCTGAAGACTTCTCCCTGTCGCCAGGTAACGCAACGTGGCGATGAGCCTCTGCTCAGCACTGATGGCTTCCCGCATAACGGTGTCCTTCCTGGTAATATAGGGGGACACCAAAGCCAACAGTTCCTGAAAAACGGGGTCAGACATCCTCAGAAAATTCCTGTAGTCCTCAGGATTATTCTCGACGATCTCCCGCAGCAGAGGCATGTGGCAGAATTGGTCCCGCTGGAGCAACCAATTCTTGGTCCATGAACTCCTCCTCACACCATTCATGGACTGGTCTTGGTCCAAAACAAGCAGACCAACACCAAGCGCACGCACAGCACGAACTCGACGACGAGAACGTCCAGGCGACATGGCTAGGAAACGGTCGTCTAATCAGAACGTACAGAACAGAACGCACTTTAGAACAGCAAGGCCTATGAATAACGAACTGAAATTCAGAAACGAACAGGCAATAACGCACTGTAAAACAGATACGACCTGCCTAGACGCCCTGAAAGTCAAGATACGAACCCACAAGCACAAACTGAACGGCAGAAAACGATCTGAAAAGTACGAAGACTGAAAAGCGCGAATCGTCTCTTCCCAAACTTTTACTTCAGACGCGGTAACACGAGATCAGCAAAAGCAGCCCAAGGGGTGGCGCCAAGAAAAAAGATCTTCCCCTTTATAGTGCCGTCGTACGTGCTGGACGTGAGCGCAGAGAACCACGAGGAAATTGGAAAATGACAGTGTGTACGCATAGAAAGCTTGACGAGAAAATCGACAAGCTTAACAAGAATCTCGTCGAAAAAAACGACGTGTTTTTTACGACGAGAAAATCGGTCGTGTGTACGAGGCCAAAGTGTCAAAAAGGGCTTTGTCTTCAAGTGGTTAGAAGAGTGGATGTAAGCTTCCTAATGTTGTGTATAAAATGCCAGAACAGTTCAAAAACCCCCCCAAATGACCCCATTTTGGAAAGTAGACACCCCAAGCTATATACTGAGAGGCATGTCGAGTCCATGGAATATTTTATATGTTGACACAAGTTGCGGAAAAACGACAATTTTTTTTTTTTTTTTGCACAAAGTTGTCACTAAATGATATATTGCTCAAACATGCCATGGGCATATGTGAAATTACACCCCAAAATACATTCTGTTGCTTCTCCTGAGTACGGGGATACCACATGTGTGAGACTTTTTGGGAGCCTAGCCATGTACGGGACCCCAAAAACCAAGCACCGCCTTCAGGCTTTCTAAGGGTGTAAATTTTTGATTTCACTTCTCACTGCCTATCACAGTTTCGGAGGCCATGGAATGCCCAGATAGCACAAAACCCCCCCAAATGACCCCATTTTGGAAAGTAGACACCCCAAGCTATTTGCTGAGAGGTATTGTGAGTATTTTGCAGATCTCGCTTTTTGTCACAAAGTTTTGAAAATTGAAAAAAAAAATATATATATATATATATTTTCTTTCTTCATTTTCAAAAACAAATGAGAGCTGTAAAATACTCGCCATTCCTCTCAGCAAATAGCTTGGGGTGTCTATATTCCAAAATGGGGTCATTTGGGGGGGTTTTGTGCGATTTTGGCATTTTATGGCCTTCGAAACTGTGATAGGTAGTGAGGAGTGAAATCAAAAATTTGTGCCTAGAAATCCTGAAGGCGGTGCTTGGTTTTCGGGGTCCCGTACGCGGCTAGGCTCCTAAAAAGTCCCACACATGTGGTATCCCCGTACTCAGGAGAAGCAGAAAAATGTATTTTGGGGTGTAATTCCACATATAACCATGGCATGTGTGAGCAATATATCATTTAGTGACAACTTTTTGTAATTTTTTTTTTTTGTCATTATTCAATCACTTGGGACAAAAAAAATATATTCAATGGGCTCAACGGGCCTCTCAGCAATTTCCTTGGGGTGTCTACTTTCTAAAATGGGGTCATTTGGGGGGGTTTTGTGCTATTTTGGCATTTTATGGCCTTCGAAACTGTGATAGGTAGTGAGGAGTGAAATCAAAAATTTGCGCCCTTAGAAATCCTGAAGGCGGTGCTTGGTTTCCGGGGTCCCGTACGCGGCTAGGCTCCCAAAAAGTCCCACACATGTAGTATCCCCGTACTCAGGAGAAGCAGCAAAATGTATTTTGGGGTGAAATTCCACATATAACCATGGCATGTGTGAGCAATATATCATTTAGTGACAACTTTTTGTAATTTTTTTTTTTTTTTTTTTTTTTAGTCATTATTCAATCACTTGGGACAAAAAAATAAAAAATTCAATGGGCTCAACATGCCTCTCAGCAATTTCCTTGGGGTGTCTACTTTCCAAAATGGGGTCATTTGGGGGGGGGTTTGTACTGCCCTGTCATTTTAGCACCTCAAGAAATGAGATAGGCATAGGCAGTCATAAATTTAAAGCTGTGTAAATTTCAGAAAATGTACCCTAGTTTGTAAACTCTATAACTTTTGCGCAAACCAATAAATATACGCTTATTGACATTTTTTTTACTAAAAACATGTGGCTGAATACATTTTGGCCTAAATGTATGACTACAATTGAGTTTATTCGATTTTTCTTATAACAAAAAGTAGAAAATATCATTTTTTTTCAAAATTTTCGGTCTTTTTCCGTTTATATCGCAAAAAATAAAAATCGCAGAGGCAATCAAATACCATTAAAAGAAAGCTCTATTTGTGGGAAGAAAAGGACGCAAATTTCGTTTGGGTACAACATTGCATGTCCGCACAATTTACAGTTAAAGCAGCGCAGTGCAAAATTCTGAATTCACCTCTGGTCCTCTAGCTACCAAATGGTCCGGGGCTTAAGTGGTTAATAATGCTTAAAGTGAAAAAATAAAAGTGAAATATTCCTTTAAATTTCGTACCTGGGGGGTGTGTATGATATGCATGTGAAGTGGCGCATGTTTCCCGTGCTTAGAACTGTCCCTGCAAAAAATGTCATTTTTGAAAGAAAAAAATGCATTTAAAACTGACTCGCGGCTATTAATGAATTGTCGGCTCCCGGCAATACATACAAAAGTCATTGATAAAAAAAAAAAAAAAGCGTGGGGGTTCCCCAGAATTCAATTACCAGGCCCTTCAGGTCTGGAATGGATATTAAGGGGAACCCCGCCGCAAATTTAAAAAAAAATTGACGTGGGGTTCCCCCAAATATCCATTCCAGGCCCTTCAGATCTGGCATGGATTTTAAGGGGAACTCCACCCCAAATTTAAAAAAAAAATGGCGTGGAGTCCCCCTAAAAATCCATACCAGACCCCTTATCCGAGCACGCAACCTGGCCGGCCGCAGGGGAAAAGGGGGGGACGAGAGCGGCCCCCCTCCCTCCTGAACCGTATCAAGCCACATGCCCTCAACATGGGGAGGATGTCCCCATGTTGATGGGGACAAGGGCCTCATCCCCACAACCCTTGCCCGGTGGTTGTGGGGGTCTGCGGGCGGGGGGCTTATCGGAATCTGGAAGACCCCTTTAACAAAGGGGACCCCCAGATCCTGCCCCCCCCTATGTGAATTGGTAAGGGGTACATTGTACCCCTACCATTTCACGAAGAAAGCGTAAAAAAATGTTTAAAAAAACACACAAACACCTTGAAAAAGTCCTTTATTTAAAAAAAAAAAAAAAAAACATTCCAGCGGTGAAATCCAGTGTCCCGCGGCGATCCCGATGTCCAGCGCTGTCCTTCATTGGTTGTGCCTGAGCGGACCTGATGGAGAACTCCCTCTCAGTATTTTAAATGTATAGACCCGCCCCTTCTTAAGTTCCCCATCAGGTCCGCTCAGCGGACGAGATGCGGAACATGAGAAGGGACGGGTCTATACATGTATTACCAAAGTGAGAGCAGTCCCCCATCAGGTCCGCCCCCTCGGTATGTCAGACCCCGCCTACGTCATTGGCTTGAGCGGGGAACTTCCTTCACTGTGTAATTTAAATTTACATAGTGAAGGAAGTTCCCCGCTCAAGCCAATGACGTAGGCGGGTCCGACATACCGAGGGGGCGGACCTGATGGGGAACTGCTCTCACTTTGGTAATACATGTATAGACCCGCCCCTTCTCATGTTCCGCATCTGGTCCGCTGAGCGGACCTGATGGGGAACTTAAGAAGGGGCGGGTCTATACATTTAAAATACTGAGAGGGAGTTCCCCATCAGGTCCGCTCAGGCACAACCAATGAAGGACAGCGCTGGACATCGGGATCGCCGCGGGACACTGGATTTCACCGCTGGAATGTTTTTTTTTTTTTTTTTAATAAAGGACTTTTTCAAGGTGTTTGTGTGTTTTTTTAAACATTTTTTTACGCTTTCTTCGTGAAATGGTAGGGGTACAATGTACCCCTTACCAATTCACATAGGGGGGGCCGGGATCTGGGGGTCCCCTTTGTTAAAGGGGTCTTCCAGATTCCGATAAGCCCCCCGCCCGCAGACCCCCACAACCACCGGGCAAGGGTTGTGGGGATGAGGCCCTTGTCCCCATCAACATGGGGACATCCTCCCCATGTTGAGGGCATGTGGCCTGGTACGGTTCAGGAGGGAGGGGGGGCCGCTCTCTCGTTCCCCCCTTTTCCCCTGCGGCCGGCCAGGTTGCGTGCTCGGATAAGGGGTCTGGTATGGATTTTTAGGGGGACTCCACGCCATTTTTTTTTTAAATTTGGGGTGGAGTTCCCCTTAAAATCCATGCCAGATCTGAAGGGCCTGGAATGGATATTTGGGGGAACCCCACGTCAATTTTTTTTTAAATTTGCGGCGGGGTTCCCCTTAATATCCATTCCAGACCTGAAGGGCCTGGTAATTGAATTCTGGGGAACCCCCACGCTTTTTTTTTATTTTTTATCAATGACTTTTGTATGTATTGCCGGGAGCCGACAATTCATTAATAGCCGCGAGTCAGTTTTAAATGCATTTTTTTATTTCAAAAATGACATTTTTTGCAGGGACAGTTCTAAGCACGGGAAACATGCGCCACCTTACATGCATATCATACACACCCCCCAGGTATGAAATTTAAAGGAATATTTCACTTTTATTTTTTCATTTTAAGCATTATTAAAATCACTGCTCCCGAAAAAACGGCCGTTTTTAAAACTTCTTTTTGCATTGATACATGTCCCCTGGGGCAGGACCCGGGTCCCCAAACACTTTTTAGGACAATAACTTGCATATAAGCCTTTATAATTAGCACTTTAGATTTCTCCCTTAGACTTTTCGAATTTGCCGCGAACACCCCAATTTGTTCGCTGTTCGGCGAACGGGCGAACAGGCAATGTTCGAGTCGAACATGAGTTCGACTCGAACTCGAAGCTCATCCCTAGTTACAATTAGAATGCACCGTACCAGTTTGTTATTGTTCAATAACACACCATGCCAGATCTTGTATGGCACATGTGCCATACGAGTTCTAGAACTGTTAATTTTTAAAGAATAACAAACTCTTAAGCCCTGTACACACGGGCAGGAATCTCGTCGGGAAAAAAAATGTTGGTTTTCCCGACGAGATTCCCGGAAAGCTTGCCTTGCTCGCCGAGTGTACACACGGCCATTCAAAAGAACCGCCGTTCTTTTGAATGGCAAGAACACAGTGACGTCATCGACTACGACGAGCCTGCGCTCGTCACATTTGATGCTGTCGCCATCATCTTGCTACCCCCTACACTACCTTTCTATGCTACCGCGTATGCGTCAAAGTCTTTTCGAGCATGCGCGGGTTTACCATGGACAGGTAAGTATACACACTCAAGTTTTTTTCGTCGGGAAATAGGCCGATGAGAATCCCGACAAGAAAATAGAGAGCAGGTTCTCTATTTTTCTCGTCGAGATTCCCAGCAGTTTTCCAGAAGAGACACCATACACACGACCGGTTTTCTCTGCAAAAAGCTTTCCCAGCAGTTTTCTTTTTCTTGCCGAGAAAACCAGTTATGTGTACCGGGCTTAATATTGCATGTGCGAGGTCAGGTAAAGGCATCATTGTTGGGCCAGCACAGAATAAGAAAGAGACCAGCCATAGATTATTTTTTTAATAACAGCTTGGGTTTTCTATTTGCACTTAGGGCAGCCCAAGTATCTTATAAGAAACATTAAAGAAGAAAGCAGGTCTCTATTGCTAATTTTATTGGTTTTAAAATTAAGATTGCATTGCTGTTGTCAAGTGTTTTAAGAGAGGAGGTCTGCTTTAATAGATGTTTGTTCAGGTGAAAAGAGATATACATTTAAAAAGAGATGCTGCAGTGCAATTACAAGTTCCAAGGACTAAGAATTATCTTATATGGGTGGGCCACTTATATTATTATTATTTTTTTGCCACAATTTTTTCTCATAGATAGTTAGTTGTGATTACTGCTTTACATGCATATAAGGTACCAAATTATATTATTAAAATAGTGTAATAAATTATGGCATTGACTTAAGTGAAATAATGTGGCTTGGACTGTCTAGAGACCAGCTTTCATGGTAATGTGGTAATAGAAGAGCAATGATCTGCATTAACATGTTTGAGAGTTTTTCATAGGTAGTCTCTGAAAGCCTTTTGTTTCATGTGAGCAGTCTTTGACAGTCTTTTGTTACGTGTGAGCAGCCTATAGCAGCCTCTGTCAATCACTTGTAACATGTGAAGATTAACAGTGAATTACAGATGGGGTCATCAATCCTGCTAATGAAAAATTAAAACTTTTGTGATCCAAAATTATTTTCCTCCAACTGATCCTTTTTTATATGTTGACTAAGTTTTAGCCATTTCTGTTAAACCATGCCTTTGATGTAGGTCCCTGCCTTTTATTTTTTTAAAGGCCCCAGGAACTTCAGTCTGATATTGCTGCCAGCTGCTCCACACTGAAACTGTGAGATCAGGATCAGAATTTAACAATGTGTGGCTTGATGTCATCATGTCCCAATAGCTGCCTTATCCATCCTGCTACATAAAGCACTTACAGTGGTATTAAAAACAAAAACATCAATTCATTATATTACAGCTTACCAATTCTTAGATGTGTGCAGTTTAATTATTTTTGGCTTTCTTTATGTAGCGACCTCACCCCATCTCTTTTGTCTAGGGGTATCACACACGATAGGGTGAGATGCGCTACGGCCCATGTCCTCCCCATAGCTGTGGGTGAGGTGAAGGCCAGTACCAGATATTTCCTCGGGCCTATGTGTTTCTGTAAAGGATTAAGTCCTGCTGTGCCAACACTTCCCTTTGCTCCCATTAACCAGAGTTCCACACACGATCACAGTCCAACTCTTGTTTTATTGCATATCTCACAATAAACAGTGCTTCAGTAGCCAACTGGTTGGGACTTGATAACAGTTTGATACAGGGGATGAGCAGGTCGAGGCACTGTCCTGATTGTCAGCTAATCCACTGTGATCTCACCAGCGGTTACTATAGCATTAGCTAGAAAGGACTTAGAACTTGTGAGTCTCTACCAGCGACTCAAGAGAATGTAGATAGGAGTACCTTCGCTGCGTTGTGGCCCCTGTCAGGGGAAGATGTCCCTCCAAGGAAGTTACCAGAGGCCCATCCATCACTGGGTTGATGCTGCTCCAGACTCTCCGAATGGGTAACCTCCCCGGCCTCCTCACCTCAGACATGGGCCCCATCCACTTCAGGGACCCTTGGACTTCTCCACCCTCGCGGGACCCAGTCGAAGTCACTGGGCCCCAGGCCTCCTGGTTTAGTACCTCACCCCAGGCTGAAGGTGCCTGGGATGGACTCCAACTCCATTCCGGTCAGGCCTAGGGCACCTGAGCCGGAATTCAGAACCGCCCACACCCAGTGACCAGGGTGTCTCCCCTTTTATCCCCCTGCCCTCGCCGTACCATCTCCGAGAAGGGACAAAAAGGACAGCACTGTGGCGGCAAATCTACCTCGAGCCTGTGTGCACCTGCTACCCACAGACCAAGGAGATTATTACACCGCCCAATCCTCCACGAATACAAATGGTCCATTTACTCCCATACTTTACCACCCAGGTGTACCCCACCTAAATTTAGAGACCCCCCTACATACTCCCCCCTGTGATTTGACGCTGGTCCCCAGCGTCTGGTGCAAACTCATGTCTCCCATAGAGTGGTGACACAAGCCTGACCCCAGAGGCTATCCCTAAAATTTTGAACCTTAACCATGCCAGACCTGCTCAAAGGGGAGGGGAACATAAAACAATAACTTTTTTCATAAAACCCTCTAAGCATGTACACATATACAATCCCTCCCTTTACTGTCTAAGAACCACCCCATACTCAGTAGTCTTGACAGACGAATCTCCTGCAGAAGGGAAAAAAAAACAACACACAAGAAAAGCCACATTCTGACATTCTGTGTTAATTTGAAATGAATGGGTCTATCAGCCGAGAGACCCACTCGCTCCAATAAGTAAAGTGATGCAAATGTACAAACAACAGTTGTTGCGCAACACCGCCACCTGGTGACGATGCCACGGTGATGACACTTGGTGAAATCTTCAGTCTTCCTGCGTCCCTACTCTGATTCTACCCCCAAAGTCTCTGTCTTTAAATTGTGAAAGAAGAGAGAACAAACAAACAGCTCTCATTCCTCCAAAAGAGTAAAAAAAAAAAAAAACCCAAATAAAAAAACTAGGGTACAGTTCGATGCTCCGGCAAGAACACTTCCAGAAGGTTGCTACAAAAAAAAACACAAGTGAGTCTCTTCTCACAAGTAAAACTTCGGGTCAGGCAAGAACAAGGGCTTCAGATGTTTATCGAAAACCTCAATCGAATAGTCAGCGTCCTCTCCATCTTTCCTGCAGATGCGCACCTTGTCTGCGTGGATATGGCGGCCCCACATCCAGTCTGCTCTGCAGTCTCTAAACTTTTTCGATACAGGTGGCGAACAGGACAAGTATCGCCGGGCATGAGGCACTTTAAGTTTCTCCCAAACGAACTCATCGTACCACCGCTGTCGCAGAACTTCAACCTCAAACAGTAAGTCCCTGGGCAAGTAAGGATATTCCCATCCGTACTCGTGAGCGACCCTCTGAGAAAAGAGTCGTTGCAATCGGGCCAAGGGAAGCATTGTGGCCCGCTCACCTTCTCCTGGTTGAACAATGGCCTCCGGGTGCCGAGGTACTTTCACTACCTCGGATGGCTTTTCTCTCGGTGCCCGTAGTGATGCTCGCTGTTTCCCCGCCAACAAAACGGGTGATGCTGTGGATTGTGGAAGAGCAATTGGAGGACTTGGCTTCCTCGTAGACTCTGGGGCCTCCGCCGGGGCGTGCTGTCTCCTATAGACATAGGCGAATCTTGGGGTGCACGTAGCACAGGTAATGGGCGTTTGTCCCAGCCCTTCTGGTGAAACAGTTCATCGATCTCACCGTCATCTCCACAATCCGACAGTGACTCTAGATCGGAGGTGTCATACATCTCCGCGGGAAGGTAGTCTCTAGTAGACGTGGAACTACCCTCCCTAGCGGGCTCCACCGACTGTGGACCCCTTGACACCTCCAACCACCACCACAGTCCCAGCCCCTGGCTCACCTTGACCTTTTGTAGAACTGGGATGTCCAGGACTCTTCCAACCGGATCCATCCAGGCCAGGCAAGCGACGGGGTGAAGCTCTTCCACGACCATAGGAGGCCTGCACCAGGCCGACTTTCCTCTTCGGAGGTGGGAGCAGAGAATCTGTGGTGACCGAAGCAGCATCCTCGGATTTTTCTTTCTCAGTCTCTGATTGGGCAGTCACATCGCCCTGGTCAGTGCGTACGGGAACCTCCGCAAAGGTCTGGATCTCCCCTTCCGGAGTAGCGGTACCTGTGAGGCTGTTGAGGCGAAGGGTCCGGGGCCTTACTGGGGATGGCTCCACCTCGACCAAGAACTCTTTGCATGCCTCGCAACGCCCGAATGGCTTCAGGTGGACCACCAGTCCCGAACATCCGGGACAGATCACACCGAGGGCCTCCGTGTCTCTGCAGGTGTACAGAGCCAACTGTCCTCAGGGCCTGAGTCTTATCCTCGTGTCTGTAAGGGGAGCAGCAAAGGTAGTCATCTTCGTGGGGTAGGGAACCGGAATCCACAGGGAGCTTGAGGCCATCCCGACTGTCTGCTGCTCCATCACGCACTGACCATGCGCCGAAGTCTCCAAGTGAGTTCCTCCACATGGCCAGACTCCTCCCACGACTTGCACGTTTTCGCGGGCTTCCATCAAACTCCGCCCATGAACTGTGTAGTCACGGGGTGCCTCATGGCGCAGTGCAGTAAAAGCCCCCACATGTAGTACGTCACACGGCTGGACTTCTCCCTCTTCTCGCTCCTCCGCATGGGCCTTTCCCGTCTTAGGGTCATTTCCACGACTTTGAGCAGGGATGCACTTTGGCCGATCATATGGCCGACCTGCTCGGAACTCCTCCGGGCAGCAAAGTCCAGACACAGCCATTCTTACTTCCAAAGTCAAAACACACATCATCCCGGACTCACGAGCCCCAACGTGTAGCGACCTCACCCAATCTCTTTTGTCTAGGGGTATCACACACGATAGGGTGAGATGCGCTAAGGCCCATGTCCTCCCCATAGCTGTGGGTGAGGTGAAGGCCAGTACCAGATATTTCCTCGGGCCTGTGTGTTTCTGTAAAGGATTAAGTCCTGCTGTGCCAACACTTCCCTTTGCTTCCGTTAACCAGAGTTCCACACACCGATCACAGTCCAACTCTTGTTTTATTGCATATCTCACAATAAACAGTGCTTCAGTAGCCAACTGGTTGGGACTTGATAACAGTTTGATACAGGGGATGAGCAGGTCGAGGCACTGTCCTGATTGTAAGCTAAACCACTGTGATCTCACCAGCGGTTACTATAGCCTTAGCTAGAAAGGACTTAGAACTTGTGAGTCTCTACCAGCGACTCAAGAGAACATAGATAGGAGTACCTTTGCTGCGTTGTGGCCCCTGCCAGGGGAAGATGTCCCTCCAAGGAAGTTACCAGAGGCCCATCCATCACTGGGTTGATGCTGCTCCAGACTCTCCGAATGGGTAACCTCCCCGGCCTCCTCACCTCAGACATGGGCCCCATCCACTTCAGGGACCCTCGGACTTCTCCACCCTCGCGGGACCCGGTCGAAGTCACTGGGCCCCAGGCCTCCTGGTTTAGTACCTCACCCCAGGCTGAAGGTGCCTGGGATGGACTCCAACTCCATTCCGGTCAGGCCTAGGGCACCTGAGCCGGAATTCAGAACCGCCCGCACCCAGGCCTAAGGTGCCTGAGTGCGTGATGAAGGACCTCCAAAAGAGCAAGACCTCGTGACCAGGGCGTCTTCCCCTTTTATCCCCCTCCATTGACGTCACGGCAGGTTCCCTGCCCTCGCCGTACCATCTCTGAGAAGGGACAAAAAGGACAGCACTGTGGCGGCAAATCTACCTCAAGCCTGTGTGCACCTGCCACCCACAGGCCAAGGAGATTATTACACCGCCCAATCCTCCACGAATACAAATGGTCCATTTACTCCCATACTTTACCACCCAGGTGTACCCCACCTAAATTTAGAGACCCCGCTACATTTATTTATTTTACCTGGTGATCCAGCCAGTAGGTCTGTTGTATTTCCTTTAACAGACCAAGATGCCCAGCAAAACTCATTGAGATTGTTGGGACAAACTATTTAAAATGACAGGTGTACTTACAATGGTCTTCTTTTATGCATTTATGTAAAACCGTTATCCCAAAAGGACAAAAATGTTTTCTGTAACTGCTTAAAAACTGTTAGTGACAGTTAAGCTTTAATTTGTTAGTCAAATTCATCTAAATCTGCTAGTGCATATTAAACTGCCCTCTTCGCTGATTGCAATGCTGCTGTCTAAAGATGTCTCCATTGCACTTCCATCCAGAGTGGAGACACCCCTAAGACAGAAAGTATGTTACTGGCCTGCTGTTACAAAATGAGAAGTGAAAATAAAGGAAAAAAAGCCAAAAAAATGAAAGCAGCCGCCACATTTAAGAACTGGTAAGCTGCAATATATTACATTTTTGCTTTTTGGTTTATTACCACTTTTAAGTTCCATAGAACGCAATGTACAGCATTTTCTATTTTATAATATGAGTGCCCACCTCATAAAGTTGCTATACCCCCCTCACAAGAGATTTATTACATTTCCAGGCACTCTGTTTGTGAGATCTGCATGTTCCAGTCCCAGGTCTTGCAAAATACCACAACTGTTGCAAGGTGGTTCTAAACAGGAACTTAGATTTCAAATTACATTACATCAAGGAAAATATAGCAAAAGGAACTGGAAAGACAAAGGCAAAATTCTTCAGAGAAGATATGGCTGCTGGAGTCCCCAAAATTTGTAGGAAGCTGCTAAGTGACTGAAAATGAACTGAAAAGTCAGTTGTAGGTAGACTGGCCATTTCATTATTATAGGACGTCTGCCTCTTGTAATATTGCTGTGATATAGCTGTTGTCCTCTGCTAGTTGCGGTTTCTTTTATTTACTTGATAATTAGGTGCCACTGAACTCATGTAAATAATGCTGTCTTCTGTGTTTTTGGGAGGTCACAAAATCCTTTCCTAACTTTTACTGTTGTCTTGTTCACATCTTCAGTCTCAATAACATCAGTGGACTTGGTACTCACAGTTTGTTCAGGAATGTGCCACGTCAATGTGATATTTCTTAGATAAAGCACAAATTCAGCAGTCCACCTCGAGAAATGGTCTGACTTAATACCATCAAGCTGGAGGCACTTATCACAATTTCTGCCGAACAACACTACACGGAAATAAAATAACTTTGCCTTTATTTTACTATAGTATAACAAATAGAGACGTTAGTGCTTTGATTATTCAGATCTTGTAAAAACCTTCTCACAAAAGTAACGAAATATCACTTTATTTCTTGCTTACATGACTTTAAAGACCTGCCATCTAAACAAATGTAATATAATAAACGTTCAGAAGTGTTAAGTTAAAATTAGCCCAATAGGCTTAGTCACCATCCTCCTTTTTTCATAAATTTTGACATTTTGAATACTCCAACAAAGAGATGTATGTGCTGTCATTACTGACTATTTCCCTGTCCATCTGGTAGTTTTGAAGTGTTGGTTTTTACCATTTTGGTCTCCATTTTAGAACTCCTGTGAGTTCCATTGTGCACATCTAAAACAGCCTACTACTTACAGTAGCTTGTCATCACACAATGTGGAAAGTCCACCTAGAAGCTAATACCATTTTATAGATATAGCATTTATATAAATTGCTAAATCTACTAAATATCTAGAAAATCAACACTTGGGTCAAGTGGCTAGATGGTGTTATCACACAATGTGGAAATTGTACTAGCAACTAGTGGTTAATCACATTTAAATGGACTTGTTCTGTTATGTAGTAAAACGTCTTATACATCACAGAACAAGGTCATGTGACTAACTACTAATGGTTATCTAGCTGACAACTGTAACAAGTGGCTAAATTAATCAGAAAAATAAGCCCAGGAGCAAATAACATCATTTGGACAATGGACATACATGTGAATTGCCAAATCTACAAAATCCCTATTCACTTAAAAGTTTGGTCTAGTGGAATGAATAGTAGCTATGCCACTCCTTTTCTACTTGACTTGACTCTAGTGGTTTCATTAGGTATAGGTAGTCTAAATCTAAACACTGATTCTGTAAACTGGTGATGCTACCCACAGACTATCCAGAATATACCTCTCAGCTCAACTGGACCTGTATGTGTTTGATTGTTTGCAGTACTTTGCTCATTCCCATTGCTCTTTACACAGTTTTACAAAATAAACCCAATATAATAGGAAAAGGAAAACGTGTATATACAATTTATTGCATACTGCAGGACTGTGCAGTGCCCAGGTATTTAGCAGTACGTCTACAAAGAATCTCATAAAAGAAGGATCACAAGAAAAAGGTCATGTTTACCAACTAGAAGACTTTGGGTGAATGGTAGTCCTGTTTTTTTCTGAGCAAAGTAATGACATGTTCTTTGACAAGAGGTTGCTATTGTAGTATATTAAAAAAAACAAAAAAACATTTGGTAATATAATAAAAAAACGTGTATTACAAGTAAATATATTTTCTATGTGTTGAAAGACATTAAAAAAACATAATGTGTAAACTAGCTGCTACCCTAGAGTGTTCAGCTGCTAAACATATGTCAGGATTGCAGACATATCAAGCGTAGTTGTGTCTGGAATTAAAGGAATGTCAGACATGCTCTTTCACCATCACAAATAATCTAGATCCACAGATAATAAGTGCTGATGTTTCAGTTGTATATAGGCTATAGTTCTCTGACCTTCTGTCTCTACATCTGTTTGTGCATCCGTTTGTGTTGGGTGTTTTAGGAAACATGAAGAATTGTTCCACCTATATATTTGGCACAGAGACCCATTGGGGCAATACATACATTCATCCTTTCCTATACAGTCATTGGACAAGTATTGATTATCGTACAAAAAGCCTAAATAGTTTCCCCAGACAAGTGGTTGTGTTGTTCAGATTGTATAGTTCAGTGCTGCTTACTGCACATTCTGTAGCTGGAGATTTGTCTTTTGATAATGAATTAAACTCAGGTGGCTGACATCAGCTTTACTTCTGCAAAGTCAGTTGTTAGTAAAAGATAAATTAGCAATCTTTCTTAAATATAGGGTTGTGAAAACAAATACCAGTTTTACGTTTGACACTATACTGCAAAGACCATTATTGGCACCATGCATAGATTTGGTACCACTGGGGCCTGAAGTAAAGATAAATCTCCCAACGGGGACACAGAGAACAGTAAAAACATCCAACCCTTCATGTGACTCAGACCTGGATGAAAATTTAAAAGTAGTAGATCAATATAGTATAGAAGGTGCCGTGATAAAGCTTGCATTCACATACTTAGAGTCTCTATCATTGGGGAGTAAGAGCAAGCAACTGCTGTAGGTATAAAGTACAGGTACTTAGAAAAGCAGCAGCTTCCTAAACCTTCCTTTCATTGCTAAATACTGGATCATTCTGACAGGCAAAACTCCAACAATTCCAAGTAGCATTGGAGATTTCTGCTAATCCCCCTTCCAACACATTACCATTGGGATTTTGCTATGATGGGCTGTACTGCCTGATGGGGGGGCACAGTGGCTTAGTGGTTAGCACTTCTGCTTTGTTGCACTAGTGTCATTAGTTTGAAAGCCAGGACACTATTGGCATAGAGTTTGTATGTTCTCCCTGTGTTTGTAAGGGTTTCCTTCCACAGTCCAAAGGCATGTCCAATTGTCTAATTTGGCCCTAGCATGTGTATACTAATTGGCTGTGCACATGTGTGATAACCGCCTGCATACCAGTCCCAATTGGGTAGGATTGAAAAAAAAGACCTGGTGACTTACCTTGTTAAAAAAAAGTTGGATGCAACTGAACAGATATATACCTATTGGCCATTTATAGACATGTGCGATTCGTTTCGTACGAATCCAAAATTCGTACGAATTTCCGAAAATTCGTACATTCAGAAGCATCCGAAATACGAATTTATATGCTTCCGAATTTTACGAAATACGAAATTTCGTTGACGAATTTCGGATCCGAATTTCTCAGACAAAATAAGAATGTTCGTTAATATCGTTTTATTATTGTCATAATTATTAGCATTATCGTTATGAAGAAGTTAAAAACCCAGGAAGTCAGCACAGCACAGGGATGGTGGGAGCCCCTCATAATGAGCACAGCAGGGGCACAGCCCCAGGAGAAAGTCAGCACAGCACACTGAGCACAGGGATGGTGGGAGCCCCTGAATTTTCATTAGGTTCGTTAACTTTTTGTAACAATTACGAACATTCGTTATGAATTTAAAAAGCAAACCCAGGAAGTCAGCACAGCACAGGGATGGTGGGAGCCCCTCATAATTAGCACAGCAGGGGTACAGCCTCAGGAGGAAGTCAGCACAGCACAGGGATGGTGGGAGCCCCTCATAATTAGCACAGCAGGGGTACAGCCTCAGGAGGAAGTCAGCACAGCACAGGGATGGTGGGAGCCCTTCATAATGAGCACAGCAGGGGCACAGCCCCAAGAGGAAGTCAACACAGCACACTGAGCACAGGGATGGTGGGAGCCCCTGAATTTTTGTTAGGTTCGTTAACTTTTCGTAACAATTACGAACATTCATTATGAATTTAAAAAGCAAACCCAGGAAGTCAGCACAGGGATGGTGGGAGCCCCTCATAATTAGCACAGCAGGGGTACAGCCCCAGGAGGAAGTCAGCACAGCACAGGGATGGTGGGAGCCCCTCATAATGAGCACAGCAGGGACACAGCCCCAGGAGGAAGTCAGCACAGCACACTGAGCACAGGGATGGTGGAAGCCCCTGAATTTTTGTTAGGTTCGTTAACTTTTCGGAACAATTACGAACATTCGTTATGATGAATTTAAAAAGCAAACCTAGGAAGTCAGCAGCACTGCTGACTTCCTGGGTTTGCTTTTTAATTTCATCATAACGAATGAAGATAGAAATTATAATGGGGTGTGGCGCTGCTCTCTTGAGCCTAATGACAGGGTCAGTGTTCCTACTTCATAAGTAAAAAATAATTGTACAACAAAAAAATGTGTGAATAAATAAACAAACAGTGATTAGTGGTCACATATGGCCAAACCACCTATTAACAGTGGTGATACCACTATGTGCATAAATCCAAAAAAATCCAAAAAAATCCAAACTAAACTCCCCTCAATACCTTAGGGGCAACAAACAATATAAGGGTGTCAGACTATCTCTGCGCTACTTCCAAAGAGTGCTCACAGCTCACAGTAGCACTAAATGGAAACCGATGAATTGAATCATCTAGGGCGCAGAATAATAGGACACGGTACACTACATTAATACCACAATTGTGACTAGTGCAAATTGGCTCGGAGCCACAAAGCCAGTCTGCAGCTGTAGATACCTAGCTCTGCCAGATATTAGTAATAATTAGTATATAAAACACAGTCCAGTATATAGATGCAAGATCACAAGGCAATGCACGTAACAGTCGTTTTCTTGAGACTGCAAGGATCACGTTCTGCTCTTCAGTTAGACATACAGTGCAACCCCCACATGTGTCCCCACTCACCAGATCCTTTCACCCCCACAGGGGTAAACAGCATAAGGGGACAACCGGGTCACAGATCCGAAGGGGAGATGTCAGCTGGGCAAGTTCTTCCGGTAGATTATGAAGTTCCGTGGAAGGGAGGGTTCCCAATTACCTCATTTGTGCAGACAAAAAAGGAGAGAGGCTTCCATAGTGTAGATGAAAAAAACTTCTGATTTTATTATAATACAGTGCAGCAAGTCTACAACAGACAAGCCACACAGCAATATGCCAAATGGGCAAACAAAAAATCAACAAAAAACGAAAAACAAAAAACAAAAAACAAACAGCAGTCCTTTTTTGGCTCCTATGCGAGCCGCGGTCAGTACCAGCTGGTAAACGCTTCCTGCGTTCCAAATGCGTTCCAGCAGTACTTCCGGATTAGCGTGGTGTGCGTATGACGTAGCTCCCCTTACGCGTTTCGTCATTGGACTTCGTCTAGAGGCGGTGCCACGCTACGCTATCTCCACGCTTAAGAAGGAAGAGCGTCACTCTGGACCCACCCACTCCCTCAGGGCTGCCGAATCAGACCACCATGCCGTCATTCATCGCCAGCCGATTGGCTGATTATGCTCGAGTAAGGGGAGGCATCTCTTTTAGGAATTCTATTCGATCCCCCGGATCATACTAACTAATGCAACGCTCTTACAGCTTTACAAACAAACCATTGTAGAAGGACTGTAGAATATGAAATTAAAATATACCATACCTAAAATCTCATTAATTATCCATACCTATGCAGCACTCCATATAATCCTATGTGTGTATTTCACTTGGACGAATATGTACGCCCCCTATGGTCACAATATATAGCTACACTAGCTGCATGGGTAATCCTAGCTAGTGCCTCATAGATGTATCTAGATCACCACTTTTTACAACTATGTGAATATGACACCATAGGGAAGCCATGGGGTAAAACATATATCTGCATGAGCACACTATGTATATATCTGCATGAACACACTCGCAGCACTCTTTGCGTCACTTCGTCTATATGTTTCATGAGTGCAGAAGTTGTGCACCCTCTGTGGTGGTACTATGTAACTACACTGGATGTATGTTGCAAAACCCAGTTATTACAATGTAAACCTTGTGAGAATGCCACCATCGATTGCAGCAATTTCTACAGTAATGTGACTTTGCTATGTGTGCTCAAAATCCTCAGCTTGAGAGTAATAAAATAAATAAAAAATAAATTTTATAACAGTATAAAATATGTATATGTAAATATTCTTATAAAATATTATCCAGGGGACATAAGTAAATCTGTATGTGTATGCGCTTATGTGGTATATACAACATACCTCACACACATCCATGTCCAGGCTGGAAGCCTATTGGTTAGGGGGGGGGGGGAAATAGGCTAAGGGTGATTATGGATGCTATAATAGGCACACTGCTGAACCAATGTGAGATGGCTCACCACGTGCCAGTACGCATCCACGCACCCAACCCATACCCTGGGATGCCATTAAGCAGCAACCAAGTATAGGAGCTAAGGAGAGAGGTATACATCTCACCAAGAAGGAAATATTAGTAATAATAAAATAAAGGAAAGAAAATGTGCAATGTACTGTACTTCCTAAGTTCTTTAATTTGGGGCTACTATGTTCATGGGTTAGCTATAAAGCAATTAAGATCTATGTCTATGTTCAGGCCTTTCGGCACCAATGACCCAAGTCGATAGATCCAACTCGTCTCATTCTGGGAAATACGGGTGGTTTTATTGCCCCCCCTCCAATGATCCTTAATCAGATCAATCCCATAAAATATGAGTCCAGTTGGATCCCTCTTATGGAACAAGTCAAAATATCGTGAAAGGTTGTGTTTAGGGAACCCCTTCTTTATGTTATTTATATGTTCCCTAATGCGTACGCACAGTGGACGTGTAGTCCGGCCCACATATTGTAGGTGACATGGACATTCGATGACGTAAGTAACGTGCGTGCTATTGCATGTTATCAATTCACGGATTTTGTATTCCTTATGGTCTGTCCTAGATTTAAAAGATTCTTTCTTACGTGGCTGTTTTTTGCTAACCCTGCATGCCAAACATCTTTGGCATTTATAAAACCCTTTCATTTCAGGGAAGATGTTAACTGCTTTGGGGGCATTGATTACATTATGTACTATATGGTTCCGAAGGTTTGGGGCTTTTCTGTACACAAATGATGGTTTATTAGGTAAAACCGTTGATAATACTCTATCTTCTTTTAAGATAGGCCAATATTTCTTGATGATACCTTCTAGGGCCCTATATTGGTTATTGTACCCCGTAATAAATGCCAGTTCCATTTTATTCTTTTTTATACCGGTTTTTTTCAGTAGGCTAGATCTATCTAGATTGGAGATCTCTTCTTTCATTTTGATCAGGGATGCCATCCCATATCCTTTTTCTTGGAATCTGTTGATAATAACATCCGCTTTCTGGTTGAAATCCACCAATGAGCTACAATTTCTCCGCAAACGGAGCAGTTGTCCCTTAGGGACATTTCCCTTCCATCTGGGGTGGTGACAACTAGAAGACGGGATGTATCCGTTACAATCCGTAACTTTAAAGTAGGTTTTTGTGTGGAGCAGATCCCTTTCCTTAAAGATCTCCAAGTCCAGGTAGTCTATTTTTTGTTGGTCACATTTTCCCGTAAAGGTCAGTCCATACCTATTGTTGTTTAATTGTTGGAGGAAAATTTGGAAGGTTTCCATTGGTCCATCCCATAGTATCACTAGGTCATCTATGTACCTACGGTACAGCTTGACTTCGGGGAGGTTCCTGTGGTAAATGTACTCCTCTTCCCACATTGTCATTAGGAGGTTCGCTACACTGGGGGCATAACGTGCCCCCATAGCTACCCCCTTAGTTTGGACATAATAAGTTTTATCATGCCAAAAATAGTTACACTCCATGGCCATTTTTAGGCCTTCTAAGATATAGTCTATCTGTTGTTGTCTCATATTGGTGCTCTCATGTAGTGCCTTTTCCACACTTTTGAGTCCATCTTCTTGGAAAATGCTAGTGTACAGGGAGTTCACATCCACTGTTGCTAGTAGAAGATCTTGTGCACCCCTAATATCCTGTATTTCCTGTATGAGTTTCAGACTATCTCTTAGGTATGATCTACCTTCCTTTACAATAGGTTTTAGAAAAGTGTCCAAGTATTCTCCTAATCGTGAAAATACAGAATTAATTCCGCTTATAATCGGCCTACCCGGTGGTTTTATTAGCCTTTTATGGACTTTCGGCGTGTAGTACATAACTGGGGTTTTGGTGGAATTAGATACCATGTATTCAGCTTCCTTTGTGTTCAGAATGCCCATCAGTAATCCTTTCTTTACATAATCTTTCAGTTTGTTCTCGAATATGATTTTTGGATTCCCCATAAGCTTTTTATACGTATTCTCTATATTTAGTAAATTTTGCATTTCTTCTTCATATTCTTTCTTGTTTAGAATTACTAGCCCACCCCCTTTGTCGGCTGGTCTAATTACGACTTCGTTCTTTTTTCCAATATCTTTAATCGCTTTCCAGATTTCTCTTGTTCTAGTATGTTTCTTCCCTGGATGTTTCAATTTTTGTAGGTCATCTTCGACCATTTTTTTAAAAGCTCCTATGCACTGATTGCCTGGAGTGTTAGGATTAAAAATCAAATTATTTTTTAACCTCGTATGTATATATTTTGTTTCTTCCGTTATCCTGACGTCATTATTCAACGCAAAATGTTTCTTCAGATTTACTTTCCGTAGAAATTTTTGGAGGTCAATGAATACCTCAAATTTATTTAGAGGTTTATCAGGGGCATACTTTAGCCCCAGATCCAATACCTTCATTTCCTCCTCAGAAAACTCGATGTTACTCAGGTTGTAGATGCCTTTCCCTAGTACTCTCTTGGGCGCTTTCTTCTTCCCTCCTCTACATCCTCTGGTCTGTTTTCTCTTTCTAAGTTTCTTTGCGGGGCTACTGTGTTTCTTTCTGTATAGTTGTTCCTCTCGTTCCTCTGGCTCCCATGGTCTCCTTGTCTCCATTCTCCGTCGTTTCTCTGATTCTCGGGTCCTCGTCTCGGTCCCCTTCGAGGCCCTCCTCGGTTCCCACTCATTCCTCTCCACCCAGGGTTGCTGTTGGGTGCTCGTGCCTTCCATCTTCCAGGCGGCCTGTCTTGATATCCTCTCCTTGGAAAATCCCAATTGTCTCTATAGTCCCTTCTGAAATGAGGACTAGATTCATATTGGCGATTTCTCCTTGAGGGGTAGAATCTATTATTTGTAGATATATTATACCTGGAAGGATAGGGGCTACGGTATTCATGGGGATCTTGGTAGTTGACCCTCCTTTGGTCTGGCCTATCATATTGTCGGTTAGGTAAACTAGGTCTCCCACGGTTCCAGGTTCTTGGCTGGTTACTTGCAGTAGTGTGGGGTATTGCTCTTGGCGTCCCCATATCGATCAAACCGAGAGTTTCTACTGGGCTTTCATCCATTAGTGTGTCTTCTAACTCTTCGGTTTGGTCTTCCATTGTTACTTGCCATTTATAGACTTTCATATTTTGATAGTCTAAAACGTCCCTTTTATATTTCTTTTGTTTTTTGGCCTGTAAGTCTGTGTCATACTTTCTTATGTGATCTTGGAGTTCTTTCTTTATCCCCCTGAGTTTGAACTTTCTTCTTTTAATGATATTGTGCAACAGTTCATTCTCACACGTGTTAAAGAATGTGTACCAATCGTTCATCAGTGCTACATCCTCCACATTATCGTTCGGGTGGATATCCCATCTGAGCCGTCTGGGGGTCATTTTGTCTTTAACATACATCTCAAGGGTGGCTATATCCCACCACACTCGCAGCTGTTTCTCCATAGTATGTTTCAGCTGTTTCATTAACCCCTGCATATCCTGTTTGTTAGTAATGTCTTCTTGGCTGAAAATTCCCCCTACATCAATATTCCTACTATTCATATAGGCAAAGATATCCATAGCTGCGGGCTAGTCTCACCAAAGCGGTGATCAGTGTAATGAATAAAGTGTTATATGCCTGCGCTTAGGATTGTGTGCTAGGGTATGACTCCCAGCTGTGATATAAAATAATAAATTAATTAATGAGTGTAAAGAGCTGCAGCCCCCCTATTGGGACCTTTAAACAAAGTCCTAAGAATGAAGATAGAAATTATAATGGGGTGTGGCGCTGCTCTCTTGAGCCTAATGACAGGGTCAGTGTTCCTACTTCATAAGTAAAAAATAATTGTACAACAAAAAAATGTGTGAATAAATAAACAAACAGTGATTAGTGGTCACATATGGCCAAACCACCTATTAACAGTGGTGATACCACTATGTGCATAAATCCAAAAAAATCCAAAAAAATCCAAAAAAAACTCCCCTCAATACCTTAGGGGCAACAAACAATATAAGGGTGTCAGACTATCTCTGCGCTACTTCCAAAGAGTGCTCACAGCTCACAGTAGCACTAAATGGAAACCGATGAATTGAATCATCTAGGGCGCAGAATAATAGGACACGGTACACTACATTAATACCACAATTGTGACTAGTGCAAATTGGCTCGGAGCCACAAAGCCAGTCTGCAGCTGTAGATACCTAGCTCTGCCAGATATTAGTAATAATTAGTATATAAAACACAGTCCAGTATATAGATGCAAGATCACAAGGCAATGCACGTAACAGTCGTTTTCTTGAGACTGCAAGGATCACGTTCTGCTCTTCAGTTAGACATACAGTGCAACCCCCACATGTGTCCCCACTCACCAGATCCTTTCACCCCCACAGGGGTAAACAGCATAAGGGGACAACCGGGTCACAGATCCGAAGGGGAGATGTCAGCTGGGCAAGTTCTTCCGGTAGATTATGAAGTTCCGTGGAAGGGAGGGTTCCCAATTACCTCATTTGTGCAGACAAAAAAGGAGAGAGGCTTCCATAGTGTAGATGAAAAAAACTTCTGATTTTATTATAATACAGTGCAGCAAGTCTACAACATACGAGGTTAAAAAATAATTCGATTTTTAATCCTAACACTCCAGGCAATCAGTGCATAGGAGCTTTTAAAAAAATGGTCGAAGATGATCTACAAAAATTGAAACATCCAGGGAAGAAACATACTAGAACAAGAGAAATCTGGAAAGCGATTAAAGATATTGGAAAAAAGAACGAAGTCGTAATTAGACCAGCCGACAAAGGGGGTTGGCTAGTTATTCTAAACAAGAAAGAATATGAAGAAGAAATGCAAAATTTACTAAATATAGAGAATACGTATAAAAAGCTTAGGGGGAATCCAAAAATCATATTCGAGAACAAACTGAAAGATTATGTAAAGAAAGGATTACTGATGGGCATTCTGAACACAAAGGAAGCTGAATACATGTTATCTAATTCCACCAAAACCCCAGTTATGTACTACATGCCGAAAGTCCATAAAAGGCTAATAAAACCACCGGGTAGGCCGATTATAAGCGGAATTAATTCTGTATTTTCACGATTAGGAGGATACTTGGACACTTTTCTAAAACCTATTGTAAAGGAAGGTAGATCATACCTAAGAGATAGTCTGCAACTCATACAGGAAATACAGGATATTAGGGGTGCACAAGATCTTCTACTAGCAACAGTGGATGTGAACTCCCTGTACACTAGCATTTTCCAAGAAGATGGACTCAAAAGTGTGGAAAAGGCACTACATGAGAGCACCAATATGAGACAACAACAGATAGACTATATCTTAGAAGGCCTAAAAATGGCCATGGAGTGTAACTATTTTTGGCATGATAAAACTTATTATGTCCAAACTAAGGGGGTAGCTATGGGGGCACGTTATGCCCCCAGTGTAGCGAACCTCCTAATGACAATGTGGGAAGAGGAGTACATTTACCACAGGAACCTCCCCGAAGTCAAGCTGTACCGTAGGTACATAGATGACCTAGTGATACTATGGGATGGACCAATGGAAACCTTCCAAATTTTCCTCCAACAATTAAACAACAATAGGTATGGACTGACCTTTACGGGAAAATGTGACCAACAAAAAATAGACTACCTGGACTTGGAGATCTTTAAGGAAGGGGATCTGCTCCACACAAAAACCTACTTTAAAGTTACGGATCGTAACGGATACATCCCGTATTCTAGTTGTCACCACCCCAGATGGAAGGGAAATGTCCCTAAGGGACAACTGCTCCGTTTGCGGAGAAATTGTAGCTCATTGGTGGATTTCAACCAGCAAGCGGATGTTATTATCAACAGATTCCAAGAAAAAGGATATGGGATGGCATCCCTGATCAAAATGAAAGAAGAGATCTCCAATCTAGATAGATCTAGCCTACTGAAAAAAAACGGTATAAAAAAGAATAAAATGGAACTGGCATTTATTACGGGGTACAATAACCAATATAGGGCCCTAGAAGGTATCATCAAGAAATATTGGCCTATCTTAAAAGAAGATAGAGTATTATCAACGGTTTTACCTAATAAACCATTATTTGTGTACAGAAAAGCCCCAAACCTTCGGAACCATATAGTACATAATGTAATCAATGCCCCCAAAGCAGTTAACATCTTCCCTGAAATGAAAGGGTTTTATAAATGCCAAAGATGTTTGGCATGCAGGGTTAGCAAAAAACAGCCACGTAAGAAAGAATCTTTTAAATCTAGGACAGACCATAAGGAATACAAAATCCGTGAATTGATAACATGCAATAGCACGCACGTTACTTACGTCATCGAATGTCCATGTCACCTACAATATGTGGGCCGGACTACACGTCCACTGTGCATACGCATTAGGGAACATATAAATAACATAAAGAAGGGGTTCCCTAAACACAACCTTTCACGACATTTTGACTTGTTCCATAAGAGGGATCCAACTGGACTCATATTTTATGGGATTGATCTGATTAAGGATCATTGGAGGGGGGGCAATAAAACCACCCGTATTTCCCAGAATGAGTCGAGTTGGATCTATCGACTTGGGTCATTGGTGCCGAAAGGCCTGAACATAGACATAGATCTTAATTGCTTTATAGCTAACCCATGAACATAGTAGCCCCAAATTAAAGAACTTAGGAAGTACAGTACATTGCACATTTTCTTTCCTTTATTTTATTATTACTAATATTTCCTTCTTGGTGAGAGGTATACCTCTCTCCTTAGCTCCTATACTTGGTTGCTGCTTAATGACATCCCAGGGTATGGGTTGGGTGCGTGGATGCGTACTGGCACGTGGTGAGCCATCTCACATTGGTTCAGCAGTGTGCCTATTATAGCATCCATAATCACCCTTAGCCTATTCCCCCCCCCCTAACCAATAGGCTTCCAGCCTGGACATGGATGTGTGTGAGGTATGTTGTATATACCACATAAGCGCATACACATACAGATTTACTTATGTCCCCTGGATAATATTTTATAAGAATATTTACATATACATATTTTATACTGTTATAAAATTTATTTTTTATTTATTTTATTATTACATATATATATATTTTTTGGCCTATGTATTTACTATATCTAGATGACTGAATTACTCTCAAGCTGAGGATTTTGAGCACACATAGCAAAGTCACATTACTGTAGAAATCGCTGCAATCGATGGTGGCATTCTCACAAGGTTTACATTGTAATAACTGGGTTTTGCAACATACATCCAGTGTAGTTACATAGTACCACCACAGAGGGTGCACAACTTCTGCACTCATGAAACATATAGACGAAGTGACGCAAAGAGTGCTGCGAGTGTGTTCATGCAGATATATACATAGTGTGCTCATGCAGATATATGTTTTACCCCATGGCTTCCCTATGGTGTCATATTCACATAGTTGTAAAAAGTGGTGATCTAGATACATCTATGAGACACTAGCTAGGATTACCCATGCAGCTAGTGTAGCTATATATTGTGACCATAGGGGGCGTACATATTCGTCCAAGTGAAATACACACATAGGATTATATGGAGTGCTGCATAGGTATGGATAATTATTGAGATTTTAGGTATGGTATATTTTAATTTCATATTCTACAGTCCTTCTACAATGGTTTGTTTGTAAAGCTGTAAGAGCGTTGCATTAGTTAGTATGATCCGGGGGATCGAATAGAATTCCTAAAAGAGATGCCTCCCCTTACTCGAGCATAATCAGCCAATCGGCTGGCGATGAATGACGGCATGGTGGTCTGATTCAGCAGCCCTGAGGGAGTGGGTGGGTCCAGAGTGACGCTCTTCCTTCTTAAGCGTGGAGATAGCGTAGCGTGGCACCGCCTCTAGACGAAGTCCAATGACGAAACGCGTAAGGCGGAGCTACGTCATACGCACACCACGCTAATCCGGAAGTACTGCTGGAACGCATTTGGAACGCAGGAAGCGTTTACCAGCTGGTACTGACCGCGGCTCGCATAGGAGCCAAAAAAGGACTGCTGTTTGTTTTTTGTTTTTCGTTTTTTGTTGATTTTTTGTTTGCCCATTTGGCATATTGCTGTGTGGCTTGTCTGTTGTAGACTTGCTGCACTGTATTATAATAAAATCAGAAGTTTTTTTCATCTACACTATGGAAGCCTCTCTCCTTTTTTGTCTGCACAAATGAGGTAATTGGGAACCCTCCCTTCCACGGAACTTCATAATCTACCGGAAGAACTTGCCCAGCTGACATCTCCCCTTCGGATCTGTGACCCGGTTGTCCCCTTATGCTGTTTACCCCTGTGGGGGTGAAAGGATCTGGTGAGTGGGGACACATGTGGGGGTTGCACTGTATGTCTAACTGAAGAGCAGAACGTGATCCTTGCAGTCTCAAGAAAACGACTGTTACGTGCATTGCCTTGTGATCTTGCATCTATATACTGGACTGTGTTTTATATACTAATTATTACTAATATCTGGCAGAGCTAGGTATCTACAGCTGCAGACTGGCTTTGTGGCTCCGAGCCAATTTGCACTAGTCACAATTGTGGTATTAATGTAGTGTACCGTGTCCTATTATTCTGCACCCTAGATGATTCAATTCATCGGTTTCCATTTAGTGCTACTGTGAGCTGTGAGCACTCTTTGGAAGTAGCGCAGAGATAGTCTGACACCCTTATATTGTTTGTTGCCCCTAAGGTATTGAGGGGAGTTTTTTTTGGATTTTTTTGGATTTTTTTGGATTTATGCACATAGTGGTATCACCACTGTTAATAGGTGGTTTGGCCATATGTGACCACTAATCACTGTGTTTATTTATTCACACATTTTTTTGTTGTACAATTATTTTTTACTTATGAAGTAGGAACACTGACCCTGTCATTAGGATCAAGAGAGCAGCGCCACACCCCATTATAATTTCTATCTTCATTCTTAGGACTTTGTTTAAAGGTCCCAATAGGGGGGCTGCAGCTCTTTACACTCATTAACTAATTTATTATTTTATATCACAGCTAGGAGTCACACCCTAGCACACAATCCTAAGCGCAGGCATATAACACTTTATTCATCATAACGAATGTTCGTAATTTTACGAAGATTTTACGAATCTAACGATAATTCGTATTTCATACGAATCCAAATTGAATTTCGGAAACGAATTACGAAATACGAATTAATGGCTAATACGAAACGTAACGAAGCGAAACTAAACAAATTTATTGATGGCGCACATATCTATTGGCCAATAGGGATGTGCAGAAGAAGGTGGTGAGTAGGGGTGAGCCGAACACACCCCTGGTTCGGTTCGCATCCAGAACATGCGAACGGACTGAAAGTTCGCGCGAACATTCGAACACCGTTAAAGTGGTTGTAAACAACTTTAACCTACGGGTATGCCTAGATTAAGGCTTACCTGTAGGTGCAAGAAATATCTCCCAGACCTGCACGGTCTAGGAGATATTTGCAAATCGCCGTACAGAGACTTCTTCTGCGCATGCGCCAGAGTTAGAAAAGGCACGCTGCACCGTTTCTATCTCGGGTCATGCCGCGAGTGGCGGCTCCCACGCGCATGTGCGGGAGTGACGTCACCCGCCGTCATGCGCTGTCACACGACTCCGGCCACTCACAGAGCTGGAGTTTGCAGCCCCGGAAGAAAGAGGGGTGAAGAATGGCCGCTCGCTACTAGCGAGGAAGACGGGGACATCGTGGGCTTCTCCTGCAGGTAAGTGTCACATAATGGGCTACTATGCGATGCATAGTAGCTCATTATGCTTTACCTCTGCAGGGAAACAAAGAGGAAGTAACACCCATCAGGGTTTACTTCCTCTTTAAAGTCTATGAGACTCGAACGTGAGAAATCAAAAGTGCGAATTGTAAAGGCTAATATACAAGTTATTGTCCTAAAAAGGGTTTGGGGACCCGGGTCCTGCCCCAGGGGACATGTATCAATGCAAAAAAAAGTTTTAAAAACAACCGTTTTTTCAGGAGCAGTGATTTTAATGATGCTTAAAGTGAAAAAATAAAAGTGAAATATTCCTTTAAATATCGTGCCTGGGGCGTGTCTATAGTATGCCTGTAAAGTGGCGCGTGTTTCACGTGTTTAGAACAGTCCCTGCAAAAAATTACATTTCTAAAGGAATAAAACTAATTAAAAACTGCTTGCGGCTTTAATGTAATGTCAGGTCCCGGCAATATGGATGAAAATCATTGAGAAAAGCTGCATGGGTACCCCCCCCCCCCCAGCCCATTACCAGGCCCTTTGGGTCTTGTATGGATATTATGGATGGATGGATATGCACTCAAAATAAAAGGCGTGGGGCCCCTAGGCCCTATATACTCTGAACAGCAGTATACAGGCAGTCCAAACAAGACAGGGACTGTAGGTTTGTTCTTAAGTTGAATCTGTTTGTAATTTGGAACAGGTACATTTTGTAAGTGTAGCTCCAGCCAAACAATCTATTTTAAAGCTTTTTGGATAACATAGGGAAGGGTTATCACCCCTGTAACATTTGTTTTGCTGTCTGTGCCCCTGTTCAGAAGATTTCACCTCACTTTCTGTCCCAATGACAATTGTATTTTGAAAATTTGGTTTTTTTAGGGAAACAAGGATTGGTGATAAAGCATCAGTGTAGACACCTTTTTCCCATATTAACTCTTACAGGAGAAAATTTCCCTTCCTAGGGGTAGATTTCCTCTCACTTCCTGTTGTCTCCCTCCATTTTTAAGTAGGAGTCGTTTGTAAGTTGGATGCTTGAAAGTAGGGGACCGCCTGTATATACTATACGGCCTGCCCTATATACTCTGCAGAAAATTGGGCCTTAGGTGTTGGTGGTACCAGAACACTGTGAGCCCTCACAGTTACTCTTGGTGGGCGCCGTAACGGGCCCTGCTGTGAAATTATATCAAGAATTGTAATTACATGCCCCTCTTGAACAGGGGCAGAGAACTGGGCCTTTGGTGGTGGTGGTGCCACAACACAACACTGCAACCCCTCACAGATACTCTACTCTAGTTGAGCACAGGAACGAGCCCTGCTGCAAAATATTACAGCAAAAATTGTAATTACACGCCCCTGTTAAACAGGGGCAGAAAAATTGGGCCTTTGGTGGTAGTGTGGTGGTGTTGCCACAACACTGTAAGCCCTCACAGTTACTCTTGGTGGACGCAGGAACGGGCCCTGCTGTGAAATATTAGGTAAAAAATTGTAATTACATGCCCCTGTTAAAGAAAAATTGGGCCTTAGGCACTGGTGTTGGTGCCACAACACTGCAACCCCTCACAGATACTCTAGTTGAGCGCAGGAACAAGCCCTGCTGCAAAATATTACAGTAAAAATTGTAATTACACGCCCCTGTTAAACAGGGGCAGAAAAATTGGGCCTTAGCCACTGGTGGTGGTGCCCAGAACCAAAAATGTTCTTAGAAGCTATCAAAATGAACATTGAGGGGGAATAGGATAGTCACTCAGCATAACAGGATAGTCACTCAGCATCAGCATAGGCAGTCTTGAAGGGATCTCACATTCATAAAAAATTAATCGGTTACATAAGCATCAGGTGCTTGGTAGCTGGTGATCCAAGACTGATTCATTTTTATGAAGGTGAGTCGATCAACTGAGTCGGTGGACAGGCGCACTCTGTGATCAGTTACAAACCCTCCAGTAGCACTAACTGTGTGTTCCGAAAGAACACTGGAAGCAGGACAGGCCAGTAGCTCAATTGCATACTGTGCAAGCTCTGGCCAGTGATCCATCCTCAAGACCCAGTAACCCAGTGGATTTTCAGTTGGAAAGGTCCTTAGGCACTGGTGCTGGTGCCACGACACTGCAACCTCTCCCAGATACTCTAGTTGGAGTGCAGGAATGAGCCCTGCTGCAAAGCATTGCATAAAAAATTGTAATTACATGCCCCTGTTAACCAGGGGCTGAAAAATTGGGCCTTAGGCACTGGTGGTGGCACCCAGAAACAAAAATGTTCTTCCAAGCTATCATCATCAATCGGATCATTGAGGAGGAGGAGGATAGTCAGTCAACATAACAGGACAGTCACTCAGCATCAGCATCAGTCTTGAAGGAATGTGACATTTGAAAATAAATTAGTCTGTTATATCAGCTTCAGGTGTTTGGTAGCTGGTGGTGATCCAAGACTGGTTCATCTTTATGAAGGTCAGTCGATCAACCGAGTCGGTGGACAGGCGCACCCTGTGATCAGTGACAAATCCTTCAGCAGCACTGAATGTGCGTTCTGAAAGAACGCTGGATGCAGGACAGGCCAGTAGCTCAATTGCATACTGTGCAAGCTCTGGCCAGTGATCCATCCTCAAGACCCAGTAACCCAGTGGATTTTCGGTTGGAAAGGTCTCCAAGTGTGATCTTGCCCCTAGGTATTCCTGCACAATGTAAATCAGACGCTGGCGATGGTTGATGGAACCGATCAGACCTTGGGGCTGCGGACTAAAAAATTGTCTGAACGCATCGGTCAGATGGCCACCTTCTCCACCGCTCCTTTTGTGACTGACCAAAGCCTCAGCAACACGTTGTCCAGGACCAGGAAATTGTACCCTCCCAGGCTCTGGAAATGCATTGCACAAACCTTTCTGCAAGGCCTCCCGAAGATGTTTCACCCTCTGCTCCCTCTGCGACGGCTGGATAAGTTCCGCAACCTTACCCTTGTAAAGTGGATCAAGAAGGGTTGCCAGCCAGTAATGATCCCTCTCCTTGATACCACAAATCTGAGGGTCCTTTCGCAGGCTTTGCAGGATCAGAGAGGCCATGCAGCATAGGTTTGCTGAGGCAATCGGTCCAGGGTCCTCTGGGTCACTAAGAATGACATGATCCGCAGCCACCTCCTCCCAGCCACGTACAAGTCCATGGGTTTCTGGGGACTGTAAAAATCCCTTGAAAACTGCTGCTGATGCTGAGTGCTAAGCTCCACCTCCATGCTGACACAATCCTCCTCCTCCTCCTTCTCCTACTCCTCTTCCTGTGTGATTGGCGGGCCCGTAGGAACACTGTCTGGATAAAGCGGGCCTTGAGAGCTAAGGAAGTCCTCCTCTTCCTCCCTCTGTTCTGCCTCAAGTGCCCTGTCCATTATTCCATGCAGCGTGTGCTCCAACAGGTGGACAAGAGGGACAGTGTCACTGATGCATGCACTGTCACTTCTCACCATCCTCGTGGCCTCCTCAAATGGTGCCAGGACAGTGCATGCATCCCTGATCATGGCCCACTGGCGTGGGGAAAAAAGCCAAGCTTCCCTGACCCTGTCCTGGTGCCATATTCGCACAGGTACTCATTGATGGCCCTCTGCTGCGTGTGCAGCCGCTGCAGCATGGCCAACGTTGAGTTCCACCTGGTGGGCATGTCACAGATTAGGCGGTTCTTGGGCAGGTTGTACTCCAGCTGATGACCGGTCACCCCACTTTGCATATTTACCACTGACTGCTATTGCCGTGCCTCTGGTGTTACTGTCTCAGCTCCCGGGGAGGATGTCTCCGATAGCCCACCTCCTACCATTGTTACCATCCAACAATTATACCATTATGCTACCAATAGGTGAGAGTGTTTGGGATCTTTTTGCTCCCCCTCTTTCTTCTATGCATTATGTTTTTTACCATTATTATATTACCTTGACATTTTTTCATTCTATTATAGATACCCCTGTACTGTGTATCTGCTCTTGACGAGTGGTTATGTATACCACGAAACGCGTAGAGCTTCTTCACAATGATATGTCACAGTATATGTTCAATATCCGCATTTTAATATTTTTTAATGAACCAACTATCATTGTTACCCTATTTATTTGTTACCTTTGCAAACTTGGCTCTCATACCCAAGGCCTACTACCATGTATGTCATCTTGGATCCAACATGCTATAACCATGTATTGAGACAATTAGGTATTATCTTGCATTGTCTAGACTTTACTTTATGTGACCTATGATTACTATAATTCATCCTTGTTTACTATGTGTATGCCATGCCTTCTTTGCAATCAATAAACTATTTTTACCATAGTTGGTTCATACAAGTCAGCAGTGTGCTTCATTTTAAAGTCCCACAACCTAGTTTCTTTTCTCAATTTATTGGGGATGGAGGTATATACTAGACATTGCCTCATATAAAGTTCCAACCCTAGCTGTAGATTTAGTATTCCTTTTGGAGGTCAGCCAGCCGAGCACTGGCATTATATGACCGGCAGAAATTCACACAGACTTTCCTGGTCTGCCTCAGGAGATCCTGTAAGCCCGGGTACCTGCACAAGAACCGCTGCACCACCAAATTAAGGACGTGAGCCAAACAGGGCACATGGGTCAAGTGTCCCTGTAGGAGGGCGGAGAGGAGGTTGGTGCCATTGTCGCAAACCACCATTCCTGGCTGAAGCTGGCGTGGTGTCAACCACCTCTGAGCCTGCCCCTGCAGAGCTGACAGAATCTCTGCCCCAGTGTGGCTCCTGTCCCCTAAGCACACCAGCTCAAGCACCGCATGGCATCGTTTTGTCTGAGTGCTTGCGTAGCCCCTTGAATGCCTACGGAGCACCACTGGTTCAGAGGACAAATCTATAGAGGAAGAGGCCATGGAGGAAGAAGAAGAGGAGGAGAGGGTGGAGGAGAGAGGCGTGTCAAAATCACCACTAGTAGCATTTCGGAGGCATGGTGGCGGAACAAGCTCCAACAATACTGCACCCTGTCCTGCATCCTTCCCAGCTACCAGCAGAGTCACGCAGTGCGCCGTGAAAGATAGGTAACGTCCCTGTCCATGCCTGCTGGACCATAAGTCAGCGGTAATATGCACCTTACCACTGACCGCCCTGTCCAGCGAGGCCAAGATATTGCCTTCCACATGTCAGTAGAGAGCCAGAATCGCCTCCGTGAAAAAAAGTGGCGTTTGGGAACCTGCCACTGAGGTACCGCACATTCCACAAATTCACAAAAGGGGACAGAGTCTACCAGCTGAAAAGGCAGAAGTTGGAGTGCTAGCAATTTAGCCAAGCTAGCATTCAGCCACTGGGCATGTGGATGGCTGGGACTGAATTTCTTTCACCGGTTTAGCAACTGGGGTAGGAAAATTTGCCTGCTACAATCGGACGTTGGTGTAGTGATAGCAGATTAACCGCAAGTACTTGGCACACCTAATTCTACACCTTCATTCCTCTCAGTGCAGGTTTCTGAGAGAACTAAAGGTATAGTGGGGTTGGAGATCCCAGCTGATGAGGAGCAAGGAGAGGTCCGCCTTGATCTTTGGAGTGGGTCTTTTAAGTACGCTTGCCAGCGGACTGCATGGGAGTTCGACATATGTCTGGTCAAGCATGTGGTGCCCAAGCGGCTGCTGTTTTGGCCACGCTTGATACGTTTCATACATATGTTGCAAACAGCAACGGTGTGGTCTGCTGCACACGTCTCAAAAAAGGCCCACACCAAAGAACTTTTGGAAAAACGCGCGGAGTCAGCAGCGCCCTGCACATGCGGAGCTCTGCGGTGTTATGCAGTTGGTTACCTGCCCTTAAGCTGGCCCCTGGAGGGCATCCTGCCTCGTTGGAGATGTGCCTCCTCCTCCTCCTCCTCTCTCCTATCAGGCACCCACGTAGAGACAGTGACCTCATCATTCCCTCCCTCCTCGTCACTGGAGCAAACCTGGCAGTATGCTGCAGCTGGGGGAACATGACTGCCAGTTTGTTGTCCTTATTGGGCACCCCCTCTCTCTGGGCTCACGTTACTGCCTTCCTCAAGCTGGGTACCATCATCGGAGCCTTCAAAACGCTGCGCATCCTCCTGCAGCATGTACCCAACACTGTGGTCGAACAGTTCGGAGGACTCCTCCATGCATGATGGTGGGGCTAGGGAAGGAGTAACTGATGACCTGGAGCCGATGGAATGGGCCGCTTTGGCAGCTGCATTGACAGCCAAAGTACTCTGGATGACAGAGGATGAGGATGATAATGATGGCTTGGTCATCCACTCTACCAACTCTTCTGCATGTTGTGGCTCAACACGGCCAACTGCCGAAAAAAGTGACAAGCATGCCCTACGGCCACATGCTGAGGATGCACCTTGTCCACGACCAGCACTGTTGGCTGTAGACACAGAGCCTGCTTGCCCTCTTTTAGTGGCCTGTGAGCGTCTGCCTCTCCTTGGCCTTCCAGACATACTGTAAACTTAGAGTAGCAAAACAACGCCTGAAGTTTACTAGAAAAAGTACACACGGAATGGCCTGCAGTCAGATATAGGCTTGGTTAGACTGGATGCAGTGGATATATATGTGTAGGAGACAGTATATATTTTAGGCACTGCAGATCACTGAATCACCTGCCTGTCTGAAAGTGTATTTGGATAGGTACACCAGGAATGACCTGCAGTCAGGTATAGGCTTGGCTAGACTAGAATGCAGTGAATATATATGTAGGAGACAGTATATATTTTATGCACTGCAGATCACTGAATCACCTGCCTGGCCTGCCTGCCTGCCTGAAAGTGTATTTGAATAGGTACACCAGGAATAGCCTGCAGTGAGATCTAGCTGCACAGAATACAGTGTATATATATATATATATATATATATATATATTGTGACAGCAGGAAGGTAAAGTCACCTGGTTGCATCCAGGGGGGTAGATATATTTCTCCCAGATTCAGGCTTTATGCCGACATATACAACTAGGTGGAGAGTTGTATAAGGCTAGTGGGCTCATGGATGACTCATACCTCTAGGGAGAGTGTGGGGCGTCGTACAGACAGGGAGTTGATGAGGCCAGCTGAAGCTTGTCAGCTCATTTAGGCCTCTATAAGAACTCCCAGATTCATTAGGTGTTAGCTCATGCCTGGAACCAGACCTGTGTGGACTGTCTAGGGAGAGTGAACCCCTGTGCGGTGAGGCAAAGCCTGTGTGGCTATTTGTTTGGACTTTTACTAAACCAGGGACTTAGGGACTAGGACAGCACCAGGCTGATCCCAGTTGTTAGTTTAGGAAACCTGCATGTTTAGTCAGAGGTCAAACTGAGCAGGATTTATTTTGTTTGTTTCTTTTTGGCTTTGCTGTGTTTTTGTCACTGTACATAGAGAAATAAACCGCACCTTTTGATTTTGAAAACCACAACCTCCGTCTGCTGGCCTTGTTTTTGTGTGGGGAGCCCAACCAGGGGGTCACACACACCCGCTACCGAGTTAACCCCCTCACAGTTGGTGGAGAATGCGGGCAGTTTTTTTTAAGCCAGCATGGAGGAGATACTGAAACAGCTGGCTCTAGCAAATGCCAATCAACAGCAGACAAATGCAGGTTTGCAAAGGAGCCTTGCAGCCCAGCAGCAAGCTCATCAACAAGCCCAGCAGCAATCTGAGGCCCGCTTCATAGACCTGTTACAGAAGCAAGAGCAGAGACTACAACAAATGGAAGCAGTAATGCAGCAACGTCCGCAGACCAGTGAGGAAAGCCGTCCCACTAATACCGCGTCCTTTGGGGTGAGTCGTTTATTGACAAAAATGACTGGAGAGGATGATCCAGAGGTATTTTTGACCACATTTGAAAGGACTGCTGAAAGAGAAAAGTGGCCTGAGGAGCAGTGGGCTGGACTGGTGGCTCCTCTGTTAACTGGTGAATCGCAGAAGGCTTACTATGACCTAGAGCCTGACCAAGCAAAAGACTATGTGATGCTAAAAGCTGAAATATTGGCAAGGCTGGGTGTCACCCTGGCTGTCCGGGCTCAGCGTGTGCATAACTGGACTTTCCAGCTTGGAAAACCCCCCAGGTCTCAAATGTATGATCTCATTCACCTGAGCAGGAAGTGGCTACAGCCAGAGACTTTGTCCGCACCAGAGATTGTGGAACGTGTTGTAATGGATCGGTTTTTGAGAGCTCTTCCTACTGCCATCCAAAAGTGGGTAAGCCATGGAGACCCAGAGACGGCCGGTGGTCTTGTGGATCGTGTAGAGAAATACTTGGCTACAGAGAACCTGACGGCCTCTTCCAGAGACTCTCGGACTTTCCACCCTAAGACCAGACCATCCCCAGGGGCGGATAAGAGGATTCCAAGGGGTGAGGGTGGAGAGAGTGAGAGGGTGGGAGCTCTACCCAAAGTTTGGCGAGAACAGCCTGGGAAGTCAGGGGCTCAAGAGGCAGCCAAATGGATTGTTTGCTACCGCTGCCGGCAAGCGGGACATATTGCAGCAAATTGCCCGGTTGTGGAGGAACCCATGCAATGTGACTTTCTGATGGACAGACGTCAGTCGCTGTGTGCGACAGTCGCATGCACTGCCATTCGGGGAACTGAGAAACATTTATGCAAAATGTGTATTAATGGTAGAAATGTTGTGGTATTACTGGATTCAGGTAGCCTTGTGACCCTGATAAAGGCTGAATTAGTTAAAACAGAGGTCTCTGGGAATAGCAAGGTAGCTGTTATTTGTGTGCATGGGGACACCCGAGAGTATCCAGTGACTACAGTGTGTTTCGAGACCCCCAAAGGTACCCTCTCTCATCCAGTGGGGTTGGTATCTCAATTACCGCATGATGCCATTGTGGGAAGGGATTTTCCGAAGTTCTGGGAACTGTGGGATGATCCTGAGCCCCCCACTGGTGCCCCTATGTACCAGGAATGTGATAGCCAGAACTCCTCTGAGAGTGGTGAGGACTCTCCAGAATTTCCCTTGTCAGTATTTGCAGGGGAGACTCAAGAAACTGGAGAGGAGCCCACCTCCTCAGACGAAAACCTACCGTCTGTGGAGTTTTCTGATCTGGAGGTTCACAGGGAAAATTTTGCCACAGAACAGTTAAAAGACCCCGCCCTAATAAAGGCACGGGAAAACGTAGTGGAAATAGATGGCGAGTTAGTGAACCCAGATAATACCTGCACTTACCCATACTTCAGCGTAGAGAAGGACCTACTGTATCGGGTGGCAAAAAGGGCAGAAGAAACCGTTGAGCAGCTGGTGGTGCCCAAACCTTACAGGAAGTTGGTGTTGGAGTTGGCCCATGGGCACATTCTTGGAGGTCATCTGGGGACAGAGAAAACCCGAGAGAGGGTATTACAGAGATTCTATTGGCCTGGGGTGATGAAGGACATAGAAAATTATTGTTCCTCCTGCCCTGTGTGTCAGAGGTCGGCCCCGATGCCACATTTCCGTAGCCCGCTGGTCCCTCTACCCATCATTGAGGTCCCGTTTGAGAGAATCGCAATGGATTTGGTAGGTCCTATAATCAAGTCCGCTAGGGGGCACCAGTACATATTGGTTATAATGGACTATGCCACCCGTTATCCAGAAGCGATCCCTCTCAGAAATACCTCGGCCAAAACCATAGCCAAAGAGCTATCTCTTGTTTTTAGCCGGGTGGGTATTTGTAAAGAACTGCTTACGGACCAAGGTACACCCTTTATGTCCCGGGTTATGAAAGAGCTGTGTAAATTGCTCAAAGTGACGCAATTGCGTACATCTGTGTATCACCCCCAAACCGATGGGCTGGTTGAAAGATTCAACAAAACCCTAAAACAAATGTTGAAGAAAGTGGTGGATAGAGATGGAAAGGATTGGGACTGTCTACTTCCTTATTTGATGTTTGCTATTAGGGAGGTGCCCCAATCCTCTACGGGATTCTCCCCCTTTGAGTTACTGTATGGGAGACACCCAAGAGGGCTGTTGGATATTGCCAAGGAAACTTGGGAAAGTGAGAGTTCTCCCCACAGGAGTGTGATTGAGCATGTCGCCCTGATGCAAGATCGAATTGCACAGGTAATGCCCATCGTGAAGGAACATTTGGCCCAAGCGCAGTTGGCACAGTAGAGAGTGTACAACCGTGGAGCAAAGACCCGTACCTTTTCCCCGGGGGATAGGATATTGGTACTTGTCCCTACGGTTGAAAGTAAATTCCTTGCAAAATGGCAAGGCCCCTACGAGATAATGGAAAAAGTGAGCGAAGTGAATTACAAGGTCAGACAACCAGGAAGGCGAAAGCCCGAACAGATATATCACGTTAATCTGTTGAAAGCCTGGAGGGATAGAGAGTCCCTAGTCGCAGAAACTTGGTCACCAGCTCAAACTGGTTGCGTGATTCCGGAGGTTGGAATAGCAGCCACCTTGTCACAACCCCAACAACAGGAGGTTAAGGAGTTTGTGCTTCGCAACAAGGAGGTGTTCTCTGAGCTGCCGGGACAAACATCTGGGGTAGAGCATGATATTATTACCCCGCCCGGTGAAAGGGTGAAGTTAAAACCCTATCGGATCCCAGAGGCCCGACGGGAGGCAATACGGGAGGAAGTACAGAAAATGCTGAACTTAGGGGTGATAGAGGAGTCCCAAAGTGATTGGTCTAGTCCCATTGTGTTGGTGCCTAAACCGGATGGGAGCTGGCGATTTTGTAACGATTTTCGTCAGTTGAACAAAGTTACAAAATTTGACACCTACCCCATGCCACGTATAGATGAGTTGATCGACCGGCTGGGAACAGCCCGATACATGACGACTCTTGACCTCACAAAAGGGTATTGGCAAATTCCCCTGGCCAAGTCGGCCAAAGAGAAAACCGCATTTGTAACCCCAGACGGGGCGTTCCAATATAAGAGAATGCCGTTCGGGTTACAGAATGCGCCGGCCACATTCCAGCGGAAAATGGACCAGATACTGAGGCCCCATCGGAAGTATGCTGCGGCTTACCTGGATGACGTAATTGTCCATAGCACAGATTGGGCCTCACATCTGCCAAAAGTGCAAGCAGTCCTAGACTCTATCCGGGAAGCAGGGTTTACGGCTAACCCCAAGAAGTGTACCATTGGGCAGGAGGAGGCCAAATATCTTGGGTACACCATTGGCAGGGGAGTAATAAAACCCCAACTCAACAAAGTCGAGGCCATCCAGAGTTGGCCACGTCCCAACAGCAAGAAGCAGGTACGAGCCTTTCTGGGAATCGCGGGTTATTATCGGCGCTTCATTCCCCACTTTGCTTCTAAGGCTGTGCCCCTAACCAACCTGACGAAAGGGAAAGGGTCGGTCATGATTAAATGGACCCCCGAGGCTGAGGCAGCATTCCAATTCTTGAAACAAGCCTTATGTAGCCAGCCAGTGTTGTACTCACCCGACTTCTCTAAAGACTTTGTCGTACAAAGCGATGCGTCAGATGTGGGGTTAGGAGCAGTATTGTCCCAGGTCTGGAACGGGGAAGAGCACCCAGTCATTTACCTCAGCAGGAAGTTGAAGTCCCATGAGGTAAATTACGCCACGGTTGAAAAGGAGTGTTTAGCGGTGAAGTGGGCTCTAGATTCCCTTCGGTACTATCTGCTAGGTAGGCACTTTGACATGGTTACGGATCACGCTCCGTTAAAGTGGATGGCTCAAAACAAGGAGACAAATAGAAGAGTGAATAGGTGGTTCCTGGCCCTACAGGAATTCAACTTCACAGTAAAGCATCGCCCTGGCGTTCAAATGGGGAATGTGGATGCTTTGTCTCGAGTACATGAATGCCTGATTGCTGGTGTTCCAACCCCAAGGTTAAAACAAGAGGGGGGGGTATGTGACAGCAGGAAGGTAAAGTCACCTGGTTGCATCCAGGGGGGTAGATAGATTTCTCCCAGATTCAGGCTTTATGCCGACATATACAACTAGGTGGAGAGTTGTATAAGGCTAGTGGGCTCATGGATGACTCATACCTCTAGGGAGAGTGTGGGGCGTCGTACAGACAGGGAGTTGATGAGGCCAGCTGAAGCTTGTCAGCTCATTTAGGCCTCTATAAGAACTCCCAGATTCATTAGGTGTTAGCTCATGCCTGGAACCAGACCTGTGTGGACTGTCTAGGGAGAGTGAACCCCTGTGCGGTGAGGCAAAGCCTGTGTGGCTATTTGTTTGGACTTTTACTAAACCAGGGACTTAGGGACTAGGACAGCACCAGGCTGATCCCAGTTGTTAGTTTAGGAAACCTGCATGTTTAGTCAGAGGTCAAACTGACCAGGATTTATTTTGTTTGTTTCTTTTTGGCTTTGCTGTGTTTTTGTCACTGTACATAGAGAAATAAACCGCACCTTTTGATTTTGAAAACCACAACCTCCGTCTGCTGGCCTTGTTTTTGTGTGGGGAGCCCAACCAGGGGGTCACACACACCCGCTACCGAGTTAACCCCCTCACAATATATATACAGTTGCAAAAAAAAGTATGTGAACCCTTTAGGAATGATATGGATTTCTGCACAAATTGGTCATAAAATGTGATCTGATCTTCATCTAAGTCACAGCAATAGACAATCACAGTCTGCTTAAACTAATAACACACAAATAATTAAATGTTACTATGTTTTTATTGAACACACCATGTAAACATTCAGAGTGCAGGTGGAAAAAGTATGTGAACCCTTGGATTTAATAACTGGTTGAACCTCCTTTGGCAGCAATAACTTCAACCAAACTTTTCCTGTAGTTGCAGATCAGACGTGCACAACGGTCAGGAGTAATTCTTGACCATTACTCTTTACAGAACTGTTTCAGTTCAGCAATATTCTTGGGATGTCTGGTGTGAATCGCTTTCTTGAGGTCATGCCACAGCATCTCAATCGGGTTGAGATCAGGACTCTGACTGGGCCACTCCAGAAGGCGTATTTTCTTCTGTTTAAGCCATTCTCTTGTTGATTTACTTCTATGCTTTGGGTCGCTGTCCTGTTGCAACACCCATCTTCTGTTGAGCTTCAGCTGGTGGACAGATGGCCTTAAGTTCTCCTGCAAAATGTCTTGATAAACTTGGGAATTCATTTTTCCTTCGATGATAGCAATCCGTCCAGGCCCTGGTGCAGCAAAGCAGCCCCAAACCATGATGCCCCCACCACCATACTTCACAGTTGGGATGAGGTTTTGATGTTGGTGTGCTGTGCCTCTTTTTCTCTACACATAGTGTTGTGTGTTTCTTCAAAACAACTCAACTTTGGTTTCATCTGTACACAGATTATTTTGCCAGTACTGCTGTGGAACATCCAAGTGCCCTTGTGCAAACTGTAAACGTGCAGCAATGTTTTTTTTGGACAGCAGGGGCTTCCTCTGTGGTATCCTTCCATGAAATCCATTCTTGTTTAGTGTTTTACGTATCGTAGATTCACTAACAGGGATGTTAACATATGCCAGAGACTTTTGTAAGTCTTTAGCTGACACTCTAGGATTCTTCTTCACCTCATTGAGCAGTCTGCGCTGTGCTCTTGCAGTCATCTTTACAGGACGCCCACTCCTAGGGAGAGTAGCAGCAGTGCTGAACTTTCTCCATTTATAGACAATTTGTCTTACTGTGGACTGATGAACAGCAAGGCTTTTGGAGATACTTTTATAACCCTTTCCAGCTTTATGCAAGTCAACAATTCTTAATCATAGGTCAATGTGACTAATGTTGACTCGCAGAGGCTCATTGGTGTAGCGTTAGAGGTGAAGAGGAGACATGTGTCTGACAGCGCTCCAGGGGAGCAACAGGCTGGGATGAGGGGTACCTTCAAGGAGATGGTGGTCTCTTCAAATGTCTCAACCTCACAAGCTGCAATGGATGAGCCCCTCCATGTCTCGGACAGGGGAAAGGTTCCCAAAAAGGTCACGCATTTAGACATTGGTTGCATAGAGTTGACAAAAACTTTATTAGAAATGCTGGAGTTGGTAAAAGTGCCCTCACTGTACACTTGGGTGTCTCCACCGCAGTCGGACCAGGTGGTGCTGCGTGGTACCAATAGGTGGAGCCAGGTGGTACAGGCTGTGCTGGGAAGCTTGTTAACAGTGTGGCAAATAGTTCTGAGGTTCTCTAAGGGGGTGCTCCCAGTTACTGAGTTGTTTGGAAGGCGCTCAGAACTGTTGGAGTCATCAAAGGTCTCTCCGGCTGGTGTAGTGACTGGAAACATCTCTGCTGGTGTGCTCCAAGGTGCAGCTGAGCAGTGGTCAGTAGAGGGCGCAGATACTGTCTCGGCAGCTAAATCTCATGAGAAGGAAGGGCCCAGAATAGATGCAGCACTAGCAGAGATGCTTTCTATCACTCAGAAAGAGGTACAACTTAAAGTACCCGGAGACACTGTGAGAAAAAGTGCTATAGGTGGATGCTGCAACAATGTAATGTGTACATCAGAAAGAAGTAGTTTGTGCCTAGATCAGTGTCATCTGTTAGATCAGTTACCCATGGAGTGTTGGACAACAGGTGAGGTAGAACTTGGCTTTAGTCCTGTGGGATTTAATCTCTCGCCTATGTGTGGTCCCTCCTCAGGTCTGGTACTAACAAGCACTGAGATGAACAGCACTGGTTGCGTTGGAAAGTGTGACATAAGAAAATATGATTTAATGATTGGCGCTGTTAAAAGCAATGTGGTTGCCCTGGGTAACAAGAGAGGTTTTTGAACCTGAAAGACCTGTGGTGAAAGATAAAACTTATTTACGTAAGCTGAAAGGTAGATCAGGGTAGGCAGAGTTCCCCCAAGAGAGGAGAGTATGCTCAGGGACCCAAAGAGAAGAGAGGGAAGGCAGAGTATACGGAATTATAGGACCCTGTTAAGATCCAAGCCGGGACGTACCTGGAAGCACACCCGAAAAAAGGGTTGGGCCTACGTGGCTGATGGCCAGCACAGAGGTGTCCCAACTACTATGATGGGTGCAGGTGTTTCTCCCTCTGGATCAAAACAAGAGGGGGGGGTATGTGGCAGAGCGAGGCTCTGTCCCAGTGAAAAAAGGGTTAAAGTGGACACAGAGTCTGCATATCGGCTGAGTGCAGAGCTACAGAGCGTAAATTTAAAAAAACTGAGAAAACTGCTCTGGCAGTTTTCTCAGATTTTGCTATTTCTACATGGGGCTTCTATGGCTTGGAGATCCTTCAGAGTCTTGGGTGGGATGGGATCTCCAACCCTGTGTCCGGGTCTTGTGGACAGCCAGCATGGTGTGTGCTCAGGTGCACACAACCAATATAATGAGGGGCTGGTGAGAGCAGAGCAGAGTGGAGGAGAGTGAAGGATGGTGAGCAGCTTGCTTACTGCAGTAGCTGCTAGTGAGTGTCTCTGTGTGAGGACAAACGCTGTGTGCGTTGAAGGGCTTTAAGCTGTGTGCGTCCAAGGAGCCAGAAGCTGTGTGCATTAAGGGACTTCAAGCTGTGTGCGTTTAGGAAGCCCAAAGCTGTGTGCATCCAAGACTGTGAGATTGGAAGATATAGTGGTTTAAGGTATCAGTACCTAAAGCAAGCAGAGGAACTGCTAACGAGAGCCAGGTGGCTTGGTATGTTTTCGTTATTTTTTGAACTGCTAAATGAAGTTAAACCCCTGCGTGGGAATCCTGAAGGGACAGTTTGCTTTTGTTTTTCTGTTTAAATAAACGTGGGCTACCAGGCCCTTAACTAGAATGCCTGTCTGATATGGACTCACTGCATAAAAACACATCTATCCACTTGAGCTAAAACACCCCAATATCACAATATATATATATACACAAAGCCTGGGATGTGTATATATATATACTGAATATACTGGAGCTAACTGAATCAACTGCCTGCCTGTAGTATATTAGGAACAGTACAACAGGAACAGTCTGCAGTGAGATCTAGCTAAACTGGTTACAGTATACTGAATATACTGCAGCTAACTGAATCAACTGCCTGCCTGTAGTATATTAGGAACAGAACAACAGGAACAGTCTGAAGTGAGATCTAGCTAAACTGGATACAGTATACTGAATATACTGCAGCTAACTGAATAAACTGTCTGCCTGTAGTATATTAGGAACAGTACAACAGGAACGCTCAGCAGTGAGATCTAGCTAGACTGTTTACAGTATATATATATATATATATATATATATATATATACAAAGCCTGGGATGTATATATATATATATATATACTAAATATACTGGAGCTAACTGAATCAACTGCCTGCTCAATCTAGCTAACTGAATCGCCTGCCTGCTCAATCTAAATGAAATTAAATGACACTCTCTCTCTCCCTCTATCTCTCTCTCAACGTGCAGGCGGCCTTATATAGTGTGGGGAGTGTACTTAATCCCCTGAGCCATAATTGGCCAAAGGCACCCTGCCTTTGGCCAATTATGGCTCTCTGTGCTGATGGCGCTGTGATTGACCAAAGCATGTGGGTCATAGTGCATGCTTGGCCAATCATCAACCAGCAATGCACTGCGATGACGCAGTGAGTTATGGGCCGTGACGCCCCACTCGAATTTGGCGTGAACGACCCATAATGTTCGATCTTCGTTGAACGATCGAACAGCCAATGATCGAGTCAAAGCTCATCCCTAGTGGTGAGCAAGCTTCAGCACTATAAAGAGGTGCCAACACTTTGCCTGTGCGGGCAACTACACTGCTCAAAAAAATTAAAGGAACACTTTTGAATCAGAACTCCTGGGAACTCCTGGGATATTGATCTGGTCAGTTAAGTAGCAGAGGGGGTTGTTAATCAGTTTCAGTTTCTTTGCTGTTAATTGAAATTAACAACAGGTGCACTAGATGGGCAACAATGAGACGACCTCCAAAACAGGAATGGTTTTTCAGGTGGAGGTGTCTGACATTTTTTTTCCCTACTCATCTTTTCCGACTGTTTTTCACTAGTTTCGCATTTGGCTAGGGTCAGTGTCACTACTGGTAGCACGGGGTGATACTTGGACCCTATAAAGGTTGCACAGGCAGTCCAACTCCTCCAGGATGGCACATCAATACGTGTCATTGCCAGAAAGTATCCCGTGTCTCCCAGCACAGTCTCAAGAGCATGGAGGAGATTCCAGGAGACAGGCAGTTACTCTGGGAGAGCTGGACAGAGCCGTAGAAGGTCCTTAACCCATCAGCAGGACCAGTATCTGCTCCTTTGTGCAAGGAGGAACGGGATGAGCACTGCCAGAGCCCTACAAAATTACCTCCAGCAGTCCACTGGTGTGAATGTCTCTGACCAAACAATCAGAAACAGACTTCATGGGGGTGGCCTGAGGGCCCGACGTCCTATAGTGTGCTCTGTGCCCACTGACGGACACTGTGGAGCTCGATTGGCATTTTCCATTTTACACCAGAATTGGCAGTGCCCCATGCTTTCACAGATGAGAGCAGGTTCACCCTGAGCATATGTGACAGACGTGAAAGGGTCTGGAGAAGCCGCAGAGAACTTTATGCTGCCTGTAACATCGTTCAGCATGACTGGTTTGGTGGTGGGTCAGTGATGGTATGGGGAGGCATATCCATGGAGGGACGCACAGACCTCTACAGGCTACACAATGGCATCCTGACTGCCATTAGGTATCGGGATGAAATCCTTGGACCCATTGTCAGACCCTACGCTGGTGCAGTGGGTCCTGGGTTCCTCCTGGTGCACGACAATACCCATCCCCATGTGGCGAGAGCATGCAGCCAGTTCCTGGAGGATGAAGAAATTGATACCATTGAATGGCCCCCACGCTCACCTGACCTAAATCCAAAAGAGCACCTCTGCGATATTATGTTTCGGTCCATCCAGGGCTGCCAGGTTGCACTTCAGTCTGTTCAGGAGCTCAGTGATGCTCTGGTACAGATCTGGGAGGAAATACCCCAGAACTCCATCCGTCGTCTCATTAGGAGCATGCCCTGATGTTGTCAGGCATGCATACAAGCACTTGGGGGCCATTTTGAGTTGTTGCAATGAAATTTCAGCAAAATGGACTAGCTTGCTGCATAATTTTTTCACTTTGATTTTCGGGGTGTCTTTGAATTCAGCCCTCTGTAGGTGGATAATTTTCATTTCCATCAAATGATGTGCCATCCTTTCATTCCTAACACATTACCCAGTCCATATCAGTATAGATATCCAGCATGAGATTTTTCCCCGTTGAGATCTGATGTGTTTTCAAAGTGTTCCTTTAATTTTTTTTGAGCAGTGTATAAAACCTGCACTACCAGCAGCAGTTTGATCTTATTCCCCTCAGCGACAGGGCCTTTTTAACTAGGCCTCCCAATCACTGCTTGTTTCAGTGTAGTATGATCTCTTTTATGTACTTTTATTTGCCCACATGTAGCAAGGTGCTTACCTGGCCAGGAAGAAACGACTACAAAGACACTAAGCTGCAGCTGCTCTTGTGCTCACACAGGACTTCTATACTGATCCAGCCAGTGTTGTTCTGTTTCCATACACTAGAGGGAGTAGGTTGTCATGGATATGCAGTAATGTTTGTGTGTCAGCTTACCTTTCTCTCCATGTGTTCACCTTAGAGGCCAGACACTCTCACCTGGCTGCTTTTATAATCTCTCCTCTCAGAATTTCTCCACCCCAGGCCCTATCAGAGAACTCTATATTAACCTGTGCACTGCAAGTCTGCCTTGCTGATCAACGTTGTTTGTTAAGCATTGTGTTTTTGGGTTCCTGCTTGCCGTGTGCTACGTCTGTCTCTGTGTTAACGATATTGGCTTATTCTCGACTATCCCTGTCTGCTTCTGACTTTGACCTTTGGCTTGTCCTTTGTTTATCCTTGTCTGCTTGTCGCCCTGACCTTGGCTTATCTCCTCACTATCTCTTGTATACTGAGCTGCTGCTTCCCCTCTATCCTCTATACCCTACGGAGCGTGAGCTAGGGGACTCTGGGGGCCGTGACCTGGATCCAGCTGCAGCTTAGGCCATCCTCACCACTAGAGGCTCTGGTGAACACCTGCTGGATCTTAGACACCGCGCCCTGGGGAATCTTGGGCTCTAGCTCCCTGTGGGATCCCTGTTGTGCTCCAGTGGTTCAGCCTTCCTTAACCACCCAGTGTTCCATCCGCAGCAGTCAGCCATAAGGTTCACTACCTTGTGGTGCACTCCTGACCTACGGTGTGCATCTGTCATCTGGCAACTCAGGTGACCTGACACCGGTGAGATAGGAAGTACCAGACAGACTTTAATGCAAGTGATGGATCATGTGAGATGTAGTTTGAAAAGAGAACACTGTTGTGAGAGCAGATGGAGGAGACGCATCTCCACTTGTTGTGTGCTGCCAGCAGAAGAGCCTCAACCTTGGGCCGGAGACCGTGACTAAAGTGACTGGGAGCTGGAGCCACAGAGAGGAGACTGGCACTGGGGACAGTGCGCGAGGGGTTCCTGCTTGCCAAGCATCAGGACAAGAGTGTGCCATGTACGCAGGACTGGTTAGCAGCTTCTTGATCGGGGTTCACTGTGTGTAAAGACTGATCTTTACTAAGCAGCATTAACCACTGCTTGCAGAATCTTAAAGAGACAGTAATTAAATGCACCACCTTATAGACTGGGCCCCACCAAATAGCCAGCAGAAGATTGTAAGCAAAGAGCCGATTAAGTACTGACTACTTATTGGTGATCACTTACTGAGATTGCCCATAGTCTGGAACACCCCTTCCGACTTACATACCAAGGGCACTTTGGGATGTTCATGGGTTACTGTCGGATGAGAACCACAGTTTTGCTATGGGTTACTATGCTAGATACTGCTATTGCTGATGTTATTCTCTGCTTGAATTGTTTCTGTGATTTAAGTATCAAGTGTGAGTCAATATAAATCAATGCAAATAACTGTTTCTCAGTTTAGAGCCATAACCCTTTCCTCCACTGACTGATTCATTCTTGCATATTTTTTTTACTCTTAATTTGTAGCCATAAACTCCACTTGCAGTTAATCAGTCTGGAGTCCATTTCCTGGTGCCTTTTTATAGTTGTGTGCAGGATATTTATATTTGTGCATGTATAAGCGTTTGCAGCAATCCTCTACCCAAACAGGTGTATCAGAAGAAAAAAGCTGTTTGCAGAGTCATGGCACAAGAAAACAGGAGTCAACATATCCAGTGACTCCTCTGGGGTAAAGCGCTACACACACTTTACTTTTACATTGTATGAATATAAAAATAAACAAAATAGATGCAGCGCTAAATAAAAAATATTTGACCAAATATCATGTGAAAGATGTATGAATATGCATGGGGACCCTTTCAATATAGTTTCTAGAGTGAATATTGCCACAGAAACACTATATTATGTTTAGGGCATGTATATGCGCTATGGCCAGGATAAAACCTTACTCATCAATAGCAAACCACACAAAGTATTGTAAGAATAAAATTGACAAAAAGCCAATACAATTTTTGCTTTAAAGAACAACTACACTGTCATGCTTACCCCTAGTGCAGGTGGTCAGACACTATAGCTGGCTTCTGTGTTCTTCACCTATAGAAGCCCCCTTTCCCATACGGTAAGCAGGCCTGCGGGTACTTGGTTGCCCCCTGGTCTTATACACAATGCTATCATACACAATGCTATTATACACAATGCTATCATGCCAGGGCAGGCACAAACTGAGCACAGCAAACAGGTACTTGAGATTGTAAGACAGGCAGAGTGGTTCAATGACAATCCAGGTACACAGCAGGCAAGGTTCAGAATAGTTAGAGTCCAATACATAGTCAAAAGAGAAGCAGAATTCTGAGAATAGTCCAAGTTCCAATCTGATGTCATAAATAAGGGAATCAAAACTAGCAGGCAGGGCAGACAAACAGGGAGCTTCAAGCATGTGTTACAACGCTATCATAAGCATGGAAATGCAGGCTTGGCTGGCTTTAATCAGGTTTGGTCTCCACCACAAGGAGAATGCAACAAAGCCAAAACCAGGATGCTGGAATGAGACCAGCAGCTATCAAGGAACAGGAGAGCTACATGCTCCTGAATACCCCCCTAGTGAAGTTGTCACAGTGAACTCCTCCTCACATTGTGAATTGTGGCTCCATTTATTTCTCTGGGTAGACATACTTATGATGGCCCTCTTTCGGCCCTCAGAGTACAGCTTACCCTTAATTAATGGGCTGTGTTGTGCATGCACTGTATAAAGAGGACCTGGCCAGGACTATGTTGAAGTAAAGATCGCTGCCTTGGAGAGGAAGGTTATCCCTGGTGGCCAGGCGGGGGTTGTTATTTAAGGACAACTTCACTAAAGTTAAAGCTGTTCTTCAAAGCACCAATTAGCTCTTATCTGGGAGTGCTAAATACTTTAAAGAGGAGCTACCGTCTTCTAACCAAAATTGTAATAAAAACATCAATGTGATTGTTATGACTCGCCTCTGCTACTTTAAATATTGCTATACATGTCCACACAGTGTGTGTTTAAAAAATGTGTAGTTTCTTATCTTCTCCCTGAATTTTGGCAGCGGTCATGAAAGATGTGGGCATCTGAAGTCGACTTGCATTATTTCTGGGTGGCTACCCAGCAAGCACCTCCCAGTCTCACTCCTTTTGTTGTAATCAGGTTGCTTTGAATGCCTGAAGATTCCTGGGATCAAGTACGCAGATATCCCAGGAGTCAACGGGACAGGCTTATTACATCACTCACCTAGGCAGCGAGGACTGGAAGTCCTGGGGAAAGAAATTAAAATAAGGTAGTTCAGATAAAAAAAATATTTTTATTATCCAATGATATATGCACTATGGGTTTATAAGTTTAAAAACTGAGTGAAGCACAGCTTTATTGAGATTTCCAGCTGTAGTTGCAAACAATATTTAACTGGCTTTAACCAAGCCTCAAGCAGTGCTGTAGATTGTTAAAAAGCCTGCTGAATCCTTATAAAAGCTTGTTTAAGGATACAGGCATCACTATTAGGGATTGGTAATCAACCCTCCCAGAATGGAGCTCAAAGGTGCTTTAGAGGTAACCTGTAGAAAACTTCATAAACTATTGCCAACCTCTCCTAAAAATGCAGGTTGCCTGGTTACCATGCTGACCAAAAAGCTACAATACATTTTGTGTCATACTAGTATGGTCCTGATTTAAAGGGGTTGTAAACCCTCTTTTTTGTTTTTTTGTAATAACAAACATGTCATACTTACCTCCAATGTGCAGTTAGTTTTGCACAGAGTGGCCCTGATCTACCTCTTCTGGAGTCCACCGGTGGCGCTGGTAGCTTCTCCCCGCATTGGGTGTCCACGTTGGAGAAGCACTCTCCTTGGTGGACACCCGTGCGGGGGCGCGCTCCCGAGTCCTGCTTTTGCATGTATTCACACAGAAAGCATGACTTGGCCCCCCGCCCCCCGGCGCCTGCATCATTTGATTTGATTGACAGAAGCAGGAGCTAATGGCTGCGCTGCTATTAATCTATCCAATTAGGACATGACACACCAGCTGGATCGGGTGTGCTCATTCCCGGCCGGAGAAAGATGGGATTCAGGTAAGTAAAACGGGGGGCTGGGTGGCTGCAGCACTACAGAAGTTTTTTCACCTTAATGCATAGAATGCATTAAGGTGAAAAACCATGGGGGTTTGCAACCCCTTTATCTTGGTTCAAGAAAGCAGTTTGCAAATTTCTAAATGTTTTTTAAAGGACTGTTTATTCTGATTATCTTCAAAAAAGCACTAAAAACCCCAAATTATACAAAATAGATCTGAGCGTGGTACCCAAGGCATTTTGAATCCATAATATGCTTGTATGACCTCAGAAAAGTGAATTTCATAGGTTGCTATGAGAAACTATACTATGTACTTCCTTTCTTGTTTGCGTTAATTTGCAATGGTAAAAATATAGCAGAATGCTTTTGTGCCAGCAGTCTGAACTTAGCTAAGGGCTTATTGATGTTATAAAGCAATCCTACATAAAATAGCTTATTTTTTTGTTGTGCTTTTTATTTTACTCTATTTCCATTTCAAAATATTTTTATATCCTTTTAACACAAAAATTGTGAAAATGATAATTGATCACCCTCAAGCTAAATGTCTACATATATTTGCCAAGTTATTTCCAGTTAAAAAAGCAAATGATGATCTTACTATTTTACATGATCATGTGGAAATTAAAATCTTTGCCACTAATGATATCCCCCCCCCCCAGTTACACCTTCTGTAGGCTCTGCGCAGCCAAAGAGCAGAAGAAGCAAAAAATGTAATGCATAAAGAACTCAATACTACAGGCCACAAACTAAACAGATCAAAGAAACTTCAGAAACACCAAGATAGTAATTATTAGACCAAATGTTATTAATTAGAAATATTACAAAATAGATGTCAAATCTCCATAGAGTAAAAAAAAAAATGTTTTATATAATAATATAAGATGATCATAAAGATAATGGGGTTTGTGTTTTGACAATCCTTAGTTGCTCCTGTTGATTGTATGTTGCAATCAACTCCCTTGGGGAGTCAGTGGCTCCACTTTGGGGAATAGTAGTATGATATATACTCGCATGTCCTAGATTTTGCTGACACTCACATAACACAATATACTCTTTGTCCTACTTTTCTCAGTTCGACCAGGCTAGATTTACAGTCCACATGTACAAGAGGTGCCTAGTTCCACTTAAAACCCTTGAGGATTATTATCCCTGTTGAGTTCAGCAAAGCTGCTTACCTTTCTGACAAGGTGGAGAGAGGATACACTTGCCCTTCAGCAGTGGAAATCTTGCAACTTGGATTAAGTTTCATTAGTAGTTGCAAGAGTAACACTGTCTCTCTCTATGATCACAAGCGGCTGTCCGACTTCGGAAAACTAGTCTCCTGTATAACCCCTTCTCAAGTACGTGATACCATTCATGCAGCCAGACCTACACTAACTTATGTTACAGCCTTCCCTTTTCAGATATTACTTTTTTACACAACAATTTAAACAGCAATTCCTAAAAATATTGGAGCGTGAATAAAAATAAATGTATCCTTTTCTGCCTAGCAAGTCTAAGCTATTACATGCACAGCACCTAAAATAAACACCATAAGAAAAAAATAGGGAATATTATTACTAGTCCAGAGGTAAGTATGAGAGTCCTAATATTTCCATCATGGGTTTTTCTTCTTTTATTTTATCATTCTTTCTGACTTGCCTGCAGCATGCTAGTTCAAGGTTACTGAGTCAAACTATTAAAATCAGAGACAATCAGGCTAATAGCAGTTGTAGAAAAAGTTTGCAATATCAACCTACAATTTTCTTTCATGACAGGTATCCTTTAAAGCCCAATTGAAATTTTAAACCTTTTTCCAATCTCATTTTTATAGCCTCTGACCTAGGGCATGGAATGATTTTAACATATTTTTGCTTAAATGTCTTAAATTACCTCCTTTTCTGTTATTGAAATCATGCTTCCCTCTCATCACTCTATGCTGGAACACATGAGTAATGGTCATTTCCATCGTTACATAGTTACATAGTAGGTGAGGCTGAAAAAAGACACAAGTCCAACCTATGTGTGTGATTATATGTCAGTATTACCTTGTATATCCCTGTATGTTATGGTCGTTCAGGTGTTTATCTAATAGTTTTTTTAAACTATCGATGCACCCCGCTGAGACCACCGCCTGTGGAAGTGAATTCTACATCATGGCCGCTCTTACAGTAAAGAACCCTCTACGTAGTTTATGGTTAAACCTCTTTTCTTCTAATTTTAATGAGTGGCCACGTGTCTTGTTAAACTCCCTTCTGCAGAAAAGTTTTAGCCCTAGTGTGGGGTCACCAGTATGGTATTTGTAAACTGAAATAATATCCCCTCTCAAGTGTCTCTTCTCCAGAGAGAATAAGTTCAGTGCTCGCAACCTTTCTTCATAACTAATATCCTCCAGACCCTTTTTTAGGTTTGTTACACTTCTTTTTACTTGCTCGATTTCCAGTACATCCTTCCTGAGGACTGGTGCCCAGAACTGGACAGCATACTCTAGGTGCGGCCGAACCAGAGTCTTGTAGAGTGGGTGAATTATCACTTTTTCCCTGAAGTTAATCCCTTTTTTAATGCATGCCAATATTCTGTTTGCTTTGTTAGCAGCATCTTGGCATTTCATGCCATTGCTGAGCCTATCATCTACTAGGACCCCCAGGTCGTTTTCCATCCTAGATTCCCCCACAGGTTCTTCCCCTAGTGTATAGATTGCATTCATATTTTTGCAACCCAAATGCATTATTTTACATTTTTCTACATTAAACCTCATTTGCTATGTAGTTGCCCACCCCATTAATTTGTTCAGATCTTCTTGCAAGGTTTCCACATCCTGTAGAGAAGTTATTGCCCTGCTTAGCTTAGTATCATCCGCAAATACAGAGATTGAACTGTTTACCCCATCCTCCAGGTTGTTTATGAATAAATTAAATAGGATTGGTCCCAGCACAGAACCCTGTGGGACCCCACTACCCACCCCTGACCATTCAGAGTAGTCCCCATTTATCACCACCCTCTGAACTCGCCCTTGTAGCCAGTTTTCAATCCATGTACTAACCCTATGGTCCATGCCAACGGACCTTATTTTGTACAGTAAACGTTTATGGGGAACTGTGTAGAATGCCTTTGCAAAACCCAGATACACCACATCTACTGGCCTTCCTTTATCCAGATGGCAACTCACTTCCTCATAGAAGGTTAATAGATTGGTTTGGCAAGAACAATTATTCATGAATCCATGCTGATTACTGCTAATACAGTTTCATTAGTAAAATCTTGTATATAGTCCCTTATCATTTCTCTAGGAGCTTGCATACTATTGATGTCAGGCTAACTGGTCTGCAATCCCCAGGGATGTATTTTGGACCCTTTTTAAATATTGGTGCTACATTGGCTTTTCTCCAATCTGCTGGTACCATTCCATTCAGTAAACTGTCAGTAAAAATTAGGAACAATGGTCTGGCAATTACTTGACTGAGTTCCCTAAGTACCCTCGGGTGCAAGCCATCCGGTCTCGGTGATTTATTAATGTTAAGTTTCCCGAGTCTAATTCTAATGCTGTCCTCTGTTAGCCATGAGGGTGCTTCCTGTGATGTGTCATGAGGATAGGCACTGCAGTTTTGGTTACTAAAGTCCCCCAATTCCCTCGTGAAGACTGAGTGAAGAATAAATTCAATACCTTCAGCATCTCCCCATCCTTTGTAACCAGATGTCCCCCTTCATTCGGTATGAGGCCAATATGGTCTGTTCTCCCTTTTTTACTGTTTACGTACTTAAAGAATTTATTGTCATTTTTTTTGCACCCTTATATACAGTGGGTCAAAAAAGTATTTAGTCAGCCACCAATTGTGCAAGTTCTCCCACTTAAAAAGATGAGAGAGGCCTGTAATTGTCATCATAGGTATACCTCATCTATGAGAGACAAAATGTAAAAACAAATCCAGACAATCACATTGTCTGATTTGGAAAGAATTTATTTGCAAATTATGGTGGAAAATAAGTATTTGGTAAATATCAAAAGTTCATCTCAGTACTTTGTTATATATCCTTTGTTGGCAATGACAGAGGTCAAACGTTTTCTGTAAGTCTTCACAAGGTTGTCACACACTGTTGCTAGTCTGTTGGCCCATTCCTCCATGCAGATCTCCTCTAGAGCAGCCATCTTCAATGCCCTTGCTGATGGGAGGAGGTTTGCACTCAAAATCTCACGATACATGGCCCTATTCATTCTTTCATGTACACGGATCAGTCGTCCTGTTTCCTTTGCAGAGAAACAGCCCCAAAGCATGATGTTGCCACCCCATGCTTCACAGTAGGTATGGTGTTCTTTGGTTGCAACTCAGCATTCTCTCTCCTCCAAACATGACGAGTTGTGTTTCTACCAAACAGTTCTACTTTGGTTTCATCTGACCATATGACATTCTCTTCTGGATCATCCAAATGCTCTTTAGCAAACCTCAGATGGGCCCGAAAATGTACTAGCTTAAGCAGGGGGGACACGTCTGGCACTGCAGGATCTGAGTCCCTGGCGGCGTAGTGTGTTACTGATGGTAGCCTTTGTTACGTTGGTCCCAGCTCACTGCAGGTCATTCACTAGGTACCCCCGTGTGGTTCTGGGATTTTTGCTCACTGTTCTTGTGACCCCACAGGGTCAGATCTTGCGTGGAGCCCCAGATCAAGGGAGATTATCAGTGGTCTTGTATGTCTTCCATTTTCTAATTATTGCTCCCACAGTTGATTTCTACACACCAAGCTGCTTGCCTATTGCAGATTCAGTCTTCCCAGCCTGGTGCAGGTTTACAATTTTGTTTCTGGTGTCCTTTGACAGCTCTTCACTATAGTGGAGTTTGGAGTGTGACTGTTTGAGGTTGTGGACAGGTGTCTTTTATACTGATAACAAGTTCAAACAGGTGCCATTAATACAGGTAATGAGTGGAGGACAGAGGAGCCTTTTAAAGAAGAAGATACAGGTCTGTGAGAGCCAGAATCTTGCTTGTTTGTAGGTGACCAAATACTTATTTTCCACCATAATTTGCAAATACATTCTTTCCAAATCAGACAATGTGATTTTCTGGATTTGTTTCCACATTTTGTCTCTCATAGTTGAGGTATACCTATGATGACAATTACACGCCTCTCTCATCTTTTTAAGTGGGAGAACTTGCACAATTGGTGGCTGACTAAATACTTTTTTGCCCCACTGTATCTTATTGCATCCTTTATAAAGCCTGAATTCGAATGATGGTACCTCAACCTGTTATTTTTTGAAGGCCTTCTCCTTTGCTTTTATATGCATTTTTACATTGGAGTTAAGCCATCCAGGACTTTTGTTCGCTCTTTTAAATGTATTACCCAATGGGATGCACTGGCTAATGTACTTATTTAATATGCTCTTAAAGCAAACCCATCTCTCCTCCGTGTTCTTTGTTCCTAAGATTTTATCCCAACTTATGCCTTCTAGCAAGGTACGTAGTTTAGGGAAGTTGGCTCTTTTGAAATTCAGTGCCTTTGTATTCCCCTTATGTTTCCTATTTGTGTTTTTTTTTTTACTGAAGCCAATTGACCTGTGGTCACTGTTTCCTAAATTGGCCCATATTCCCACATCCGTGATCAGGTCTGTATTTTTGGTAATCAGTAGATCTAGTAACGCTTTATTTCTAGTTGGTGCATCTACCATCTGACTCATGAAACTGTCCTGCAAGACATTTAGGAACTGGCGAGCCTTAGACGAATGCGTGGTTCCCTCCGCCTAGTCTATGTCTGGATAATTAAAATTACGACACTTTCCATTCTTGCTGATAATCCAAATTGTGATAGAAGGTCCACCTCCCCCTCCTCCCTCAAGTTAGGGGGCATATAGCATACTCCCAGTATTATTTTCCCCTGGAGCTCTACCCATAAGGATTCCACCTCCTCCCTAGCTCCCGTAGTGATGTCATCTCTCACATTCACTTGTATATAATTCTTGATATATAGACATACATCTCCACCTTTCTTACCCTCTCTATCCATGCGATAAAGGGGAATACCCTTGAATGGTTGCCAGCCAATCATAAGAGCTGTTGAACCAGGTCTCTGAAATTCCCACAAAACCCAAATCCTCCTCGTACAACAGTATCTCTAGTTCACCCATCTTGTCCGCCAGGCTCCTGGCATTGGTGAACAGTAGACATGTGCAATTTGTTTAGTTTCTAATTCGTTTTTCACGAATTTAGAGAAATTCGTTAATTCAGAAATTTCTGAATTTTAAATTTTCCGAATTTTTGGATTTTCGGATTTTCGAAATTTTGAATTTCCGAAATTCGGAATTTCGGATTTTCTAATTTCCGAAATTCGGAATTTCCGAATTTCGGAAGATCGGAATTTCGAAAATTCGAAAATTTGAAATTTTTGAAAATTCGAGATTCGAAAATTCGGAATTTCGAAAATTCAAATATTTGAAATTTTCGAAAATTCGAAATTGCAAAATTCGAAAATGCTAAATTTTTAGAATTTTTCTGAATTTCCGAAAATCAGAAATTCTTTTTTTTCGTTTTTTTTTGCTTTTTTCGGAAATTCGAAAAAAAATCGTTTTCGTTTTATTCGTTTTTTTGGAAATTTGGAAATTCGAAAGTTCGGAATTCGGAAATTCGGAAATTCGGAATTTCCCGAATTTCCGAAAAAAGCAAAAAAAAATTTTTTTAGAATTTCCCGAATTTCAGAATTTCAGAAAAAAGCAAAAAAACGAAAAAAACGAATTTTTAGGATTTCCCGAATTTCCGAATAAAGCAAAAAAACGAAACAAACGAAAACAGAAAAAACGAATTTTTCGGCAGTGCACATGTCTAGTGAACAGGCCATGTAGTTTATACCAGGCGCATACTATCCTCTTATTGGGTGTTCTGAGATTGCAACTAGGACTTGTTACAATACTTACATTGGGTTTATGTGCTTTAGTCAACCTACCACTAATGCCCCCAATACTACCCTCTGGAATATGTTCCGCGCTGACTATCTCTACCTCTGGACCCTCCTCCCTGTCGCCTAGTTTAAAAACCTTTCTAACTTTTTGGCCATCTTTACTCTCAGCACATCTGCACCCTCCTCGTTTAGGTGCAGTCCGTCCCTTCTATAGTACTGGCGACCGACTGAGACGTCAGCCCAGTCCTCCAGGAACCCAAACCCCTCCTTACTACACCAGCTCCTCAGCCACTTGCTTACTTCCCTAATCTCCCTTTGCCTTTCTGGTGTGGCTTGAGGTATTGGTAGTATTCCTGAGAATACTATCTTGGAGGTCCCTTTCCTCAATTTAGCTCCCAAGTCCCAAAAATCGTTTTTTAGGACACTCAATCTGCCTCTGACTTTGTCATTGGTGCCAACGGGCACCATGACAGCTGGGTCTTCCCCAGTCCCTCCCAGTAATCTGTCCACCAGACCCATGATGTGCCGAACCCGAGCACCCAGTAGAAAACATACAGTTCGGCGCTTCAGGTCTTTGTCACAGATTGCCCTCTCTGTCCTTTTAATAATTGAGTCCCCTACCACCAGAATCTGTCTATCCTTTCCCTTTGCTTTCCCCCCACTCTCACTGGAGCAGTTCTTCCCCTGGCAGCTAGGAGAGTCCCTCAACTCCAGCAGTGCTGGTCCCTGACTGGTTTCACCATGTCACTCAATGTAGCGTACTTATTGAGATGCTCCAGCCCTGGATCGGCCTCCCTGGCACTTCCCCGTCTATCCTTCCTGACTGTCACCCATCTACTCTTTTCTGGTGCCTGCACCTCTTTGTCTCTATGCGCCTCTGTGCTGACCCCTGCAGGTACCCGGCTCTCCTTTAGTATGGAAGGTCTTCTCAGTGCTGACAATTGCTTCCCTAGATTAAGAACCTGGGCTTCCAAGGAAAAAATGTGCTTACATATTGCACAGCAGTATTCGCCTCTCCCTGTCAGCCTTCCACCTCCCAGTCCCGCTGGATGTCCTCCCACCTCCTCTGTCTGTGTCTGTGGGGTGATAATGTCCTCAGTACACCCACTCCACCACCACAATGCACAAGTTGAGGGAAATTGCCATTATAGTGTTGAGTAAGAAAGGATGTGTGTCTGCAGGTCCACATTTATAAGGGGACAAAAGGGACAATTGCCCCAGGCCCTCCTGACAAAAGGGGACTCCCCTCTATACAAAAAGTATATAAAACAATATAATACAAATTATATATATAAAAAAATGTAAAATGTATAATTAAAAAAGTGCTTTATTTTATTAACCACTTAGGCCCCGGACCAATACGGGCCTTTATGACCAGGCCCCTTTTTGCGATTCGGCACTGCGTCGCTTTAACTGACAATTGCGCGGTCGTGCGACGTGGCTCCCAAACAAAATTGGTGTCCTTTTTTCCCACAAATAGAGCTTTCTTTTGGTGGTATTTGATCACCTCTGCGGTTTTTATTTTTTGCGCTATAAACAAAAATAGAGCGAAAATTTGGAAAAAAATGACATATTTTTTACAATTTCTATAATACATATCCCCAAAAAATATATAAAAAAACATTTTTTTTTCCTCAGTTTAGGCCGATACGTATTCTTCTTCATATTTTTGGTAAAAAAAAATCGCAATCGCCGTTTATTGATTGGTTTGCGCAAAAATTATAGCGTTTACAAAATAGGGTATAGTTTTAAGGCATTTTTATAATTTTTTTTTTTTTACTAGTAATGGCGGCGATCAGCGATTTTTTTCATGACTGCGACATTATGGCGGACACATCGGACACTTTTGACACATTTTTGGGACCATTGTCATTTTCTCAGCGATCAGTGCACTAAAAATGCACTGGTTACTGTGAAAATGACACTCGCAGTGAAGTGGTTAACCACTAGGGGCGCTGAAGGGGTTAAGTGTGCCTAGGGGCATGTTACTAACTGAGGGGGGGCGTGGCTACGACTGACACGTCACCGATCTCCGCTCTGATTACACAGAGCGGAGATCGCTGACATTGTCAGTAGAGGAGCGGGGAGATGTGTTTACACACACATCTCCCCGCTCCGAGCCTCCGTGAGACGATCGCGGAGATCCCCGCGGCGATCGAGTCCATGGGACCCGCGATCCCACTCACGATGTCGGCAGTTAAAGGGCCACGTACAGGTACGTGATTGTGCCTGTATGAGCCATTCTGCCGACGTATATATACCGTGAGCGGTCGGCAAGTGGTTAAATGTATCTTGGGAAGTAATATTTTGCTGGCCATCATCTGTAAACTCTGGACTGGTATATTGTATCATTTTTCAAAAATGAATTTTGGCGGCTCATGCAAACTACACATAGAGCACTATGACTATGTGTGTGTGGGCATGTGTGACCTCAGAATAAAGTGGTGTCATGTATTTTAAAAATGTGTGACTGTCATTGAGAATGTAAACCAACTCTGTGTATAAGGAGCCCCCCAAACCTGTAGTGCCCCCCCAAGGTCTAAATCTGAGTCTGTGAATCTGACCAGGTCTGTTAATGTACAGAGTACACTAAGTAGCGTGGTCAAACTCTGGTGCCTATGGCGTGTCGAATTTAGACAATCTGTGCAACTGTTGTAACAGGAAGGTGGAGATAATTAGTGCAACATCTAACTGACTGAAGATAAATTCATCACCTAATTAATCATTTTTATTTTTAACTGATGTCCTACCTTTAGAATTTAAAGCTACATTTTCTCCTCCATCACCCCCCCCCCCCCCCAAACCATACACACACACATTCACACATAATAGATTTCAGCTTTTAAATAATAAACAAAATATGAAAAGTAGTCAAATTTCGGGTTAATAAAGTTATATGACAAAGGAAATAAAATCAGACCATTTACCATGGGTCTATGGAAATTGCACATTTTCACTGTAATACTACATAAGTTTGTGTTGAACTGAGAAATTAGTCAACTATTTTTGTTTTCGTTACCTAATTGGCAATTGGACACTATCAGTCACTAGTAGTAACTAGTGATCATTACATAGGCATGCCACAGGGTTAATGAATGAATAACACTGCTGATGTAGAGAAGGTTAATAGATAGCTCCTCCAAGGTGATAGTATTGAAGACTGTGATATGGTGGAGTGTCTTTTGAGCAGCTGCCAACACAAATCAGAGTAACATGCTTCTTACCAAAAATGAGGATAACAGTTAGCATCTCTGTTGCTGCACCCAAGGCTGAATTAGCCATTAAGCAAAATAAGCACGTGCCTAGGGCACTAAGGGAATGGGGGCACCACAGACTTTTCCCCCTACTTAGCCTTTTCTCTCCTTTGCCCTAAGCTAACCATCTCAAACCTCCCCCCTCCCCCTTTATCCTTCCTCCACAGATATATACTGCCATGACCTCTGCAAGTCCTCTCTTTCCCGGCTGCGCCGGTACATTACGGTCCCATAGACTTCTATATCTTTGTCCCTTGGAGCAAATGTTTTATTTTTGGTTAAGTGTGATATTGTGGTCATCAAAGCCAAAATTGTTAAGAGTGAAAAGAAATATACATTAAAATAATTATTTTTAACAATCATTTATTAAAAAAGGCATTTGTCTATCCATTTCCTAATGAAATGCCTCAATCAGTTGCTTGCTGTTGATCCATGCTCAATCTGTCAAAGCTAAACTAAACCCTCCTATCTATTACAGCCATGGAAACTGTCACCTTAGCCTCTGTTTAATTTGCAGTCACATGCTTCACATGTGAGCAGTGTAATTTTTACAGTAATCAGTGTATTTTTATAACACTGATCGCTGTAGAAATGACAATGGTCCCAAAATGGTGTCAAAAGTGTTCGATGTGTCCGTCATAATGTCGCAGTCTTGATAAAAATCCCTGATCGCCGCCATTACTAGTAAAAGAAAAATGATTAATAAAAATGCCATAAAACTACCCCCTATTTTGTAGAAGCTATAACTTTTGCGCAAACCAATCAATAAACGCAGATTGCAATTTTTTTACCAAAAATATGTAGAAGAATACATATCAGCCTAAACTGAGGAAAAAAAATGTTTTTTATATATTTTATTTTTTGGGGATATTTATTATAGCAAAAATTGTTGCTCTATTTTTGTGTATAGCGCAAAAAATAAAAACCGCAGAGGTGATCAAATACCACCAAAAAAAAGCTCTATTTGTGGGAAAAAAGGACATAAATTTTGTTTGGGAGCCATGTCGCACGACCGCGCAATTTTCAGTTAAAGCGATGCAGTGCCGAATCGCAAAAAGTGGCCTGGTCTTTGGCCAGCCAAATGGTCCGGGGCTTAAGTGGTTAAAGGGACAATATCAGTGATACCCAAATAGCAGCCAACTTTATAGCCTTCCTGTGACAGTTGTGATTGTTTTGTTCAAGGAAACCTACACTAATAAAAACATGCTAGTTGCTGATTTATCTCGAGAGCAGCATGGCTATCATTTAAAAAGTGAAAAATACTTAAGTGTTAAAATGAATATTAAAGTCGAAAGTGACGCAGTGCCGAATCGCAAAAAGTGGCCTGGTCTTTGGCCAGTAAAATGGTCCGGGGCTTAAGTGGTTAAAGGACACTGAAAAGTAACAGGCTTACTGGCAGATCAGTAGGTAATAAACTATGTTATGGAGGGACTGCTGCGTTAATGACAGCTGTGCTAAAAGAAAAACATGAACAAAACTTTTTGGGTTTTACATCTCTTGTGGGTCACAAGAGTGCGCTAAATTGTGCTCTCCTCTGACCCAGGGTCAGCCGACAGTGACCAAAAGCACGCTGTTGGCTGACGCCACAAAGCTTCTCCAGGCTTTAGAAGTATCCTTAACATTTTGTCAGGATCCATTTAGCTGCCTTCATTGACAACTTGCTACGACTCTTAGTCTGCACTAAGATACAAATCAGATTTTAGGCATCGTCTGCAACAAAAACATAATTATTGGTTAGATGCTCCTAAGGGGTTACCCACTTCTAAAGGTATGCTGATCCTGAGCCCTGTGAGTACTTCAGCTGATAAAAAATGTAAAAGTTACTCCCATTCAGAAACAGTCCTGCACAAGATATGGTCTTAAGCCCCATACACACACGGTCGGACTTCCATCGGACTTTTCCGTGTTTTTTTGTCCGAACGGAGTTGGTCGGGAACACCCATAGCATACACACGCTCGGACTTTTCTGCAAACTTTCCCAAAACTTTTTGCAACATCACGCGGTTTTTCTGCTCTTTTCTGCTCTTTACCGCCACCCTTTGGTCAACTTCTGCTATTGTTGGTTGATTTTAACATTAGTTGTTTTGTCCATCGGACAAAAGTCCTATGGTTTTCTGTACACACGGTAGGACTTTGCTCCATCGGACTTTTGTTGGGCAAAAGTTTGTCCGTTTGCAGACCCAACTTTTGTCCGATGAAAACAAAACCAAACGAAAAAAAGTTTGTCCGATGGAGCGTACACACGGTCGGATTGTTGGTCCAACTTGCTTAAAACAAAGTTTGTTGGGCAAAAGTCCGACCGTGTGTACGGGGCTTAACAAACAGCTTCAAAGCAGATAATGGTAGGACTCTGCAACAAAGTTTGTTAAAATCCTTGCAATGTACATTGATCACCCAGAGGTTTTTTGTTTTTTTTGTGTTTTTGTTGTTTTTACAACAAAAGTGAAATTACTCTTTAACATGTATAAGATAGCTCTGTTGCCACATGGTCGATCTCCAATATGATACGACACATTGCTTGTGATGATGTGGTGCTTAAGATAACATAGGCTGGTACATAATATAGGCCCTTCAGTAGTATGGCCTCTCAAAGACTGGTGTCTTTCTCGTTTCTAGTAAAGTTTCACTTCTGGCTATGTGACAACATTTGTAATGTAGTAGCCCTGGAAATGTGGCTGCTCTGATAACTGGTTCTGGCTGTGTAGGTATCTGCAAACAGAAGTGAAATTTTTAAGCTCCAGGTGAGGCGTAAAGTGTCAAAGGTTATGTGCTACAGGATCCTAAGCTATAAATCTAGCTCTTCTCACAACACTTCTAGATTCCCACAGTACATACTAACAATAAATCAAACCACAGCATTTCATAGATAACATGAATAAGCCAAGGGATTGTTGAAAGTTCCCCAATAGGTCATATAGGCTTAAAGAGTAGATATAGCATATTTTCAGTGACCACATATTTTTAGTTATTATTGCAATTGTACATTAACTCTCTTCCCCAATAGTTTTTTGAAACCAGCCGCCTAAATTCTTTCAAAACCTTGCATGCCTCAACAGTAAAGAATAAAGATTATACCCAAACAGTAAAAATTGTGGAATGCAAAGCAAGTATTGAAATGCTGTAAGGCTCTGGATGGGGCTGGGTGTCACTGTGGGAAAGGGAGCGGGGGAATGGGGGTTGTGGAGTGGGTTGGAGTAGGTCCAAATAGAGCTAAAGTATGTGGTTTTGAAGAGGGGCGGAGAAGATTGCTGAATACCTGGATAGTGTAACCTTTATTATTGCCAAAGACAACCATCCATTGGCCTATTAACAAAGTGAAAATCTAAGAGTCAACAGCTATGTCTCTCCAACTTCAACTTTCTGAGAAAACACTTGCCTGGCAAGAACTAGCCATGCTGGCATACAACTAGGGTTGCAACCTCATCCCTTTAAAACCGAACACATATTAATTACACCACATTCCCCATAAGATAATAGGGCCTGTGAGTGATTCAACTGGACACTAATTTAGTTGCTGTGCATGTCGAAAAGTGAGAAAAAGGAGATTGAGACCATGGCTGAGACTAGCACAAGTAAGTAAAAATGATAGTCTCTATGGCACCTTCAGCTATTAAAAGTGTAAGTAAACCTATCCCAGGAAGTCCTATGATATCTTGAGAAAGGACAGGTATAGATGTACCTACCAAGTACATCACACTGCTTAAAATGGGTCAAAATTGAATTGGGAGATGGGCAAGAACAGTGGCAGACCACCAAAAAAAAAAAACAGAACCAAAGTTACACCCAAGTGGAAGAAATGTAAGTATGCTTGGGTAAATAGCAATTCCTCAGTGAACAGTGAGGAGTGACATTACACCTTGTGGAGGAGAGGGTAAGGGTTGCCAGTCAGGAGGTCTATGTCTCTACCCCTGGATAGGTTAGGGTAAGCCATCCATCTGTTTTCAAGAACATTGTGACTGGCCATAAGCTTTAGAAAAGATTTTAGAGCAGGGGTCTCCAAACTTTCTTAAGAAAAAGACAGTTTACTGTCCTTCAGACTTTAGGGGGGCTGGACTATGGCCAGTGGGAGTAAACAATGCCCGATTCTTGGTATTAGGGGGAGAAATAGTTGGTGTCAGTGGGAGGAATAGTGCCTCATTTTGTGGAAGGAAATATGCCCCATAGTTGGTGTCAGTCGAAGGAATAGTCCTCCATTGTAGATGTCAGTTGCAGCAATTATGCCCCATTGTTGATGTCAGTTGCAGGATTATGCCCCATAGTTGGTGTCAGTGGCAGGAATAATGCTTTAAGGGCCAGATAAAGGCAAGCAAAGGGCCACAGTTTAGAGACCACTGCTTTAGAACTTATTAAAGATGAAAATATAAAGTAATGGGGGTGTTGTTTTAGGAACAGCTCCGCTCTAAAATACTGGAACAGATGGAATTTTGCTTAAGAAACACATTTAGATTGCGTGTATGTTGAGAAGAATTAAGGTTAGGTTGAGATCCATAATGTAAGTAAACATTACACAAATGCACTACAAACTGATCTGAGACACCTGTGTACACTAGTGCTTTTTTTTGTTTGTTTGTTTTTAGGCCAGAAAGTCTGTTAGGCTGCATTCACACCTGAGCGTTTTGTAGCCCTAAGCCTGAAGCTACAAAACGCTAGAGAGGAAAAAATCCATTATTCTCTATGGAGATGGTTCACATCTCCACTCAAAAACTCCTGAAGCCGAACACCTGAAGCTTAAACAAGTTCCGGACCCTTTTTTGTCGCGCGAATCGGGCAGATTTGGGCGTTTTAGGAGTCATAGAATGTAATGGAAACGCCCGATTCAAGCAACGAGCGCTTCGACGGGCGCAAATTCGCACAACAAAACTACGGTAAAAACGACGGTAAAAACGCTCAAAGCGCTACGCTCAGGTGTGAATGCGGTCTTACTCCTTGGCCTGGCAGGCATATTGAAAATGTAATAAAAATGGACATATAATAAAAACATGCACATTATGGCACACTGACCTTTAATGCCCTGTACACACGGTCGGTTTTTCCGATGAAAAAACTCAGATGGACTTTTTTCATCGGAAAAAACGATCGTGTGTGGGCCCCATCTGACTTTTTTCCATCGTTGTTAAAAAATAGAACATGTTTTAAATTTTTCCGATGGAAAAAAAAACTATAGGAAATTCTGATCGTCTGTGTGGAACTCCAACCAAGAAAAAACCCACGCATGCTCAGAATCAAGTCCACGCATGCTCAGAAGTATTGAACTTCATTTTTCTCGGCTCGTCGGAGTGTTTTACGTCACAGCGTTTTGGACGGTCTGAATTTTGTCTGATGGTGTGTAGGCAAGACTGATGAAAGTCAGCTTTATCGGAATTCCGACGGAAAATTCCATCGTATTTTATTCCATCGGAAATCCGATCGTGTGTACAGGGCATTAGTGTGCCCTTCTCCAGAAATTACGTTTACTGAAAACTAGTGTATGAGAACTCATCAACATAAACCTATTGTATAAAATTTCCCATGCCACCCCCCTCTTCAGTTCTGCTGTCTACTGATACACTCCCTGTGCAATGCCTTTAGAAATGCATATACCCAGTGACACCACGGGTGGACTGCAGGTGGCATGTCATGTGCTCCTTCATACCTGAAATTACTGGAGCTTTTACTAAACAGTGACACGGATCACAGCAACTGTAAAGGTTTTACATTATAGGCACCAAAGGATTCCTTTTGCAATTTGCTTGGTTTAGGCAGCTAAAAATGGGTACAGGTAAGCAAAAAAGGAATTCAATAGACAAAAGAAAATTTGTAACCCAAAAAAAGGACCTTTTACAGCTAGACACCTCATTGCAGCTGATGCTACATGCATGAATTATAGCCATGGCATGACATTTTGAAGCCTGCTTCCTGTGTTTCTTGGACGTGACAACAATGGACCATGCCTGAAAAATGTGTGTTGCAGCAGCCAGTTTCTTCCGGAAGCCTGCATGGCAGGGTGACAACACAGTAGCACAGAGCTTTGTCACTTTATAACAGGAAGTGCCTGAACAAGGACCTTTATGACCATGTCACCAGGTATTATTAATAAAAGATGCACATTTAAACATTTAAAAAATTATTTTTGAAATTACATTGACATGTTACAACTTAAAGGAGAGTTGGAATTAAATAGGTTTTAAGGTACATTATAAACATGAGCCTTAATTCCTAAACTCAGGTGTTTTCCGATTTTTTGTTGTTCTATCTGGTGGGAGACTAGGGAGACTACCAAGTTTATGGTAGAGCACATTAAGGCTGGGTTCACACTAGTGCGACACGACAGCCGTCCTACTTTGGATCCGACTTTGCCCCGCGACATGAAGCCGACATATGTCCGACTTTCAATGAACGGGGATCCGACTTGGATCCCCGCCAATAACAGGCACTGTGTTTAGTATGAATCTTGAGGGGGAACTCCAGCCCAAATTTTTAATAAAAAACCGGCATAAGTTCCCCCTTCAGGAGCATACCAGGCCCTTGGGTCTGGTCTGGATTTGAAGGGGAACCCCTACGCCGAAAAAAACAGCGTGGGGGTCCCCCCAAAGTCCAAACCAGACTCTTATCCGAGCACGCAACCTGGCAGGCCGCAGGGGAAGAGGGGGGGATGAGAGAGCGGCCCCCCTCCCTCCTGAACCGTACCAGGCCGCATGCCCTCAACATAGAGGGTTTGGTGCTCTAGGGCAGGGGGCGACCTGCGGCCCCCCCACCCCAAAGCACCCTGCCCCCATGTTGATGAGGACAGGGCCACTTCCCGACAACCCTGGCCGTTGGTTGTCGGGGTCTGCGGGCGGGGGGCTTATCGGAATCCGGGAGCCTCCTTTAATAAGGGGGCCCCCAGATCCCGGCCCCCCACCCTATGTAAATTAGTATGGGGTACATCGTACCACTACCCATTCACCTGGTGGAAAAAAAATGTCAATAAAAAACACACACAGCTTTTTAAATTAATTTATTGCACAGCTCCGGGGGTCTCCGCGCTCTCCGGTTCTTTCTTCTGCCGGGCCTCCGCTATCTTCTTCCAGCTCTTTTGCTAGCGGGGCCCGGTCTTCTCCGTCGCCTTCTTCTTCTCCCGCTCTCCGGTTCTTCTCTCGCTCTCCGGTTCTTTCTTCTGCCGGGCCTCCGCTATCTTCTTACAGCTCTTTTGCTAGCAGAGGCCCGGTCTTCCCGTCGTCTCGTCCGGCTCTCCGTTGTCCTTCTGGCGGCCGACGAGTCAACATCGAGGAGGAGAAGAGAGAAGAAGACGGCGACGGCGACGGGAAGACCGGCCCCTCCACTAGCAAAAGAAGAAGATAGTGGAGGGGCCGGTCTTCCCGTCGCCGTCGCCGTCTTCTTCTCTCTTCTCCTCCTCGATGTTGACTCGTCGCTTCCTCCCGCTGTAATACTGGCTGTTCGCTCCGCTCCAAATTAATATAGGCTTCTCATGACGTCACAGTCACATGCTCCGGGTGGCCCCGGAGCATGTGACTGTGACGTCATGGGAGCATGTGACTGTGACGTCATGAGAAGCCTATATTAATTCGGAGCGGAGCGAACAGCCAGTATTACAGCGGGAGGAAGCGACGCGTCAACATCGAGTAGGAGAAGAGAGAAGAAGACGGTGACGGCGACGGGAAGACCGGCCCCTCCACTAGCAAAAGAGCTGGAAGAAGATAGTGAAGGGGCCGGCAGAAGGACAACGGAGAGCCGGACGAGACGATGGGAAGACCGGGCCTCCGCTAGCAAAAGAGCTGTAAGAAGATAGCGGAGGCCCGGCGGAAGAAAGAACCGGAGAGCGAGAGAAGAACCGGAGAGCGGGAGAAGAAGAAGGCGACAGAGAAGACCGGGCCCCGCTAGCAAAAGAGCTGGAAGAAGATAGCGGAGGCCCGGCAGAAGAAAGAACCGGAGAGCGCGGAGACCCCCGGAGCTGTGCAATAAATTAATTTAAAAAGCTCTCTCGGCCCCCCCTCTTCCCCTGCGGCCTGCCAGGTTGCGTGCTCGGATAAGGGTCTGGTTTGGATTTTGGGGGGACTCCCACGCCGTTTTTTCGGCGTTGGGGTTCCCCTTCAAATCCAGACCAGACCCAAGGGCCTGGTATGCTCCTGAAGGGGGAACCCATGCCGGTTTTTTATTTAAAATTTGGCCTGGAGTTCCCCCTCAAGAGCAGCACAGCACAAGTCGCATGCCAAAGTCGGATCATGCAAGACTGCGGTCCGACTTTGATCCGACTTCAATGATAGTCAATGGGCTGAAGTCGGATCAAAGTCAGACCGAAGTAGTACAGGGAGCATTTTCAAAGTCGGACCGACATGTGTCGGACCAGTTAAGACGGCTCCCATAGGGAAACATTCATTTTCACACGTCATGCGACATGAGCTCCCAATGTCGGAGCATTTGTCGCCCCAGTGTGAACCCGGCCTGACAGATAATAAGGCAAGATATATAATTATTGTCATCTTTATGCATAATAAAGCCATCTTTGCCCATGGGGAGACATTTATATTGGCTGTCTATGCAGTGTCTATGCAGTGGAGGCCCGGGGGCCTTTTATTTACAAGCTGTGAGCTTATGTTATACTGCATGCTGTACAGATGCATTTCTCTATATTCCATATCTCTTTTGCATTCTGTTATCTGCTCTTTAAGCCTCTTATAGGCTTATCAGGGTTGGGAAAAGGTGAAATTGTAATCTTTTTTTTTTTAACAGTTAGCACCTCAAGAGCCGAACGGGCAGTGAAAGGTTTTGTATGAGATATGAGACAGCCCCAGTTTAAATTTTCCTCCAGGGCCCCTGTGGGTGTTAGTTATGTCTCTCTCCTGAAGGCCGCAAGGTTTTACTATGAAGTAATGTAAAAAAGCTGCATTTTATTAGACTGCATTTTGAAAGAGAAAAAATGTAATCCTGTTTGCAAAGGTGTTTGTTTCTGTGACAGCGTCATACATGAAAATGTTTTGTCTTTCGACCCAGGCGTTCAACACACAGGGCTACAGCAGGCACAGGTCCATGAATATAATATCTCACAACATTTCATTCTTATCAGAACCATTGTATACGGCTCCTCTACAGCAGCTTATGCTGCCAAAGTGGAGCCAACCTCGAAAGCCCTGATAAAAAGGTTACAGGATGTTTAATTAATGTGTCAAAGTGAATCAACACCCTCTTCCTGCTAAGTCAGGTCCCTTTTCTTTACTGTGGCTGGTGCAAAGAGCTTTACCCAGAGTTCATCAAAGTCAACCTTTTATTGCAAGGAACAGGAACACTTTAATCGCAGTCTCCTTCAGCAGCACATACTCGCTTTCCCTTCCCCGCAGCTCTGTTTAAAAAATAAAAAACATATATAGTACTTGTGTTGCCAACCCTGCAAAGTGAAATGTACTGGCAGGACTCCATAATTTACAAACGGCACTAATTTTTTACTGGCGACAGTCATGAAATTTACTGACAGAGCCACATTTTTTGTTGACACTGAAAAAAAGTACCTAAAATTACACTTTTCAGTGCTAAACAGTGCAAATATCAATATTTGAACTATAAACACATAGCTAGTGCTATTAGCAATCTGTTTAAGTTAAACAAAAGTTTAAAAAAACATATTTCTCAATTTACATGAAGGTCAGGTTACTATAACCCAGAACAGAGTTCCTCAATACATAAGAGTCTGCAGGATTCTCCCTTACAGTGAAAGGGAACTCTTATGTAAAGGGGAACGCTGCAGATCATGATCTGAAGGGGAACTCTGATGTGGGGGGTGGGGCTCTGGTAACTAGAGACCACCTTCTGCAGAGTGAATACACTAAGGCAGGGATATGCAATTAGCGGACCTCCAGATGTTGCAGAACTGCAAGTCCCATGAGGCATAGCAAGACTTTTACAGCCACAAGGGACGGGGGTTACTAATATAGGTGGGAACCTTTATATCAGAGCCCCCTTACATTATTGTATTCACTCCCCCCTTACATCAGCAACCCCCCCCCCCTCAGACTGGCCTGTCGTTGACCTCCTCTCAGGTGCACTGTGCAGGGCTCAGTCAGATGGCTCCAGCTTGGCAGCTCTGCTTTTATTCTATAGCCTCCTCTCCACAGTCCACACATGTCTGTCTCCTCCCGTGACCCCCATCCCGGTGGCGCTCCCACTCTTGACTACTTTTTAGGATCCCCCTCAGAGAATGCAGACATGATAAAAGACAAAAGATGGTCAGAGACTGCGGACATGATACAGGAGATGGTCAGAGACTGCGGACATGATACAGGAGATGGTCAGAGACTGCGGATATGATACAGGAGGTGGACAGAGGCTGCGTACATACTACAGGAGGTGGACAGAGGCTGCAAACATACTACAGGAGGTGGACAGAGGCTGCAGACATACTGCAGGAGGTTGACAGAGGCTGCGGACATACTGCAGGAGGTTGACAGAGGCTGCTGACATACTACAGGAGGTGGACAGAGGCTGCGGACATGATACAGGAGGTGGACAGAGGCCGCGGAGATGATACAAGAGGTGGACAGAGGCTGCGGAAATACTACAGGAGGTGGACAGAGGCTGCGGACACACTATAGGAGATGGACAGAGGCTGCAGACATACTACAGGGGGTGTACAGAGGCTGCGGACATGATACAGGAGGTGGACAGAGGTTGCGGAGATGATACAGGAGGTGGACAGAGGCTGCAGACATACTACAGGAGGTGGACAGAGACTGTGGACACACTACAGGAGGTTACCAGAGGCTGTGGACATACTACAGGAGGTTGGCAGAGGCTGCGGACATACTACAGGAGGTGGGCAGAGGCTGCGAACATGAAAAAGTAGGTGGACAGAGGCTGCGGACATGATACAGGAGGTGGACAGAGGCTGCGGACATGATACAGGAGGTGGACAGAGGCTGTGGACACACTACAAAAGGTGGACAGAGGCTGCAGACACACTACAGGAGGGGGACAGAGTCTGCGGACACATGACAGAAGGTGGACAGAGGCTGCGGACATACTACAGGAGGTGGGCAGAGGCTGCAGACATACTACAGGAGGTGGGCAGAGGCTGCAGACATACTACAGGAGGTGGGCAGAGGCTGCGGACATGAAAAAGTAGGTGAATCATATATGTTTTATTAATATTATTAGGATAGGGTAATATTTTATGTTTCTGATGATGCCTGTAAGAAAAACATGGAAATAAAGAATTTAAAAAAAAAATAGGTGGACACAGGCTGCGGACATGATACAGGAGGTAGACAGAGGCTGCGGACATGATACAGGAGGTAGACAGAGGCTGCGGACACACTACAGGAGGTGGACAGAGGCTGCCGACACACTACAGGAGGTGGACAGAGGCTGCGGACATACTACAGGAGGTGGACAGGGGCTGCGGACATACTACAGGAGGTGGACAGGGGCTGCAGACACACTACAGGAGGGGGACAGAGTCTGCGGACACATGACAGAAGGTGGACAGAGGCTGCGGACATACTACAGGAGGTGGGCAGAGGCTGCAGACATACTACAGGAGGTGGGCAGAGGCTGCAGACATACTACAGGAGGTGGGCAGAGGCTGCGGACATGAAAAAGTAGGTGAATCATATATGTTTTATTAATATTATTAGGATAATGTTATATTTTATGTTTCTGATGATGCCTGTAAGAAAAACATGGAAATAAAGAATTAAAAAAAAAATAGGTGGACAGAGGCTGCGGACATGATACAGGAGGTAGACAGAGGCTGCGGACATGATACAGGAGGTAGACAGAGGCTGCGGACACACTACAGGAGGTGGACAGAGGCTGCCGACACACTACAGGAGGTGGACAGAGGCTGCGGACATACTACAGGAGGTGGACAGGGGCTGCGGTCATGATACAGAAGGTGGACAGAGGCTGCGGACATGATAGTGTCCTCCTCACTCCCTCACAGTAGCTTCCTCCTCTGTCCACCATCATATTACCGCTCTACCTCAATGTGTCCTCCTCCTGTGCCCCTTTCATCTCTCCACAGCACAGGGCAGCACATCAGTGTCCTTCTCTGTCCCCTGCACACCACAGCTTCTTCCACCCAGGTATATTTACCAAAATGTTGTTTTTTTTATTATATTTTCAGACCTAAGCCACCCAAACTGCTCTGTCCCCTGCTGCTGGCTGCTCCCAGAAGCCATTGTCGCACAAGATATTGTTGCCTAGGTTAACAATATGCTGAGCTGGGCAGAGGGCATGCCAGCCACAAGCTGACTACAGGCACACCATGTGTTAGCACCCCAGTAATGTCCTCCTCTGCACCCTTTTTACTATCCCCCCCACACACAGTGTGTGCCGCTCTCCTCACCCCTCCTCAGCCTGTGGCAAGTGCACATCTGCGACACCACCAAGAACGAGTGGACTCACTGTCTTCTATTCAAAAATAGCGGCAGGCGGCGCCATTACATTACTGTGCATGTGCCGCCCAGCCGAACATGTATGAGTTTTCCCGAGCCCTGCTGTCACGGGTATGCTACACACAGACATCCAATACAGGTGATCAGATCATTGGGCTGCATTTTAAGGAATCAGGAACAGAGTAAGTGAAAATATATATATTTATTAAAGATAAAGGCACACGTGTAATCAAACAACAGCAAACCATAAGCAAGAAGTGAATACAAGAGAACACAACAAACCCCAAAACAACCTAATCTAACTATCTAACTAATATATACAAGTAAAGGGAACACTCAGACATAAACAAGGCAGGGACGAGAGACAAGGGGAGCAGAAGGCCAGATACTGGGAGCAGTCAGCAAGGGGGAGCTGGAAGCTGGAATCAGGGGACAGGTCTCAGGGGACAGGGTACAAGAATCAAAGGCCAGGACAAGGCAGGGAACAGATCAGGATCAGGTTCAGGATCAGGTAACGGATCAGGTTCAGGTTCAGGCAGGGACAAGGCTTACAGAAGGAATTCTGGAGCATTGAGCCTTGGTAAAGGGCGGGTTTATATAGTCCAGCAGACCCAGATCAGGTGTGCTTGATGGCTGGTGGAAAGTCTTGGTGAGGAGACACCCGCTGGTGGCCACCAGAACTACACCCACTGGTTCCGGATGCAACAGTGCCACCAGCAGGTGAGCCCGGTAATGACACAATTTCTGACAGTTCCCCCCCTTAAGGAGTGGCCTCCGGACACTCCATTCAGCCCTTGGTTTGACAGTCCGAGTGGATACGAAAACCCCTAAAAAGTTTCCCTGCTGAGTCTGCGGACTTCTTCGCACTTCCTAGGCCAGAGTCCTTTAGTTCACTGGGGGACGTGCCACTAGAGTCGGAAAATTGGACACGCATCCCACCACCAGGGTCAGGAGGTCTAGATCTGGAAATGAAAATTAGCAGGGCAACGGGCAAGAACCCATCGGAGGCAGACCACGCAGGGGCATTACATTCAGGCTGGGTGACAAGCAGGATTAAAACAGCGGAAAAGAGGGCATCCATCAGGAAGACATCAGCGGCCAGCTGGGCATCGGGAATAGGTTTAGCAGGGACCATATCATTAAGCTGGACATCAGGCTCCGGGTCATCAGGCTGGGCAGCAGTAAAGGAACCACCAGGCAGAATATCAGGAATGGGACCATCAGGAACTGGATCGTGAGGCTGGATATCAGGTACAGGATCACCAAGCAAGACAGTAGGCTCTGGGACATCTGACTGAGCAGCGGGCGCTGGAGCAGCAGACTGGACAGTGGGCACATCCGGGCAGACAACAGGCTCTGGGTTGTCGAGCTGGGCAGCAGGCTGGAACCCCTTAGGCTGGGCAGCGGACAGGAACACCTCGGGTTGGGCAGCAGACAGAAACACCTCGGGTTGGGCAGCAGACAGAAACACCTCGTGTTGGGCAGCAGACAGGAACACCTCGGGTTGGGCAGCAGACAGGAACACCTCGGGTTGGGCAGCAGACAGAAACACCTCGTGTTGGGCAGCAGACAGAAACACCTCGGGTTGGGCAGCAGACAGAAACACCTCGGGTTGGGCAGCAGACAGAAACACCTCGGGTTGGGCAGCAGACAGGAACACCTCGGGTTGGGCAGCAGACAGGAACACCTCGGGTTGGGCAGCAGACAGGAACACCTCGGGTTGGGCAGCAGACAGGAACACCTCGGGTTGGGCAGCAGACAGAAACACCTCGGGTTGGGCAGCAGACAGAAACACCTCGGGTTGGGCAGCAGACAGGAACACCTCGGGTTGGGCAGCAGACAGGAACACCTCGGGTTGGGCAGCAGACAGGAACACCTCGGGTTGGGCAGAAGACAGGAACACCTCGGGTTGGGCAGCAGACAGGAACACCTCGGGCTGGGCAGCAGACAGGAACACCTCGGGCTGGGCAGCAGACAGGAACACCTCGGGCTGGGCAGAAGACAGGAACACCTCGGGCTGGGCAGCAGACAGGAACACCTCGGGTTGGGCAGCAGACAGGAACACCTCGGGTTGGGCAGCAGACAGGAACACCTCGGGCTGGGCAGCAGACAGGAACACCTCGGGCTGGGCAGCAGACAGGAACACCTCGGGTTGGGCAGCAGACAGGAACACCTCGGGTTGGGCAGCAGACAGGAACACCTCGGGTTGGGCAGCAGACAGGAACACCTCGGGTTGGGCAGCAGACAGGAACACCTCGGGTTGGGCAGCAGACAGGAACACCTCGGGTTGGGCAGCAGACAGGAACACCTCGGGTTGGGCAGCAGACAGGAACACCTCGGGCTGGGCAGCAGACAGGAACACCTCGGGCTGGGCAGCAGACAGGAACACCTCGGGCTGGGCAGCAGACAGGAACACCTCGGGCTGGGCAGCAGACAGGAACACCTCGGGTTGGGCAGCAGACAGGAACACCTCGGGTTGGGCAGCAGACAGGAACACCTCGGGCTGGGCAGCAGACAGGAACACCTCGGGCTGGGCAGCAGACAGGAACACCTCGGGCTGGGCAGCAGACAGGAACACCTCGGGCTGGACAGCAGACAGGAACACCTCGGGCTGGGCAGCAGACAGGAACACCTCGGGCTGGGCAGCAGACAGGGGCACGTCAGGCTGGAAGACTGGCTCGGGCACTTCAGCCTGGAAGACTGACACTTCAGCCTGGAAGACTGGCACTTCAGCCTGGAAGACTGGCTCGGGCACTTCAGCCTGGAAGACGGGCCCTTCAGCCTGGAAGACTGGCTCGGCACTTCAGCCTGGAAGATGGGCACTTCAGCCTGGAAGACTGGCTCGGGCACTTCAGCCTGGAAGACTGGCACTTCAGCCTGGAAGACTGGCACGGGAACTTCAGGCTGGCAAACTGGCACAGGAACTTCAGGCTGGCAAACTGGCACGGAAACTTCAGGCTGGGTAAATGGCACTGGGACGTCAGACTGGGTAACAGGCATAGGGTTGGCAGATTTGGGTGGATCGTCAGGTTCAGCTGGCATGAACGCAGGCTGGAGCAGGTTGGTGGGTGTGGAGGCAGGTTGGGATAGTGGCAGGATTGAATGGGTTGGAAAAAACTTCAGTTTTTTCTTTGGTTTCGCCACTGAGGATTTGTATATGGATATAGGACTGCAGGTAATGGATGTAGCTGGTAGAGGTGAAGAGCGGAGGGATGGTGAAACAGAGGGTGCAGACTTTGAAGGGGGCTTTGAAGGAACTGATGGAGGCAGCCGAGAAGAAGCAGAAGGGTTAAAGGCAGGGTAAGTGCAGCAGGAGGAGACAGGCTACTGGTACTTCATTGTTAGCTGAGTGTATTGTTCAGAAAAAGTGGGAATTGGGGGAAAAGGAGAGGAAGACAACCCAGCAGGTTGGTGTCTAGACATAGAAATGGATGGTTGGGAGCTGACAGGGGCTGAGTACAACAAACTTGACCAGGCCTGTAATAAGGGTTTCACAAAATCAGGTTTGCACACTGCTTGTCTGACCAGAGACTGCACTGAATCAATACATGCTGCAAGCACCTGTTCAGGACAAGCTGAGTACTGCTCATGGAAAAAGGCTGAGTCATCTTCCAACAGCCACACCAAAGATTCTACCTGAGCTGCATTAAAAGGAGGTGTATAATCATCACTTCCACTAGAGGCATCAGACAGGGCTAACTCTGTACAGTGTGAGGGGGTTAGCTCGGCAGCGGGTGTGTGTGACCCCCGAGATGGGCTCCCCACACAAAAACAGGCCCAGCAAACGGTGGTTGTGGTTTTCAAAATCATAAAGGTGCGGTTTATTTTCTATTTACAGTGACAAAACACAGCAAAGCAAAAGAAACATAAACAAAATAAATCCTGGTCAACTTGACCTCTGACTAAACATACAGGTTTCCTAACTAACAACTGGGATCAGCCTAGTGCTGTCCTAGTCCCTAAGTCCCTGGTTTTAAATGTCCAAGCAAATAGCCACACAGGCTTTGTCTCACCGCACAGGGGTTCACTCTCCCTAGACAGTCCACACAGGTCTGGTTCCAGGCATGAGCTAACATCTAATGAAGCTGGGAGTTCTTATAGAGGCCTAAATGAGCTGACAAGCTTCAGCTGGTCTCTTCAACTCCCTGTCTGTACGACGCCCCACACTCTCCCTTGAGGTATGAGTCATCCATGAGCCCACTAGCCCCAGCTGGGCTTATACAACTCTCCACCTAGTTGTATAAGTCGGCGTAAAGCCTGAATCTGGGCGAAATATATCTACCCCCCTGGATGCAACCAGGTGAAATTACCTTCCTGCTGTCACATACCCCCCCCTCTTGTTTTAACCTCGGGGTTGGAACACCAGCAATCAGGCATTCATGTACTCGAGACAAAGCATCCACATTCCCCATTTGAACGCCAGGGCGATGCTTTACTGTGAAGTTGAATTCCTGGAGGGCCAGGAACCACCTATTCACTCTTCTATTTGTTTCTTTGTTTTGAGCCATCCACTTTAACGGAGCGTGATCCGTAACCATGTCAAAGTGCCTACCTAGCAGGTAGTACCGAAGGGAATCTAGAGCCCACTTCACCGCTAAACACTCCTTTTCAACGGTGGCGTAATTTACCTCATGGGACTTCAACTTCCTGCTGAGGTAAATGACTGGGTGCTCTTCCCCGTTCCAGACCTGGGACAATACTGCTCCTAGCCCCACATCTGACGCATCACTTTGTACGACAAAGTCTTTAGAGAAGTCGGGTGAGTACAACACTGGCTGGCTACATAAGGCTTGTTTCAAGAATTGGAATGCTGCCTCAGCCTCGGGGGTCCATTTAATCATGACCGACCCTTTCCCCTTCGTCAGGTTAGTTAGGGGCACAGCCTTAGAAGCAAAGTGGGGAATGAATCGCCGATAATACCCAGCGATTCCCAGAAAGGCTCGTACCTGCTTCTTGCTGTTGGGACGTGGCCAACTCTGCATGGCCTCGACTTTGTTGAGTTGGGGTTTTATTACTCCCCTCCCAATGGTGTACCCAAGATATTTGGCCTCCTCCTGCCCAATGGTACACTTCTTGGGGTTAGCCGTAAACCCCGCTTCCCGAACAGAGTCCAGGACTGCTTGCACTTTTGGCAGATGTGAGGCCCAATCTGTGCTATGGACAATTATGTCATCCAGGTAAGCCGCAGCATACTTCCGATGGGGCCTCAGCATCTGGTCCATTTTCCGCTGGAATGTGGCCGGCGCATTCTGTAACCCGAACGGCATTCTTTTATATTGGAACGCCCCGTCTGGGGTTACAAATGCGGTTTTCTCTTTGGCCGACTTGGCCAGGGGGATTTGCCAATACCCTTTTGTGAGGTCAAGAGTCGTCATGTATCGGGCTGTTCCCAGCCGGTCGATCAACTCATCTATACGTGGCATGGGGTAGGTGTCAAATTTTGTAACTTTGTTCAACTGTCAAAAATCGTTACAAAATCGCCAGCTCCCATCCGGTTTAGGCACCAACACAATGGGACTAGACCAATCACTTTGGGACTCCTCTATCACCCCTAAGTTCAGCATTTTCTGTACTTCCTCCCGTATTGCCTCCCGTCGGGCCTCTGGGATCCGATAGGGTTTTAACTTCACCCTTTCACCGGGCGGGGTAATGATGTCATGCTCTACCCCAGATGTTTGTCCCGGCAGCTCAGAGAATACCTCCTTGTTGCGAAGCACAAACTCCTTAACCTCCTGTTGTTGGGGTTGTGACAAGGTGGCTGCTATTCCAACCTCCGGAATCACGCAACCAGTTTGAGCTGGTGACCAAGTGTCTGCGACTAGGGACTCTCTATCCCTCCAGGCTTTCAACAGATTAACGTGATAGATCTGTTCGGGCTTTCGCCTTCCTGGTTGTCTGACCTTGTAATTCACTTCGCTCACTTTTTCCATTATCTCGTAGGGGCCTTGGCATTTGGCAAGGAATTTACTTTCAACCGTAGGGACAAGTACCAGTATCCTATCCCCCGGGGAAAAGGTACGGGTCTTGGCTCCACGGTTGTACACTCTCTGCTGTGCTAACTGCGCTTGGGCCAAATGTTCCTTCACGATGGGCATTACCTGTGCAATTCGGTCTTGCATCAGGGCGACATGCTCAATCACACTCCTGTGGGGAGAACTCTCACTTTCCCAAGTTTCCTTGGCAATATCCAACAGCCCTCTTGGGTGTCTCCCATACAGTAACTCAAAGGGGGAGAATCCCGTAGAGGATTGGGGCACCTCCCTAATAGCAAACATCAGATAAGGAAGTAGACAGTCCCAATCCTTTCCATCTCTATCCACCACTTTCTTCAACATTTGTTTTAGGGTTTTGTTGAACCTTTCAACCAGCCCATCGGTTTGGGGGTGATACACAGATGTACGTAATTGCGTCACTTTGAACAATTTACACAGCTCCTTCATAACCCGGGACATAAAGGGTGTACCTTGGTCCGTAAGCAGTTCTTTACAAATACCCACCCGGCTAAACACAAGAGATAGCTCTTTGGCTATGGTTTTGGCCGAGGTATTTCGGAGAGGGATCGCTTCTGGATAACGGGTGGCATAGTCCATTATAACTAATATGTACTGGTGCCCCCTAGCGGACTTGATTATAGGACCTACCAAATCCATGGCGATCCTCTCAAACGGGACCTCAATGATGGGTAGAGGGACCAGCGGGCTACGGAAATGTGGCATCGGGGCCGACCTCTGACACACAGGGCAGGAGGAACAATAATTTTCTATGTCCTTCATCACCCCCGGCCAATAGAATCTCTGTAATACCCTCTCTCGGGTTTTCTCTGTCCCCAGATGACCTCCAAGAATGTGCCCATGGGCCAACTCCAACACCAACTTCCTGTAAGGTTTGGGCACCACAAGCTGCTCAACGGTTTCTTCTGCCCTTTTTGCCACCCGATACAGTAGGTCCTTCTCTACGCTGAAGTATGGGTAAGTGCAGGTATTATCTGGGTTCACTAACTCGCCATCTATTTTCACTACGTTTTCCCGTGCCTTTATTAGGGCGGGGTCTTTCAACTGTTCTGTGGCAAAGTTTTCCCTGTGAACCTCAAGATCAGAAAACTCCACAGACGGTAGGTTTTCGTCTGAGGAGGTGGGCTCCTCTCCAGTTTCTTGAGTCTCCCCTGCCAATACTGATAAGGGAAATTCTGGAGAGTCCTCACCACTCTCAGGGGAGTTCTGGCTATCACATTCCTGGTACATAGGGGCACCAGTGGGGGGCTCAGGATCATCCCACAGTTCCCAGAACTTCGGAAAATCCCTTCCCACAATGGCGTCATGCGGTAACTGAGATACTAAGCCCACTGGATGAGAGAGGGTACCTTTGGGGGTCTCGAAACACACTGTAGTCACTGGATACTCTCGGGTGTCCCCATGCACACAAATAACAGCTACCTTGCTATTCCCAGAGACCTCTGTTTTAACTAACTCAGCCTTTATCAGGGTCACAAGGCTACCTGAATCCAGCAATACCACAACATTTCTACCATTAACACACATTTTGCATAAATGTTTCTCAGTTCCTCGAATGGCAGTGCATGCGACTGTCGCACACAGCGACTGACGTCTGCCCGTCAGAAAGTCACACTGCATGGGTTCCTCCACAACCGGGCAATTGGCTGCAATATGTCCCGCTTGCCGGCAGCGGTAGCAAACGATCCTTCTTGCGGCCTCTTGAGCCGCTGATTTCCCAGGCTGTTCTCGCCAAACTTGGGGTAGAGCTCCCACCCTCTCACTCTCTCCACCCTCACCCCTTGGAATCCTCTTATCCGCCCCTGGGGATGGTCTGGTCTTAGGGTGGAAAGTCCGAGTGTCTCTGGAAGAGGCCGTCAGGTTCTCTGTAGCCAAGTATTTCTCCACACGATCCACAAGACCAGCGGCCGTCTCTGGGTCTCCATGGCTTACCCACTTTTGGATGGCAGTAGGAAGAGCTCTCAAAAACCGATCCATTACAACACGTTCCACAATCTTTGGTGCGGACAAAGTCTCTGGCTGTAGCCACTTTCTGCTCAGGTGAATGAGATCATACATTTGAGACCTGGGGGGTTTTCCAAGCTGGAAAGTCCAGTTATGCACACGCTGAGCCCGGACAGCCTGGGTGACACCCAGCCTTGCCAATATTTCAGCTTTTAGCATCGCATAGTCTTTTGCTTGGTTAGGCTCTAGGTCATAGTAAGCTTTCTGCGATTCACCAGTTAACAGAGGAGCCACCAGTCCAGCCCACTGCTCCTCAGGCCACTTTTCTCTTTCAGCGGTCCTTTCAAATGTGGTCAAAAATACCTCTGGATCATCCTCTCCAGTCATTTTTGTCAATAAACGACTCACCCCAAAGGACGCGGTATTAGTGGGACGGCTTTCCTCACTGGTCTGCGGACGTTGCTGCATTGCTGCTTCCATCTGTTGTTGTAGTCTCTGCTCTTGCTTCTGTAACAGGTCTATGAAGCGGGCCTCAGATTGCTGCTGGGCTTGTTGCTGAGCCTCCAGACTCTGTTGCAAAGTTGCGTTTGTCTGCTGCTGGGCTGCAAGGCTCTGTTGATGAGCTTGCTGCTGGGCTGCAAGGCTCTGTTGATGAGCTTGCTGCTGGGCTGCGAAGTTCTGTTGTTGAGCTGCAAGGCTCTTTTGCAAACCTGCATTTGTCTGCTGTTGATTGGCATTTGCTAGAGCCAGCTGCTTCAGTATCTCCTCCATGCTGGCTTAAAAAAAAACTGCCCGCATTCTCCACCAACTGTGAGGGGGTTAGCTCGGCAGCGGGTGTGTGTGACCCCCGAGATGGGCTCCCCACACAAAAACAGGCCCAGCAAACGGTGGTTGTGGTTTTCAAAATCATAAAGGTGCGGTTTATTTTCTATTTACAGTGACAAAACACAGCAAAGCAAAAGAAACATAAACAAAATAAATCCTGGTCAACTTGACCTCTGACTAAACATACAGGTTTCCTAACTAACAACTGGGATCAGCCTAGTGCTGTCCTAGTCCCTAAGTCCCTGGTTTTAAATGTCCAAGCAAATAGCCACACAGGCTTTGTCTCACCGCACAGGGGTTCACTCTCCCTAGACAGTCCACACAGGTCTGGTTCCAGGCATGAGCTAACATCTAATGAAGCTGGGAGTTCTTATAGAGGCCTAAATGAGCTGACAAGCTTCAGCTGGTCTCTTCAACTCCCTGTCTGTACGACGCCCCACACTCTCCCTAGAGGTATGAGTCATCCATGAGCCCACTAGCCCCAGCTGGGCTTATACAACTCTCCACCTAGTTGTATAAGTCGGCGTAAAGCCTGAATCTGGGCGAAATATATCTACCCCCCTGGATGCAACCAGGTGACTTTACCTTCCTGCTGTCACAACAGATACAAATCAATGCTTGCACATCCTCAAATAAAAAATTGCCCTGATCCACAAAAACGTGAGCTATGCGGATGCATTCAAATAACTGCTCTCTAGTGTATTCTCTTAGTGTCTGATAACAGAAATCTCTGTCATCTGTTGCCAGGAGCGAAAAATAAAAAATATCGTCCACCTGCATCTTAGTAATTTAACAAGTGCTCAGACCCGATTCCCAGGTGCAGCCGATCTGATTGTATGGCTCCAGAATTCTGTCACGAGGATGCTACACACAGACATCCAATACAGGTGATCAGATCATTGGGCTGCACTTTAAGGAATCAGGAACAGAGGAAGTGAAAATATATATATTTATTAAAGATAAAGGCACACGTGTAATCAAACAACAGCAAACCATAAGCAAGAAGTGAATACAAGAGAACACAACAAACCCCAAAACAACCTAATCTAACTATCTAACTAATATATACAAGTAAAGGGAACACACATACATAAACAAGGCAGGGACGAGAGACAAGGGGAGCAGAAGGCCAGATACTGGGAGCAGTCAGCAAGGGGGAGCTGGAAGCTGGAATCAGGGGACAGGTCTCAGGGGACAGGGTACAAGAATCAAAGACCAGGACAAGGCAGGGAACAAGGCAGGGAACAGATCAGGATCAGGTTCAGGATAAGGTAACGGATCAGGTTCAGGCAGGGACCAGGCTTACAGAAGGAATTCTGGAGCATTGAGCCTTGGTAAAGGGCGGGTTTATATAGTCCAGCAGACCCAGATCAGGTGTGCTTGATGGCTGGTGGAAAGTCTTGGTGGGGAGACACCCGCTGGTGGCCACCAGAACTACACCCAATGGTGCCGGATGCAACAGTGCCACCAGCAGGTGAGCCCGGTAATGACACCATTCCTGACACCTGCCGGCTTTGGAACGGCGCATGGGCAGTTGTATGGTTGGCTCGCAGCCATGTTTTTTACGGGCACTGTTACCCGTAACAGACATTTACGGGCAGCCCCAAAATGGGCTTAAATTTACGGGCTGCCTGTAAATTAACGGGCAACACTTGGCTATTGTCTACTGACTATGGGCTCTGGCTTTTGAGGGGGCTCTATTCTTTGGGAGGTTTGTGCCTAAGGGACCTTTGCAGTGGTTTTGTTTCAGATTCTGGTCCACGTTTCCCTCGAAAACACACAGACTCTGGAAACCTAGGACCTAGATACAGATTTGGGGCCTCTGTGCCAAAACCAGCATTGATTGCTTCAACTCCCCACCTAAACTAAGATATTTTAAGCAGAAGATTATACTTAATCAAATAACCTGATGCTGGTGTCTCCTGCTGTTATGTGTAATCTAAGGATGAGCTCAGGCATGTTCGCAACACCATGTCCCTGCGCTGACCTGGAAGCTGACCTTCCACATCGCTAATCACAGGCAATGAAACATTTCCCGTTCCACGGCTGCACAGATTGGGAAATGTCTCATTACCTGTGATTAGCGCTGCGCAGTGTCAGCTTCCTGGCGGGCACATGGAGTTGCGAACAAGCCTGAGCTCATCTTTAGCGTAATCTGTTCATTAAGGTGTCTCTCTTATTTTGTTGTTGTTAATTGAGTCACCTGTTGTTTCTGTCTGTCTGCTAGTATTCCACTTCACCTTGTTACCAAACTATTATGGGATGTTTAGGTTTATGTTAGCTATTCATCAGATGCACTAATAATATTACTGTTTAAAGTTTGCATCAAGCTCTTATCTGATTTTGTGTGGTACAAATTCTGGGTAAGTTTTTAATAAGGAGTTCAAGCTTGCACCTAAGCTAATGTTGTCTAGTTCTTGGGTGCAGAATTCAGCTATAATACCTGGTTCCTGGTTCTAGAGGAAGCTGTATCTTGATGGAGGCACCCAGGCTGGGTGCCAGGTGGTCCATCACAGTACTTCTAGATATAAGGGAGCATATGTCTCAATCTCCTTCCTCCCGTGGGACAGAGCTGGGCTTGCAGACTGGAAGCTCAGGCACCCGGTGTTGTCACATAGGGGCAGGAAGAGAATCCTCAGCACTGTGTAAACTCCAAGTTGTGAACTAGAGAGAGAAAGAAGGGAAGGTAAATATGTGCACTTGGTGGGGCCAGTATGTAATGCCCAAATGCATAAGGAGGCAGGGAATTTGTGCTTGAGCTGAAGTGCTAGAGCCACATATAACACCATAAGCTTGTAGCAAAACCACCATCAGCACTGCAGCCAGACAAACTCCAGCAAGAGTATGGAAATCTGGTACTCCTACAATTTCCCAGGTCAAAAATATATCTTGATACTTTTTCAATGAAAAAGGTGTGGACATACTACATGATATAGTCTACAAATTTAAAAAGTGTGAGATCCATGGATTTCCAACTACCTTGGGGGGAATTTTATTAAAGCTACATGGACACTTTAACACAACGATGCACACTCATGTGGAGGTCTGCCCTACAAGTGGATGCTCAATTTGGCCCAGACCCCAATTTTCCATTGCCTTTCCCTTCTTACCCTCTTTTCTTACCCTTTTCCCTCTCTTGAACTACTTTTTCTTTTGAGTTTATGTTTTACAATAGATACTCTCATTCTATGGGTGCTTCGACCCCATGCTATAACAAGGAATTCATCTTGGGAGAGCATATGTTTCAATATTACTGGTACTTAAGCTTTTTGGATTGTATGCCCTGTACATTTATGTGTATATCTTGGGCATACCCATAAGACCCTGCTTAACTGGGAAGTACTTTTTAGGTATATTTGACTAGACTGTTAAGCAGTTGATCATCCTGGACTATTCTTAATATAACTCACTGTTATTATTAGTAGTAGTATTATTATTATACAGGATTTATATAGTACCAACAGTTTGCGCAGCGCTTTACAACATGAGGGCAGACAGTACAATTACAATACAATTCAATACAAGAGGAATCAGAGCACCCTGCGCATTAGAGCTTACAATCTAAAGAATCTGGCCAAGTAATACAAAAGGTAATAACTGTGGTGGATGAGCTTCTGGAGAAAATAAAAGTACAGTTATCAGATAAGGGCAGGATAGGCTTCTCTAAAGAGGAGGATTTTCAGGTATCTCCCAAAAGTGGACAGAGTAGAAGATAGGCAGATTGGAGTAGGGAGTTCCAGAAGATGGGGGAGGCTCTGGAAAAGTCCCGTAGGCGAGCATGAGAGGAGATGATGAGGGAGCTAGAGAGCAGGAGGTCTTGGGACTGTTGTTAAGAGTTCCAACCTTTGTATGAAAACCAAAATGATACATTATGATACAATGTATGATGAAATGAAGGGTGGAGAAGGATTTGATCTGATTTGACTTTGAAAAGGAGGGGGTATAGGAGGGAGATAACAATAAGCAGGGGGGTTTAGAAATAAGAAGATAGGAGAAGAGATCAATAGAGACCAATGGAGTATTGGAGAGAAGAGAAGGGGAGGGAGAAGGGGGAAGAGGGGGAAAAAGAGAGGAGAAGGAGAGGAAGAGAGAAGGAGAGGGGAAGAGAGGAGTAAAAGGGAGAGGGGTTCCTATAATGGAATGGAATATTCCAGTAAGGGTAGTGGCCTGAATAGAAGAAAGCGAAGAAAATGCCAAGTGTGGGGGGTGCAAATGTTATAGATACCACACAAGGGTCATACACTTACTTTTGTAGACTTAGAGAGACACATATAAGACACGTATACATATAATATCGGGAATAGGTTTTGAGGTATTGGTTAAGAAAGGAGTAGTTAGGAGCCAAACACATAGACACAAGGGGGAAGTAGGGAAATAGGGAGGTAGACAGAGGGTAGACGGAGATAACAAGGGTGGAAGGGGGGAGAATAAATAAGGGTTGGGGGTCAGGAATTAGGGGGGTTCACGAGAAGAAAGATTTTTAGAGAGTAGGAGGAGGGGGCACTTACACATCACATTACACATGAATACAATAGGATAAAATAGGTGGTACACACACTTGGACATAACCGGATATAACTGAGGAGGCCAGTGGCTAGAAAGAGGTGGGAGCCCCAAGCAGGAAATAGGAGTAAGTTAGTACCCAGAAGATCCACCATTAGGGAAGAAGGAGGAGGGGGGGAAGACGGATTAGGGTTTAAGAAGCAAAGGGAAATAGTACAGAGGGAATGGGAAGAAAGGTGAGAAAGGAGGGAAAATGGCCCTGGTATATGCTCCTTAAATTCAGTTATACTAAAATCTCCAAAGTAAGAAGGTATTATATGTACTATATGTAAACAATTACAAACAAACACAAATGCAAAAGTTACATAAAGGATAAATATTATTTGTTTATTTATTAGGATGATAAGGGGAAAAAATTAGGATAATTTAGGGTAAAATTAAAGGATGGAGGCCCCCTCGGATTTAAGGCTCTATAAAGTAGGAGAAGGTGAGGGGAAGAGAAGAGAGGAGAAAAGAGAGAGGAAAAGGGAGAAAGGATGGAGAGAAGAGCTGGAGAGAGATAGATGAAAGGGGTGTCCGGGGTGGAGAGAGGGGGGTGTACCTCTGCCGTACCAACCCAACACCCCAATTAGGCGTGCACCCACCTGAACCGTACGGTTAAAGGTCCAGAAGTGGGTGCCTCCCTTGGGGGCGGGGGTTAGTTGAATATTTAAGGGAGGGAAGTTGAATAGGGAGGGCTTGGTTTTAAGGGTTTTTCCTTTTTTTTTTTTTTTTCCTTTCTCTCTCCCCTCTCCCCCACACTCCATCCTCTGAATCTTTAGGGATGGAGGAATTAAAGATAACCACCATTAATGCTAAAGGACTTAATGTCCCACAAAAAAGGAGAATGCTCCTGAGCGAGTTAAAACGAACCCGCTCAGACGTAGTATTTGTGCAGGAAACACACTTTAAGATGGGCGGACTCCCATACCTACAAAATAGGTTCTACCCATGTACATACCATGCATGCAGTCAGATATCAAAGTCAAAAGGGGTGTCAATTTTAATCTCCAATAGGATACCTTGGTCCCTGTTGGATAAACGAGTAGATGTAGAGGGCCGTTTTATTTTTTTAAAAGGACAGATTGGAAGTACAAAGGTGACATTGGCGACCGTTTACGCACCAAATACACATCAAGACGCCTTTTTGAGTAAAACCTTGGATAAGTTGGTAGGGTTTGCAGAAGGGAAGCTGATAGTAGGGGGAGACCTTAATACAACATTGGAACCTAAGGTAGATACATCAACGGGGGTATCCTCCATACCAGGGGGGACTAGGAGGAATATCTTGCAGAAGTTGCGGGAATTGCAGATGGTAGATGTATGGAGATTATTACATATCGGGGAAAGAGATTATACATTCTTTTCCAACCCACACCAACGGTATTCTCGTATAGACCTCTTCCTGGTACCACATTATCTGCTGACGGCGGTGAAGGAAGTAAAAATTGGGAATATAACATGGTCGGACCACGCACCAGTGACGCTACACATTGCGTTGTCCGACTCATCTACGGCTCCGGTGTGGCGTTGGCGTCTGAATGAGAGTTTGCTGCAGATCCCCGAAGTTCGGGAAGATGTAGCAAAAGAAATGGAGGCATACTTCCGGACGAACGACACCCCGGGGAGCGACCCGGGAATGATATGGGAAGCGCATAAGGTAGTAATGAGAGGGGTTTTGATAAAACATGGTTCCCGATTAAAAAGAGCACGAGAAAGACAGATAGTCAACTTGCTAAAAGAAATTCAAGCATTAGAGGTACAACATAAGAAAGTACAGATACCGCTAGTGGGGACAGAACTGGCACACCTGAGGAGACAACTGACAGACTTACTTAGATATAAAGCAGAAGCGGCAATACAAGTAGGGAGAAAAGTAACCTATGAACTTGGGGAAAAATGTAGTAAAATATTAGCGGGGAAACTTAGAGAGAAAGGGAAGACAGTATATGTACCCCATATAAAGGGAAAAAACGGGCAGTTGATTTCACTACCTAAAAAGATCGCGCAGAGATTCAGAGAATACTACTCATCCCTCTATAATTTAACCCCAACTCAGGTGCCTCAGGCCAAGATGGAAGAATACCTCCTCTCAGCAAACCTGCCTAGGTTGGCCTTAGAAGACCGTAATAAACTGGAGATACCTATTTCAGTGGGGGAACTGGAGACAGTGTTAAAGACAGTTAAACGAGGGAAGGCGCCGGGTCCGGATGGCTTCACTATCCAATACTACAAATATTTTCTCCCAATATTAGGGGTCCATATGACAAAGGCATTCAATGAGATTGGCCGGGCTCCCGCACTACCGCCAGATGCCCTTATGGCACATATTTCGGTTATCCCGAAAGAAGGGAAGGACCCGGCGGAGTGCGGGAGCTATCGCCCGATCTCACTGTTAAATACAGATTTAAAACTTTTCACTAAACTACTTGCCTCCCGTCTCCAGCCGTTTTTGAATCAGTTGGTACATCAAGACCAGGTTGGGTTTATCCCAACCCGCGAGGCCAGGGATAATACCGTAAAGGTCCTCAACCTGGTACATTATGCTAATATTTCAAAAACGCCTAGTATTTTTTTGAGTACCGACGCTGAGAAAGCGTTTGATAGGGTCAGCTGGCGATTTATGTTTGAAGTATTGAGGCAAATGGGACTGGGAGAACATATACGGAGTTGGATAGCGGGGGTCTATGCTACGCCCCAAGCCTCAGTAAAAGTGAACGGAGTTTACTCTGAGACATTTAAAATCTCAAATGGTACGCGTCAAGGGTGCCCACTCTCTCCGATGCTGTTTTCTCTCTCTCTAGAACCCCTACTAAATAGGATTCGGCAAAACCCAGATATTCAGGGACTGCAAATAGGTGATCAAGAATATAAAATCTCTGCTTATGCAGATGATTTGATGTTCTCTCTATCACGACCCCATGTTTCACTGCCAAATTTGATGAAGGAAATAGAAGGATATGGGACATTAGCAAATTTAAAAATTAACTACACAAAATCGGAAGCGATGGGGGTAGCCCTTCCCATAGAAGTTCAGCAAAATATACAACCAAATTTTAACTTTAAATGGGTAGGGTCCTCACTAAAATACTTAGGGATAAATATACCATCAAGACTAGAGAAAGTTTTCGCTGTAAATTTCCCCCCACTATATAAAGTAGTTAGATCCCTACTGGATAAATGGCAACAGGGATTCCACTCATGGTTTGGCCGATGTAACGCTATTAAAATAAATATTCTGCCCAAATTCTTGTATTTATTTCAAGCTGTACCAATTAGAATTGATAAGGCCTACTTTCAGCAAATAAATGCACTCTTTACTAAGTTCATATGGGCCAACAGGCAACCACGGATTAGCAGAAGTCAAATGACCCTCCCCAAATGCTATGGGGGCTTAGCAGTCCCAGATGTATCTAAATATCAGCAAGCAGTTCATTTGGGAAGGGTCATAGACTGGTGCAGACATAAAGAACTTAAATTATGGATAAAATTGGAGCAAGAGATTGGTCAGATACCATTGGGTAGAGCACCTTGGTGCTATACAAAACTATCAGACGCACTCAAAAAACATCCTTTGATAGGGCCAACACTGTCTATAGGGGCCAAAATATGCCTAAACCCTAAATATTCGTCAAGATACTCTCCACTTTACCCAATACTGGGAAACCCAAGTTTCGAGCCGGGGATGGAGATAAAGGCATTTCGGAGACTTCGAGAGAAGGGATATACGCAGGTATCGCACTTTATGCAATCAGAAATATGGCCCACAATAGTGGAATTGACGAAATCAGGAGGCCAATTCGAAGTAGAGTATTGGCAAGCAATACAACTTCGACATTATTTGGAGACACTAGGTCCAATGAGTAACTTTAAACGGGAGCTAACTAGGTTTGAAGTATACTGTGAGGAGAAGGAACCCATCAACCGAATAATATCAAAGATATATATGATGCTAATGACTCCACCAGATAACTATGAAATGCCAGCAATTAGAAAGTGGGAAAGGGACCTTGGTAGGACTTTTACACCAGCTCAATATCAGAAGATAATATATCTTGCGCTACACTCATCAGTAAGTACTAAAACGCAAGAATCAAATTACAAATTACTGACGAGGTGGTACTATACGCCCTCAAAACTGGGTAGGTTCTACCCTGATGCCTCAGATCAGTGTTGGCGATGTAATGGGGAGCGGGGAACTTTGTTCCATATATATTGGACATGTTCTCGAATTAGACAATATTGGATAGAGGTACGGAGGATTGCCCAAAAAATTGAGTCTTACCCTGTGCCGGACGATCCAGGCTTCTTCCTATTGCACGAAACGCAAATACCCACACAGACTTATAAAAACTCAGTATTATGCCACCTGGTCAATGAGGCCGAGGCATGTATTGTGAGAGGCTGGAAAAGCTCCAGCCCTCCAACAATTGCAGATTGGCTCAATAGGGTCGGGAAAGTGGGGGCCATAGAGGAGTTGGTGTTTTCGGCCCAAGACAGGAAAGAGCAACATATTAAGATCTGGTCATCATGGAATAAATTTATGCAGACAGAAGAAGGGAAAAGATTAATGGGGAAGTGAGTCCGCCCGGTCAGAGAAGTATTTAAGAGGTTGTGGTTTACTTAATGGGGAAGGGGGATGGAGGGGGGAGGGGAGGGAGAAAATTTTTTGTTCGTCCCTCTTTTTTTTTTTTCTTCTCGATTAGGTTTGCTTTGGGAGGGAGGCAGGGTGGGAATAGATAAAAACGCAAGGGAGAATAAGTGAGGTCATGAAAATCAAAGATAACTAAATAGAGTAAGGGACTTGGTGTGTTTCTCCCTTTAAGGAGAGACATATAAAGGACATAAGGGCAGGGAACCCATTGACACTGAGGTTTTGAGGCGAGACTGATGTTTAGATAAATAAGATTTAAGTAACGGATTGGGATGAGAAATATATTATGAATAGAAATGCAATGGAAAATGTATAAATAATGTATTAGATGTATCTCCCTTTTTGAAATATAAATAAAGAATATTAAAAAAAATAAGAAAACCAAAATGATGCAATACCATGATAATTGTAAAAAAATAAACATTTATTGAAATAGAAAAAAGCAGTATCAGCAAAAACTCCAGTTCCATTTTTATAATGCTATACAGCAGTAGTAGTCAGCATATTACTATTGCACACCATACTGAAATAGTCCCTATAGTTATCATTGGCGCTGGAAGAGCTTTCCATTTTGCAACAAGTCTATGGGTATGTGCTGGATGTCGTCATCGCGCAATAAATGGGCTATGCCCTATTAACACCTGTACATTAGCTGTTAATAGGAAAGCTGTGGTTGCAAACGAAACCCATCATTTTTTGACAAAACAGTTAAATTCAAGGTATAACCTAAATGTCACAGTTGCTTGTGCTCTCCGCTGAACTGTCAAACCATCAAAAGGCTGGTGTCATAACTGATCACATGTGCAGCACCATGGAATCTGCAGATCAAACAGAGGCTAGGATGGCAGATTCCTTGTCTGTAAAGAATAAGAGAGTTTAATTTTACTTTCATGCCGTGTACACACAATCGATTTTCTCGACGGTGAAAACACCGTCGAGAAAATCGACGGGAAAAACGAGGAACGGCTTGTTCCCCTACACACGGCCGTTTTTCCCGTAATTTTTTCAATTGGTCGAGAAAAACGACCGTGTGTAGGCTCCCCGGCAGTGTTTCCCTATGGGAAAACTGCCACGGAAAAAAATGCCGTGAATCACGACGAGAAAAATTAGAGCATGTTCTAATTTTTCTCGTCGTGATTAATGCCGTTTTTCTCGTCGGGAAAAATGACCAAAAGCCCACACATGGTCGTTTTTCTCATCAAAGAGAAAAAATGACATTTTTCCCGACGAGAAAAATGGTCGTGTGTACGCGGCATAAGGCTGAGGAACAACAATTTATAAATGACCTATAATACTTTTTTCATCAGTAAAGCATGCTGAAAACTAGGCAGTGGGTGTGTGCATTGCGTTCCACTACATTACTTTCAAAAGTGTGTTCTTGTTCTGCACAAGGACAATATACTAGTTTAAGTAAATAGTGAAATTGTATATTTTTAGTAACGTTTTTCATTTCTCAGCCTGGTTCCATAAATGTCCCTCATCTCATGTGATCAGTAATCATTGATTTACTGTACATTTACTTATATTTTTTTTAAAGAAACTGAAAAAGTGCACTTAGCTTTATAGATTGTGTTTCTAATATATGACCCATTTCATTGAGGACAAATTGCTCTGTTTTCGGCTGCATTAACCTAGAATTAAATTAATTGGAATTAAACGATTTTACATCAACTACTTAATTTAGCCCAGGTTAATAGGAATGGGAATTAGAAAAAATAAGGATTGGGTGGAAAGTATGGGGTAGATTCAACTGTATCTGGGTAGAAAGAATCTCAGCATAGTGGACACAGATGCAGCACACTGTTGTGAAACAACTAGACCTACAGTGTGTGTAACAAGTGCTGTTATATTTTAATACTTATAAATGATCTCTTGTGTTTTATAGAATACAATAATAAAACAGAATTTAAATAAGCTAGTTATGCTTAAGACAACCTACACGTTTAACGTTAAAGCAGAACTCCAGGCAGGTATAAAAGGAACAAATTGTTAATACATTATTGAATGTACTTTATTTTGAATGTAACTAGTGTAAGTACCTGAACTTGACTTGCTACAAGCCCTTTAAAATCCCCCACTTCCAAAGCACTCAGAACTAAAGAGAAAGGAATGAGGGCCGATTATATGTGCTGCATGCAAATGTGCTCACAAGGAACATACTGATAGGAGAAGCGAGCAAAGTGAGCATAAAGATGATGTCATTCGTTTGCTGCTGCTGCTTCTTCATTATCCAATCACAGGCTGGGGGTGGAGAGATGACACTATTGTATGCCTAAACTGTAAGAGAGGGAGGCATCCTCTTGGCTGTGCCATATGTAAATCATTTGGCAGTTAAAACAGCTCCCTAATATGTATTTAATTGTGTATTTAGCTGTTTGCCTGAAGTTTTTACAACCCTCTGTAAGATTATCTCCAGACTGAAAAGTTCTTGGAGGGACAACTCCTGGGAGCTCAGTTCCTGTTGATATAGGCATGTTCCCAAAGCTCTGTAGCTGTTTTTAAAGCATAACTATGGCCTCACAATAAAATATATGTAGCGCCCTGCTCCTGTTGGGTAGACGCTTTATGTTAAATTTAGTTGTCTGAGCTGTAGTTTAGCTCAGAAGGATTATGCTAAATTGTTGGCTTTGTTTCAGTCTAGCTGGGTTGCGTGTTTTCCACCTGACAGTAGGTGTCGCTGTCACCACAGGTCAGGGTTGGAAATGCAGCAGGCTAGGTGTATTGGGTATTCCTTTCCCAGAAGTGGCTCAGGGGGCGTGGTCAACCCACTGTGCATTCTGGGAGGGGGTACTTAAGAGACAGAGACCGCTCTATCGGGGGTCGTTGCCGGATCCTGACCTGAGGGCCCTCCTGGCCTCAGGGATGTGCGAGCCATTTTCGGCCTCGGGATCTGCTGGCCTGAGGCTCTGCAACTGAGAAGTAGGCCCAGGAGTTGCTGGGGCCTACAAGTCCAGGGATGGTCCTACGCGGTCTTGCCTGCGGGAAGAAGTGGAATAATTGGGGACTCAATTGAAGGACGCATCCTGGCCAGTTTGCCTCACGGTGCTGTCGGACGGCTGAAAGATCCTGGCACCGTGAGCTGTGTACTTTTGAAGGAACTTTTTGCAAAGTGTCAGTGTGGCTACACGATCTTGTGGCGTAAGATTGTGGAACGACGCGACGGCACTCATCAAGTCTGTGGCAGGGACTTTGAACGAGCTTCGCACCGGTTGCTAGGCCAGTGAGAGTAGGCCTATCCGGTGGTTGCTGAATCCAGCGTGGAACTGATTTGTCCTCTGGATCTAAGATTGTGCCCATGATCTGCAAAGCAAGGTACCTGAACCTCCCCTATGCCTCTACCCCTCTGTTGGAACTGGTATAATAAAGCTCTTGAAGAAAAAGTAACCAAGTGTTGGTGTGAACATTCATGAAAGCTCTTCAAGAGGGATCCCTGACACGAGTGTGGTGAACAGAAAGGTAACGGTAGACCCAAAACTTTAAACCAGCAGCTCCTATGGGGGTAGTGCTACATATATACTACGTTTTCCCCTAAAAAAAATCCCATAAATACCTGTATATCCCATCAGTGAAGTCCACCTAATGCAGCTTCCTGTGATGGTGTGGCAATGATGCTGCACTACTCCTGAGTTCAGAGCAGAATTGGCATTGTCATGTACAGTAGGCTGTGCCTGCTTCTATTATAGTGGGATGAATACATGTTACAGGTAGGGCTGTCACCTCATTCTTTTAAACCCGAACACATATGAATTGCACAGGTTATGAGGCTAATTAAAGGCAGATAAGGCTCCAAGTGAGTTTATTTACCACCTTAATCAGCCACAGAACTTGTGTAATTAATATTTGTTCGGGTTTAAAGGGATGAGGTGGCAATTCTAGTTACAGGGAGTTTGGCTATCACCATGTCACTGCAGATGTAATCCTGTATCTTGTCAATCAGCAGCTGACCACACCTAGTTCTGCCCCTTGCCCTGCAATGATAGCACTGCCTCTGTACCTTAAGCCCCCCCCACTGTGAGCTGCAGTGTCTGGGAGATAGAGCGTGTGAGGTACAAATGAGGGAAGATTGGGCTCGTTTATGGAAAAGTTGTTCAAAAGTCAGAACTTAATGCATTAAGATAAAAAAAACTTCTGTGTGCAGCAGCCCCCCTCAGCCCCACTTATACTTACCTGAGCCCCATCTCTGTCCAGCAATGTTGCACAAGAGTCTCGGCTGTCCCTTCTCATTGGCTGAGACAGCAGTGGAGTGTCATTGGCTCCCACTGCTGTCAATCAAAGTTAGTGAGCCAATGAGAAGAAAGAGGGGGTGGGGCTGAGCTGCAGCTCCATGTCTAAATGGACACACAGAGCTGTGGCTCAGCTCGGGTGCCCCCATAGCAAGCTACTTGCTGTGGCGGCACTCAGCAGGAGGGAGGGGCCAAGAGCGCTGGCGAGGGACCCACGAAGAGGAGGATGTGGGCTGCCCTGTGCAAAGCCACCGCACAGAGCAGGTAAGTAGAACATGTTTGTTATTTTTACAGAATGAAAAAAAAACAAGACTTTAATATCACTTTAAAGAAAGCATTTTGTTTACTTTATGAGGTATGTACATCACATAGTAACTGAATTGTTTAGCTGGTCATACACAGTGCCTTTGGTTCTACTTTAACTTGTCCAATCCTATTCATGTTGTTTACAAAAAGTGTTAGATTTTTGTAAAAAGCTGTAATCTACACCATACAATAACCTTATAACCAATAAACCTTACTATTACCACACTCTATAAACTAATAAAAACCTGTTATATACCCCTGGTAAGCCTGCATAGACTTTCTTACCTATAATTTTTTTGATCCATTGTTCAGGATTTACCACAGTCTGTAACTTCTCCACCTGATATGATATCATTATACAATATACACATTAGGTATGACTTGATGTAACTCTATATGCCTCTATTGCGTACGATCTTAGTTTCCATGTTTGAATTCAGATCTCAGTCATCTCTATTTCATTACTGATAATATTGATTGCAATCTGAGACTACCGTATTTGAAGTTGAAGTTCTAATCAATTTCCTTCTTGCATTACTGTGGAAATGTTACAAGAGCCAGGTTCACACCCTTTTACGGAAGCCTCTTCATGAGATTTGACAAGAATTGCCCATTTGGTCCATATGCATGCTATACAACCATGATTAGGGGCAATCCTTGAGGGATTACTTTAGGATTTATATGGCTAATCAAGATAAAAACTACATTTTATATGTAATCAAAGTGCTTGAAAAGTAACTTGAGAAAAAAACATCCCCTCTGATGATCTATGTACATTATATGGATTTTAACAAACTTTGTTGCAGATTTCTACCTTTTGTTATTCTGAAAGAAGAGCTGTTTGTTTCTCTGTGTATGTGTACAGAGTAAATATTTATGGGTGTGGTTTTAAAAATTATCAATCAACTGCTGCATCTGCAGGGCTCTAATGAGGAAAGTGGCAGGGTCTGCACCCCCTAGACGTGATTTCCCTTTGAGAGTATCTCACCAAAAATTTAATTTTTCCTGCAGGGGATGCTCAAAATCTGATTTGTATCTTAAAGTGTAAGTAAACCCCCCTAATGTTTTCAGCCAAGGAAGCTGCCATCTTTGCCTTTGTTTAATCTACAACTGCCATGATGCTGCACATGTGATCAGTTATGACACCAGCCATTGGATGGTTTGACAGTTTGGTTGAGAGCACAACCAATGGGATTGTTACATTTTCGGCACCTGCCATAAATGAAACTGTTTTATAGATGGGTTTACTTCCGCTTTAATGCAGACTCTTGGGAAAATCATTGAGTCAATCATACAAGCAGGAAATGACAATTTCGGGGGGCGTTCTGTACACCATCTGTGTACAGAACGTCTCCAGGCTATCATATTGCATTGTATTTTACAGAAATTACAGCACTGCAGATAGAAAAGGAAAGTTTTTTTTTTAAAAAAGACATTCAATTACAATATGACTTGTGCCGCAATTGTATATGCTATATACCGGTGTATATATATATATTTTTTTTATTATTATTATTTTCCCACGAAAGTGGAGTTACCCTTTAAAGTTGAACTCCAGGATAGTTTACACCTTAAACCCAAAATCAAAAATGTAATATATTGCAGCTATCCAATCATTAGATGTGGTGGCTGAACTAGTGGTGCACGGGGGGGGGGGGGCACCTTTAGACACCAGCATTGTCAGTCTGTGGGGAGGGAAGTGTTAGATGCACTAGCAAATTTTTGAACAAACTAAAGCTAAACTCCAGCTCGCACTTTATAATCAGTTACAGCAAACCTTTTTTTTCCTTTTAGGACAAAGGTTTTACATAAAAAAAATAATAGCTGACCATTATAAAAGCACACCTCACTGTGGTTAAGGGTTTGCCTGAACCCACTAACTACTACATCTGCAGGGCAGCTTGTTCTGTTGAAAAACAAGAGACTTACTAGCCAGATCACCAGGTGAAAATAGAAGAAAGTAAGCCTTAAGCATCGTACACAGGGCCGAGAATCTCGCCAGGAAAAAACACGTTGTTTTTCCTGACGAGATTCTTAAACAAGAATCTTGTCCCGGCCGAGTGTACACACGTACGATTCAAAAGAACTGCCGTTCTTTTGAATGGAACGAATGCGGTGACATAATCGACTACGACGAGCGTGCGCTCGTCACATTTGATGCCGTCGCCGCCATCTTGCTACAACCTACCTATGCCTAGTAAGCTACTGCGCATGCGTCAAAGTCATTTTGAGCATGCGTGGGTTTCCATGGCGACAGGTAAGTGTACACACTCTCGGGTTTTTCGTCGGGAAACAGGCCGACGAGAATCCCAACGAGAAAATAGAGAGCAGGTTCTTTATTTTTCTCGTCGAGATTCTGGCCAGTTTTCCTGACGAGAAACCTGAAAGCCTCGTACACACGGCCGGTTTTCTCAGCAAGAAAGCTCTCCCGGCAGTTTTCTTGTCGGTTCTTGACGAGAAAACCGGCCGTGTGTACGAGGCTTAAGAAAGCATATGAATGCAGCCACCACTACAATCTAAGAATTGGTAAGCTGCAATATAATACATTTTTGCTTTTTTTCTAATTCCTGTCCCTATGTACATTGTAAATAATATTTATTTTCCAAAAAAAAATAACAAAAAAAAACTGGACCTCGTTTTTTAATAAAGTAGCCTAGAAAGGTCAATGATGTCATCACTTGCAAACAGAAAGCTTAGCTATGCCCAGGCCTAGGTAGCAGGGAAGCTGGAACAGATTCCAATTCCCATCATGTAATGAGAATTATAGCTAATAGATATATATAGTACACAAGGGGTTAAAATATGTTTATTGCTTCTATCTTCTAACAAACAATACGTATTTACAATGTGCAATGTGCCTTACCTGGTCCTTACAGCCGTATACTCCCCGTGACTGCAAGGAGGGGCATTTATGGTGAGGCTAGCCCAGTGATGGCGAACCTTGGCACCCCAGATGTTTTGGAACTACATTTCTCATGATGCTCATGCACTCTGCAGTGTAGTTGAGCACCATGGGAAACGTAGTTCCAAAACATCTGGGCTGCTAAGGTTTGCCATCACTGGGCTAGGCTCTCCTTTAGCCTGCAAATCTATTTTGGCGGATGTGCATTGGTGTGAAAAACAGGATTTTCCTAGCCTGTCTATCATGATATTGAGTCAATATGGGAGGAATATGGTCTGTCAATCAAATTATGCCATACTAGTGGGCAGGGCAGGCTGAGACACTCACGTTCTCCCACTACAGCCGGTGGTGACGTAATTATATTGCCGCTGGTAAAAAAATAAACAACAAGGGGGAAGTCACAAGACCAATGGCTTGGGGAAGGAGTAGGCACAGTGGTCACCGGCATAGGGTTTGCACCCAAAGCGCAAACACATATGCATGTGTATGTGTATATATATATATATATATATGGTGTCAGTAGGGCAGAGTTTGGTGTCAGTCGTTTTTATTTTTATTATTGTTTACAATTAAACATTTTTACATTAGGAGCCTCATTAGGGGGCTTTGGTGAAATATCAGGGGTCTAAACAGGGGGAATTTGCAACACACAGGGTGATTAGGGTGTGCCCAGGCACACCTGGTACATCCTGTGCACACGCCTATGGTCACCGATCTTATAAACAGGAAATAAGGTAAACTGAGCTATTATTTATCAGGTTCCTGGGAGTGATTTCACTGTGGTTGCAGCATTACATTGCAAAAGAAGACCATACTGGAAGACGATAAGAAATATCATTTTTAAAACTGCAGCGTTCAGCTTTAATTTAATCTTTCTCAATTTAGAACTCAGGGCAGTAGGCGATGACAGAAAAAGCATTAAGACATCTCACCTGTGATCCTTATGTGTGAATATTCTACCATCTGTCACAACTAAGTTGCAGCTAATTTTCAATAGTAAGTATCAGCATTCTGGAACAGCTGCAGATAAAAACTGTACATTTAATATATCATATTATCACATAATATTCTTTAAAGGCATTATAAACCTTCCTACGTGCACCTTGTGTTTTCACCTGTGTAAGATAAGTATACATTAATAATGTAGTTTCATGCTGTCATTTATTACTCTGTCCGCATAGTCTAAAGTAGACAAATCTTCACATTCCAGTGTCAGAATTTTATGTTTATGTTGAAACATGAGGCGTTTGGCACTGTGCAGGTTATTGCATGACCTCTGTCTGTAGCGTAAAAACTGACACTTCCTGTGAATAAAACTAAATAGCCCACTATCCCTGTGTCTCTCACTAGTGTCCTGCAGATCAAGGCCGTCTTTAATGTTGATTGGACCCTGCCCCCCCCCCCCCCATGCAATTTTGCTCTCCACCTGCTCTGAGACATACAATAAATATCAGCTAGACTTAAAATCAGTTTACTGTATCAGATCAGGCAGTGATTGTGATTGGTTGCCAGAGGTTACAGCATATCATAGAAGAAAGGAAACAAGGGCGCACCAGCCTAGTGCATTATCGTTTAGGATAGATTTTATTAAAAAAGCATAGATACTACTTACAAGTGTAGTAGAAAAAAACTTGCAGTGCAATGATATTCCAAATAGATGGCAGCTGAGACATGAGCTCGAAACCATACTCCACAGACGCACCGCGCATATGAATGGAGCCACTGCCGGCTTACGCGTTTCGAAGTCATACACTTCTTCCTCAGAGCCCAGCACTGTATGATAATGCACTAGGCTGGTGCACCCTTGTTTCCTTTCTTCTATTCTGCACTAGGACGCCCCTGTCCATGAAGGGCTGCAAAGCCGGTGTTAGCATCGTGCAAGATTGACTGCTAGAGGATCCACTTGTGCGCACGAGTTTTTGTGTGCTGGTTACAGCATATCATTACGGCTCACTGATTAGTTGCTAGAGGTTACAGCACATGATTTCTTCTTGTTGATTGGTTGCTAGAGATTACTGTACAGTAATACTGCTCACTGATTGGTTGCTAGAGGTTACAGCACATCATCTCTTCACTGCAGAGGGGCATGATATACATATGAATGTAGCCTTTATTTACATATGAAAGCTGCCGTGCCTCAGGTATTTACATATGAATGACGGTTATTTACATGTAAACACAGGGTCTGCAGATGAGTCATCTGTACACCACAATGGGGCAGGGCTGGGCAGCATTAGTAGCAGCACTTCACACTGAGATATCAGGACACAGCAAAGACTAAAACTTCAAGGGTCATGGGAATTTAAATTGGGATAGTTGGCAAGTATGAGGCAGCTGCTTTGGGCCCCACCACAATGGCAGGGCCCAGGGCAGCTGCCCCTTTTGCCCTGCCTTAAAGACGGCCCTGCTGCAGATGGGAGCTAAATAGTAATTAGATCTGACACAGACAAAAAGCAGGCAGAGTGATGAAGGGTAGACATGTTTCATCACGTTAGCATTCCCACATTTGTGACGCAACATAAAGGAAATTGCAAGGAATGCACAGGGACACTGTGTGACCTGGAACAGGAAGTTACCTGTCCCTAGGAACAAGCTAGGTTAATGAATACATGGAGATAGGGTAATAGATCAGCCATGACACTACAAATTGCAGCCACAACATGTGAGCTCAGCCAATCATTACAAGGTAAGGCAAACAAACTGCACATCTGCACACATATAACTACACTAATACCTAGCTAAAACAACAAAACATTTGAAAGTGTACAATGCCTGTAAACATGTTGGATTTGTTGTCAATCATTAGTGCATTTGGTTTGATTTTATTAACCACTTGGCCTCTGTGCTATAGCCGAATGACGGCTGCAGCGCGGACCTGAATTTCCGGGAGGCCGTCAATAGACGTCCTCCCCCTTGCACGCTTCCCGCGCGTTGTGATCACAGAGTCACTGAGACTCGGGTGATCACAGATCTGAGTAAGGGGCCGCTCCCGGCCCCTTACCACGTGATCAACTGTCAGACAATGACAGATAAAGCTGATCACGTGATGTAAACAAAAGCCGATCATCGGCTTTTGTGTAAGAGACAACGGTCCAGAGTGGAAGAGGCACATCCGCCTCATCAGTGCCCACCAGTACCACCTACCAGTGCCCCCTGCCAGTGCCACCTGCCAGTGCCCACAGTGACTACCAGTGCAAAACAGTGACACCGTTTAATGCCTATGAGTGCCACCTATCAATGCCCACCAGTGGTGCCAATCAGTGCCTCATCAGTGCCACCTAGCAGTGCTGCCTATCAGTCTCACCTAACAGTGCTGATCAGTGCCCATCATTGCCACCCATCAGTGCCCATCACTGCCACCTATCAGTGCCACCTATTAGTGCCAATTCTCAGTGCCCACCAGTGCCACCTATCAATACCCTTCAGTGCCACCCATCAGTGCCACTTCTCAGTGTCACCTCTCAGTGCCCACCAATGCCACCTCTCAGTGCCCACCAGTGCCGCCTATCAGTGCCCACCAGTGCCACCTATCGGTGCCCACCAGTGCCGCCTTATCTGTGCCCATCAGTGCAGCCCATCAGTGCAGCCTCATCATCGGTGCCCATCAGTGCAGCCTCATCAGCATACATCAATGAAGGAGAAAAATTACCCGTTTGCAAAATTTTATAACAAAATATAAAACGGTTTTGTAATTTCTTTTTCAATTCTGTCTTTTTTAATTTTTTTTAACAAAAAATAAAAACCACAGAAGTAATCAAATACCACCAAAAGAAAGCTCTATTTGTGAGAAAAAATGATAAAAATATCATTTGGGTACAGTGTTGTATGACTGCGCAATTGTCATTCAAGGAGTGAGAGCGCTGAAAGCTGAAAATTGGTCTGGGCATGAGGGAGGTTTAAGTGCCCAGTAAGCAAGTGGTTAAAGTGTATGTAAACAACTGTCAACTTCTCTTATTTGTTCCCTTCTGGTCTGTAAAATATATTATTGAGGGCCAATCCACACTTGTGCGCTGTGGCAACATGCATTGTTTCATAACACTTGGCAATGCACCTGCTCTTCGTGCGGTGCCATTTATTGTAGCACCTTAAAGCATTGTATAGTTTAACACAATGCACTTTCTGCAGCACACTGCAACACACTTACTGTGAACTATGTTGCCAAAAAGGGTCATGTATATTTTTTTGTTCGTTCATTGTGGTGCATTGGCAACCCATTTATAATGAAAGGGCTGCCATAACACAATGTACGTTAATGCATGCCATCATAGGTGTGTGCAGGCTATTGCATTAGGGTGTGCACTGTGCACCCCAGAGCTCAAACACATGCGTTTTTGCATATATATATATATATATACACAGTATCTCACAAAAGTGAGTACCCTCACATTTTTGTAAATATTTTATTATATCTTTCCATGTGACAACACTGAAGAAATGACACTTTGCTACAATGTAAAGTAGTGAGTGTACAGCTTGTATAACAGTGTAAATTTGCTGTCCCCCTCAAAATAACTCAACACACAGCCATTAATGTCTAAACCTCTGGCAACAAAAGTAAGCACACCCCTAAGTAAAAATGTCAAAACTGGGCCCAAAGTGTCAATATTTTGTGTGGCCACCATTATTTTCAAAAACTGCCTTAACCCTCTTGGGCACGGAGTTCACCAGAGCTTTACAGGTTGCCACTGGAGTCCTCTTCCACTCCTCCATGATGACATCACGGAGCTGGTGGATGTTATAGACCTTGCGCTCCTCCACCTTCCGTTTGAGAATGCCCCACAGATGCTCAATAGGGTTTAGGTCTGGAGACATGCTTGGCTAGTCCATCACCTTTACCCTCAGCTTCTTTAGCAAGGCAGTGGTTGTCTTGGAGGTGTGTTTGGGGTCGTTATCATGTTGGAATACTGCCCTGCGGCCCAGTCTTTGATGGGAGGGGGATTATGCTCTGCTTCAGTATGTCACAGTACATGTTGGCATTCATGGTTCCCTCAATGAACTGTAGCTCCCCAGTGCCGGCCGCACTCCTGCAGCCCCAGACCATGCCACTCCCACCACCATGCTTGACTGTAGGCAAGACACACTTGTCTTTGTACCCCTCACCTGGTTGCCGCCACATACGCTTGACACCATCTGAACCAAATACGTTTATCTTGGTCTCATCAGACCACAGAACATGGTTCCAGTAATCCATGTCCTTAGTCTGCATGTCTTCAGCAAACTGTTTGTGGGCTTTCTTGTGCATCAACTTTAGAAGAGGCTTCCTTATGGGACGACAGCCATGCAGACCAATTTGATGCAGTGTGCGGCGTATGGTCTGAGCACTGACAGGCTGACCCCCCACCCCTTCAACCTCTGCTGGCAGCACTCTTAGGTCTATTTCCTAAGGACAACCTCAGGATATGACGCTGAGCACGTGCACTCAACTTCTTTGGTCGACCATTGTGAGGTCTGTTCTGATTGGAACCTGTCCTGTTAAACCGCTGCATGGCCTTGGCCACCATGCTGCAGCTCAGTTTCAGGGTCTTGGCAACCTTTTTATAGCCTAGGCCATCTTTATGTACAGCAACAATTCTTTTTTTCAGATCCTCAGAGAGTTCTTTGCTATGAGGTGCCATGTTGAACTTCCAGTGAACAGTATGAGAGAGTGAGAGCGATAACACCAAATTTAACACACCTGCTCCCCATTCACATCTGAGACCTTGTAACACTAACGAATCACATGCCCCCGGGGAGGGAAATGGCTAAGTGGGCCCAACTTGGATATTTTCACTTAGGGGTGTACTCACTTTTGTTGCCAGCGGTTTAGACATTAATGGCTGTGTTTTGAGTTATTTTGAGGGGGCAGTAATTTTACACTGTTATACAAGCTGTACAATCACTACTTTACATTGTAGCAAAGTGCCATTTCTTCAGTGTTGTCACATGAAAAGATATAATAAAATATTTATATATATATATTGTGACGGTATGCGAGGTGAGATACAGGATAATCGCTACATTTCACCTCGCATTCGGTCCATTGTAAGGGACTGAACCAGAATCAGGCCCAGGTTTTTCCAGCCTCTGTAGTTGGCTGGGTTCCGGTCCGGATATTCAGGTTCACTGGAATCCATAGGCAGCTGGGATTTAAAGATCCAGGAAGAGAGCACAGCAATGCTCTGGCCTGAGACTCAGAAGGGAATCTGAGTAAGAGGAGCGCTGTTGATCTGGGCTGAAAGAAAAAGGTTTGCTTTACTTCACCTTGTGTTTTGTGGGTGACGGGGACCAGCCCCTCACCGTATAGAGAGCGGTTACTGTATAGTTTAGCGCCGGACGGCAAGGATTTGTTTTACTGTTTTGTTTATTAGGTATGACTATTGCAAACCACTTGTAAATAAAGCTGGCAATACGCCAGGTTTTAAAGAAACTGCCTGTACGCTGACCTTCATTCTGTGAAAAGGTGATCCCCACGAGCTAATCTCCCACACGTGGTGGATTCAGCGGGCATTTTCTGAAGATGGAGGAAATGTTAAAGGCCCTGCTACAGGCCAATGCAGCTCAGCGGGAAACCAACCGCCAAGTCGCAGCACAACAGGCAGCACAACAGGAGGCCACTGCAGCACAACAAGCAGCCCAGCAGGAGATGAACCGCCAAGTCGCAGCGCAACAGGCAGCACAACAGGAGGCCACTGCAGCACAACAAGCAGCCCAGCAGGAGATGAACCGTCAGTTTGCAGAGGCTCTGATGGAACTGAAAAAGGGGTCCGCACCTCATGTGCCAGTGGAAGCCAAGATGATACGTGCATCCTACCACTTACAGAAAATGACATCTGCTGATGATATCGAGGCATACCTGGTGACTTTTGAGAGAGTTGCTGTCCGCAAAGGATGGCCAAAAGAACAGTGGGCGGGTCTGTTGTCCCCATTTTTAACAGGAGAACCCCAAAAAGCCTATTTTGACCTAGAACCTGATAAGGTCCAGGACTATGAGACTCTAAAGACGGAGATACTCGCACGCTTGGGGGTCACCATGGCAATCCGGGCCCAGCGGGTGCATCAGTGGTCCTTCTCCAGCAACAAGCCATCCCGTTCGCAAATGTTTGACCTGGTCCACCTCACCAAGAAGTGGTTGCAGCCAGAGGCCTTGACAGGCCCGCAGATCGTAGAGCGTGTGGTAATGGACCGGTATCTGCGTGCACTCCCTACTGCTCTAAGGAAGTGGGTCGGACAGGGCGACCCCAAAACTGCAGCCCAACTGGTCAACCTAGTGGAGAGGTACAGTGCTACTGAGGACTTGGTGAATCCATCTACGCCCCACTTCGGTGTGTCTAGGGGTGCAAGATCTCCCGGCGGTTTTGGTAAGACTGTTCCGGGGTCCAAGAGCTTGGGGAGATTTGATGAGACTGTGGTTCCTAGACCTGGAGACTGGCCAAAGCAGCCAGGAAGGTCTTTGGGACCGTTGAGAGGACTGGGGGTTGAGCATATAAGATGTTTCCGTTGCCATGCATTAGGGCATATTGCTGCGAACTATCCTATAAATGATGAACCTATGCAATGTGATTATGCTCATATGAAAAGACGCATTTCTTTATTTGCACAGGTCGCATGTACTGCATCATGTCAGAGTCGCATTGAAAGACAGATGTGTGTTATTTCAGTGGATGGAAAGCCCCTGACAGCCCTGCTAGACTCTGGTAGTGTGGTGACCCTAGTCAGGAGTGATTGTGTGAACCCCACAAAACTACACCCCAGTACTATTGGGGTAATTTGCATCCATGGGGACACTCGAGATTACCAGACAGCGGTGGTTGAGGTTGATACCCCCAGGGGCAGTATAACACATTCAGTGGGGGTGGTACCTTCACTGCTTCATGAAGCTTTAGTGGGAAGAGATTTTCCCCATTTCTGGAATTTATAGGAGAGCAAAGGGAGGCTGGTAGATAGAGCGCCCCCTGCTGGAGAAGCACGGGAACTCTCACCAGACCCTTTTTGCCAAAGGGAAGGGGATGCTGTTGGTGGGATCAAGGAAGCCAGAGACCCTCTTCCTTTCCCTGTCATGGTTGGGGAGCCGGAGGACCTGGAAGCTAGCTCCCAGCCTGAGGGTAACGAACAGGAGAACCCCTCTGACCCTGACATTGAGAGTAGCCAAGATGTGGTACCCGATTTAGAGGTCAGGAGAGAGGATTTCTGTACCGAGCAATTACGAGAGGCCACCCTCATGAGAGCCAGGGAAAACGTTAAGATGTTGGATGGGGAACCGGTGGATCCTAACTGGGTGGTGTCTTTCCCTTACATGGCAATTAAAAACAATTTATTGTATCGAGTGATAAAACATGGAGAGGACGAGGTAGAACAGCTACTAGTCCCCAAACCCTTCCGCAGGGTGGTGCTAGACCTGGCCCATGGTCATGTAATGGGGGGGCATCTCAGTGTTGAAAAAACCAGGGAGAGAATCGCCCAGAGATTTTCCTGGACCGGACTGACTGCATGCAGATGTCAAGGAGTACTGCGAATCGTGCCCCGAGTGCCAAATGTCGGCACCGTCTCCCCATTTTCGCAGCCCCCTCGTTCCTCTGCCAATAATCGAGGTCCCCTTTGAGAGGATTGGCATGGACCTGGTGGGGCCGGTTGTGAAATCTGCCCGCGGTCACCAGCATATTCTGGTGATCCTGGACTATGCGACTCGCTATCCTGAGGCCATACCCTTGCGCAATACCTCTGCTAAGGCTATCGCCAAGGAATTGGTCCATGTCTTTAGTCGACTGGGGATCCCAAAAGAGATCTTAACCGACCAGGGCACCCCCTTTATGTCCAAGGTTACCAAGGAGCTTTGTAAGTTGTACAAAATCTCCCATCTCCGTACCTCTGTCTACCACCCCCAAACGGATGGTCTGGTCGAAAGATTTAATAAAACTTTGAAAAGTATGCTGAAAAAGGTGGTCGACAAAGATGGGAGAAACTGGGATTTTTTGCTGCCATATCTCATGTTTGCAATACGTGAGGTTCCGCAGGCGTCCACAGGCTATTCCCCCTTTGAACTCTTGTATGGTAGGCATCCCAGGGGACTGCTAGATGTTGCCAAGGAAACATGGGAAGGTGAGGCAACCCCATACAAAAGCATCATAGAGCATGTCTCCTTGATGCAGGATCGCCCCTGGTGCGAGAACATATGGAGCAGGCCCAGGAGGCTCAAAGCAGGGTCTATGACCGAAGTGCCAGGGTCTGTACTTTCAGCCCTGGGGACAGAGTGTTGGTATTGGTCCCCACGGTGGAATGTAAGTTTTTAGCCAAGTGGCAGGGTCCCTTCGAGGTTGTCGAAAGGGTGGGGGAGGTAAACTACAAAGTCTACCAGCCAGGTAAAAGGAAACCACACCAAATTTACCATGTGACTCTCTTAAAACCCTGGAAGGACCGAGAGACTTTACTGGCCACGTCCCCGCCTCCAACCGACCGGGTACCCGTGACACCTGACGTTCCCATCACGGATACCCTGTCCGTGGCACAACAAAGTGACGTTAGGGTGTTTGTGCATAAAAATAGAGACTTTTTCTCCCCCTTACCCGGACTGACCAACGTGATCCAACATGACATCGTGACGGAACCAGGGGTTCGTGTAAATGTGAAGCCGTATAGAATCCCAGAGGCCAGGCGTGAGGCGGTCGCGAAAGAAATTAAAAACATTTTGGAGTTGGATGTGATAGAAGAGTCCCACAGCGAGTGGTCGAGCCCCATAGTGCTGGTCCCAAAACCTGATGGCACTATCAGGTTTTGTAATGACTTTCGAAAACTTAACAGTGTATCCAAGTTCGATGCATACCCGATGCCCCGGGTCGACGAACTTGTGGACAGGTAGGGACAGGCTCGCTATATAACGACCCTAGACCTGACAAAAGGCTATTGGCAAATACCGCTATCTGAATCGGCCAAGGAGAAGACTGCCTTTTCCACTCCTGAGGGCTCGTTTCAGTACAAGCGGATGCCTTTTGGTCTGCATGGGGCCCCTGCATCATTCCAACGAATGATGGACAAAACTTTGAGACCACATCGCCCGTATGCGGCTTCTTATTTGGACGATGTGGTCATCCACAGCCCAGATTGGGAATCGTACCTGCCCCGGGTACAGGCGGTGGTAGATTCCCTTAACGAAGCAGGCCTCACGGCTAACCCAAAGAAGTGTGCCATAGGCCTGGAGGAGGCCAAGTACCTGGGCTATGTTATTGGCCGGGGACTTGTCAAGCCTCAGACCAATAAAATTGAGGCAACTCAAAAGTGGCCCCAACCCATAAACAAGAAACAAGTTCGGGCCTTCCTAGGCATTACGGGGTATTACCGACGGTTTATACCTGACTTTGCCACTATTGCCGTCCCTCTGACTGACCTGACGAAGGGCAGAGGGTCGGTCATGGTCAAATGGAACACTGAGGCCGAGAAGACGTTTCAAAAATTAAAACAGGCCCTTTGTGCACTACCGGTGCTGGTGACCCCGGACTTCACAAAGGAGTTTGTCGTACAGACAGACGCCTCTGAGGTGGGCCTAGGGGCTGTACAGCCACAGGTCAGGAATGGTGAGGAGCACCCGGTTGTATACCTAAGCCGGAAGCTGAACAAGCAAGAAAGGAACTATGCCATTGTTGAAAAGGAGTGTCTTGCCATTAAATGGGCCTTAGACTCCCTGAGGTATTATCTACTCGGGAGGTCGTTCAGGCTGGTCACTGACCATGCTCCCCTGAAGTGCATGTGTGACAACAGGGAGAAAAATGCCCGTGTGACAAGGTGGTTCCTGGCTTTACAGCCCTTTAAATTCACGGTTGAGCACAGGCCGGGCAAACTCCAGGATAATGCTGATGCCCTCTCCCGCGTGCACTGTATGGCTGGGTCAAGTGCTCAGCTGCAGGGGCTTGAGCAGAGGGGGAGGATATGTGACGGTATGCGAGGTGAGATACAGGATAATCGCTACATTTCACCTCGCATTCGGTCCATTGTAAGGGACTGAACCAGAATCCGGTCCAGGTTTTTTCAGCCTCTGTAGTTGGCTGGGTTCCGGTCCGGATATTCAGGTTCACTGGAATCCATAGGCAGCTGGGCTTTAAAGATCCAGGAAGAGAGCACAGCAATGCTCTGGCCTGAAACTCAGAAGGGAATCTGAGTAAGAGGAGCGCTGGTTATTTTGGGCTGAAAGAAAAGGTTTGCTTTACTTCACCTTGTGTTTTGTGGGTGACGGGGACCAGCCCCTCACCGTATAGAGAGCGGTTACTGTATAGTTTAGCGCCGGACGGCAAGGATTTGTTTTACTGTTTTGTTTATTTTGTATGACTATTGCAAAGCACTTGTAAATAAAGCTGGCAATACGCCAGGTTTTAAAGAAACTGCCTTTACGCTGACCTTCATTCTGTGAAAAGGTGATTCCCACGAGCTAATCTCCCACAATATATATATATATATATACAAACTCTCTTATAAAATGAATAAAACATAGATTCCCCAGTCCCCTTCTCTGCAGCCTCAGCTGCACTGGACAGTGAATTCCTTTTCATTCACAAACCGAAGCATAGTAAACAGTTTACTATTCTTTTGTTGTGAATGGATACTGGAGCATTCACGTTCATTCAGAAAAGTAAGGAATTATATATTTACCAGCCCCTTTCCTGCTATCCATCCTGAAACATCCCTACAGCAGCTGACAGGAGAGGAAGGAAGCCAGCAGTTATTGGGGGGGGAGCACGGTGGGTCCAGGCAGCATGGGGTGATTAGGGTGGGCCCAGGCACATCCAACACACCCTATGCACATGCCTATACATGCCTTAACAAGCGCTAACGTGTGCATTAACGCACCACAATGAAACACTTACATGCGGATGGGCCCTGAGAGCATTTTGTTATATTTGTTTGATGAATGCAAAACAAAAAAAATGTTGATTCCAAGCAGTTTCATCAGCACAGTTCACTTCTGTGGATTATACAACCTCCCCTCCATGTCATGGAGATGAAGAGAGGGAAAGATGTTCTGTAGTCCCAACACACTCTTTGTCCTACAGCAACAATTCTGCACTCCCATGGACACAGTACACTGTGAGCATTGTCACCCTAGGGCAGGAAGTGTCAACAGGTGAAAATTAGTACTTGGGTCTTAAACCCAAAACCAAAAATGTGTTTTATTGTAGCTTACCACTCATTTGATGTGGTAGCTGCATCAGTTTTCTTTTCTTTGCCTCTTTTCCTTCTCTTTTCACATGTGATCTGGCCAGTAACCCACCATCTGTATTAGCGAGACACAACTCTAGGGGAATGGGCACAGGAGGCACAACAGATAGCAGCATGGTTGGTCTGGTGGGGGGGATAGTGTTAGATGCATTAGCAGATTTAGATACACTAACAAATTAAAGCCAAACTTCAGCTCAAACTTTATAATCCGTTACAGCAAACAGTTTTTTTTCCTTAAGAGATAAGGGTTTGCATGAATGCAGTAAATAAAATCATTTTAATCGCCCAAGCCAGTGTCAAGTGGTTTATCTCATCCCTGTAAACTGATGAATTCTGCTGGAGACCTTGAGAGCTTGTGCTCTTGAAAAACACACAGTCTCGCCTCCTGGACAGCTCCTAGGATAGACGTCACATGTCCCGGCATTGGACCGGTGTTCTGTCTATCATAGGAACCGGTCCAGGAGGCGGGGCTGTGTGTGACTGTGAGCACCAAGTAAACAGGAGATCCCTCTGTGTAATCCAGGACTGGTGAGGCTGCATTATCGGACAATGGTGAGGATGCAGATGGGCACTGATCAGGCTGCATTCATGAGCAATGGTGAGGCTGCAGATGGGCTCTGATCAGGCTGCATTGGTGATGCTGCAAATGGGCACTGATCAGGTTGCATTAATGGGCAATGGTGAGGCTGCAGATGGGCACTAATCAGGCTGCATTAATGGGCAATGGTGAGGCTGCAGATGGGCACTGACCAGGTGGCATTAATGGGTACTGGTGAGGCTGCAGATGGGCACTGATCAGGCTGCATTAATGGGCAATGGTGAGGCTTGAGATGGGTACTGATCAGGCTGCATTAATGGGCAATGGTGAGGCTGCAGATGGGCACTGATCAGGCTACATTAATGGGGAATGGTGAGGTTGCAGATGGGCACTAATCAGGCTACATTAGGGGCAATGGTGAGGCTGCAGATGGGCACTGATCAGGCTACATTAATGGGAAATGGTGAGGCTGCAGATGGGCACTGATTAGGCTGCATTAATGATCACTGACCCTTATTTTGCTTCAAACTTCTTTATTTAAATTTTAAAAAAATTCCTGAAACTTCCTTCTTAAAAAAAAGGTGTGTGTTATACGCCGATAAATACGGTAATAAGGTTTGATTTGGGGTTTAATGCTGCTTTAAATTATCATGAGCTTGGAATATATACTTTTATGTTAAGTGCATGCAAGCTTCATAATCTCTCGCAACCGTAAACTTCCAAATACTCAAGGGTTGTTCTGCATTTATAAGTACAGAAATCCTCCTTACAATATTCTGCCTTTGCCTTTGACATTGCTGGCAATATGCCTTTATTATTTCATAATGGGACATTCTTTTATTTACAGCTTGAAGAAGATATGGCTAAATCTAATGACCGGAGGGGTCCCTTGTGGTGAAAAAACATGTCTAGTCAAGATGACAAGGTTGCAGCCAATAAAATAGTGGTGACAAAAGGCTGCTTGGTGTATTAGTGAAAATTAAGAGTTCTAATGCCGCGTACACATGACCGCTTTTCATGTCAAGAAAAAAAACGTCGATTTTCTCGACGTTATTTTTCTTGTTTCCTCTCAAGCCTGCCTTGCCTACACACGATCGTGCAAAAAACTGATCTAGCAAAGCGCGGTGACGTCCAACACGTACAACGGCACTATAAAGGGGAAGTTTCATTCTGTTCGCGCCACCCTTTTGGCTGCTTTTGCTGATTTCGTGTTTCCGCATGTTAGTAAAAGTTTGGGAAGAGACGATTCGCGCTTTTCAGTCTTCGTGCTTGAAAGATCGTTTTCGGGAGTTCAGTTTGTGCTTGTGGGTTCGTATCTGGCTTTCAGTGCGTGTAGTGAGTTCGTATCTGTTGTTGCAGTGCGTTCTTGTCCGCGCGTTACTGTTTTTCAGCTCGTTCTTCATAGGCCTTGCTGTTCTTCAGTGCGTTCTTTTAGTTCGTTCTGATTAGACGACCGTTTTGAAGCCATGTTGCGCGTACGTTCTTGTCGCCGAGATCGTGCTGTGCTTGCTGCTGGGCTTGTTGCTATGTCCCAGATCCGGTCCATGAGGAGGGTGAGAAGGAGTTCATGGACCAAGAATTGGTTGCTCCAGAGGGACCAATTATGTCATATGCCTCTGCTGCGGGAGATCCGGGAGAATAACCCTGATGATTTCAGGAATTTTCTTAGGATGTCTGACCCCGTTTTTCAGCAGCTCTTGGCTTTGGTGTCCCCCTATATCACCAGGCAGGACACCGTTATGCGGGAAGCCATTACTGCTGAGCAGAGGCTCATCGCCACGTTGCGATACCTTGCGACTGGGAGAAGCTTGCAGGACCTCAAGTTCTCGACAGGCATCTCCCCCCAGGCTCTGGGCGTCATTATCCCAGAAACCTGCTCTGCCATTATCCAGGTCCTTCAGGAGGACTATCTTAAGGTAAGTTTTCTCCTTTATAAACATCACAATCTATGTTTTTTTATGCTTGCTAATGTATAGTATATTTTGAACTGTCTCTAATTACCATGATTTGAATATGCTGTGAATGTCCCCTTTGTCCCCCTGCATGTTGTAAGCTTTGAATGTTCTATGTTTTTGGGCTACATGCATATTTTTGGGTCAAGCAATCTCCAGCATTAGATCCTGGGCCCAAACACACCTAGCCTAGTCAATCCTCATTTTAGTTTTGTACGCTCCATTGTAGTGCTTAGATTGCCTGATTTCCCCCCCCCCCCCCCCCCCTAATTTTTTAAGTTTGTCTAATCTACCCAAATAAATTACATCGTACTATAGATTTTAATTATGATGTCCCCAACTCATCTCAACCCCTCCACCCTCTCCGAATTTCTCAGGTCCATCAGAGTGGGTGTTGTTTTTGTTGCTTATTTTTCTATCTTATTCAAGCGGACCTCCATCCTAAATTTTGTGGGTCCGCTCATTGTAACCCTCCCTCGGTGTCAAAATTGACACCTTTCATGGGGGAGGGGGTGAAGATACCTGTTTAAGCCAGGTATTTTCACCCACATCCGGGAGTCATCTCTGGGGCAAATCTGCCTGAGCCAAGTCACTTCCCGCAGAAGACCCGTAGTGTTCTTGGAAACACTTGTCTCACAGAACACAGGAGGACCAGTCTGAACTGTGCAGCGCTTCTCGTGCATGTGCGTTTGGGAACCGGGCAGTGAAGCCACAAGGCTTCTCTTCCTGGTTCCCTCACCAAGGATGGCAGAGGGGGCAGCAGAGTGACGAGCAATTGTTCGTCCTCTTGCTGCGGACGTTGCTGGACTCCAGGACAGGTAAGTGTACAATTAGCAAACCTCTGCAGCTGCTGTAGCTGGAGCTGCTGTGTTATTTTATAGTATTTTGGCTGCGTAGCTCCGCTCTAAAATCCTCCTTCCAAATTAATGCTATCCTGATGTTTTGCCCAGAGTGTTTTGTGCTAACATGCTTGCAATGTATAGGTACTAATTATTATTATTTTTTTTTTTTCCTTTGACTCCACAGTTACCATCGACGCCACAGGAATGGCAGAATGTGGCATCTGATTTTTCTCAGCGGTGGAACTTTCCCAACTGTGGAGGAGCCATTGATGGCAAGCACGTCTGCATCGTGCCACCAGCCCATTCTGGGTCCTTTTTTTGGAATTACAAAGGCTTCCACAGTATTGTGCTCATGGCGGTGGTGTCTGCGAACTATGAGTTCCTAATTGTTGATGTTGGGAAAAATGGGCGGATGTCTGACGGTGGTGTTTTCGCCCAGACAGAGTTTGCAGACCGGCTTCTTTCAGAGGACCTGGCATTGCCACCTGCTGAAGATAATGAACATGGCCTCCCGTTTGTGTTCCTGGCAGATGAGGCTTTTGCGCTTGGACCACATTTGATGAGGCCTTTTCCCCAAAGGTCCCTCACCCCTGAGAGGAGGGTGTTTAATTATCGTCTGGCCAGAGGGCGAAGGGTGGTGGAAAACGCCTTTGGCATCATGGCCAGTCGCTTACGGCTTTTTATGACTGCAATAAACATGGCGGAGTATAAATGGAACCATTTGGTCATGTGTTGTTGTATACTGCACAATTTTTTAAGCAAACACTCCACAAATTATATTGCTACAGTTGACCTTCAGGGCACACAGGGTTTGGATGGACCATTGCCAGCCCAGTTAGCTGGCCCTACAGGCTTGGCCCCCCAAAGCGGCCGTGATGTGCGGCAACGCTATGTCGAATATTTTATGGGTAGGGGGGCCATTGCAATGCCTGATCAGTTTTAAATCAATTTTGCTCATAATAAAAAATAATATACTGAAAACATCTTGTTTGCTTTTCTTTTGTTGTATTTGTTCTTTCTTCTAGGTCAGTGATGGTGAACCTTGCCACTCCAGATGTTTTTCAACTCCATTTTCCATGATGCTCAACTACACTGCAGAGTGCCTGAGTAACATTAGAAATGTAGTTCCAAAACATCTGTCCTCGGTTATACTAGTGCAGTTGTAGTCCCATGTTTTTTCCTAACAAGTAAATTACAAGCATTTATAGAGTCTAAACACACACATTTTGTTGGGGGGGGGGGGGGGAACATTGATATAAGAAGCCACACATTGTTTAGTGATTAAACATTTTTATGATTATAAAATTGGTAAGGTTTGTATCAAAATATAACCCAAATTTTTTGGGGAATTTATAAAATATTTGCTTTTTACAACTCAGTACAAAAATGTACAACACGAACAATATCCCTTTATAGAAATAAAACATTTCCCCCCCAAAAAAATTAACTTTTTTTTTTAGAATATATACAAGTTTTAAACACTCACAAGAATATGCTCAATTTTTTTAAGTTTTGTCTCCATCATTTTGTTTGTTTGGTACATCTGGACCAGGTTGTGTTTTATGGTTTGAACCTCTCGAGAGCAGACCCTCACTTCTTCAAGCAACATCTGGGCAGTGGCTCTGGTGAAGGTTGCTGTTGCCGCAGGCATTAAAGTCCCTTTAAGTTGTGAAAAGAAAATATCTTACTAAATATACAGGCCAACATCTATTACATGAGGCTGTGGTGTATGACACTGACCTTGTGAGTTGCCATTTCCCTCTTCTGCCACATCCTGCAGTTGTGGGTCTTGAGTTGGTGGTGCGGGGTTTGCAGCCTCGTGTCTCTTAGCTCTTTGAATCCCTAGGAGATATAACCAAAAGGTAGACTTGTGTAACTAAATATATTTAGACGTGAAAGAGGAATATTAATCATTCTTGGAAAGTGTGTTACAATTGTATTACTGTTAATTTTGGAGAAGATGAACACATGATTGTATCCATTTCCCAAGATGGTAGATTAATCTCTTTAGGTCATGTTTCACACATGGAAACACACCAGGTATCCACTGGATCACCTGTGTGTGACACCATCAAAAGGTTGTTCTTGTGGCCCACACTTGTGCTAATGAGTCCAGATGTGTAAGCAGCTGCTGAGCATACTCTTGTAAACGTACACTGAATATAGTTACATTAGCCAAATCTAATTACCAACAACTACACAAACATGTTTATAATTACTTCTCACATAAACATTTCATGATGTCCTGTTTCATGTTCTTGGGCACAAGAATCCAACGTTGAAATCCTCGTTCAATACCACCCAAACGATGTTTTGGTGGAATACATTGCTAAAAACATTTGAACCTGCCGATTATTTTGTGATTGATAAAATGTCGTACGAACAATGATGAATCGTGGCAAAAGCTTGTGATTGAGTGAACGTTTGAACGACCATTTATACGATCGATTCGTGTGGCCAAAAACATGAAACATGACATTTTTCACTGTAATACATACATTATTTTAAAAACACATGCAACACCACGTTATTAGGCAAAATCACATTTAATGTTAATCTACTTACTTTTTTTGATGACTTTTTTGATCTTTTTATATTGATCCGGCTCACGCAACTTAATGTCCGACCATCGTTTCCGGATCTGTTCCCGCGACCTGCGAACCCCAAATTTTTCAAAGAGCGTTTTGACCACTTTATCCATGATCTTGGCCTTCACTTGATTTGGCTTTTTGTAGGGCCCATGTTTGGCGTCGTAATCATCCCGGAGCAATATGGTGACCATCTCCACCATCTCCTCAAAGCTCATGTTAGTGGCTTTATACCTTCTGGGTCAGTGCCTGCTTTCTTCCCCACTTTCCACATCCTGTTGATTCGCCGCCATGTTTACACTCTCCGTCATTAAGGAGTAGCGAGAAGGGGCGGGGAAAGTAGTGTAACGAACGTCAGGGGCGGGAAAGCGTGCGGAGCGTCACGCATGCGCACTGTATATAACTCCAAAAAACATCGTTGAAAGCGACGTTCAGTGAGTGGAAGAAGGTCGGAGGAGACGAACGTGTAGATCGCGGGTACGTAACATTTTTCTTACTTGATATAGCTGTGTCCAGGAGCATTAAACCTATAAACATTCATTCACTGTATGTTCGGGGCCGGAGTTGGGCAATATGCATGTAACTTGGCGCTTGCTTCCCGTGCTGTTAGTACTGGCCGTGCACAAAGTGTCATTTTTGAATTGAGACTATAAACTTTGAAAAGTCAATCGCGGCTCTAAATGAATTCTTGCCTCCCGGCAAATGGCAAGACTTTGAAAACTGATTTGTACCTGAAAAAAAAAATGTGGGGTTCCCCCAAATTCGAGTTGCAGGCCATTCAGGTCTGTCAAGGATTTTAAGGGGAACTCCACCCCCAAATCAAGAAAAAAAAGGGCGTGGAGTCCCCCCCAAAATCCACAACAGACCCTTTATCCGAGCACGCAACCTGGCCGGCCGCAGGGGAAGAGGGGGGGACGAGAGCGGCCCCCCCTCCCTCCTGAACCATACCAGGCCACATGCCCTCAACATGGGGAGGATGTCCCCATGTTGATGGGGACAAGGGCCTCATCCCCACAACCCTTGCCCGGTGGTTGTGGGGGTCTGCGGGCGGGGGGCTTATCGGAATCTGGAAGACCCCTTTAACAAAGGGGACCCCCAGATCCCGGCCCCCCCCCCTATGTGAATTGGTAAGGGGTACATTGTACCCCTACCATTTCACGAAGAAAGTGTACAAAATGGAAAAAATGACAGTAGTCAGTTTTTGACAATTCTTTTAATTTTTAGTTTGGCTTTCTCCCATCTACTTCCTTCTTCTTCTTTTCTCGCTTCGTGTTTCTTCCTCCATCTTCCTCTTCATCTTCCTTCTTCCTTCGGTGTTCTCGTCCGCATCTTGCTCCGGGTTCTTCTTTCTCCGTCCGCTCCGTTTGAATTGGAGGTTCCGCTGTGGGACGCTCAGTTCATCAGTTCTCCTCTTGGTCCGGCGACCCCGCCTCCCTCTGACGCACAGAGATTTCACAGGTACTTTCCCCGTGCAGTCAGAGGGGGGCGGGTCCCCCGGCTCGCAGCGGACCTAGAGGAGAACTGCCTAACTTTGCGTCACACAGCGGGAAACTCAAATTCAAACGGAGCAGCGGGAGAACAAAGAAGAAGCCGAAGCAAGATGCGGACGAGAAGCCCGAAGCAAGAAGGAAGATGAAGATGAAGAGGAAGATGGATGAAGAAACTCCAATGCAGAAAAGAAGAAGGAAGAAGATGGTTGAAAAACAAAACCAATAATAAAGGAATTGTCAAAACCCGTGTAGTGTCATTTTTCAGATAATGCAATTTTTTAAGGTGAAATGGTAAGGGTACAATGTCCCACATTACCATTTCACATAGGGGGGGGCGGGATCTGGGGGGCCCCTTTGTTAAAGGGGTCTTCCAGATTCAGATAAGCCCCCCGCCGGCAGACCCCCACAACCACCGGGCAAGGGTTGTGGGGATGAGGCCCTTGTCCCCATCAACATGGGGACATGCTCCCCATGTTGAGGGCATGTGGCCTGGTACGGTTCAGAAGGGAGGGGGGCTGCTCTCTCGTCCCCCCCTCTTCCCCTGTGGCCGGCCAGGTTGCGTGCTCGGATAAGGGTCTATTCTGGATTGGGGGGGGGACTCCACGCCATCTTTTTAGGGAATTTGTCGGGGAGTTCCCCTTAAAATCCTTGACAGACCTGAAGGGCCTGGTATGGATATTTGGGGGAACCACAATGCTTTCCCAATGTTTGTATCAATGACTTTTCTAGGTATTGCAATTGACAGGAGACAACAATTAATTATACCCAGGAGTGAATTTAGGGATAATTTAAATGTAATAAAAAATGACACTTGGTGCAGGGACAGTTCGAGGTACTCCTTTATTTTTGGGGAGTCCTTTTATTCACCCTATTTACAGGGCTTAATCTACTTAAATGGGGTTTGGTTTCGGGTAAAGTCAGGTCACTAACTCTTGCTTTTTACAAAGTTAGCTAAAAAGAGTTCAACACAAACATCCAGGTGTCCACTCAACTCTATGATGACTGATCAATTGCTAAGTTAGTGGCCTATATATGGTTAGAAAGATTTGGAGTAGTCCTGACTGACATTCCTTTTTTGGTTTTGGGTTTTGAATTGCACAGATAATGAAGGCATTTAAGGACCCCGATTTTATGCTGGAATTCCTCCAAAGATGGAAGAATCTTCCAATTTTATGGGAGACTAAAAATAAAAATAATAAAAATAAAGAAGCCAGGAAGAGAACACTGGAGACCTTGCTGGAATTTGTGAAAACTCAGATCCCCACAGCAACACTACAGGATCTGAAGAACAAAATTGGGACCATTAGGGGCACATACCGGGCTCAAAGGAATAAAGTTCAAAAATCCCTGCGGTCAGGAGCAGGTGCAGAGGACCGATACATACCAAATCTGTGGTACTATCAGCACCTGAGTTTCCTTGATGAACATCTGGAATCCAGGGAATCACTTTCCAGCCTTCCACCCAGAACGACCTCCAGCCTTCCTTGCAGCCAACCCTCCAGCCAACCCTCCAGCCTTCCCTCCAGCATTCCATGCAGCCAAGCCTCCAGCCAACTTGAGGTCTCTTTGGAGGAACAACCTCAAGTCCTGGAGGAGCCGGATTTAAATATTTGGAGCCAGGTATAATATTTCACAAAATATTTAGAGTAATAAAAGTTGAATGTTGAAAAAGTTTAAAAAAAAGTGTGAAAAATGTTAACAGTTTCAAAAAAGTGTCTGACATATCAATAGACAGCAGTGGCCACAAATTAAGGGCACCAAAAAGAAATATACTGGTGTCAGAATGATTGACTTTAATAGTTATTAGCATTCAATTACCAAATGTCATGAGGAGACAAATGTGTGTGAAAGATGAAGGCAAAACTAACTCAATGTACCTTTTTTTTACAGGATGAGGAGACAGGCCCCAGTGGGAGACACGAGGAGGCAGGTGCCACTGGAAGCCAGGAGGAGGCAGGCCCCAGTGGGACCCAGGAAGAGGCAGGCCCCAGTGGGACCCAGGAAGAGGCAGGCCCCAGTGGGACCCAGGAAGACGCAGGCCCCAGTGGGACCCAGGAAGAGGCAGGCCCCAGTGGGACCCAGCACAACACCAGGCCCCAGATCCCTCTGCTGCGGATTCCTGCAAAAAGATCTAGGAGGCTGGTTCAAATGGAGGAGGAGACACAGGCCCTAATTAGGGAGGCTACTGCTGCACTCCGAGAGCCCCCCACCGCTGCAGAGGGATTTGCTGCCCTTATTGGGGAGAAACTGCCACAAATGGGACTGGACCAGAGGCTGAAATGTGAAACCCTTATATTGAAGGTGGTCAATATGGGCCTGTTGAACAAACTAAAGGAGTTCACAGACGTTGTGGACCTTTCCTATTTTTTTGCACAAGTTCCTGCCCCACTCCATGCTCCTGCCCCACTCCATGCTCCTGTCCCAGGCCCTGCTCCCGTCCCAGACCCTGCTCCTACTCCAGTCCCTCCTCCACGGACACAGCCTCCAAGGAAGGCTGCAGGGAAGGTCAAACAAAAAAGACGAAAATGAACCCAGGATATGTGCCTCACATGGGGCCAGTTTTGGTCTTCACATGCTTTGGTGTTTGCTGTGGTGATCTGGGTGTGCACTAATTTCAGCAGGGTCTCCAGTGCTGTCTTCCGGGCTTCTTGATTTGTAGTTTACATATGGTTTTGTTTTGGCTTACTTTTTAATTTGTTATTAGGCCATAATAAATGTGAATTTTTTTTGAAGATACAAAATTAACATGTGTTTTTCTTCTAAATAGCCAGTTTGTAAGTGAGTAGGCAGGGACAGTGGATAAAAAATTGAGAAATTAACAAGGGACACTAACCTCATTGAGGCAAAATTAGAATAAAGAATAATGTTGTGGTAACTTGACACACTCCAAAATAGCAAATAATATGTAAAAATAGTCTAAAATCTAAGACCACAAATTTAAGCACAAAAAAAAAATAAAAAAATAAAAATAAAAAAGTTTTAGGTATTTAGGGAGATCTGGCTCCCCAAAATAGAGATTAATCATGATAAAACAAAAAATCATAAAGACCAAAGATTGTCCTAACTCTGGGAGAATATCAGCAGCAAGAGAATTGGAATATTGCAGCATTTAGAACGAAGAAAAGAATGCGCTGCATTAAACGATGTAATATTTTCATGCATGACGAATGTGCCATCTCCATTCCGAACAGTAGTTTTACCAGAACGAGCGCTCCCTTCTCCTCACTTGCTTCTGATCATGCGCGCTTTTTTAACGTCGTTAAAGCCTACACACGATCATTTTTCATGATGAAAAAAACGACGACCTGAAAAACGGCGTGAAAATTTAGAACATGTTCTAATTTTTCTCGTCGTTTTTAATGCCGTTTTTCCCGTTGAAAAAAACGACATAAAGCCCACAGACGATCGGTTTTCTCGGCGAGAAAAAAAAATGACGTTATTCTCGTCGAGAAAAGCGGTCGTGTGTACGCGGCATAAGAGTTTAATCAGAAATACGCCGTTTTTCTGTTGTTCTCTGGTAGATGAATAATCTACGGTCTGGATTTAAACAGTGACATTTTTCACAGTGGATTTTAAAGTGATTTTACCCACTTCATGACAGGCCACTTTTTTGCTATTCGCCACTGCGCTACTGGTAATTGTGCGGTCCTGCAACTTTGTACCCAAACAAAATTTGTATAATTTTTTTCACACTAATAGAGCTTTCTTTTGGTGGTATTTTATCACCACTAGGCTTTTTATTATTTATATACTGTACGTATAAACGAAAAAACAAGAATTAAAAGAAAAAAAAACAATTATCTGAGGATTTGAGCAAGAAGAGGAAGAGGGATTTATGCTGGGAGAGATTAAAGCCTCAAACACACGGGCGGGAATCCCATCGAATTTTTTTTTTCGGTTTTCTCAACGGGATTCCTGGCAAGCTTGTCTTGCCAACCCTGTGTACACATGCGCCATTCAAAAGAACCGCCGTTCTTTTGAATGGCAAGAACGCGGTAATGTCATCGACTACGACGAGCTGGCGCTCGTCACATTCAATGCCGTCGCCGCCATCTTGCTACACCCTACACTACCCTTGTATGCTACCACGCATGCGTCAAAGTCTCATCGAGCATGCGCGGGTTTCCCTGGACAGGTAAGCATACACACGACCGGGTTTCTCGGCAGGAAACACTCTGCCGAGAATCCAGACGAGAAAAATAGAGAGCAGGTTCTCTATTTTTCTCGTTGAGATTCCTGGCAGTTTTCCTGCCGAGAAACCATACGCACGAACGGTTTTCTTGGAGGGGGGAGAAGAGGGGATGATTTGTGCTGGGATGGGGATTTGGGGGGTAAGAAAATTTATATAAGAAGGAGGGGTTTGGGGGGATTTATATTGGGATTAGGGATATGGGGGGCATTTTGTGCTGAGAGGGGGGATTTGTGCTGAAAGGGTGTATATGAGGGTGATGACTTGTGCTGAGAGGAAGGATTTGTGCTGGGAGGGGGAAATGGAGGGGAAATGTTGTGCTGAGATGGTGAATTTGTGCTAAAAGGGGGTATATAAGGGTGATGATTTGTGTTGAGATCAGGGATCTGTGCTTAAAGGGGGTATATGAGGGTGATGATTTGTGCTGAGAGGGGGGATTTGTGCTGAGAAGGGGGAAATGAGGGAGATGATTTGTGCTGAGAAGGGGGATTTGTGCTAAAAGGGGGTATATGAGGGTGATGATTTTTGCTAAGAGGGGGGATTTGTGCTGAAAGGGGGTATATGAGGCTGATGATTTGTGCTGGGAGGGGAGAATTTGTGCTGAAAGGGGGTATATGAGGGTGATGACTTCTGCTGAGAGGGAGGATTTGTGCTGGGTGAGGGACATGGAGGGGAAGTATTGTGCTGAGAGGGAAGATTTGTGCTGAAAGGTAGTATATGAGGGTGATGAACTGTGCTGAGAGGGGGGGGGGGATTTGTGCTAAAAGGGAGTATATGAGGGTGAGGACTTGTGCTGAGAGGGAAGACTTGTGCTGGGAGCGGGACATGAAGGGGAAGTATGGCGTTGAGAGGGGGTATTTGTACTGGAAGGGGGCATTTGGGAGGATTTTTTCTAAGAGGGGGGAAATTGGGGGGGTGGGTGTTGTGCTGAGAGGGAGGGTGGGGGAAGGAGAAAGAGGAATTGTGCTGGGAGGGTCACTCCATACATAGTTCTTTAACTGATGATGGGGGGGTGACACCATGTTTTACCACACCAGGCGACACCAATCCTAGATAAGCCACTGGGAATACTCGAGATGCAGCCGAACCAAGGTTTTATAAGGTAGTAAGATTATAGTTTTATCTCTGGAAAAAATCCCCTTTTTTATGCATGCTAATATTCTGCTGGCTTTCCTTACTGCAGCTTGGCATTGTCTTCTACTAGGACCCCCATATCCTTCTCCACCGGGGGTTCTCCACCTAGCTTAGTGAGTAACCTGCGCTTATATTTTTAACCACTGAGTGCATTACCTTACATTTTTTAATGTTAAACGTCAGTTGCCCACTCCACTCTATTGCTAGGGAAAAGTTTGGTCATCCGAAATAATTCAACATGGCTGCAGTCCAAGGACATGTGGATCATCCCCCAATCATCTCATATCTCCTTCTACAAACATGTGCACGTTTATCTACTCTGCAGAGCGCCTTGGCATCGTCCTTATCTTCAGGGAGTAATTGCAATAATTGGGAAATACTAGTGAATAATTGTAACTTTTTTTTTTTAAAACCGAAAACCCCATAGCAGCAGCAATTAGGCTTGTATTTGTTTGCTAGGAAAGCTTTATAGTACACTGCACAAAGCTGCACAAGATAAATAAAACAGGTAAGTCATGCAGCTTTCGCTGGTCGCTCTACAACCGTACGAGTCTACTAAGAGTTAAGAGCAGACAGGTGACTGGCAGCTTTCAGACAGAATTCCTCATGTGGCTCAGTTCACATGGATTAATTGGGCACGGCCCTTTTGATGTGGTCTAGCAGCCAATCGGAGATCTCCGTTTGGCCCTCAGCGATGCTGCACATCTGTGGAATTCACATTGTGTAGCTCATGAGAGACTCAAAGTGTTAACACAAAGGTACATTGTTGTTCCAGCCTGGCAAATATTTAATCTGCACCTAAAACAATATTTTATGAGAGACGGTGTCCTGCTATAGAAACACAGAATTCGATTGTAGATAAGAGGCTCTTGGCCTGCTAGGCCTGGCCTTCTCTTACCTGCTGTAAAACATCAGGCGTGTTTGATCTCTGAATTTCTTTCATGTGAAGATACTAAGAATTCTAGAAAGTGATTCCTTTACTGTTTCTTCCCCCGTTCCATGTTAGTGCTTTTCGCCCAAGTACAGCGGTCTCTGCTAATGTAACATCTACTCTGAAATTATACTATCCTCTGACTGCAAGGCAAGATTTATTATTATAGCATGTCTATTTTTCCAGTTTTCATTTGAGTCATGATTGTAAAAGCCACGTTTATTTGCACACATTATTCTTCTGCATTGCTGGATATCAATACTCTCCTGCAGAAACACTGTAATCAAAGGTTGTATTATCATTCGACTGAGATAAATCTTACTAAACTCATTATGCCTATGCTGCCCATAGACACAGATTTTTTATTTACTTTTCCCAGATAATACAAGAAAGATCTGAGAATCTCATACAATAGTCTTTGTGTGTATGGATATTGAATGTATACATATGTTTTTTAAAGACAGCACGCTGAATGGATACATGTCGTTGCATTTAGAGACATTTCACACAATAAAGCCTAAAAGTTCACGTTTTACATAAACTGGATCTTGCAGACAAGTAGTTTAAAGCTGAATTCCAGGTATGGACATTTTTTCATAGCTACATTAGTCCAGCTTGGACCAATATAAGTATATACCGTATTTTTCGCTTCATAAGACGCACGCCCCCCCCCCCTAAAAAATGGGGAGAAATGTCTGTGCGTCTTATGGAGCGAATACTGATCAGGCCCCCAACCTGTCGCTGCCATGTCACAATACTGGGCGGCCGTCACCCGCGAGCGCCGGGTGATCTCCTGGCTGAGCCTGTCACTCACAGAAGACAGAGCAGCCAGAGCAGCCGAATGGAGTATGACGGCGGCGGCCGCTCGGGCTGCTCTGTCTTCTATCTGAGTGACAGGCGGATGTGATGACATCCTCGTCAGTCACAGGTCAGGCTGCATTTCATGGGCACAGGTATGGCTGCATATCATGGGCACAGGTCAGGCTGTATTTCATGGGACCGGTCAGGCTGCATTTCATGGGCACAGGTCAGGCTGCATTTTATTGGCACAGGTCAGGCTGCATTTCATGGGACCGGTCAGGCTGCATTTCATGGGCACAGGTCAGGCTGCATTTCATGGGACCGGTCAGGCTGCATTTCATGGGCACAGGTCAGGCTGCATTTCATGGGACCGGTCAGGCTGCATTTCATGGGCACAGGTCAGGCTGCATTTTATTGGCACAGGTCAGGCTGCATTTCATGGGACTGGTCAGGCTGCATTTCATGGGACTGGTCAGGCTGCATTTCATTGGCACAGGTCAGGCTGCATTTCATGGGCACTGGTGAGGCTGCATTTAACCACTTCAGCCCCGAGAGAATTTACCCCCTTCCTGACCAGAGCATTTTTTTGCGATTCGGCACTGCGTCCTTCTAGCTGACAATTGCGCGGTCGTGCGACGCTGTACCCAAACAAAATTTACGTCCTTTTTTTCCCACAAATAGAGCTTTCTTTTGGTGGTATTTGATCACCTCTGCGGTTTTTATTTTTTGCGCTATAAACAAGAAAAAGCGTAAATTTTGAAAAAAAACAATATTTTTTACTTTTTACTCATATCCCCCAAAAAATATAAAAAAATTATTTTTTCCTCACTTTAGGCATGATATGTATTCTACATATTTTTGGTAAAACAAAATCGCAAACAAGCGTATATTGATTGGTTTGCGCAAAAGTTATAGCGTCTACAAAATAGGGGATAGATTTATGGCATTTTTATTAATAATTTTTTTTTTTACTAGTATTGGCGGCGATCTGCGATTTTTATCGGAACTGAGACATTATGGCGGACACATTGGACACTTTTGACACTATTTTGCTATAAAAAGCCACTGATTACTGTATAAATGACACTGGCAGGGAAGGGGTTAAACACTAGGGGGCGATCAAGGGGTTAAGTGTGTCCTAGGGAGTGATTCTAACTGTGGGGGGATAGGCTACCACTGGCATGACAGCGATCACTGCTCCCGATGATAGGGAGCAGTAGATCCCTGTCATGTCACTAGGCAGAACAGGAAAATGCCTGTTCTGCCCGTTCTGCCTCTTGGTCTTACGATCGCGGGCCACTGGCGAACATCGAGTTTGCGGGACCCGCGGGCACGCTCCTGCGGCGTGCGTGCTCCCACGCCCGCAAATTCAAAGGGATGTACGGGTACGCCCATTTGTCTGTATGAGCCCTTCTGCCGACGTAAATGTGTGTGCGGCGGTCGGCAAGCGGTTAATTGGCACTGGTCAGGCTGCATTTCATGGGCACTGGTAAATATTTTAGTACACTATTTGGTTCAGAATATTTTTTTTCTTGTTTTCCTCCTCTAAAACCTAGGTGCGTCTTATGGTCAGGTGCGTCTTCTGGAGCGAAAAAAAGGTAAATGCTATAGCTGTGGGGTCCCTGTAAAAGCTGGAAATGACTAGGCACTGCTAGTACAGTGATCACCATTAGCTTTCTGGGTGCTTCGCCAAGTGGCTGTCCTGCTGCTTAGTGAACACAGGGGCTCAGCACATGCGCCATTCAGAAAACACTTTGCACTTTCTTAATGAATGCACAAACCAATGTAAGTATTCATATTTTATAGGAGAGACAAGAAAAAGCTGGACAGCCTCACTCCAATGCAACACCTTCATTTGGTGTCAGATAAAATCCAAGCAGTCACATACAGTCACAGAGGTACAGGACAAGAAGCTAATGCATTTCAAACCACAGATGTGCGCTTAATCATAGCTAATGTGAATCAGACTGTTCCCCTGTATATGTAGGAGTTGCCTCCCCTTCAAAGGTAATTAATTGGAAAGGGCCATCCACATACACGGTAGGGAAACCAGTTACCAGAACATAATGCAGAACACCTGAGGCGGTATCGGTATAGTACTTGTCCAAATTACCAAAACCGCTACCGCCTGAGGTGACCCCACCACTAAAAAAAAATTTTCTCCTTTCGTCTTCCAGGACAGCCTCTGAGACATAGGGCTCCTCCCTCCGGGACAGGAAACACACTCACCCATTATCTTTAAAGGTGGTCCTCCAGGCCTCCCTCTTCAGTTATTGTGTTTCCTGCCGGACGGGAAGGAGCCCGCTAAGGAACTTAAGGGAGCTCCATGTCTCAGGACTGTCCTGAGAAGAGTCCCTGGCATTGACTCTCCTCTGCCTGGGCACCCCTCTGTCCTATTGGGGAAGAGCAAGTTCGCCAGCCCCACCGCTGCCATAAGCTCAGAGAGAGCAGGACCTTTCTTGGCGGACCCCAAGCCCTGTAAGCAGTACCTGGTGTGGACTCCGGTTCTCTGTGTCCTGGCTGGCGGGCGGGAGACGCTGTGCCGGCCACGCTGATTCAGCGTACACTTCCGGGTACGGCGCTGGGGGGCGGGGTTTCTGTGTTCCAGCAGGCGGAAGTGACGATGACTTCATCAAAGGGCGCCCTGAGACACAGTTCCAGTCTCTTCGGGCGCAGCGGTGAGTTACAGGCACCAGGAGCGGTGTAGAAGACTCAGCAAGGCTGTGCAATCACCGGGAACCATGGAGACAGCTGCAATAGCGATGGACTCCGGTTCAAAAGGCTCCGGCGCCTCTCAGGTAAGGTGGTGAGGGTGGGCCACTTCTTACACTGGGGGGTCAGGGTCTTTAGGACCTATATATTCCCTCCCTGGGTGGGGAACCTCAGGTGATGGGATGGGCACTTCCTAGACTGCTCCAGCACTGTGGTGGTGTGGGTCAGAGAAGCATAATGATGGAAATTTCTTTGTCTCTCTCTCTCTCCTTTTGGCTTGCAGGTCAAAGCCCAGGACAAATCTCATATGCTTCCGCCTAGGAAAAAGTGTGTAATTTGTGGTGCTAAGTTAGGCTCTAACTGGGAGAAGCCACTATGCCCTGATTGTGTCAGCAGCCTCGTCAAGGATGATTCTATGGCAGAGTGTCATAAAATCCTGGCTTCGGTTAAGGACGAGCTAGCATCCACATTCCAATCATTCAATGGAATGATGGATCGGGTACAGGGTCCCTCATCTTTAGGCTGTCAGCAGATTGGCCTTTAAAAATCTGGCACAGTGCCTAAAAACAGCGATCATATGAGCATGTGCAGGGCAGAGTAAGACAGTGTATGTTTGTTTTTAAACAGTATAGACACTAATTTTAATGTTTTATATAGCTATACCTGTAAAATGGGACAATCTGAGATGATTTAGAAGGACATAAAGAAACATATTAAAGGCTATTTTTTTTCCTTTAAAATAAAAAAAACATGTTATACTTACTTGCTCTGTGTAATGGTATTGCACAGAACAGACCTAATCCTCCTCTTTTTGGGTCCCCTGACGGCGCTCTGTGCACTTCCTCGTCAGTGTGGGACCCCATAGGAAGCTGCCCCTTATGAGGCACTTGTGCAGGCTCCATTGACGCAGATAGGGTGTCTCAACCCCACCCCCACTCCCTCGTCATAGAATTTGATTGACAGCAGCGGCAGCCAATGGCTCCCACTGATATCAATCTGTGGAGTAAGGAGGGACAGAGCCGGAATAGCAGCTGTTCTCATGCACAATGCTGGATCGGGATTTAATTTTCTAACTAAATTTTGAAACTTTAAATTGTAGCCATTTTGTTGTGGTCCATGTCCTGGAAATAAGCAAGGATGTGGGAATGCTTCCCAACTGACAGCTGAATGTAAAAAAAAAGAAATGAAATGGCAATGAAAAATAAAGAAAAAAAACGCCAAAATGAAAAACAAAATCCATACCAGGCCCTTATCTGAGCATGGATGGATAGCCCAGCAGGTTAAGCGAGCATTGTGTTTTGTGGTAAAAACCACAAAGCGCAATAGTGAATTGACATTTTCAGGATCACATGCGGTATTTGGGAAAACACCTAAATACTGCATGCAATCTGGTTCTGTGAATGGAGACCTCTATCTTTTAACAACTTCTCTAATAAGATATCAGCTACACAAGGAGTGCAATGTTTTTAATAAGTCAGCTAAGACTTGCACTGTTGGAAGGAACTGTAAAGTACTTTGCTCTCACCACATCTCCTAATTCCGATCTGACTTTCTGTGGGGGCTGTTTGTTTTCCATGGTCCCACCATATGTAGGAGCATAGTCACCGTCTCTTTCTTGCTCCCGAGATGGAATATGGTCTATGGCTGGGGTCTCAAACTGGTTGCCCTCCAGCTGTTGCCGAACTACAAAGTCCATCATGCCTCTGCCCATACGAGTCAAGCTTGTAATTAAGAGCCTTGCCATGTTTAATGGGAATTGTAGTTCTGCAACAGCTGGAGGGCCACCAGTTTGAGACCCCTGGTCTATGGGATGTGTATTGTGCACCTGACCACAACTTACATGCACTGCTCTTTCCCGACAAATGGAAGTCAATGGGAAATGTGGAGGTTCAGGATTTCACAAAGGATGTTGCAAAGAGGCAGAAAAACACAGTAAATGATGATTTCATGAAAACTAGATTACAGGGTCATTAAGTAGTGGATGTGTATGGATTATTTTTGGAGAAAAAAAAAAAAAAAGAAATGTATAAAAGAAATGCCTAGAACTGCAAACTATTCTAATTTCAGTCATTATTTCTGATCAGCAAGTACCTAAGCTCCTTATCTGAATAAATATTTTGTAGAATATGTTCTGTAAAAGATTCTTTTTCATTTTATCCTGAAGGGTCCGCAGTGCACTGACCTGAAACTTTTAAATTAATATCATATCATAAACATGTGTCTTCGTAGTACATCAGCATGACCTGCCTACAAATCTTTGTTGGTTGAAACAGAGCATGTTGAGCAAATTACACCCAGGAGTACACAGGCTTTCTTAGCCTTTGATGTCTCTCCGCATAAATTTGGCACAAACATCTGTATTTTTTTCCTTCTTTCATTTTTTGCTACAGGAGCGTTTGATATTTTACAGAATATGTTAGCAAAGTGGATAAACCACAACATTTCTAGTTTTCACAGCATTTCAAATTGCTCATAGTCATTACAAAAATGCATATGCCTATTAGCAGTTTACATAAAAATAAAATGACATTATGTTCCATTTCAAGGCTGCAAAAATAATATCTTTTCATTAAAATACCATCTTATGTTTTAGGAGAGATCACTGGCAGATAATTTCAGACAATAACAATGCCTTCTGTGGGTTTAGAGGCGCAATGTGAGCTTTTCCAATAAAAGACTTTTAAAAACTAATTTTCTCACTTTGATTCAAATTAGTACCACAGATTAAGCCTTGAATTTATCTCAGAATAAGCTTGATCCTGTGGGCTCTTTGTTTCATAAAACGTGCATATCTACTGTATATGAAACTGACTGGCATATTTTAAAGTATTATTAAAGTTTAATTTTTTTGGTTTAACAATAACAAACATGTTATACTTACCTGCTCTGTGCAGTGGTTTTGCAGAAAGCAGCCCCGATCCTCTTCTTCTCGAGTCCCTCACCGGCACTCCTGGCCCCACCCTCCTGTTGAATGCCCCCACAGCAAGCAGCTTGCTGTGGGGGCACCCGAGCCAAGCTGCTGCTCTGTGTGTCCATTCAGACACTGAGCCGCAGCTGGGTTCTGCCACCCTCTTTCTCCTCATTGGCTCAGTGACTTTAATTGACAGCAGTGGGAGCCAATGGCGCCCTCTGCTGTGTCTCAGCCAATCAGGAGGGAAAGTCCCAGACAGCCAAGCCTCTCATGCAACATCACTTGATCGAGATGGGGCTCAGGTAAATAATAGGGGGGCTAAGGTTGGCTGCTGCACACAGAAGGTTTTTTATCTATCTATTTAAGATAAAAAAAAACTTCTGCCTTTAGAACCACTGTAAGGTCTACTCTACACATACCTTCTCTGTGTTTTTGAATGCTAGGTATGAGCTTTGTTCTACAAGAACAGTGCATAATAGGACCAGAACTGTAGAAGCTGTGCCCAAAAAGGTAAGCAGGGGGCAAAGAACTAGTCACCAGTAGGGACCAGCTTGGGTTTACATACACAAAGGAACAGAGATGCTTGTGACATCATTGATCTAATAAGGCTACATAGCCATAAAAGGTCATTTACATTGCCATAATAAAGCCACATGACCATATAAGGTTAATCACATTGACCTAACAAGGCCACATGACCATATAAGGTCAATCACATTGACCTAACAAGGCCACATGACCATATAAGGTCAATCACATTGACCTAATAAGGCCATATGGCCATATAAGAACAATTGCATTGACCTAATAAGGCCATATGGCCATATTAGGTTAATCATGTCTTGTGCTACCCCACTCCCCAATCCTGTTTGTGTATATGAAGACGTGGGGCAGGCAGCTCTCTGCCCTGGCACTGACAGTGTTGTTCATCTTACGTTAAAAAAAGTAATTAGTTACAGTTACAAATTACTTCTTCCAAAAAGTAATGGAGTTACTCACTCAGTTACTACATTGAAAAAGTAATTAGTTACTCAGCAAAGTAACTATATTGGTTATATTATATATACAAGGGGGCGGGGGCGGGGCGGTAGAAGGATGATATATATGTAATTTTTTCAGTGTATAAAATAATAGGAGGGATAACAATAAATAATATTGGTTATGTGCTCATGCCTCACTGTGCCCATGCTTCACTGTGCCCATGCCTCACTGTGCCCAATGCCTCACTGTGCCCATGCTTCACTGTGCCCAATGCCTCACTGTGTCCAATGCCTCACTGTGCCCGTGTTTCACTGTGCCCAATACCTCACTGTGCCCATGTTTCACTGTGCCCAATGCCTCACTGTGCCCAATACCTCACTGTGCCCAATGCCTCACTGTGCCCGTGCTTCAATTACAGTGTGCAGTGTTGTGCCCCTAGCCCCCTACCTGATCAGTGGCGTCCCGGCGGCCATTCCACAGTATTCAAAAGCCGCGCCTCCCGAGTCCTCGTTGTCTGTGAACACTCAATTTCCCAGCATTCAGTCTTCCGCCTATCACAAACATCTGCTCATCCTCATAACACAGACAAGGATGAGAGGATGTCCATAATAGGCGGAACACTGCCTGCTGTCAAATTGAGTGTTCCGCCTATCACAGGAGACGAGGACTCGGGAGGCGCGGCTTTTGAAAACTGCAATGGCCGCCGTCTGTCTGCATGACACGCTGTTCAGTTAGGCAGACGGTGGCTTGCAGTTAGTTAGTTTTACACATTACATCTACTCGCGGCGAGTAGATGTAATTAGGGTAACGCCGCCCAAGTAATGGGAACGGCGGTGCCACGAGGGTAAGAATAATCAGTTAGATTACTCGTTACCCCAAAAAGTGGCTACGTTACCTAACGCTGTTTTTTTAAACGGCCTTAGTTACAACACTGGGCACTGAGAGCTGCCTTTTGTGTTCAAAATGGGGGTTTTGACCACACCCGGAGCCAATCTCAAGCTCATTCCAAGTGATCAGTATTGTCTATAATCTCTCTGCAGCTGAACATTTCCCCATGACAGATTTACTATGCCTTTTTTTTTTCACTTTGTCTCTGTGTGGTAAAGGTGCAGGGCTTTGCATACTCATGCTTTCCTAATAAATGGTGATTTTATGCCTAGTGAATAAAGCAGAAGCATGAGTGAATTACGCGAAAGTATGAAGATTTATATTATAAAGTGCTGCATTAACTGTTGGCGCTATATGAATTCTGTATTATAATAATAATAATAATAATAATCCTTGCACTGCTGTTTTCCAGCAAGGAGAACAGTGATCAGCACTGTAGTGATATCACTAAATCTCACTTTAAATCTCTTAAGACTAGCAGAAGTGCTTTAGATTATTTCATATTGCAGACATACAGCTATGAGGCTCAAGGCACAGGAGGTGCACTGCTATCTTTCAGTAAGAAATCATAACTAAAGGTCAATTGTTCAATTTTTGGATGGAATATATTTAAATTTTCCATGGTACCATTTAGGCAATATTAACATTTGTAGATGTTACTTCTAAAACAGACACTGTCACCTAGCCCATGCAGGGTAAAAGCAACAGCATCTCTGTAAAGGGCATCCCTGACCCCCATATGCTCACCTTACCTGTGCTCCCTCTCAGTTCCTTGCTTGTCTGTAGCCATCAGTATATCTGGTATTTTCTGGTATGAGGGGGGGTCTGTGACCTCCTCCCCTGTGACAGTGCCTAGGTCTAGGCAATCTGTAAGCTTGAGCAATGTAACATACCCAGATAGCAAGGAATTGTGCTGCAAGTTTGAAAATGACTTGCTACGCTATTGCTAGACTTGCCAAGCTTCACAAGTTTGTTGCACAGTTGCAGAAAGTCCGCATTGCATGACTCCAGATCAACTTTGTCTCCTACAAGTTCTGGTTCAGTTATCTTGTGCAAAAGTCATCCCACCACAGGGGTCACTGTGGCTGGATTTTCATGCTGTAGACCAGTGTTTCTCAACTCCAGTCCTCAAGGCGCACCAACAGGTCATGTTTTCAGGCTCTCCATTATTTTGCACAGGTGATTTGATCAGTTTCACTGCCTTAGTAATTCCCATAGCTGTTTCATCTGAGGGAAATCCTGAAAACATGACCTGCTGAGGCGCCTTGAGGACTGGAGTTGAGAAACACTGCTGTAGACTTGGAGAGCTCTTGCTGTAGACTCATCACTGCAACTTTGCTCTTGCTAGAGTCTTGCCATGCAAATTTGCTACAAATTGGAAAAGTGTCAACTAGAACTTGTGCTTCAAGTGCTCTGCAAGTGTATAACTTGCCAGTGAAAATGTGCAGTAAGTTAACAGACCTAAAATTCAACAATGCCACAAATTTGTGGCAAGTTATCTTTGCTATCTGGGTACCTGAGTGAGTGACATCACAATTCCTCTATGTCACCAACACAGCTTAATTCAGTTCTGGCTGCGGTGGAGCAAGGAGCTGTGAGGAAGCATATAGGGGGTCAGATAAATGTACTGTGCAGAAACATTATACATTTTCTCTGCATGGGCCATATAAAAGTGTCTCTTTAACTTAGCTAGGGTGCACTTTAACCTGAATATACCGTAAGGGTAATGTCTTGTAAATAACAATAATAACAAAGTTTCCAGGAAGGTAAAGGGGGAAGATTAATGTTCAAGCAGATTCAGTCAGGGGAAAGCATTATACACCAATAAGTACAGCAAGTCAAATAGATTGACCAAATGTGTGTTTGTTTGCCATTCAAAATGTTTAAATGTTAGCAATGCAAGACTCATAGACCCCCATGGTCATGTCTCTGCCCCCCTCTACTACTGACCAGTCACAAAATAAAACCTTGGGCTGTGTGTTTTGTGAATGGCCTGAAAAAAAAAGGAAGGTGGAGAAGTGAGACCTGCAGAGCTTATCCCCGAGTGCGCTGAAAATACATAAGATTTGACTAATATAGAAAAAGGACTGCATAATGGGGGATTGGCTTTTTAGGGAATAAAATGTATAATTGCTTGAACTCTAGTATGTTTTTTTTGTGCTGGGCTTTAAATCATAAATAAACTCAAAAGCAAAAATTTTATATATTGTAGTCTATTAGTCCTTAGATGAAATAGTTTACCGTATATACTCGAGTATAAGCCGACCCGAGTATAAGCCGAGGCACCTAATTTTGCCACAAAAAACTGGGAAAACGTATTGACTCGAGTATAAGCCTAGGGTGCTAAATGCAGCAGCTACTGGTATGGTAAATTTTAAAAATAAAAAAATAGTTACCAATAAAATTACATTAATTGAGGCATCAGTAGATTAAATGACTGTTAAAACACTGATGGGGACACTCTGATAAAACACTGATGGGGACACTGTTAAAACACTGATGGGGATACTCTGATTGGACATTGATAAAACACTGACGGGGACACTCTGATAAAAGGCTGATGGGGACACTCTGATAAGAGTGTCCCCATCAGTCTTTTATCAGTGTGTCCCCATTAGGGATGGGCCCGGTGCTCGATTCGAACCCATGTTCGAATCGAGCACCGGGCGTTCGCTCGCTCGTCGAGCCCAGAACTATTTGGGCCGTTCGCATCACATTCGTGTGATGCGAGCGGCCCCGCAATGCATTGCGGCCGGCGCGGCCGGCGCAGTGCATTGCTGGCTGATGATTGGCCAAGCATGCACTGTGACCCCGCATGCTTGGCCAATCACAGCGCTCGAAACTCGGAGAGCAATAATTGGCTACAGGCAGGACGCCTGTAGCCAATTACAGCTCAGGGGCTTTAGTACATGCCCCACCATTTAAAAGGCCGCCACGCCATCGGCCCCGGTCACATGAGTTCCGGCTTTAGGAGAGATCAGTCTGCTGATTCTGTCTTTGCTTGATACTGAAAGATTTGCTCTTCTTTGCTAAACCATTGGCTATTTCTTTGCTAAACCATTGCTACCTAAGTCATTGATCGTTCATTGCTGCTGATTGCACAGTTAGCGTGTTATTAGCTGCTGCTGGGGATTAGTCTGGTGCGTGCTTACTGTTAGTACAGTATTGCACTAGTACCAACCGCAGTGCTGTTAGCACAGCATTGCACCCCAACAGCACCCATAGGACTTCTAGTGTGTTAGTGGCAGCAAACAGAGCTCCTATATTTTCTTCTCAGCAGCAACCATAGGACTTCTAGTGTGTTAGTGGCAGCAAACAGAGCTCCTATATTTTCTTCTCAGCAGCACCCATAGGACTTCTAGTGTGTTAGTGGCATCACACAGAGTTCCTATATTTTCTTCTCAGCAGCACCCATAGGACTTCTAGTGTGTTAGTGGCATCACACAGAGCTCCTATATTTTCTTCTCAGCAGCACCCATAGGACTTCTAGTGTGTTAGTGGCAGCAAACAGAGCTCCTATATTTTCTTCTCAGCAGCACCCATAGGACTTCTAGTGTGTTAGTGGCAGCAAACAGAGCTCCTATATTTTCTTCTCAGCAGCACCCATAGGACTTCTAGTGTGTTAGTGGCAGCAAACAGAGCTCCTATATTTTCTTCTCAGCAGCACCCATAGGACTTCTAGTGTGTTAGTGGCATCACACAGAGCTCCTATATTTTCTTCTCAGCAGCACCCATAGGACTTCTAGTGTGTTAGTGGCAGCAAACAGAGCTCCTATATTTTCTTCTCAGCAGCACCCATAGGACTTCTAGTGTGTTAGTGGCATCACACAGAGCTCCTATATTTTCTTCTCAGCAGCACCCATAGGACTTCTAATGTGTTAGTGGCATCACACAGAGTTCCTATATTTTCATCTCAGAAGCACCCATAGGACTTCTAGTGTGTTAGTGGCATCACACAGAGCTCCTATATTTTCTTCTCAGAAGCACCCATAGGACTTCTAGTGTGTTAGTGGCATCACACAGAGCTCCTATATTTTCTTCTTAGCAGCACCCATAGGACTTCTAATGTGTTAGTGGCATCACACAGAGTTCCTATATTTTCATCTCAGAAGCACCCATAGGACTTCTAGTGTGTTAGTGGCATCACACAGAGCTCCTATATTTTCTTCTCAGAAGCACCCATAGGACTTCTAGTGTGTTAGTGGCAGCAAACAGAGCTCCTATATTTTCTTCTCAGCAGCACCCATAGGACTTCTAGTGTGTTAGTGGCAGCAAACAGAGCTCCTATATTTTCTTCTCAGCAGCACCCATAGGACTTCTAGTGTGTTAGTGGCATCACACAGAGCTCCTATATTTTCTTCTCAGCAGCACCCATAGGACTTCTAGTGTGTTAGTGGCATCACACAGAGTTCCTATATTTTCATCTCAGAAGCACCCATAGGACTTCTAGTGTGTTAGTGGCATCACACAGAGCTCCTATATTTTCTTCTCAGCAGCACCCATAGGACTTCTAGTGTGTTAGTGGCATCACACAGAGCTCCTATATTTTCATCTCAGAAGCACCCATAGGACTTCTAGTGTGTTAGTGGCATCACACAGAGCTCCTATATTTTCTTCTCAGCAGCACCCATAGGACTTCTAGTGTGTTAGTGGCATCACACAGAGCTCCTATATTTTCTTCTCAGCAGCACCCATAGGACTTCTAGTGTGTTAGTGGCAGCAAACAGAGCTCCTATATTTTCTTCTCAGCAGCACCCATAGGACTTCTAGTGTGTTAGTGGCATCACACAGAGCTCCTATATTTTCTTCTCAGCAGCACCCATAGGACTTCTAGTGTGTTAGTGGCAGCAAACAGAGCTCCTATATTTTCTTCTCAGCAGCACCCATAGGACTTCTAGTGTGTTAGTGGCAGCAAACAGAGCTCCTATATTTTCTTCTCAGCAGCACCCATAGGACTTCTAGTGTGTTAGTGGCATCACACAGAGCTCCTATATTTTCTTCTCAGCAGCACCCATAGGACTTCTAGTGTGTTAGTGGCAGCAAACAGAGCTCCTATATTTTCTTCTCAGCAGCACCCATAGGACTTCTAATGTGTTAGTGGCATCACACAGAGTTCCTATATTTTCATCTCAGAAGCACCCATAGGACTTCTAGTGTGTTAGTGGCATCACACAGAGCTCCTATATTTTCTTCTCAGAAGCACCCATAGGACTTCTAGTGTGTTAGTGGCATCACACAGAGCTCCTATATTTTCTTCTTAGCAGCACCCATAGGACTTCTAATGTGTTAGTGGCATCACACAGAGTTCCTATATTTTCATCTCAGAAGCACCCATAGGACTTCTAGTGTGTTAGTGGCATCACACAGAGCTCCTATATTTTCTTCTCAGAAGCACCCATAGGACTTCTAGTGTGTTAGTGGCAGCAAACAGAGCTCCTATATTTTCTTCTCAGCAGCACCCATAGGACTTCTAGTGTGTTAGTGGCATCACACAGAGTTCCTATATTTTCATCTCAGAAGCACCCATAGGACTTCTAGTGTGTTAGTGGCATCACACAGAGCTCCTATATTTTCTTCTCAGCAGCACCCATAGGACTTCTAGTGTGTTAGTGGCATCACACAGAGCTCCTATATTTTCATCTCAGAAGCACCCATAGGACTTCTAGTGTGTTAGTGGCATCACACAGAGCTCCTATATTTTCTTCTCAGCAGCACCCATAGGACTTCTAGTGTGTTAGTGGCAGCAAACAGAGCTCCTATATTTTCTTCTCAGCAGCACCCATAGGACTTCTAGTGTGTTAGTGGCATCACACAGAGCTCCTATATTTTCTTCTCAGCAGCACCCATAGGACTTCTAGTGTGTTAGTGGCAGCAAACAGAGCTCCTATATTTTCTTCTCAGCAGCACCCATAGGACTTCTAGTGTGTTAGTGGCATCACACAGAGTTCCTATATTTTCATCTCAGAAGCACCCATAGGACTTCTAGTGTGTTAGTGGCATCACACAGAGCTCCTATATTTTCTTCTCAGCAGCACCCATAGGACTTCTAGTGTGTTAGTGGCATCACACAGAGCTCCTATATTTTCATCTCAGAAGCACCCATAGGACTTCTAGTGTGTTAGTGGCATCACACAGAGCTCCTATATTTTCATCTCAGAAGCACCCATAGGACTTCTAGTGTGTTAGTGGCATCACACAGAGCTCCTATATTTTCATCTCAGAAGCACCCATAGGACTTCTAGTGTGTTAGTGGCATCACACAGAGCTCCTATATTTTCATCTCAGAAGCACCCATAGGACTTCTAGTGTGTTAGTGGCATCACACATAGCTCCTATATTTTCTTCTCAGCAGCACCCATAGGACTTCTAGTGTGTTAGTGGCATCACACAGAGCTCCTATATTTTCATCTCAGAAGCACCCATAGGACTTCTAGTGTGTTAGTGGCATCACACAGAGCTCCTATATTTTCTTCTCAGCAGCACCCATAGGACTTCTAGTGTGTTAGTGGCAGCAAACAGAGCTCCTATATTTTCTTCTCAGAAGCACCCATAGGACTTCTAGTGTGTTAGTGGTATCACACAGAGTTCCTATATTTTCATCTCAGAAGCACCCATAGGACTTCTAGTGTGTTAGTGGCATCACACAGAGCTCCTATATTTTCTTCTCAGCAGCACCCATAGGACTTCTAGTGTGTTAGTGGCATCACACAGAGCTCCTATATTTTCATCTCAGAAGCACCAATAGGACTTCTAGTGTGTTAGTGGCAGCAAACAGAGCTCCTATATTTTCTTGTCAGCAGCACACATAGTACCTATAGTGTGTTAGTGTCAGCACCCATAGGACCTACAGTGTGTTGTGAGCACACATAGGAGTTCTATTTTTTATACTATATACACTACCGACTACAATGGCTGGAAGACCGCCAAGGAGAGGCAGAGCGTGCCGAGGCAAGAACACAGGGCAGGCAGGCTCTGTTTCTAGAGACAACAGTGCTGGCCGTGGACGTGGTCGTGCATCGTCATCAGCACGTGGCCATGGGACACGCTTGTCTTTGTTTTCGGCAGCTGGACATGTGGAGCCGCATCATGCCGAAGGCTTGGTAGAATGGATGACCAAGCCCTTCTCATCCTCCTCATCCTCTCTCACCCAGGCTCAGGGTACTGGCAGAGCAGCTGCCAACGCGTACTCAAAGGCATCATCAGACACCCCTTCCCTAGACCCACCATGTCCTCCTGAGGAGTCCCCCGAACTGTTTGAGCACAGTGTTGGGTACATGCTCCAGGAGGATGCCCAACGATTCGAAGGCTCGGATGATGATACCCAGCTTGAGGAAGTCAGTAGTGTGCGCGCAGAGAGAGGGGATGCTGAAGGACAGCAATCTGGCAGTAGTGTTCCACCAGCTGCAGCTTACTGCCAGGTTTGCTCTAGTGGTGAAGAGGGAGGGGATGATGAGGTCACTGACTCCACGTGGGTGCCTGAAGGGAGAGAGGAGGAGGAGGAGGAGGATGCAGCGTCACATGTCCAACGAGGCAGGATGCCCCCTGGAGGCCAGCTAGAGGCCAGCACAGCAACTGTACCACACCGCAGAGCTCCGCCTGTGCAGGGCGCTGCCTCTGCACGTTATCACAAAAGTTCTTTGGTGTGGGCCTTTTTTGAGACGAGTGCATCAGATCGCACCACTGCTATTTGCAATATTTGTCTCAAGCGTATCTCGCGTGGCCAAAACATCAGCCGCTTGGGCACCACAAGCATGAGCAGACATATGTCGACCTGCCATGCAGCTCGTTGGCAAGCACACATAAAAGACCCACACCAAAGAACAAAGCGGACCTCTCCTTGCTCCTCATCAGCTGGGATCTCCATCCCCACTATATCTTCAGTCCTCTCTGAAAGCTGCTCTGAGAGGACTGAAGGTGTAGAATTAGGTGTGTCACAACCAAGTACTTGCAGTACACCGACGTCCGATTGTAGCAGGCAAATTTCCCTGCCCCAGCTGCTGGACCGTCGAAAGAAGTATACTCCCAGCCATCCACATGCCCAGCGGTTGAATGCTAGCTTGGCTAAATTGCTAGCACTTCAACTGCTGCCTTTTCAGTTGATAGACTCGGCCCCCTTCCGTGAGTTTGTTCAATGTGCGGTTCCTCAGTGGCAGGTTCCCAAACGCCACTTTTTCTCACGGAAGGCGATTCCGTCTCTCTACTGGCATGTGGAAGGCAATGTCCATGCCTCGCTGGACAGGGCGGTCAGCGGTAAGGTGCATATTACCGCTGACTCATGGTCCAGCAGGCATGGACAGGGACGTTATCTTTCTTTCACGGCCCATTGGGTCACTCTATTGGCAGCTGGGAGGGATGCAGGACAAGGTGCAGTAGTGTTGGAGGTTGTTCCGCCACCACGCCTCCAAAATGCTACTACTGGTTGTGACACACCTCTCTCCTCCACCCCCTCCTCTTCTTCTTCCTCCATGTCCTCTTCGAGTGCTCTGTCCTCGGAACCAGCGGTGCTCCGTAGGCGTACAAGGGGCTACGCGAGTACGCAGGCAAAAAGATGCCATGCCGTGCTTGCGCTGGTGTGTTTGGGGGACAGGAGCCACACTGGGCCAGAGGTTCTGGCAGCTCTGCAGGGGCAGGCCGAGAGGTGGTTGACGCCACGCCAGCTTAAGCCAGGAATGGTCGTTTCTGATAATGGCACCAACCTCCTCTCCGCCCTGCGACAGGGGCAGCTCACCCATGTGCCCTGTATGGCTCACGTCCTCAACCTGGTGGTGCAGCGGTTCTTGGGCAGGTTCCCAGGCTTACAGGATGTCCTGAGGCAGGCCAGGAAAGTCTGTGTGCATTTCCGCCGATCTTATAATGCCAGTGCTCGGCTGACTGAGCTGCAAAAGGAGCTGAACCTGCCCAAGAACCGCCTAATATGTGACATGCCCACCAGGTGGAACTCAACGTTGGCCATGCTGCAGCGACTGCACACGCAGCAGAGGGCCATCAATGAGTACCTTTGCGACTACGGCACCAGGACAGGGTCAGGGGAGCTTGGCTTTTTTTCCCCACGCCAGTGGAGCATGATCAGGGATGCATGCACTGTCCTCTCACCATTTGAGGAGGCCACGAGGATGGTGAGCAGTGACAGTGCATGCATCAGTGACACTGTACCTCTTGTCCACCTGTTGGAGCATACGCTGCGTGGGATAATGGACAGGGCACTTGAGGCAGAACAGAGGCAGGAAGAGGAGGACTTCCTTGTCTCTCAAGGCCCCCTTTATCCAGACAATGTTCCTTCTGTCCCACCCATCACACAGGAAGAGGAGGAGGAGGAGGAGGAGGAGGAGGATTGTGTGAGCATGGAGGTGGAGCCTGGCACTCAGCATCAGCAGCAGCAGTCTTTTAGGGATGATGTACAGTCCCAACAAACCAGTGGACTTGTACGTGGCTGGGAGGAGGTGGCTGGCGATCATGTCATCCTCAGTGACCCAGAAGACTCCGCACCGAATGCCTCAGCTAACCTACGCTGCATGGCCTCCCTGATCCTGCAAAGCCTGCGGAAGGATCCTCGTGTTCTTCGGATCAAGGAGAGTGACCATTACTGGCTGGCCACTCTCCTTGATCCACGGTACAAGGGTAAGGTTGCGGACCTTATCTTGCCGTCGCAGAGGGAGCAGAGGATGAGACATCTCAGGGAGGCCTTGCAGAAAGGTCTGTGCAACGCGTTCCCAGAAACTGGGAGGTTACAAACTCCTGGTCCTGGACGACGAGTTGCTGAGGCTTCGGTCAGTAGCAGAAGGAGCGATGGGGAAGGTGGACGTCTGACCGATGCGTTCAGACAATTTTTTAGTCCGCAGCCCCAAGGTATGATCGGTTCCAGCAACCATCGCCAGCGTCTGATATACATGGTGCAGGAATACCTAGGGGCAAGGTCAGACTTGGACACCTTTCCCACCGAAAATCCTCTGGCTTACTGGGTCCTGAGGATGGATCACTGGCCAGAGCTTGCACAGTATGCAATTGAGCTACTGGCCTGTCCTGCATCCAGCGTTCTTTCCGAACGCACATTCAGTGCTGCTGGAGGATTTGTCACCGATCATAGGGTGCGCCTGTCCACCGACTCGGTTGATCGACTGACCTTCATAAAAATGAATCAGTCTTGGATCACCACCAGCTACCAGACACCTGAAGCGGATATAACGGAATAATTTATAATGTCACATCCCTTCAAGACTGCCTATGCTGATGCTGAGTGACTGTCCTGTTATGTTCACTGACTATCCTCTTCCTCCTCCTCAATGATCCATGCCACCACACCAGTGCCTAAGGCACAATTTTTCAGCCCCTGTATAACAGGGGCGTGTAATTACAATTTTTTAAAAAGATGCTTCGCAACAGGTGTGACTGCTGTGCTCAGAGTACAGTATCTGTGAGGGGTTGCAGTGTTGTGGCACCAGCACCAGTGCCTAAGGCACAATTTTTCAGCCCCTGTTGGGGCGTGTAATTACAATTTTTAGGCAATGCTTTGCAACAGGTCTCATTGCTGTGCTCAGAGTACAGTATCTGTGAGGGGTTGCAGTGTTGTGGCACCAGCACCAGTGCCTAAGGCACAATTTTTCAGCCCCTGTATAACAGGGGCGTGTAATTACAATTTTTTAAAAAGATGCTTCGCAACAGGTGTGACTGCTGTGCTCCAAGTACAGTATCTGTGAGGGGTTGCAGTGTTGTGGCACCAGCACCAATGCCTAAGGCACAATTTTTCAGCCCCTGTTTAACAGGGGCGTGTAATTACAAATCTTGATCTAATAGTTCACAGCAGGGCCCATTCCTGCGCCCACCAAGAGTAACTATGAGGGCCTACAGTCTTGTGGCAACACCGTCCACCACCACCACCACCACCAAAGGCCCAATTTTTCTGCCCTGTTCAACAGGTGCATGCAATTACAAATCTTGATCTAATAACTCACAGCAGGGCCCATTCCTGCACCCACCAAGAGTAACTGTGAGGGCTTACAGTCTTGTGGCAACACCGTCCACCACCACCACCACCACCACCAAAGGCCCAATTTTTCTGCCCGGTTCAACAGGTGCATGCAAGTACAAATCTTGATCTATTAACTCACAGCAGGGCCCATTCCTGTGCCCACCAGTCTTGTGGCTACACCAACATCTAATAGGGCAAATTTCTGCAGAGTATATACGGCAGGCCCCTACTTTCAAACATCCAACTTACAAACGACTCCTACTTGCAAACGGCAAGAGAAAACAGGAAGTGAGAGGAAATCTACCCCTAGGAAGGAAAATTCTATCCTGTTAGATTTAATTTGGGAAAAAGGTATCGCCTCTCTACTGATGCTTTATCACCAATCCTTGTTTCAATTAAAACCCCACTTTTCCAAAAACATTTGTCATTGGGACGGAAAGTGAGGTGACATGTTCTGAACAGATGTGCAAAGACAGCAAATGTTACAGGGGTGATAACCCCTCCCTATGTTCTCCAAAAAGCTTAAAAATTGATTTTTTTGGGATGTAGCTACACTTCATAATGTACCTGTTCAGATTCTACTTAAGAACAAACCTACAGTCCATGTCTTGTTTGCACCACCTATATACTGCTGTTCAGAGTATATAGGGTTGTAGGTATAGGGTTTTATTTTGGGTGCGGGGTCCCCCTTAGTATCCATACAAGACCCAAAGGGGCTGGGGTGGGGGGGGGGGGTGATGGGGTAGCCCTGCCATTTTTCTCAAGGATTTTCAGCCATATGGCGGCCAGGACAAGACATGACATTAAAGCCGCAAGTGGTTTTAAATGGCTTCTTTTTTTCCTTTACAAATGTCATTTTGTGCAAGGACAGTTCTAAACACGGGAAACACATGCCACTTCACAGGCATACTTTAGACACCCCCCAGGTACCATATTTAAAGGAAAATTTCACTTTTTTTTTTTTCACTTTATGCATCATTAAAATGACTGCTCCCGAAAAAACTTTAGTTTTTAAAATTTCTTTTTGCATTGATATATGTCCCCTGGGGCAGGACCCGGGTCCCCAAACCTGTTTTATGACATTAACATGCATATTGGCCGTTGTAATTAGCAATTTTGATTTCGAACGTTCGCGTCCATTATAACGAATAGGGTTCGAAAATTCGCGCGAACTTTCGGTCCGTTCGAAGGTTCTGGTGCGAACCGAACCCGGGGGTGTTCGGCTCATCCCTAGTCCCCATCAGTGTACAATCAGAGTGTCCCCAGTTTCCAATCAGCGTGTCCCATCAGTGTCCACATTACTGTACTGTTTCTTGCCTCACTTCCACTCTGTTTTATGACCCGACTCCCGCCCCCCACGGCAGAAGTATCTAAGAAACATGCGGGCGGGTAGCCGGGAGGAGCCATAATGCTCACTGGCTGCTGGGACATGGCAGTCCCAGCAGCCAATCCTAGTGCACAGCAGCGTCACGGTGTCAGGGATCGAATGGGAGACTGAATTGACGAGGTCGGCCTCTCTTATATCTCCTGTCCTGGCTCCGCTGGAGGTGAGACAGAGGAAGCCGAAGGACAAGAGGAACACGAGTGCCTGGAGCAGGAGGTCCCGGGAGAACAGTTTGGCAGGGTTCAGCAGACTGGAGTAGGCTGTGATGTGCTGAGCAGGAGCAGGTAACAGCGAGGCAGGTAGCCGGGGGTTAACAGCAACCAGGAACAAAGACAGGAGCAAGGTCTCAGGAATAGCCAGGTTCATCAGCAGGCGGGCAGCGAGGTACAAGATCATAGACAGAGCCAGAGTCGGGAAAGGAGCCGGGTCAGAGATGGACATCAGTACAGGAACAAGGTCAAGAGCAAGCCGGGTCAAAATACTAGGGGGAGACACACAGGATCAGAGCAGGATTCAGGAGCACAGCTGAGATCAGTCAGCAAAGCACAAGAGCCCAGACTCCCTTTAAATAGGCTGTCTGGCGCCAAAGGAGAATTAGGCTCGTGCATGCGCGCTCGTGCGCGCATTCGTGCATGCGCACCCGCGAATGCGGGTTCTGGCGCGCACGTGCGCACCTGTTTGCCATTCTATGGCAAAGACTATGTGCTTGTGCACGTCTGTGTGCTAAACGTCTCACAGGAATTCCCTGACACACGGCATCGGCGGGAGTTACGGCGGCTTTCTCCGTCAGCGGGAAAAAGACACGGCGAGCAGGAGATATTCACACTCACAGCGTGACACAGCGGGGGAGTGCGCGCCGCGATACGGAAACACACTGGAGACAAGTAAGAACATGACATTAAAACATGACTCGAGTATAAGCCGAGGGGGTAATTTTCACCCCAAAAAAAGGGGCAGAAAAACTCGGCTTATACTCAAGTATATACGGTATTAGTTTTCTTTTTTCAGGCTTTTCGTCCCTAATTTTTACTTAGTGATCCTGTCCATAACACACTTCCTATCCTAGAGTGACAATAATCATGATTGTACTATATCTATAGAGGAGCAGTGTTGTCACCCTATCTTGCTCCTAATTTGGACTACAGGTAACTCCTCTCCTCTTCAAAGAGGGGCAGTGCTTTCCATTTTCAGCCCTGCCCACTCAGGAGCCGCAGAGCATTCTGGGTACCCTATTAACTATTGAGCCCAGAGCAGAGCGTTGCCTCTACTGACACCACCAAAATACCTTGGCCAGGTGACTCCCTGGCTGTCACATAAAGGATAAACACGGATGTGGCAAAATAGGCGAAAGAAAACAATTGGCGAAGAAAAAGGCAATATAACACAATACAGTGCCACTTTAAGTCGCTCCCATCCATCCTGCAGGACGGAAGATTTAAACGTGAGCTCCCGAACCGTGAAAGTGAGCGAATGAGATGAAAAGAAAAGAACAAACACTGGGCTAGCTCACTTGCGGGCTCTCAGTTAGAAGAGTTAGAGTTTAACTCTCAGGAATTTAGGAAAGCAAATGTGCACAATAGGGTTGTAGTCTCTTTGAGGAAAACGGAGTTGACCAAGAGATGGTGAAATAGTTTTCCTTTAGTAAACACCGGTTGGGGCGGCGAGTCACTTTAAGGTTATCAAATTGTAACAGAGATGGGTTTGGAAGGAAAAGGGGGGAAGACAGATTTCTGGCCAAGTATGTCCCTTTAAAACCAGCACTTGAAAAGCTAATATCTTCCTTGGATAGCTTGAGTCTGAAGTGGAGTGTGTAGAATTTCTGCAGAGATGGGAAGCAATGAATTATGTTATCCTGCAGACAGTGCTGATAAAGACAGTAAGGATGTTAGTCTGCAGCACTGGATGAGTTGTAGGGTCTGTGCCTAAAGGTAGGGGCCTGTACTGTATACTGTTCTGAACTCTAGAAACTGAATACAACAAACAGACTTGAAGGCAATGGCAGCGTTGTGTGGGTTAGGAACCCTCTCACTTGGTCCCAGAGTGCAGCAGGGCGAAACGATGACCTTCCGTTTGGAGGGGGGCTCTCTGTCCTCCTCTGGTATGGCTGTGTAGATGGCGATGACTGGTCCATCTGCCCGCAGGTTCTGCTAACCTGTCTCCTCCCGATGATCAGCTCTCTGGTGACTACTGCAACTTCCCAGCTCGGCCCAACGAGGACGGCATTCTAGTTTTCATACCCCTAATAGCCAACAGAGGGGCAGAGGTTCCTGTTCTAACAGAAGAGGAGGTAGGGGCTCCCACACGGGCCACCAATGCAATCACAGCAGCCACTATAGAGACAATGGTCAAGATGGTCACTATTGGAGAGACTCCGGTATGATAACTATCAAACATCATACAATTCTATTCCAACCGTCCCAGTGTACCTATATATAATAGATACTCCCCCTTAAAAGACACTCACCATGATGAACAATATTCATACATGGGAGGGGATTATGATGGCTGTGATTGCTCACCCTATAACTACAACCAACACAATCCCAATCGTGATAATCAGATTTTTCCCAGGGACACCCAGGGGAGAAAAAGAGGGCTAGACCAAAGAGAGGCTCCCAAGGGCAGAGGCGACTTCAGAGGGAAAAAAAGGAGAGTGTAACCAACCAAGGAGTATTTAACCTTAGTAATAAGGAACTTAGTGAACAAGAGCAATTAGTTCTTAATAGAGGTCTTAAGTTTGCCCCTTCTAAAATGTTGGACAAATTCGGGACCTTTATAGACATGCATAAATATATTTGCAAATTAAACATCCGTTATTTAATTTCAAATCCTAGGACATGTCAACAGGTCATCACATCAAGGACTGCTCATTCCAGTCTATCCAACTCATCTCTATTTAACCCTCCAGTACCTACAGCTCCAGCAGTCACAATCTTTAGGGATTTAGTTCTCAAAGATCTAGACTCTCTACCTTTAAAGATTTTTTTTGGTCAAACAAGAATGAATATCGGATTAAAATCCTTATGTGAAAGGAAGGACCTAGTTATCAGCCCCGCCGATAAGGGGGGTGGTATTGTAGTCCTTGATAAAGAGGACTATCAGAGAGAGATGATTAAAATCTGGAGTGATTGCGATACCTATAGAGAATTGGCCAATAATCCTACATCTCTATATAAAAGGGATCTAAATGCCATTATTGAGAGAGGTTTTAATGAACATACATTGGTGCCACTTGCCCCTAGAATACCAACCATGTATTATTTACCAAAAGTCCACCAGGCCGCCCTATAGTAAGTGGAATTGACTCCATTACCTCACGTATAGGGTGGTACATTGATTATCTGCAACCGCTTGTTAAAAAAAACATGTCTTATCTTAAAGACACTATTAGATTATTAGAAAATGTCAATATTCAAAGAGATTACATCATGGTCACAGCTGATGTGGCCTCCCTCAATACTTGTATACCCCATCAATTAGGCATAGAGGTTGTGAAGTATTTTTTGGCCCAAGACTATCCCGACACCAACGTAAATACATTATAGAACTTTTAAATTTTGCTACCAACCATAACTATTTATGGCTTGACGGCAAATATTATTTACAACAGAAGGGTGTGGCAATGAGGGCTAAATTTTACCCCAGCTTGGCCAATCTCTTCATTGCCAAGTGGGCGGAGGATGTCGTCTATGCTTCAAAAAGCTCTAATCTGGTCTTTTGGGCCAGATATATAGACAACATCCTCCTTCTATGGGATCGCTCTTCCTACTCCCTTGATGAGTTCTTTATCTCATTGTCTGAACAGAAATGATAGAGGTATTGTACTCACACATGAGTCCAGTAGAGAACGAATACACTTTTTAGACCTGGATATCGGTTTGAATAATCAGGAATTTAAATTTAAAACTTATTTCAAACCCACGGACCATAATGGTCTTATACCTATAGATAGCTGCCATCATAAGTTGTGGCTACAGTCAATTTCTGCATTTATGTCGGAATTGTACTGATACACACAATTTTATCCAACAAGCCTCTATATTTAGACAGAGATTTCTTGATAAGGGCTACATCCAGGCTTATATAGACTCAGAACTAGTGATGAGCCGAACACCCCCGGGTTCGGTTCGCACCAGAACCCGCGAACGGACCGAAAGTTCGCACAAACTTTAGAACCCTATTAAATACAATAGATGCAAACGTTCGAAATCTAAAGTGCTAATTATAACGACTATTATGCATGTTATTGTCCTAAAAAGGGTTTGGGAACCCGGGTTCTGCACCAGGGGACATGTATCAATGCAAAAAGAAGTTTTAAAAACGGCCGTTTTTCTGGAGCAGTCATTTTAATGATGCATAAAGTGAAAAAAGTCAAATATTCCTTTAAATATCGTACCTGGGGGGTGTCTAAAGTATGCCTGTGAAGTGCCACGTGTTTCCCGTGTTTAGAACTGTCCCTGCACAAAATTACATTTCTAAATGAAAAAAAAGCCATTTAAAACTGCTTGCGGCTTTAATGTAATGTCTGGTCCCGGTAATATGGATGAAAATCTTTAAGAAAAATGGCATAGCTACCCCATCACACCCCCCCCCTACCCCAGCCCATTACCAGCCCCTTTGGGTCTTGTATGGATATTAAGGGGAATCCCGCACACAAAATAAAAAAGGCCCTATATACTCTGAACAGCTGTATACAGGCGGTGCATACAAGACAGGGACTGTAGGTTTGTTCTTATGTAGAATCTGTTTGTAATTTTGAACAGGTACATTGTTTAAGTGTAGCTCCAGGCAAAAAATCTATTTTTAAGCTTTTTGGAAAACATAGGGAAGGGTTATCACCCCTGTAACATTTGTTTTGCTGTCTGTGCAGTGTGCACCTGTTCAGAACAGTTCACCTCACTTTCCATCCTAATGACAAATGTTTTTTGAAAATTTGTGGTTTTTATTGAAACAAGAATTGGTGATAAAGCATCAGTGGGGAGGAGGCACTTTTTTTCCCATATTAACTCTTACAGGAGAGAATTTGCCTTCCTAGGGGTAGATTTCCTCTCACTTCCTGTTGTATCCTTCCGTTTGCAAGGAGGAGTCGTTTGTAAGTTGGATGTTTGAAAGTAGGGGCCTGCCGTATATACTCAGCTGAAATTTGCCCCTTACATGTTGGTGTTGCCACAACACTGTGAGCCCTCACAGTTACTCTTGGTGGGCGCATGAATGGGCCCTGCTGTGAATTATTAGATCAAGAATTGTAATTGCATGCCCCTGTTGAACAGGGGCTGAAAAATTGGGCCTTTGGTGGTGGTGGTGGTGTTGACACAACACTGTAAGGCCTCACAGTTAGTCTTGGTGGGCGCAGGAATGGGCCCTGCTGTGAATTATTAGATCAAGAATTGTAATTGCATGCCCCTGTTGAACAGGGGCTGAAAAATTGGGCCTTTGGTGGTGGTGGTGGTGGTGGTGTTGACACAACACTGTAAGGCCTCACAGTTAGTCTTGGTGGGCGCAGGAATGGGCCCTGCTGTGAATTATTAGATCAAGAATTGTAATTACATGCCCCTGTTAAACAGGGGCAGAAAAATTGGGCCTTAGGCACTGGTGCCACAACACTGCAACCCCTCACAGATACTGTACTTGGAGCACAGCAATGAGCTATGTTGCAAAGTATTGCATCAAAAATTGTAATTACACGCCCCTGTTAAACAGAGGCTGAAAAATTGGGCCTTAGCCACTGGTTCTGGTGCCACGACACTGCAACCTCTCCCAGATACTCTAGTTGGAGTGCAGGAATGAGCCCTGCTGCAAAGCATTGCATAAAAAATTGTAATAACACGCCCCTGTTAAACAGGGGCTGAAAAATTGGGCCTTAGCCACTGGTGGCGGCACCCAGAAACAAAAATGTTCTTCCAAGCTATCATCATCAATCGGATCATTGAGGAGGAGGAGGATAGTCAGTCAACATAACAGGACAGTCTCTCAGCATCAGCATCAGTCTTGAAGGGATGTGACATTTGAAAATAAATTAGTCTGTTATATCAGCTTCAGGTGTTTGGTAGCTGGTGGTGATCCAAGACTGGTTCATCTTTATGAAGGTCAGTCGATCAACAGAGTCAGTGGACAGGCGCACCCTGTGATCCGTGACAAATCCTCCAGCAGCACTGAATGTGCGTTCTGAAAGAACGCTGGATGCAGGACAGGCCAGTAGCTCAATTGCATACTGTGCAAGCTCTGGCCAGTGATCCATCCTCAAGACCCAGTAAGCCAGAGGATTTTCGGTGGGGAAGGTGTCTAAGTCTGACCTTGCCCCTAGGTATTCCTGCACCATGTATATCAGACGCTGGCGATGGTTGCTGGAACCGATCATACCTTGGGGCTGCAGACTAAAGAATTGTCTGAACGCATCGGTCAGACGGCCACCTTCCAAACCGCTCCTTCTTTGACTGACCGAAGCCTCAGCAACTCGTTGTCCAGGACCAGGAGTTTGTAACCTCCCAGTCTCTGGGAACGCGTTGCACAGACCTTTCTGCAAGGCCTCCCGGAGTTGTCTCATCCTCTGCTCCCTCTGCGACGATAAGATAAGGTCTGCAACCTTACCCTTGTACCGTGGATCAAGGAGAGTGGCCAGCCAGTAATGGTCCCTCTCCTTGATCCGAAGAATACGAGGATCCTTCCGCAGACTTTGCAGGATCAGGGAGGCCATGCAGCGTAGGTTAGCTGCGGCATTCGGTCCGGAGTCCTCTGGGTCACTAAGGACGACATGATCCGCAGCCACCTCCTCCCAGCCAGGTACAAGTCCACTGGTTTCTTGGGACTGTAAATCATCCCTAAAAGACTGCTGCTGATGATGCTGAGTGCCAGGCTCCACCTCCATGCTGACACAATCCTCCTCCTCCTCCTCTTCTTCCTGTGCGATGGGTGGGACAGAAGGAACACTGTCTGGGTAAAGGGGGCTTTGAGAGGCAAGGAAGTCCTCCTCTTCCTGCCTCTGTTCTGCCTCAAGTGCCCTGTCCATTATTCCACGCAGCGTATGTTCCAACAGGTGGACAAGAGGTACAGTGTCACTGATGCATGCACTGTCACTGCTCACCATCCTCGTGGCCTCCTCAAATGGTGCCAGGACAGTGCATGCATCCCTGATCATGCCCCACTGGCGTGGTGAAAAAAACCTGAGCTCCCCTGACCCTGTCCTGGTGCCGTAGTCGCACAGGTACTCATTGATGGCCCTCTGCTGCGTGTGCAGCCGCTGCAGCATGGCCAACGTTGAGTTCCACCTGGTGGGCATGTCACATATAAGGCGGTTCTTGGGCAGGTTCAACTCCTTTTGCAGCTCAGCCAGGCGAGCACTGGCATTATAAGATCTGCGGAAATGCACACAGACTTTCCTGGCCTGCCTCAGGACATCCTGTAAGCCCGGGTACCTGCCCAAGAACCGCTGCACCACCAGGTTAAGGACGTGAGCCACACAGGGCACATGGGTCAGTTGTCCCTGTCGGAGAGCGGAGAGGAGGTTGGTGCCATTGTCGCAAACTACCATTCCTGGCTTAAGCTGGCGTGGCGTCAACCACCTCTCGGCCTGCCCCTGCAGAGCAGACAGAACCTCTGCCGCAGTTTGGCTCCTGTCCCCCAAACACACCAGCGCAAGCACGGCATGGCATCTTTTTGCCTGCGTACTTGCGTAGCCCCTTGAACGCCTACGGAGCACCGCTGGTTCCGAGGACAAAGCACAGGAAGAGGCCACGGAGGAAGAAGAAGAGGGGGTGGAGGACAGAGGTGTGTCACAACCAGTAGTAGCATTTTGGAGGCGTGGCGGTGGAACAACCTCCAACACTACTGCACCTTGTCCTGCATCCTTCCCAGCTGCCAAAAGAGTGACCCAATGGGCCGTGAAAAAAGGTAACGTCCCTGTCCATGCCTGCTGGACCATGAGTCAGCGGTAATATGCACCTTACCGCTGACCGCCCTGTCCAGCGAGGCCAAGACATTGCCTTCCACATGCCGGTAGAGAGCCGGAATCGCCTTCCGTGAGAAAAAGTGGCGTTTGGGAACCTGCCACTGAGGAACCGCACATTGCACAAACTCACAGAAGGGGGCCGAGTCTACCAACTGAAAAGGCAGCAGTTGAAGTGCTAGCAATTTAGCCAAGCTAGCATTCAACCGCTGGGCATGTGGATGGCTTGGAGTGAACTTTTTTCGACGGTCCAGCAGCTGGGGCAGGGAAATTTGCCTGCTAGAATCGGACGTCGGTTTACTGCTAGCAGAGTGCCCGCAAGTACTTGGCTGTGACACACCTAATTCTACACCTTCATTCCTCTCAGAGCAGGTTTCAGAGAGGACTGAAGGTATAGTGGGGTTGGAGATCCCAGCTGATGCGGTGCAAGAAGAGGTCAGCTTTGTTCTTTGGTGTGGGTCTTTAAGGTAGGCTTGCCAACGAGCTGCATGGCAGGTCAACATATGTCTGGTCAAGCATGTGGTGCCCAAGCGGGTGATGTTTTGGCCACGCGATCTACGCTTGAGACATATGTTGCAAACAGCAGCTGTGCGATCTGATGCACTCGACTCAAAAAAGGCCCACACCAAAGAACTTTTTGAATTACGGGCAGAGGCAGCGCCCTGCACAGGCGGAGCTCTGCGGTGTGATTCCGTCGGTGTGCTGCCCTTACGCTGGCCCCCCGAGGGCATCCTGCCTCATTGGAGATGTGCCTCCTCCTCATCCTCCTCCTCCTCCTCCTCCTCCTCTCTCCTATTAGGCACCCACGTGGAGTCAGTGACCTCATCATCCCCTCCCTCCTCATCACTGGAGCCAATCTGGCAGTATGCTGCAGCTGCTGGAACATGACTGCCAGATTGGTGTCCTTCTTGAGCATCCCCTCTCTCTTCTCTCACGCTACTGCCTTCCTCTAGCTGGGTATCATCATCAGACCCTTCGAAACGCTGGGCATCCTCCTGGAGCATGTACCCAACACTGTGCTAAAACAGTTCAGGGGACTCCTCAGGAGGACATGGTTGGTCTAGGGAAGGAGTGACTGATGATGACATTGATACCAGGGAAGAGGACGCTTTGGCAGCTGCTTTGCCAGTACCCTGAGCCTGGGTGAGAGAGGATGAGGAGGATGAGGAGGGCTTGGTCATACACTCTACCAAACCTTCGGCAGGATGTGGCTCAACACGTCCAGCTGCCGAAAAGAAGGACAAGCGTGTCCCATGGCCACGTGCTGATGGCGATGCACCGCGTCCATGACCAGCACTGTTGTCTCTAGACACAGAGCCTGCTTGCCCTCTTTTATTGGCTCCTGACTGTCTGCCTCTCCTTGTTTGCCTTCCAGACATTCTAATGGCCTGCAGGGAAATGGGAAAAGCAGCAATACAGGCTAAGTTCAGGTGTAATATGGTCAGGAGGCACACTCCGTCCCGCTGTAAGTGCCGCAAAATCCTGTTGGTGTAACACACCAGGAAAAAGCAGCAATACAGGCTAAGTTAAGGTGTAATATGATCAGGAGGCACACTCCGCCCACTGTAAGTGCCGCAAAATCCTGTTGGTATAACACACCAGGAAAAAGCAGCAATACAGGCTAAGTTCAGGTGTAATATGGTCAGGAGGCACACTCCGCCCGCTGTAAGTGCCGCAAAATCCTGTTGGTGTAACACACCAGGAAAAAGCAGCAATACAGGCTAAGTTAAGGTGTAATATGGTCAGGAGGCACACTCCGCCCGCTGTAAGTGCCGCAAAATCCTGTTGGTGTAACACACCAGGAAAAAGCAGCAATACAGGCTAAGTAAGGTGTAATATGGTCAGGAGGCACACTCCGCCCGCTGTAAGTGCCGCAAAATCCTGTTGGTGTAACACACCAGGAAAAAGCAGCAATACAGGCTAAGTTCAGGTGTAATATGGTCAGGAGGCACACTCCGCCCGCTGTAAGTGCTGCAAAATCCTGTTGGTGTAACACACCAGGAAAAAGCAGCAATACAGGCTAAGTTAAGGGGCAATATGGTCAGGAGGCACACTCCGCCCGCTGTAAGTGCCGCAAAATCCTGTTGGTGTAACACACCAGGAAAAAGCAGCAATACGGGCTAACTTCAGGTATATAATGTGCAGGAGGCTTAGCAACAATGACACTGACACTGTCCCCTGCCTATCCTTCTCTCTCCCTGCACACAAGGTTTATCAAAGAATATGACACTGACACTCTCCCTGCCTATCCTTCTCTCTCCCTACACACAAGGTTTAGCAAAGAATATGACACTGACACTCTCCCTGCCTATCCTTCTCTGTCCCTACACACAAGGTTTAGCAAAGAATAGATTTGACAAGATTTGACACTGTCCCTGCCTATCCTTCACTTTCCCCGCGCTGGCGGCCTTTTATAGTGTGGGGCGTGTACTAAACCCCCTCAGCTATAATTGGCCACAGGCATCCTGCCTGTGGCCAATCATTGCTCTCCTCGCTGCCGGCGCTGTGATTGGGCAAGCATGCAGGGTCACAGTGCATGCTTGGCCAATCACAGCGCCGGGATTACACTGCGATGGCGCAGTGTATTGTGGGCCATTCGCGTCACTCGAATTTGGCGCGAACGGCCCAAATCGTTCGTTGTTCGCCGAACGCGCGAACAGCCGATGTTCGAGTCGAACCTATGTTCGACTCGAACACCGAGCTCATCCCTACTGAGAACTACATAGAATTTTCACTGTTGATCGAAGCTCACTTTTGGAGGTCAAACCCTGTCAGAATAAGGATAACACCTTTAAATTATCTATGTTCACTACATTCTCTACTCAACATAGACAAATAAAACTGATTTTAGACAAACACTGGAATGTCATAAAAAATTACTGCATTTTGGGCCCCATTGTTACAAAGCAAAATTGCCCCAATATTATCAACCCTCCAGTTAAGCCCACATTTTTTCACAAACTTGTAGGTCATTACCCGTGTAAAAAATGCAATGTTTGTCTGCATAATATATGTGGGAAAAAGAAAATGACACAATTTAAATCTACAGTTACTAATCATGTTTATGATATGAAGCATTTTTTCACCTGTGCCACTAGACATATTGTATATCTAATTACTTGCCCATGTGGTAACCAATATGTGGGAAAAACTATCCGTTTGTTCTCTGTACGAGTTAACGAGCATATATCCAATATCAAAAAGGGATTGACTAATCATAGTGTTCCTAAGCATTATCGTAAATACCATAAACGAGATCCTAGGGGTACACGATTTTTGGTTATTGATCACTACATACCACCTTGGCGTGGAGGGGCTCTCGAGACATTCTGGATTTATCAGTTAAGTTCCTACTCCCCGTTCGGGATGAACGTAGAGTGGGATATTAACTCTTTTATTAACCAAGTGTAAAATAAAGCGTGAATATTATTATTTTTAGTTAATAAACATAACTAGGAGTTTCTATATTTCTAATTTTATATGAGTGTGCATATTCATTTTTAATTGATATTAAGTTTGTATTATTGTTTAAAGCCTTCTCTCAATCTAATAACATTGTATTTGTATTAAATGTTGCCGTGGAGGCTTGTCTTGCGGTTTAGGCGTCATCCTGCTTGCTTTTCATCTTTTTTTTTTCCGGATGAGGCTTGACCTGTCTCACGCTGACAGTTGCATTATCTTGTCTCTCCACATGGGGGCTAGAGTGATGTACAATGGGCTGCTTCTGACGTGACGTGGGCTAGTCTATGCCTTGGTTTCTTCCACATTGTCATCATTTCTGGCCTTTTGCCTCATTTTCACTTCGAGGCTTTACATGCATACCTCACTTTCAGATTGAGGCTTGATGCGCACAATTCAGCGCCATTTTGCTGGCGACCACGGAAACGTTAGGATGATTAGAGACTGTGTCAGACAGTGTGGTCACCTGTCTTCAGGGGTTACATGACTTTATAAATTTAGGGTGGCAGAGATATCAGGACACCCCAGATGATGTCTGATTGGGACAAAACGCGTCGGTTATACTGTCCTGTCTATGCCACCACAACTTGACTTTCCATGCTTTTGATGTTTTACTTAAATGTGAGTGATTTACCTTTTATTTATAATTTTTTTTATTATATCTACGGTTTTACACTATTTCGGGTCTTCTATCTTTTCTCCTTGGATTTATGTCCTAACTGAGTATTGATGAGAGGACTCCACACTCTAAAAAGTCCTATAAGTTTACATACCATTCCATTGGCTACAGTGGTTGTCAGCATTTGGCGATGATCCAAGTGAAGACTATTCAGGTGTTTAGGCACCAAAGCCCGTTTGACCATTTGGTATATGCTAAATAGGGTCCCACAATTTCGGTAAGCCTCCTTACACTATATTTGGTGGCAGAAGATTTTAACAGCGATGATTTCTTTCCACTTAGGTGATTGATCATTATTATCTGAATCACTTTTGAAACATGAACTGTTTATGAGTTTTTATATATATATATATATATATATATATATATATATATACACATGTATAATTTTTTCACTTTATGATTCATATCAATTCATATTTGTATGATTTATGTTTTTAGCGCTGCACTGATTATATTCTTTTTTAATATTAGTACACTTACCTGTCCACGAATCCAGCAGTGTTTTCACCTGAGCTGATTTTTCAATAGGCTCTCAGATGCTGATGCCGCCAACTTGACTAAGGGAAACCAGCAGTGAAGCCTTGCGGATTCACAGCCGGTTCCCTACTGCGCATGCACAAAGCGCGCTGCGATTTGTGAATAGCCTAGCGGTGGGGGGAAGGAGGAGGGGGCCATCGTAACCAGGTACCCATTCCCCCTTTTCCCCCAAAAGGTGGAAAGCAGAGCAGGAGTCACATATGTCACAGCTACTCTGATTTGAACCAGCCTTGATACAGATTCCATTGGTTCTTACCTTGCCCTTTTGTATACCCCATACCATCAAGAGACTTTGATATAAAGCCACCCTTTATCTACCAGGACTCAAATTTATTTTCTTTGGCATTTACCATCATTTATAGTACTTTATTGTACAGGTTTCTATACTACCACAATATTGAATTTGCACTTATTGCTGATTTTGCACATATTGATTTGCACTTTTTTTGATGTTGCACTTTATATTTATTTATTTTGATCGTTAAAAAAAATTCATCCTGATTAAGATCACTGTTGTTATTTAGTGTATTGTTTACCTTTACTCTTGAGGACACTGTTGCACTTTAGAGATTGGAGTTTGTTTGTTTGCTTTTAGCGTGAGAACACTTTATATTTATTGACCACTAGTGTGTAAGGTGAACACTACTAGTTTTTGCAGCTTTTTGCACTCATTTCCTCTATCCTCCTTTACTTATTATTTTACTCATTAGTAGCGCGAAAGATTTTCACTTTACATCCCAGAAGGAAGCCTCTTCTAAAGATGATGCACAAGAAAGCCCACAAACAGTTTGCTGAAGACATGCAGACTAAGGACATGGATTACTGAAACCATGCCCTGTAGTCTGATGAGACCAAGATAAACTTATTTGGTTCAGACGGTGTCAAGCGTGTGTGGAGGAAGCCACAAGAGGAGTACAAAGACAAGTGTGTCTTGCCTACAGTTAAGCATGGTGGTGGGCGTGTCATGGTCTGGGGCTGCATGAGTGCTGCCGGCACTGGGGAGCTACAGTTCATTGAGGGAACCATGAATGCCAACATATACTGTGACATACTGAAGCAGAGCATGATCCTCTCCCATCGGAGACTGGGCCGCAGGGCAGTATTCCAACATGATAACGACCCCGAACACACCTCCAAGACGACCACTGCCTTGCTAAACAAGCTGAGGATAAAGGTGATGGACTGGCCAAGCATGTCTCCAGACCTAAACCATACATTTTCACTTAGGGGTGTACTCACTTTTGTTGCCAGCTGTTTAGACCTTAATGGCTGTGTGTTGAGTTATTTTGAGGGAACAGCAAATTTACACTGTTATACAAGCTGTACACTCACTACTTTACATTGTAGCAAAGTGTCATTTCTGCAGTGTTGTCACATGAAAAGATATAATAAATTATTTACAAAAATGTGAGGGGTGTACTCACTTTTGTGAGATACTGTATATCTGTCATTAATACCTTATAACCCTTCCATGAAGGTCCTTCTTCAGGTCCTTCCTGTTATGGGGTGGCAATACCCTCTTGATGTCTCTCAATTACTGTACTATGTTGCCCTCCTTTCACATATATGCTTGTTTCACTGTTGTCACCACCAGCAAGCCTGCCCTAAGCAATGACTTGCAGCTGGCACTGGAGTGCTTACATGTAGAATTAAAATAGTTGTAAAGAGGCTGGATGAGATCAGCAACACTGAGATGCAACAAGGAAGAAAAAACGTAAAACGAATTTCTAAGACAAAAATGTAAATTGTCTGTAATGCATAGTGCTTTTTAGCAAACCAAATATCATACTGTTAGGGTTTAGATCAACATGAAAGTATATTGTATAGCACATACAACAATATTGTACTCTGTGTTCCCTTACAGAAATAGTTAACTTATTCTAATAACTATAATTATCCTTCAGAAATAGACTATGCTTTGTAGATTAATTAGAGCACCAAAGATGAAACAAAATTCATTTATAAAAGAATTCACAGAAATCAGTTTGCAAAATGACAACAGGCATTTATATAGCAACTAGTACACTTTTATCCACAAATATGAATGTTTGATGTGTAAAAGTATGTAGGAAAGTTACTTTTTTACAAACATAATCAGTTTAATGTGCACTAGCATTTCTTATTCATCTTGTAGAATAGGTGTTCACAGCCTATGACCCACAACCCTAGGTGGGAGCTCCAGAATCCATCTCTTTGGTCTTCATAGTATTAGATATACGTTGTGTAGCGCACCCCACGTAGGAACAACTGATAATTAGGGATCCCCCACTCTGCACAGCCAGGCACACCAAATCTTCACAGTATCCCAGAGTCTCAAAAGAAACAGTGCAGTGCTTGTTTTCATGTTTTTATTGAGGGGATAAAACTTGGATAGGGAATAGGGACATTATGGGATGCCCACTTGATTTTAGAAACTTCAGGGACAACTTCTCTATATACAGTCTATACTGTATACACTTCTCTTTCTTCCTCCAGCACTCGCTTGCAGAAAAAGAACACAGACTCAGCTGCACACTTTAATGATCCTGGCAAAAAGGAGCAACAGACAGATCTTGTAGAAAAAAGCCCTTTACAGGCAGGGACCCTAGGCCCCTTGGGTAGTGTAGCAAAAGTCAATGTCCAGCTTCCCTCCCCATGGCTACTGATCCCAGCACCACCTCTTCAGGCACTGCCAGCCCTCCTGGCTGCAGCTGCCCCTTTCACTAGCCCACCTGGCTACTTCCCACAGTCCTCTCAGGCTGTCACTCCAGCCACCCGGCTGACTTCTTCTGGAGATCTCCTGGACATACTAGCTGGCTCCTGCTGTCCTCACTCTTGCTCCCGTGCCTCTGGACAGGACTCTTCTGTGTTGTAAGAGGATCCACCCAGCACTAGGGATGGGCAAACGGTTCGGCCCGAGCATAAGTTCGGGCCCAACTTTTGCTGTTCGGAGGTTTGTCGAACAGCCGAACAAACGGGTCGTTCGACCGTTTGTTCAGCCCCCCAAACCGACCACAGTGCATTGCGGCACTGAACAGTAAATTGCAAGCCCTGATAGGCTGAAGCAGTGAAAGCTTCAGCCAATCAGGGCACAGAGCACTGTCACGCCTCGTACACACGGGCGTAAATCTCGTCGGGAAAAAAATGACAGTTTTCCTGACGAGATACCCGGCAAGCTTGCCTTGCTCGCCGAGTGTACACACGGCCATTCAAAAGAACCGCCGTTCTTTTGAATGGCAAGAACGCGGTGACGTCATCAACTACAACGAGCATGCGCTCGTCACATTCAATGCCGTCGCCGCCATCTTGCTACACCCTACACTACCCTTGTATGCTACCGCGCATGCGTTGAAGTCTTTTCGAGCATGCGCAGGTTTACCATGGACAGGTAAGCATACACACTCACAGTTTTCTCGTCGGGAAACAGGCCAACGATAAAATAGAGAGCAGGTTCTCAATTTTTCTCGTTGAGATTTCCGGCAGTTTTACCAACGAGAAACCATACACACGACCGGTTTTCTCTGCAAAAAGCTCTCCCAGCAGTTTTCTTGCCGAGAAAAACGGTCGTGTGTACGAGGCTTCAGAGTCATGATTGGACACTGTCATCATGACTTTATCCAATCATGGCTCATTCCCACCCCACAGTATAAAAGTATTCTTTCAATGGCAGCCATTTTCAGTGTGATTTTGGCGTGGAGAGAGATAGAACAGGGCTCTGTTCAGTGCTATTAGTTAGTTAGTGTGCTATACTGTGCTATTTTGCTTCAATTGTCAGTGTAGAATATTAGTTTAGTGTCAGTCTAGGGATAGTGTGAGTGTAGCGAGGAGGACCATCATTCAGGTTTGCATAGTGTGCAGCTAGAGTAGGGACAGCTCAGATAGTTTCAGTGTAGTGTAGTGAGACCGTGTCATTCCTACATACATTGGTGTAGAGTAGGGACAGCTCAGATAGTTTCAGTGTAGTGTAGCGAGACTGTGTCAGTAATATTGACATTAGTATAGCTAAAGTAGGGACAGTTCAGATAGCGTCAGTGTAGTGACGGTTGAACACTGTCTATTTGTTTGCGTTACTGCCAGTTTAACGTCATTTACTTCTGTGTGCGTTACTGCCAGTTTAACGCCATATCGTTCTGTGTGCCTTACTGCCAGTTAAACGCCATATAGTTTTGCGTGCGTTACTGCCAGTTTAACGCCAAATAGTTTGCTGCGTCACTGTACGTTTGGCGCATTATATTTCAGTATATTATAGTGTATCCGTGGAGTGTGTCTGTGTAGTGTGAGTACTCAAATTAAAGGGCACCAAACACCTCTTTACATTGATTAAAGTGCATCTACGTACAGATTTCAACTTCTTCTTTATATTTGCTTATAAGCACTATAGGGTTACGATGGGAAGGCGCCACCGACACTCAAAGACCCGTTACTTCTATCCAAAGTCAAAGCGACACCAGAATGTATCCAAAAAAACTCTAATCTTGTTCCCAGTGCACTACATTGTGGCCTCATACACACTGGCTCCCCAGCTGTTGCTGAGCAAAATAAAGGCAGCTTGCAGGAAAAAATTCATTTTTTTTGGCTTTATAAATTAAATTATTGCTGCAGCAGATTCAAGACATGGTACAGACCTGCCACTTTACAGTTACACTAAGGGGACCCTCCAGGCACTATATTGGAAGTATTTTTTTTTTCATTTTTAGGCTTTCACGTAAAAAATAAATAAAATCACTGCTCATTTAAAAATTAGGTTTTTCACAAACTTTTTTTTATTGATACATGTCCCTCAGGGCAGGACCCTGACCCCTATAACCATTGTATGCCCAATTACTTGCATTTAAGCCTTCAAAATGGGCACTTTTGATTTTTGACATTCGGGTCCCATTGACTTTAATGGGGTTCGTTTTTCGGATCCGAACTTTCACAGTGTTCGGAAGTTCTGGTGCGAACCGGACAGGGGTCCATTCGGCCCATCCCTACCCAGCACCCGAGCCCAAAGTCACCCTCTCTCAGACTAGGGGGCTACCCCCAAGGGCCACGACAGCCTCCTCAGCACTCCATCTCCTGCTTCTACCTGACTGCCCCCCCCCAGCTAGTAGATGGTACCAGTGGTGCTGCCTGATGAGTCATCCAGCCTCCCTGAGTCTCTCACCCTGACCCAGATTCAGCCCAAGCCAAACAATTGACCTACACTACAAACTATATACACTTTCTAGCACACTATAGGGTGCAACATTTGCATGCTACTGTGACATGCTTTTCTGAGGTCACATAGCCAAGGCACACTTAAAATTTACTGTCCTTTTATGAGTAAGGACAACTGGAAAGGCATTGATCATCACCAATCTACAAATCCTGTTGTGTGTATATTAATAATACTATTGCTTATCAGTGCCTTTTGGGAAAAGCAATAAGAAAATCACACAAGCATGAAATCATATTCCTGGGGGAGTTTGGTACAACATATCTCTAGATCTGCCATAATGCAATGTTCTGGTTACAACTAGAAACAGTGGGATTTCCCTTTATTTTGGATATGTACTCAAAGTACTCATTCAAACCAATATCTGGGTGCCCTCTTTTTGTTAAGGGGGGTTTCCAGATTTCGATAAGCCCCCACCCACAGAACCCCACAACCACTGGGCCAGGGTTGTGGGGAAGAGGCCTTGTCCTCATCAATATCGGGACAAGGTTCTTTTCCAGGACAGGTCCCACCTGGCAAGGTGCCCTCCCATATTGAGGGTATGTGGCCTGGTATGCTTAAAGCATAACTTCAACCAATAGGTAAACTTCTGCTGGCGTTGGTAGTGGCTTTGCAGCTCCTTTTTTCTAGCGCCCCCTGTACATGAGGCCTTATTACATAAACTGTGTGTATCTGAAGATTGAATAAAATAGATAAGTACTCTCAAAATAGAACAATAACTGAAACTGATGGTTTGCACTGCCGTAGACCTAACAGGTAGATTGTTGCCTGTCAATCACTAATAGATAGGATAAAAATGACAGCGTTGAATATAAGACACATGCGTATATCAAATAAATGTACAGAATGTGGCACTGTAATACAACATTCAAAATGTACTGTGCATGTGACATTAGATAGATATATAGATCGATAGATTGATCGATAGATCGATAGATCGATAGATAGATAGATAGATAGATAGATAGATAGATAGATAGATAGATAGATAGATAGTGATCTAATGTGATATTTGATTACTATGTTTCTGGTCTTTGCCACTTGCAAATAAAAAAACTGGTGTGAGATTTGCATGAGCATCAGCTGTACACAACCCCACACAGCGACATGTATATCACCTATATTTCATCTTCTTTTCCATTCCTAGTGTTTCTCTTTCCTCACGCTACATTATTAAAGCAATAACCCACTTGCCAGTGACACATTGACCCAGAAAGATTCTCCAACCTCCTCATGCAGCTTGGGTGAAAATTGGCTTATAAATCATGAGTAAAACCATGTTTTTACTCTGTGCAGAAAACTATTTTGTATCCTCTTAACACCTTGAGTTCTGGAACACTTGGGTGGCTGTAATGTCCTGACTCAGAGCCGAGCTCCCATGATCTGTCAAATCTGTTTTCCAACCACGGAGCACTAACAAAAATATAAAGATGAAGTGGGGATATTCTGATTGTTTTGAGTTTGCCTGGTTTGGATCATCGTTTTGTTATCCTATATATTGTGCAGATTTAGTTATTCTGAGCTTTGCAGCTGGCAGGTTTGCAGCATTCTGTGGTCAATAATATGACTGTAGAAGCTTTGATTTTTGGGGGAAAATGACCTTCTAGGTTGACACCACATAAAAATAAATACATATAGCTCCTCTTATGCCTTGTACACATGATCGGAATTTCTGATGGAAAAAGTCAGACGGACTTTTTCCATCGGATATTCCGACCATGTGTATGCCCCATCGGACTTTTTCCATCAGAAATTCTGAGGAATTCCGTAGAAGTTAGAAAGAGAACATGTTCTCTTTTTCTCCAACTGAAAAAATCGGAAATTCCGTTCGTCTGTATGGAACTCCGACGGAGAAAAAAACACTCAAGTCGACGCATGCTCGGAAGCATTGAACTTAATTTTTCTCGGCTCGTCGTAGTGTTGTACGTCACCGCGTTCTTGACGGTCGGAATTTGGTGTGACAGTGTGTATGCAAGACAGCTTGAATGGAATTCCGTTGGAAAAAATCCGTCAGAGTTTATCCCGACGGAAGTTCCGATTGTGTGTACAGGGCTTTAGCCTAAAGGTACCCATGAGATGATTATTGATCCAATCAGACCAATTTTAGCCAAACTGGTATAGCAAAACCCCCGTAGCGGGCAGCTGGTTTAATTTTGGGCCTTGCACGTTACCTCACTGTTCCATATGCTTGTCTCAGGGGTTCTCCTTGAAGAGTTGTCTAGAAGAAGTTTGCACCAACACAAAGTCTCTTTCAAGGGTTTATTTGAATAAAAGTTTCAACAGAGGGGATTAAGGGATGGGGAGGACTCAGGTACCTTAGTTGCGAATCATAAGAGTTTCTCCTAGGTCCAGAAGAACAACTGTCTCCACACTGGACTCAGCAAACACCGGATAGGCCCAATCTCACTGGCCTAGCAACCGATGTACAGCTCGATCACCTATAGTCTCTGCCACAGACTTGGTGCAAATAGAACAGTCTCTGCCACAGACTTGGAGTAAATAGAACAGTCTCTGCCACAGACTTGGTGCAAATAGAACAGTCTCTGCCACAGACTTGTGTAACCTTTACTTGGGTTACCTTCTGAACGAAGAATACAGCTCTCAGTGTTAGAATCTTTCAGCCGTTCCGGCAGCACTGTGAGGTAGATCACGATCCAGATGCATCCTCCAATTGAGTCCTCAATTGCTTGGTCCCTTCCAGCAGGTAAGGCGACACAGGATCATCCCCTGAACAGTAGGCCCCAGCAACTTCTGGGCCTACTTGTCAGTAATGGAGCCTCAGGCCAACGTGGCCCCGAGGCGGAAACTGACAACACTTCCCTGAGGCCATAAGGGCCCTCAGGTGGGGACCGAAGACACGACCCCAGAATCTATTTTTGCCCTAATGGCGTCTGTCACTTAAATACCCCCTCCCAGCATGCATAGCGGGTTCACCACGCCCCCTGAGCTGCTTGCTAGGAAAGAGGTACCCAATACGTCCAGCCTGTAACCTTTCCAATCCTGACCAACAGTGGCAGCGACACCTACTGTCAGGAGGGAAATCACACAACCAGCTGAACTGAAACAGAGTGCAATTTGTAACACAATCCCTCTGAGCCAAACTATTGCTCAGACAACTATATTTTAACATATAGTGCACCCTCATTGGGAGCAGGGCGCTACACTGGCAATTATTCGTATGCCTGGGGTCATCAGCAAAACTTAGATATGCATCGTTGACAAGTCCCATGGGGAAAAAGTCATCAGCTCTATCGGATATTGTTGGCCATTCACTGTTGTTTTCCCTGAGACAAGCTGGAGCTTCCCTATAGCTATAAACCTATATGTTTAGGACACCATGTCATGCGTAGGGCAAGCCACCCTCCCTGGGTCTTCTAGCAAATACTCCAGTTCCCCACCCAGACCATGTGGGATACACTGGGATCATAAAGCTGTATGTCATTCTTCATGACCCTGAAGAGCTGCACAGGGAAACCATTTATCCTCCTAACAATGAGGGCTCATGCAAAGACATGGCCCTATGCATTCTCTTAAATTGACATCACAGGTCACATAGCCAGGCTGCAGGGGATGCATAAAATGGGCTATGTGCAGTTAGTTTAGACTAGGGGAAGAACAAGTCACGTTACTACGCAGTGCAGGTCTTTAAGTAAGTGAACATGTCAGGCTTTCTTTCTGCATGGCAGACTCTCCAGGCAGTCTTTCTGCAGAGAATTCTAACTTGTTAGTGGGATCTTTCACATTAGTGTTTGCAGGGTAATTTTTCCACGTGTCACAATAGCTTAGAGTATTCTCTCTCCACACCCGCCACTAGTGTAGGGATCTGCTGCCCTCTACTGTTTGTATTTGTAAATGCCTGTATATACAGCATATAATGTATGAACTTCCTGACTCTGGGTTGTTGGGTTGAAAACCCCAGAAAAAAGGAAGTGGAGAGAGAGAAGGAAAGAGAAAGTCTAAGACACATCCAAAGGCATAACTAAGCAAGTGCTCCTGTGTTTAATAGTTTAATATTGTTTCCCATAGCTTGTGGGTGTATATATACACACTCACCGGCCACTTTATTATGTACACCTTGCTAGTACCGGGACCCCCTTTTGCCTTTAGAACTGCCTTAATTCTTCATAGATTCAGCAAGGTGTTGGAAACATTGCTCAGAGATTTTGGTCCATATTAACATTATAGCATCACACAGTTTCTACAGATTTGTCGGTTGCACATCCATGATGCAAGCCATCCATGAGAAGCTCAAGCTGATTGGGCAAAACTTGTCGGTTATCACAACACCACGTGAATGACGCACTGACGTCACCATCGATGTTGGCTTGCTAGCCCGCACATGCTCACGGTAATCTGCGAGTACCACAGCATCCATTTTAACTAAGGGCTGCTGAGACCGCTACGGGACTGGATCACATCAAACTGCACCCGCCGCTGACCTAGTACCTGACTGGCAACACGGACACATCCCTGATTCAAATACAACGAATGTGCAGACAGGAAAACTACAGCCAGTAACCACGCAAGTCCACACTGCTTCCAGGCTGGGTAAGCGGACCTGTTGGTCCAAGAATTTTACTCCTATGCTATGTTTTTTTTTTACTACAGTGAACACTGGCCACACTGAGAACAATATCCCATGCTATATGCTGGACCGATATCCTAACCACTGTGATAGTGTTAAGTATATATGACCTTACTGCATCACAACTTCCCAGCTTCACCCTCCTGTGGAAAACTTTGGACTTGGGATACACACTTGCACTACATATGGCACGTCAGTGCCTGGAGTTGTTATCCACGGTGGTCATAGGAAAAACTTGCCTTTCCCCCCCTTGCTGCACTCGCAGAGCCCCCATTTTTGCTCAACCATCCCATACACTGTGGGAATATTCTTTATCTATGGTGTTTCAACAGTGATTTCACTTCACCATACATGTGCTTTATTACCCCAGGGATGTTATGCTGACATATGTATGTGTGTGGATTTTAATGACGCAGCTGCATCTTGATCAGACAACATTGTCTATTTTTAATACATTTTTTACTGAGGTGTTGGTAAAGGGATTTTTATCTGGTGTTTTTTGTATTAACATTTCATATGTTTGTGTAATAAAGTTCCCTTATCTATAAGCTGCATGGTCCCTAGTAATTACTGCAGGTGAGGCTCTCTTTTCACCTTTTCCCTTTTTATGATGCAAATCTCCACCACATCCTAAGAGCCCATTCACACAGGGGCGTCTTTGGATCCGACTCCAAATCGCCCCAGGTCGCCCCTAGTCGCCTCAGGTCACGCTGGCTGAAGAAATCAATGTAAGTTAATGGAGCCGTCCTTATGCACACTACTGCAGTCGCTCCGACTTCAAAAAAGGTCCCTGTACTACTTCAATCCGACTCCTAGGCGACCTGTAACCATTCATTTCAATGGGAGTCGCCTCTCACTGTCTTAATAGGAGCAACTCTCCAGGAAGAAAACATACATTTATCAGGCAAAACTCTCCCTCCCCCCTCCCTCCCACAGAGCTGATTCTTGTTTGATTGGCCACTGGAATGTCTCCTGTCCTGCAGGCAACTTGGAGTTGCCTTGTAAATAGCTCCAGGTCCTGCTGTGATTCATTCTCAAGTCGTGTCTGAGTTGCCTCATAAAATCGTGCTGGAAGTCGTGTTGCCCCTGTGTGAATGGGCTCTAAAGGGGCTCTATTGTATTGAGATCTGGTGACTGTGGAGGCCATTGGAGTACATTGAACCCACTGCCATGTTCAAGAAGCCAGTGGTGAGATAATCTGAGCTTTGTGACATGGTGCATTATCCTGCTGGAAGGAGCCATCAGAAGATGGGTACACTGTAGTCATAAACGGATGGACATGGTCAGGAACAATACTCAGGAAGGCCATGGCATTTAAACAATACTCAATTGGTACTAAGGAGCCCAAAGTGGGCCATGCAAATATCCCCTACACCATTACACCACCAACACCATCCTAAACAGTTGATACAAGGCATAATGGATCCATGCTTTCATGTTGTTTATGCCAAATTCTGACTCTACCATCTGAATGTTGCAGCTGAAATTGAGACTCATCAGACCATGCAACATTTTCCAATCTTCTATTCTCCAATTTTGGTGAGCCTGTGCAAATTGTAGCCTCAGTTTCCTGTTCTTAGCTGACAGGAGTGTCACTCTGTGTGGTCGTCTGCTGTTGTAGCCCATCTGCTTCAAGGTTCTATGTGTTCTGCATTCAGAGATGGTATTCTCCAAATATTGGTTGTAACGAGTTATGCCGCGTACACACGATCGTTTTTCTTGCCATTTTTTTTATTGCCGTTTTTCACGTCGTTTTTTTTCATGTTTCCTCTCAAGCCTGTCTTGCGTACACACGATCATTTAAAAAAACGATGAAGTAAAGCGCAGTGACGTACAACACGTACGACGGCACTATGAAGGGGAAGTTCCGTTCTAATGACGCCACCCTTTGGGACGCTTTTGCTAATTCCGTGTTACCGCGTGTTAGTAAAAGTTTGGTGAGAGACGATTCGCGCTTTTCAGTCTTCGTGCTTTGAAGATCGTTTTGTGGAGTTCAGTTTGTGCCTGTGGGTTCGTATCTGTTTGGCAGTGCGTGTAGTCAGTTCGTATCTGTTTATTCAGTGCGGTCTGCTCTGCTCGTTCCTGTTTTTCAGCTTGTTCTTCATTGGCCTTGCTGTTCTTCCGCGCGCTCTTCTAGTTCGTTCTGTTCAGCCGACCGTTATCTAGCCATGTTGCGGCTACGTACTCGTCGTAGAGTTCGTGCTGTAGTTGGTTGCAGGGGTTCATGCTGTATCCCGACTCCATGCCATGAGCAGGGTCAGGAGGAGTTCATGGACCAAGAATTGGTTGCTCCAGCGGCACCAATTCTGTCACATGCCTTTGTTGCGGGAGATCAGGGAGAATAATCCTGATGATTTCAGGAATTTTCTCAGGATGTCTGACCACGCATTTCAGCATCTGTTGGCTTTGGTGTCCCCCTACATTACCAGGCAGGACACCGTTATGCGTGAAGCCATCAGTGCTGAGCAGAGGCTCATTGCCACGTTGCGATACCTGGCGACTGGGAGAAACCTGCAGGACCTTAAGTTCTCCACAGGCATATCCCCCCAGGCTCTGGGTATCATTATACCAGAGACTTGTTCTGCCATCCTTCAAGTTTTGCAGGAGGACTATATTAAGGTAAGTGTTCTTCTTAAAAACTTCACATTGTATGTATTTTTGTTTTGGATACTTTTTATTTTGCTTTATTAGCAGTCCCTAATTCACATGATTCTTAGCTGCAGGGAATGTCCCCTTTCTCCCCATGTTTTAATAGTAAAAGTTTTGGGTTTGAGGCCTACCTGTAAATTTGGCTTACCTAACCTCTCCAGCATGCTATCCTGGGGCCATACCTACCTTGCCTAGTCATTTCCATGTATTTTATTCTATGTTCCATCGTAGTGCTTTACCCAAAACGCAACCTAAAGATTGCCTAGGAATGTTCCTTTTTTTTAACTTCATACAGAGTGCTACAGCCTTCATTTGTGATATTCCCAACTCATCTTCAACCCCCCCCCCCCCCCAAATTTTATTTAGTGTTTTTTTTAGGTTTGTTCTTGCTTACTAATCTTTTTTTTTTTTTTACAGTTTCTACCTATGTTGGACATAAATGTTTTTTATGAAATCAGCTTTCAATGTTTCTGGCTCAAAGTATTAATTTATTCTTTCTTTAATTCCACAGTTCCCTTCTTTGCCACATGAATGGCAGAATGTGGCTTCCGAGTTTGCCCAGCGATGGAACTTTCCGAACTGTGGAGGAGCCATCGACGGCAAACATGTTCGGGTCGTCCCACCACCCCATTCGGGATCCTTTTATTACAACTATAAGGGGTTCCACAGCATCGTGATGATGGCAGTGGTGTCGGCCACCTACGAGTTCCTCTATGTGGACGTTGGCAAGAATGGCAGGATGTCTGATGGAGGAGTATTTGCCCAGACGGAGTTTGGGGAACGGCTCCTTTTGGATCTGCTGGCCTTGCCACCAGCGGAGCAGAATGTGGAGGGACTACCTTTTGTGTTTGTTGCGGATGAGGCATTTGGCCTGGGACCCCATTTGATGAGGCCATTCCCGCAACGCACCCTCACCCCTGAGAGGAGGGTGTTCAATTATCGGCTGGCCAGAGCCAGAAGGGTGGTGGAAAATGCCTTTGGCATCATGGCCAGCCGATTTTGCCTCTTCCTGACTTCCATCCACCTTGCCCCATACAAATGGAACCATGTGGTAATGACTTGCTGTGTGCTTCATAATTTCCTACGGGTGCATTCCACCAGTTATATAGCTTTGAGTGGGCCTGAGGCCTCTTTACTCAATCAAGAAACTTTAGTGGTCCTGGAACCTGGCCGTCCTGGCTTGGCCCCCCCAACCGGACGTGAGGTCCGTAACCAATATGTGGAATATTTTATGGGTAGGAGGGCCATTGAAATGCCAGAAAATGTTTAAAATTTTGTTTTCAAATAAATACATTATTTTATGGAGTAAAGATTGGTTTGGTGTTTTCATTTTATAATGTTTTATGTTTCATGTAGGTTTACCTAGTGCACTTGTATTGCCATGTGTATTTATCATTCTTAATTAGCCTTCATTGTCAGTGTAAACACAAAACATTGATTAGTTCACTCAGCACCACATTTACATAATGAAGCCACAATTATTTGGAATGTAAAAATATCTTTATTTCTTTTTTTGGTGGTAAACTTCCTTAGAAATGTGGATGTTCCCTTAATTTTTGGGGTATTAAAACGCATGACCAGCCATGCGTAAACAAACTATATTCTAAAAAATTGTGAAAAAGCTAAACATGTGCTAGTCATTAAAGGGTAAAACAACAAAAAACCTTCCAAAACTCAGCAATTTAAACGTTCTTTGGTGTAAAAACATTAGACACGCCCAAGCACAGCCATGATATTTTGGAGCCTTTCCTCCACCCGCTTGGTATTTGCCCTGATCTCTATCAAGTCTCCCTTAATTTTTTCGAGGTCACGACAGCAGACCATGATGTATTGGATCAGGATCTGGGCACTGTGATGTCTCAACTTTTTGGGGTCTTCGGCCAGAACTGCACCTAAATGTAAAAAGAAAAATGTAGGATAGAATATGTAGGCCTACATCTATTTAACATGCATGGGTCTGGTTTCTCTCTGACCTGTTGTGGTGCCACTTTCCACTTCCACAACATCACGTTCCTCTCCATCCTGGGGTTCTGGGGGTATTGTTGTAGGTGTTACAATTATCGGCTCATCTGAGGTAGCTATTGGAATCCCTAGGGAGATTGAAATAAAAGGTATAGTTTCATTAGTAGCGACTCAATTTTTCAAAAAAACTAAACATGATAAAATACTTTGTAAACATTCTTTTGAAGCCTGCTCCATTTTAAAATGGACCCCCAGTGCCAACCGGAACACATGATTGGATACATAGCCAAAACCATAGCATATACTTTTTAAACACAAATTTGACACATTGTAACACCCCAAAGTATCTACACAGGATCACCTGTGTGTGACACCCTCAAGCTTCTTGGCTTTAAGCCCACACTTGTACTACTGCGTTCAGATGTTTCATCAGCTGCTGAGCATTCACTCCCTTAACATTACCATGCATATCCTTTTTTCAAACGAACAAATGTCCTTTGGATTAGCACCTAAAAAATAAGTGTTTACAAAATTTGCTCCCCCAAATAAAATAAAATACATGGGTGTTCACACTGGATGATCCTAAAACATCGTTTGAGGAACTGTACGGAGAAAGAGGTTTAATACGTCCGTTTACTGTGCGGACGAACCTGAAAGATGGTATCTTTCACTGTACTATATCAAAGTCAAAAATACACGACAGAATACAAGTAAATAATATGTACCATGGAAAATATTAAAAAATAACTTACTTTTTCCTAAAACTTTCTTGATTCTTTTGTATTGGTCGGGCTCCCGCAACTTCAGATCAGACCAACGTTTTCTGAGCTGTTCCTTCGTTCTGCACACCCCAAATTTTTTGCGAAGACTTTTGACCACTTTGCCCATAATTTTTGCCTTGACCAGATTAGGCCTTTTATACGGGCCATGCTTGGCATCATAATCCTCCCTCTTCAAAATGACGACCATCTCCACCATTTCCTCGAATGACATGTTGGATGCCTTATATCTCCTGGATCTGGATTTGGGCTCCTCTGGAATTTCCTCCTCTGTAGAGGTAATCTCAGCCACCTGTGTCTCCGCCATGTTTTGTTAAGCACTACGACGAGCGAGAAGGGGCGGGGAAAGTGCAATATCGAACGTCAGGGGCGGGGAAAGCGTGCAGAGTTTCACGCATGCGCAGTGTATATCAAGTGAAGATCCATGTCTCGAAAATACGTTCATTTGGCGGGAGAGGGAGTTAGCAACGAACGTCTTGACGAAGGTACCTAACAATTTAAGCATTTCCGGTTCATCAGACGAGGAGATTTGTGCGTAAAAAATATGTAGAAAATGCACATTTGAGGAATGTTGCAAGAAAAATATATATTTTGTTGTTTCTCGCTTTTACAGATATCATGAATACTTTCAAAAACCCGGAATTCATGGGGGAGTTCATAGACAAATGGCAAGAGCTACCTATACTATGGCAAACCAAAAGTGGCGCGAATAAAAATAAAGACGCCAGGAAAGCAGCACTGGAGAGCCTGCTTGAATTTGTGCACACCAAGATACCCACAACAACTCTCCAAGATGTGAAAACCAAAATAGCGACCATCAGAGGGACATACAGGACCCAGAGGACTATGGTCCTGAGGTCCCAGAGGTCAGGTGCTCCAGCAGATAAGGTTTATAAACCCAGTCTGTGGTACTACAGCAAGTTATCTTTTCTGGATGACCAGCTGGAAGTGAGGGAATCTCTCTCCACCCTTCCCCCCAGAGGTCAATCCAGCCTTCCTTGTAGCCAACCCTCCAGCCTTCCCTGCAGCCAGTCCTCCAGCCTTCCTGGCAACCCTGCTCTGGCTTCCTCTGAGGATCAAGATCAGGGCCTTGAGGAGGCAGATTTGGATATATGGAGCCAGGTAAAGTATTGATATCTATATTTATATCTTACAAAATTGTAGAATTTAAATAGATGTTAGTATTGTTAGGTATGTAAACTTCTACAAATAAAGTTTTTTAAGAGCAAGATACAGTAGTGGCCTAATTTTATGTGGACAAGGCAACAAAACCAGGATGCGGAATCAATGAAAATGACATAAATTTTGACATTGATTTCAACAATGTCTAGAGGTGAACAATGTCTGTGAATGATGGTGGGCCAAAATAAATAATGTCCCTTTCTTTTTTTATAGCCAGAGCAGAGCCAGGAAGAGGGTGATGTTGGGGATCAGGAGGAGGCAGGGCCCAGCACAAGAGCCCAGATGCCTCCCCTGGTAGTTAAACCACGAGGGCCAAGGAGAGGTAGGCAGGTGGAGGAGGAAACCAGGGCCTTCATCAGAGAGGCAACAGCGGCCCTCAGAGAGGCACCCTCTGTTGATGAGGGATTTGCCGCAGTCCTCGCCCACAAACTAGGGCAAATGGAATTACGGCAAAAGATGTATAGTGAGAGCTTGCTTTTAAAAGTGATCAATAAGGGCTTGCTGGGTGAACTCACCATGTACAGCGATATAACGGAGGTTGTCCCTACTCCTCCACCTCCTCCTCCTCCTCCTACTACTCCTCCTGCCACAACCTCTCCTCCTGATCCCCAGCCTCCAAGGAAGAAACCAACCAAGGCTGCAGAGAAGGCTGGAGAGAAGGCTACAAGGAAGAGGAGAAAATAATGCCTGCTGTAGTACCACAGACTGGGGACATATAGGACTTATCTGCTGTGGCTCCTGACCTCTGGGAGCTCAAGACAAGATTGGGCTCCTTTTTTTTGGGGATCTAATCTCTATTTTGGTTTTCACATCTTGGATGGTTGTTGTGGGGTCAAAGGGATGCACAAATGCAAGCAGGCTCTCCAGTGTTGCCTTCCCCTTTAATTTGTTATGTTCCGAAATAAAGGGGGTTTTTTTGCCTTAAAAAACTTGACTATGTGATTTGTATTTCAAAAGAGAGCTTGCTAGGGAGCAGGCAGGGACATCTCAAATAATATTATTGTTATTATCAAGGGACACAAACCTCCCTGAGGCCAAATGAGACACATTTTGAAGGTTGGTGTGGTAACTTTACACAAGAATAATTTAAGCCAAAAAATAAAAAACAAGGCCCCAAAAATTAAAAATACAATAGTAAAATATGATAAAAAAAAAAAGGATATTTACATTATTTTAGTATTATTAGTATTATTTAGGAGGGAGGTGCGGCTTAGAAATAATATTTTACAATCATTAGAGCAATTTGGAATTACTTTTGAAACAAGTTTGGCATAACTCTCAATGTCATTAGCAAAAGAAGGTAATTTTTAAGCATTATCAAAAGAAGAACGGAATGCGCAGCATTAAAACGATGCTATTAATTCCACCGTGACAAATGTGCCATCTCCATTTCCAACATTAGCTTTACCAAAACGAGCGCTCCCGTCTCATAGTTGCTTCTGAGCATGCGCGTTTTTTTCACCTCGTGAAAGCATACACATTATCGTTTTTCACGTCGTTAAAAAAAACGACATGAAAAACGATGTGAAAAAAGAGAGCATGTCCGAAATTTTTAATGGCCGTTTTTCACGTCGTTAAAAATGCTCTGGAGCATACACACGATAATTTTTCAGGGCGATCGTGTGTATGGGGCATTACTATTGCCTTTCTATCATCTTGAACCAGCCTGCCCATTCTCCTCTGACCTCTGGCATCAACAAGGCATTTTCGTCCACACAACTGCTAATATGAGATATTTTCTCTTTTTCACATTTTCTGTAAACCCTAGAGATGGTTGTGCGTGAAAATCCTAGTAGATCAGCAGTTTTTTAACTGCTCAGAACAGCCACTGGCACCAACAACCATGCCACGTTCAAAGTCAGTTAAATCCCTTTTCTTTCCCATTCTGATGCTCAGTTTGAACTTCAGCAAGTCGTCTTCACCACGTCTAGATGCCTAAATGCATTGAGTTGCTGCTATGTGATTGGCTGATTAACAATTTGTGTTACCAAGCGCTTGAACAGGTGTACCTAATAAAGTGGCTGGAGAGTGTTCTATATATATATACTGTGTATACAGTATATATCTAAAGACTAGTGACAGAAGCATCTCTGTCCTATTGTTGTTATCTCACATGCACAGTGCCAGATAGCTAGGCCAGTGCTACTGTACATGTAGTGGTCGCCTTCCAATATATATTAGTAGGTGAACCTATTTATTGCAATTGTTGTTTTGGCTAAGCCTGTCCCTTTTGGTCTAGGATTCTTTAGCTAATTTTAGCTCAGGGCTCAATAACCAGCATAGACTAGAGCCAGATTACCATTTCTCGTAGTTAGAGGTGCGGTTGCATGACAGATTAGATGGTACTAGGGACAAAGCACACAATACATGGACTAATGTCGCGTACACACGATCAGAATTTCCGACAACAAATGTTTGATGGGAGCTTGTTGTCGGAAATTCCGACCGTGTGTAGGCTCCATCGGACATTTGCTGTCAGAATTTCTGACAACAAATGATTGAGAGCTGGTTCTCAATTTTTCCGACAACAAAAGTTGTGGTCGGAAATTCCGATGGTGTGTATCCAATTCCGACGCACAGAAATCCTACGCATGCTCGGAATCATTGAACTTCATTTTTCTCGGCTCGTTGTAGTGTTGTACGTCACCGCGTTCGTGGCGATCGGAATTTCCGACAACATTTGTGTGACTATGTGTATGCAAGACAAGTTTGAGCGAACATCCGTCGGAAAAAAATCCACGGTTTTGTTGTCGGAATGTCCGATCGTGTGTACGCAGCATGACTCTGAGTTCCAGTGCAACACCACAGTTTCTACTGATGAAAAAGCTGTGTTACAGGCTGATTGGACAATGGCTGGAGGGTCTCCTCATCACTGAAGATCTTGTCTTCAGATCGACCGATACAAAGACGAATGCTGCATCACGATCATCCTTAAGGGGCCCCTGCAACTGAACTATTCTGGAGGAATACCTCATCTGGAGGTATCCCTATTAATAACTCTAATTACCCAGGAATATTGGCACAATTCTACCAAGACTGTTGGGCCCTTTGCTGATAATACCTGTTTGTACATTGGATGTGTGTACTGTTATTAATCTTTTTTATACAAAGCTTGTATTTCCATACTGGTGTGCATCTATATGCTTTTGGTTAATGTTATCAGTTGATTGCAGTAGTTCTTCTACTCCCAATTACTTTGATTAGATTACCGGTTAATTTCCCAGGCAGGGACGCCTCTCTGTTCATAGAGGCCCAGTCCTGGGTGCAGACACTGCCAACTTTATTATCAAACCCATTCTGGTTCTCTTATTTACTTACAAGTTTAGCACACTATCCTGTTTGGGGAAGGCCATTTCTCATAACTCACCAACAGAGGGCTACACTAGCCCCACAGTAGTATGGGGCAATTGGCAAAAGGTAGTGTTGTCAAATACACCTCTACATAAACTAAAATGGCAACCACATTGTGTTGAAGTGTCCCTATCCTTGAAGTGATATTAAAGATCACTTTTTTTTAAATATGTACTTCTGATATAATGATGTACTGTGTTCATTGTTTTTTTTCCATTTCTGCTTGCATCCTTAATTGCTGGGCCCACCTTCTGGTTCTTGGATGTCTCCTTTCCCACGCATGGTCCTAAGGAGCCACCCTTGCATGCACGCTCTAAGCCTGTTGTATGCTACTATGCTGTGTGCATCCATTAAATCCCCTCCTCCTTTCTCCAAGCTGACTGAGGGACATCAGCTTGTGCCTGCACTGGCATTGTGTCACTTTGTTACTGCAATTCAGTGTGTGCACTCCCTGAGAGGAAGTTTGGGGAAGCTGCACTAAGGGACCTGGAGATGTCAGTGGTGTTAGATAAAAAAAAGTGTTTGTGCCCCAATAATAATTAAATTATGTACTGGATAATGTTCCTAAGATCCATTTCTTAAAGTGGATGTAAACCCAATTATTATTTTTTTGCTGTCACAATGTAGTGTATAAGATTTCCTATCATTTGTGCCAGGTCTTGCCACTAAGAGTTAATCCACCTCTGAGCAATCCTCTTTTCTTTTTTCAATAAGATAAACGGACAAACAGGAGAACTTTTGTCCGTTCCGCCCCCTTGCTTTGAGTGACAGGTTATTTACATATCTCATGCACTAAGCCAGAGACAGGCATTATTTTTTAATTCCCACCCCCACTCCTTTTCTGAAGTCATGTGGTTACTTTTCTGGATTTTGACTGGATGTTAGTGATCATAGAAGGAATACACATGAGAAAATGCATGTTGACAAGGGGAGTGTAGAGGTGGGCGGGGAGTCTACTGACATCACGACTCCACCCACCGAGCTCCAGACAACAGATCCACCCACAGAACCTGCAGTTTCTCAGGTCTCATAACAGACAGAGGGCAGACATTTGACAGATAAGGATACATGCAGGAGGCATCTATAGCCTTATAGATCAGCACTATGGCAGTAATTTAGAAAGGATGAGAGTGGGTTTACATCCACTTTAACAAAAGTGAGAGCACGGTGGGGATCACCTTTTGGTTTTTAATGAATAATAAAAATTACAGAGTTGGAAATACAATAGCCACCTACTCGAATAACAGGGCAAAAACGCATTCAGTTGTGTCAAAGGTTTCAGGCCAGTTGAATCAGTAACATTGGATATTAAGAAATGGGTTTTAAAAGTGGAAAACGGGAGAGGTGCCTTTGGTCACAACCCTGGGGGGGAATTCAGGATTAACTATAAGTGGCGATAGAAGGCTTATATACATTTTTGTATCCTAAGATACCCTGAGAAACCATGCAGCTTGCAGGCAACACTATTGTTGGCTTCTCTAAAAATGAACATGTATCTGTGTATCTAATTGATATTAAGTATTTACAGTGCCTTGAAAAAGTATTCATACCCCTTGAAATTTTCCACATTTTGTCATGTTACATCCAAAAAATCAACAAACATGTGGAAGGTTCTCTGGTCAGATGAGACCAAAATTGGCACGTTCGAAACGCTATGTGTGGCAGAAAACAAACACTGTACATCACCCTAAATATACCATCCCCATTGTGAAACGTGATGGTGGCAGCATCATGTTGTGAGGATGCTTTTCCTCAGCAGGGACAGGGAAGTTAGTCAGAGTTGAGGGGAAGATGGATAAAGCCAAATACTTGTGGGAGCTGCTATTGAAAGTTTTTTGCAGAGATTGCATTAAGGTAACAAACATTTTTCCTTTAGAACCACTTTAAAAAACAGAACCCCCTAAAAAGTATTGGCATAATGGCGGTAGACCTGTCCTTCACCAGTAGGCCAGCACTGACTCATGAACTTAACCAGCAAGGCTTATGGATTCTACTGTTGAATATTGGCACTTAATAGCAAGAGACAGAGAAGGCCAGAGAACCCACCATTCACAAAGATATCAGTTTATAAGGCATAAAGAGAATTATCCATCATGAGTGGAGATGGAAGCCAGGTGCCAAGTCACTAAATTGCTTTTGGACCTGGACTTTGGACCAACACTTTTAGAGTACTAGAGGGGCTAGATTTAATTTTTGTCATCCCGAATTTGAACTATTCAGGCTTCTCCAATTGGCAACTTGGAAGGTTGGCCTTTCCCAAATCTAAATATAGATCTTTTGGAGTTGTTTTACTAGTGGCAAATAGACTGTTTCCTTTTTAAAGGAATTTGCACGTTGCAAGGGAATTTTTCCTTAGCTTACTAAAGGACGTGAAGCCCTGCTGACTTCCATCATCGAATGATGTTCAAGCCAAAACCTTAATTGGGTATTCTTTGCTAAGTTAACTTTTAGCACATCTCCTGAGTTCTACGTCAAGTATCAAATGGCTTATTTTCTCCACGAATAGTACCTTAAATAAGTGTACCATTGTGTTTGTGCTGGAAATGTACTAAGATATAATGTAAGGTAAAGCCCTTTTCAAATGGGTGCCCTGCTGAATTGAAGCCAAATATAATACGGATGTCACTTTTTTGACATCCCTGTCCATTCAGTTGTTTTCCATCTGGACCCATGTTAGGTCTTCGCTGCTTTTTTTTTTTTTTTTCTACCTAGATGAACTCAGAGGTAATTGGATGTAAACAGAGGTGCTCCCATTTACATTCACCTGCCCATATGCCGCGTACACCCGATCGGAAATTCCAACAAGAAAAGTTCGATGTGAGCTTTTGGTCGGAAATTCCGACCGTGTGTAGGCTCCATCTGACTTTTTCTGTCGGAATTTCCGACAGCAAAAATTTGAGAGCCGGTTCTCAATTTTTCCGACAAGAAAAGTTCTCGTTGGAAATTCGTCTGTATGCAATTCCGACGCGCAAAAAAAACTTGCATGCTCTGAATCAATTCGACGCATGCTCGGAATCATTGAACTTAATTTTTCTCAGCTCGTTGTAGTGTTATACGTTACCGCGTTCTTGAAGGTCGGATTTTTGTGTGACCGTGTGTGTATGCAACACAAGTTTGAGCCAACATTCCGTCGGAAAAAAATCCACGGTTTTCTTGTCGGATTTTCCGATCGTGTGTACGCGGCATTAGACTACACTGAGCTTCTGTTAAGATCCGCTTTAAATTGAAAAACTATCAGGAGGATCTGTACTGAATGGGCTTGTGAAAGGATCCTAATGGATCAGGATGCTTCCTTTAATGGAAAGTATAAGTTACGTGTGGAAATGCTTCCCAAGTTTTTTTTTGGTTCCTAATATATTATTTTATCAGAGTATCTGGTTAAACGGCACACTGGCTAAAACGGAAAAGCCCCAAATCTGAAAAATGTACTTATGTTACAAATGCCGGATGCTTTATTGTTTGTTGGATGGTATTCATCCTCCGGATCATGAGCATCCCAAGGAAAATGTGTATGTATAAGCCTATGCGCTGTCCATTCTGGAAGGGAAGGAGTTACATGACAGTATCACTAAATAGATGAGTATATGTCCCCCTCCTTCCACCACCCCTACAGGGAAATGTTTCAAATTGAGCAATCACAGAATCCCCAGGCAATGCTTTTTATCTTGGCCTCTCTCACCTTTACCTACCTAAAGTGTGTTCCAGGAGCCGCAGGAGGTGCAGTTACCGCTAATGGAAGAGTCTGGAACACTTTTTTTTCTGTTTCACATCATCTCAAAAGCATCAAGGCTGGGGATCGAGGAAATACATAGAAATAGGAAGCAGGTACAGAAAAACCACATAAAGACTGTTGATCCACAGACTCCATGTGCCACCTCTGCGTTATTTACATGTTCTTCAATAGGGCTGTGTAGCTGCTGGGCCATGCACTGGAGGCAGCAGTAAACCCTACACGGCGGTCATTACAGGAAAACTCAGCAAAGTATCATTTCCTCAATGTTGGTTATTAAACTAAATTTGCACTAAAAGAATATGGCGGCTGCCATTGCCTTTCTGAAAATGCCAGTTGCCTGGTTGTCATCAGGATGGCTTCAGTGCTGATTCGGGACTTTCCTGATCTGTATGCGTGCTTGGGGTCAGAAAATCAGAAAGTATTTAAGCCAAAGACTGTCAGGCACATAGTATTTTTTGTTATCCCAGAAAGATGGAGATGTTCTTTTATCTATGTTTTGTTCTGTTTCGCGTTACCATTTAATATACAGGAAGATAGTCTGCCTCCACAAACATCCCTGTTAACACATTTCACGAACATAGATGCCTAATAATTGTATATTTTTTTGTAGCCCACATTTTATTTGTATATTAATATATCTCTATGACTTACTATGCAATACTTTATTTTCTTCAATTGCATGTGTTAAAACACATTTTTTCCTGATATTATTTCTTTGCACATAATTGTTGTTTGCAGATTTCTCGTAGTTAGTGTATGTAAACACTAAAAATACCTTTCTCGTATTTATTCCCTCTTGGTCTGTTAAATATACCAATTGAAAGTGTTTTATTATATCTGTTCAACAATTGCAAAAAAAAATAAAAAATAGCTGTTTCTTCAGCAAGAAATCTTGTGAGTTGATCATTTCCTGTACCCTTTGTCTCTTGGTTGTCGTCAATTAGCATTGCTCCCTGCTATGTCTGTGTACTACAAAACACCTCCCCATTATGGAGACGAGAGGGAGGATTTTTGTACTCCTAGCACACTCACTGTCCTAGGTTGACTATGCTGCTCAGTACAGTTGTCACTCTAGGAAAGGAAGTGTTTTAGAGGCAGGATTACCAAGGTTAAAAGAAAAGAAAAGTGTGTAAAAAAATAAGAATATAAATGCAGCCACCACATCTAAAGACTGGTAAGCTGAAGTAATATGGATTTTTTGTTCTTGGGTTTACATACACGTTAATACTATATATACTTTGATATTTTAAATTTCCTGGATTTTATGTTAAAGAGGAAGTAAACTCCGCTTTTTTTTCTCTTTTCTTAAAAACATGGGCATACAACAAAGTATTATCATTCATTGCACATTGTTATCTTTGTAAAAAAAACACTTGTCAATAACCTTTTTTTATTTTTATAAATAAGATCGTCTTCCGGGAATCGGCTGCGCCATCTTTAGTATGTATGTCTCCCCTGTGTACGTCATTTCCGCTCTTCCTTGTTTCCCCTGCCGAAATCTCGCGCATTTGTGCGATCGCGTGCTATTCAAACCTTTTTCTTGATCGCTGTTACTACGGCAACCGAGCTCCTCCGAACCAGGAAGCAGAAGAGGAAGGAACAGTATTGCAAGCTTTCTGAGCTGTGCCGTTTTTAGTGGAACTGACATACCCGGTGTCCTGCTGAAAATTCCAACTCGACAAAATCTCCACTTATGTCACTTCCGGTGACTCTGCAGCACCAATACTTGGAGATTTGGATGATTTAACTGATTTGACAGAACATCGGCAGCGTATACAGTACATTATACCACCATATAATGAGTGGATATTGTTAGTCCGCCAGTGTGATGGGCACCGATGGGCTGCACTGATGGGCACCGATAAGGCGGCACTGGTGGGCGGCACTGGTGGGCACTTATAGGCGGCACTGATGGGTGGCACTGAAGGGCATTGATAGGTGGCACTGGTGGGCACTGAGAAGTGGCAATAATAGGTGGCATTGATAGGTGGCACTGATAGCTGGCAGTGATGGGCACTGATGGGTGGCAGTGATGGGCACTGATGGGTGTCAATAATGGGCACTGGTAGGTTACACTGATAGGCAGCATTGGTAGGTGCCACTGATTGGCATCACTGGTGGGCATTGATAGGTGGCACTTGTGCGCATTGATAGAATTATAGGTGGCACTGTGGGCATTGATAGGTGGCACTGTGGGCACTGGCAGGTGGCACTGGCAGGCAGTATTTATGGGCACTGATGAGGCTGATGTGCCTCCTTCCTCTTCGGGACCGATGTCCCTTGTGCACAAGCCGGCGATCGGCTCTTTTTTCTCCTCACGCTATCAGCGTGAGGAAAAAAAACAATTACCGATCCTTTGTGTACATCACGTGATCAGTTGTCATTGGCTGACAGCTGATCACGTGGTAAGGGACCGGGACCGGCCCCTTACACGGATCTGTGATCGCCCGAGTCTCAGTGACTCGTTGATCACGGAGCGCGCGCTGCGCGTGAAAAGGGGAGGACATCTATTGACGGCCTCCCAGCATTTGGAGTCTGCGCTGTAGCCGTCATTCGGCTATAGCGCGGGAGCCAAGTGGTTAAGGACAACAAGACCCTTTGCAAACCATGTGGAGCGACACTCGCTGGTAAAAATAAAACAAACTTGAAGCGTCAATTGGGGACATTCTGGATAACTCCTCCCAAAATTCATACAAAGGTAAGCACAGTACACTTAACTCCGCTTTTGGACTAAAATTATTTTAGTCGACTAAAATGTACTGGAGATCTTAGTCGACTAAAATGTAGGACATTTTAGTCGACTAAAATGTACTGGAGATTTAGTTGACTAAATACGTCTACACCCTGTTCCAAATTATTATGCAAATTCTATTTCAGTGTCACAAAGATTAAATATTTTGTTTTTAAGTTATCTCATGGATGGCATTGTGCCCCAGGGCTCTTTTGATCACTGAAAACAATCTCAGACACCTGTGATAATTAGATTGCCAGGTGAGCCCAATTAAAGGAAAAACTACTAAATAAGGGTGTTCCACATTATTAAGCAGAGCACCATTTTCAAGCAATATGGAGAAGAAAAAGGATCTCTCTGCTGCCGAAAAGAGTGAAATAGTTCAATGCCTTGGACGAGGTATGAAAACATTAGATATTTCACGAAAACTTAAGCATGATCATCGCACTATTAAGAGATTTGTGGCTGAATCAGAGCACAGACGGGTTTCGTGCAGATAAAGGCACATTGAGGGAGATTTTTGCCAGATCCATGCATCAGATCAAGAGAGCAGCTGCTAAAACACCATTACATAGCAACAAACAGATATTTGAAGCTGCTGGTGCCTCTGGAGTCCCACGGACATCAAGGTGTAGAGTCCTCCAGAGTCTTGCAACTGTGCATAAACCTTCCATTCGGCCACCACTAACCAATACTCACAAGCAGAAACGGCTGCATTGGGCAGAAAAATACATGAAGACAAATTTTCAAACAGTCCTGTTCACTGATGAGTGCCATGCAACCCTGGATGGTCCAGATGGATGGAGTAGTGGATGGTTGGTGGACAGCCACCCTGTTCCAACAAGGCTGCAACATCAGCAAGGCGGTGGTGGAGTCATGTTTTGGGCCGGAATCAGGGGAAGAGAGCTGGTCGGCCCCTTTAGGGTCCCCGAAGGTGTAAAGATGACTTTTGCAAAGTATGTGGAGTTTCTGACTGACCACTTTGTTCTCTGGTACAGAAGGAGGAAACTATGCTTTCCGTAATAAAATTATCTTCATGCATGACAATGCACCATCTCATGCTGCAAAGAATACCTCTGCATCAATGGCTGCTCTGGGGATAAAAGGAGAGTAATTCATGGTGTGGCCTCCATCCTCCCCTGACCTCAATCCTATTGAGAACCTTTGGAGCATCCTCAAGCAAAAGATCTATGAGGGTGGGAGGCAGTTTACATCCAAACAACAGCTCTGGGAGGCTATTCTGACATCTTGCAAACAAATTCAAGCAGAAACTGTCCAAAAACTCACAAGTTCAATGGATGCAAGACTTGTGAAGCTGCTATCAAATAAGGGGTCCTATGTTAAAATGTAACGTGACCTGTTAAAATGTTTCAAAAGTTAAAATGTTCAAAGTTTGATTGAAATAGCTTTTGATTTCAGTAAATATGCTGCAAACACAACAAATGACAATTTTCAGTTCTTTACAACCTATAAAGTGTTTTGAAACTTACTGTGCGTAATAATTTGGAACAGTGCATTGTAAGTTTTTTATTTTGAAAAAACAAACTGTTATCATTAGGAGGTTTGTTCAATAAAATTTGAATTGTACTCTTAATAGTTGATAACATGAGAATTATGCTGACTGTTGTTTACATCAATTATTTAGGTAAATGAGAAAAATATCATTGGCATAATAATTTGGAACAGGGTGTAAAACTAAAACAACTGCAAAGGACTAAAATGGGACTAAAACGAAAATGTATATTTAGTACTAAGACTAAAACTAAATCGAAATTTGATGCCAAAATTAACACTGTAGTCCGCCCGATACTAACCAACAACATGGCCGCCTCCAATTTGATGACAACTTTTTTCCTCCTTACCCGGTGTTCTGTCAAAACAGTCAGCTCGTCCTGTGGCGTATAGTATATGCTGCCGCTTTTCTGTGAAAACAGGCAACTCATCTAAATCTCTAATTATTGCTGCCGGAGAGTCACTTTACGTGACATGGTTGGAGTTTTTGGTGAGTTGGGGTTTTCGGCAGAGACCGGCATGCTGTTGTTAGGGAACACATAACGTGCCGTGAATCTAATGCGCCGGTGACGTATTGAAACTTTGCAGGATGGATTGTGAGTAGATTACAAAAGTGAGTAAAGTGTAAAAGCACACTTTCAATAGCCTTACTAATGTAGATTTCAATGTGATAAAGTATTCCTGGAGGGTTTACAACCTCTTTAATTCTATGAGATTTTCTATATAGAGAAATTGTTATGGATACATTTTATGATGTTATACAGTTATGTTGATGTAAGTTCCTTAGGATATAATGTTTTATTTGTTTGAAAATTTAAAGGGTAACTCCTCTTTCTTGAAAAAAAAAAAAGCAAATAAAAAAAAATATATTATAGCATATACAATTATGAATAATGAATAATTGAATGTTATTAAAAATTACCTTTCCTTTCCAATCTACAGCATTGTAATTTTCTGTAAAATGCAATATATCTACCTGGAGACAGTCTGTACAGAGATGATGTACAGAAGGCCCACTGAAAATGTCAACGCCTGCTTGTGTGATTGGCGCACTGATTTTCCCAGAAGTCTGCACTAAGATACAAGTCAGATTTTTGGCATCCCCTGCAACAAAAATGTAATTTTTGGTGAAATACTCCCAAAGAGAAATGACGTTTAAAGCAATGCAGACCCTGCAACTTTCCTCATTAGAGCCATGCAGGTGCAGCAGCTGATGATTATAAAATCACTCCCATGAACATTAATTTTGCACATGGACACAGACAAAAAGCTATTTTTTTACAGAATAACAAAATGTAGGAATCTGCCAAGTTTGTTAAAATCCTTTCAATGTACATAGATCCGTTAGGGGGGAATGTTTTTTTTATTAACAAGAGCGGAGTTACTTAAAGGTAGCAGCTTTATAGACATATCATTTTTGGGCAAAGTGTAATATATTTAGTATTGATTTGACACCTTGATATTTGTTTAGTAAGATTATGTAAACTCTGATATATGCTGTAAATGTGAGCTCTGGTAGCCACATAAGAAAGGATTTTTGTTGTTTTCTAGATCTGTTTAATAACCAATAAAGGTATCTTGCCTTTGGCCAGAGGTGGACCAAAGTCCATACAGCATTTAGATTTGTCTATACAGGATACCAACAGAAAAGAACTTCAGATTTTTTTAAGCTAGGTCCATATTTCTTGCAAATTCTTACAAGTACCCAGTGAATTTCTAAAGACAACACTGAAAAATTACAAAAAAAACTCTTCCTTTATATATTACATGGAACTTGTTTACTCTTACACAAAATAGGCGCAGAATTATGCATACTTTTAAAGTAATGTGTTTTGCTGAATTAATGAAACATTTTGAATTGGCTTATAAAATATATTAAAATACTATAACTAACAAACCTATTGTTTGACTCACTCAATATGGCAAGCATTAACATAACCACAAGAAAATCAGGATGAAAAATTGGTTTTATTTATTTTCAAGCTGAAACTTAAGAGGAGGAAAGTCGCACTAATGTTCTTGGCTGGAAAAAATCTTGGTAAATTAGTGGTTAGTCATTGAGGAGATGTGTCACTGTGATGGCGTTGGGGATAAACAGTGTCTGCTATCCAGGCCACTATGAACTAGCAGAGGGCATGAGGGAGAATGAGATGAGATTCATGATTTTATTGCTGCATATTAGATAATATTGGGGTTTTTCATTTATAGTGTGCAGGTTATAACCAACATATATTTTCATTCTGTTGGCAAATGGTAACTTTTTTATACTGCACAAATTATCACAATCATATTTTGTCTTGATGGGTAACCTGCCTCGGCCTAAAATTGTTCTAAGGCAAACACTGTGTTGTCATGTACTATGTGGGGCCTGTAGTTATCTGTGTTAGCCTTCAAATTGACCCTGTGCCCCTACGGAGCTTCATTGGATCCTTGCGCCAGGCTTTGCACCAGGTGACAACTTCTGTTATGAGCCCACTCCTTCTCAGTCCTAAGCTTGTGCCTGTCATTTACCAGTGCGAATAACCAGTGCAAACTCTTGTGTTTGGCAAATGAACTATGGGAGGGTAGGGGTTAGTGGTAGAAAAAGGGGAGGGGCTCATTTTTAATTAGCTTGCAGTCAAAGCCCCATGTGCTGCCTGAGAACAAAGAGGTATCACAGCAACACAGAGATCAATCTGAAGACCAACACAGGTACAATTAGGACAACCCAAGTTCACTTTAATAATTACTGGGTTAGGTGTTATCATAAGGCCCCCTTCACACTGAGGCGCTTTGCAGGTGCTATTGCGCTAAAAATAGCGCCTGCAATGCGCCCCAAAAAAGCCGCTCAATTGTATCCAGTGTGAAAGCCCGAGGGCTTTCACACTGGAGCGTTGCACTTGCAGGAGGGTCAAAAAACTCCTGCAAGGCGCTTCTTTGAGGCGCGATAGGAGCGGTAAAAATACCGCTCCTATAGCGCCCCTGCCCATTGAAATCAATGGGGTAGTGCCTCCAAAACGCCGCAAAGAGGCATTATTGTGAGCGTTTTTAACCCTTTTTCGGCCACTAGCGGAGGTTAAAATCCCCCCGCTAGCGCCCACAAATCGTGGCAAAAAATAGCGCCGCTATACCGCCAGCGCATCCAGCGCTTCAGTGTGAAAGTAGCCTTAAAATAGAACTAAGGGAAAACTTTTTTTTTTTTCCATTTTGGATAGAGTAAGTAGTGACGCAAGCCCTGTCAGATTTTTTTTTTTTCCCATAGGTGTACCTCCGGGGAGATTTCCCTTCACTTCCTGTCCTATAGCCAAAACAGGAAATGAGAGGAAATCCCTCCAAAGTAAGGGAATCCCTGATTGGCACCAGGGTCACAAAAACAAGTGTCCCCGTTGGAAGATTTTTTGTATATTACTGTTCTTACTGTTCTGAGGACAACCCCAACATTTTATTTATTTTTTTGTGATGTGATAACGGTAAACATGACAAGTAGAGAGAGTGAATCTCCCGAATTGGTGCACAGACAGCAATAACACTTGTAATTTCCTGTGATAAATAAGGTAAAATGTACCCATCTTGGCGAATGTGTTTCTGTGCCTATCAGTACAATATTACAGTTTACTGAAATTAAATAGCCTTTTGTGCTTAGGCCTTTGACTAGGAAACAAAATGGCTTCATGAAAAAAAATGTTTCTATATTATTATTATTATTGTTATACAGGATTTATATAGCGCCAACAGTTTACGCAGCGCTTTAGAATATAAAAGGGAGACAATACAGTTATAATATAATAAAATACAAGAGGATTAAGATTACAAAGTTGATAATTTACTGGGTTTGCTTTTTATTTGTTTATTTAGTGTTGTAAGCCTTTTATTAGTTCCTTATTCCGTGGTGTATTTTTGATGTTCTAAAGGAAGTAGACAACCACAATAAGTCATGGTCAGGAAAGATCCCCTCTTCACCCAGTTGTACTAGACATGTTAAGAAAAGATCATAAGTAGAGTTGAGCGGACACCTGGATGTTCGGGTTCGACGGGTTCGGCCAAACTTCGGAAAAAAGTTCAGGTTCGGGACCCAACTTTAACCCGAACCCGAACCCCATTGAAGTCAATGGGGACCCGGACTTCTAAGGACTAAAAGGGCTCTAAAAAAGTAATGGAAAGGGCTAGAGGGCTGCAAATGGCAGCAAAATGTTGTTAAGAGCATGGCAAGTGCTCTGCAAACAAATGTGGATAGAGAAATAACTTAAAATAACATAAAAAAAAAAAAAAATATGCTGGAGGCCCCCTTTTCAGCAGAAGAGGTACGGGAAGTCATTAAGAACCTCAGAAACTCAACGGCACGATGCCACACATATGGTGGGAATGCCCCAGAATACGCCCTTTCTGGAATAAATTATTCAATTTAATGGATAAGCTAGTGGGAAAATAAAATACTTTGAAATAAAAATGTAGCGAGGTGCTAAATTTAAGGGAAGTGTTTGAGTGGTAAATAGGCTCAAACACCCTAATTCTGTAGGATTCATGGACCATTTTGTCCTCGGGGGACAGTATTGGTGTGCAGTTCCCTGCGGCCTACAGGTGGCGCTGCCATGGTAGGCTAGGGTTGAACCGCCGATACAGTGCTGTGCCTTTTGTGTCCCCTCTTGGCAGTAGTACAGCGGGGCGGGGAACCTGCTGTGCATGCCGGGAGAGCATATAAAAGGGGCAGACCTTTGGCCTGGGGGCTGATGTCCAGTGGGGTCCACGCCCAGGTGCCTTTGGCCTGGGTGCATGTGTTCCTGTTCCATCTCGGGTACCTTTAGCCCGGGGTGAGGTACTATCCTGGAGTTCCTGCTGCCCTGGGTATGGAGGCCTAGGTGCTGGAGTAAAGCCTGGAGTCCAGAGCCTTCGTCTGGAGTCCGCTAAGGGTCGAGGAGTCTTAGGGTGCCGCCTCGTGTAGGGGACCATGTTCCAGGGAAGGGAGGATCATTCTGATGGACCGATGCGGGAGTCACGGTGAAGGAAGGGTCTGTTGACATCCTGGAGAGATGTCTTCCCCTTGATATGGGCTAGGTTCGGAGAAGGAGAAGCTCAAGGTCATCTTGACTGTATCAGAGGCCTTATTCACCCGGCCCGTGGCAGGGGCCTTATACACCCTGGTCTGTGGCAGAGACCAAAGTTCTCCAGGTCCGTGGCAGGGGCCTTGTACACCCTGTCTGTGGCAGAGACCAACCTCAAGGTCTGTGGCAGAGACCGTGCACCTAAAACTGTTTGAGAAACCTAAGCAGTGAAGTGAATGTGCTACGTTTGTGCCTGGACCTCCTCCACACCTTAAGCTGTCCTGTTTCTTTGCTCTAACCTTTTCTATCCGAGTAGAGTTTATTTTGCCATGAGAGAATAAGAGTTGTAATTTCAGCTGGTGTGGACATTGACTTTACTGGGAATTAAAGGACTTGCCTCTACCTACAGTAGAGGTGAGAATCATCCTCTGGAGGAGTTTTGACTCCGGCTGTGGACACGGCCCGTCAAGTACACCGCTCAACCTCTTTATATAGGAGGGTACGGGCTGGTAGTGCAGTGTGCCTTTCTCCCTCCTGCGAGGAGCCAACAACATAAAGGCAGGTAAGGGGGAAAGGATCTGTGCGCTACAAAAAAATAAAATAAAAATTATAATCTTGACCTAGGAGGACGAGGTCCATATGGAGTAGGAGGTTGAGGTGGCGGTGGATGTGGCTGTGTAGGTGGAAGCGGCGGTGGAGGAGGACGAGGTAGCCAACACTGGTTCAAAAATACAACAATGGCTGGGTAAGGTCGGTGATGTGTCGAATTCTGTCCCCCGTCAAATAGTGTCCACCCTGTACTGTGCTTGCTCAGTATGTAGGACAAGGGGATTTCGAAAATCTCCCAAGACGAACGGCGCCTGCGTGGTGAGTTCAGGTGAAGGCCACACCATCCGTGGTTCAAGCCGAGCCAAGTGAGGCCGTGCCCGAAGCGTGGCGATCGAACCGAGCCCGTGAGGGGCCCTGTTACTATGTGCTACCGTATGTCCACTTGGATGGTGGGGCTTGAACCTGCACTCACTGCGCAGGCGCCGTTCATCTTCGGAGATTTTGTGAATCTCCTTGTCCTCTGTACTGCGCAAGCACTGCGCCTTCGCAGTATGGGCCGGACACAATCCGATGGCCGGACAGGTTTTGTCACAACACCTGTATACATGTCTATTCTGCAGAAGGTACGGACAAGTCCTGTGGGATCCATGCCTGGTTCATTTTAATGAACGTGAGCTTGTCCACATTGGCTCCGGACAGGTGGCTGCGCTTGTCTGTGATAACGCCCCCTGCCGTGCTAAATACACGTTCAGATAATACACTGGCTGCAGGGCAGGCCAGCACCTCCAAGGCATAAAGGGCAAGCTCAGGCCATGTGCCCAATTTGGAGACCCAGAAGTTAAAGGGGGCAGACCCGTCATCCAGTACGTGTAGGCCTGTGGACACATACTGCTCAACCATGTTGTTTTTTTAGTATAGCACAGTAGAAGAAAACTATATAGAAATTGTTTATTTCACACACCTCCACATATGTATAACACACTGCAAAATATTTTTTGTGGTCCTAAATGGCGTTTTTTGGAAGACCACAACACACCCACAGTACGTAACCGCTGAATCGCACAGCTACAGAACTGCAGAAAATGCTATTCAAAAAAAAATTTGTTTTTTTAGTATAGCACAGTAGAAGAAAACTATATAGAAATGGTTTATTTCACACACCTCCACATATGTATAACACACTGCAAAATATTTTTTGTGGCCCTAAATGGCGTTTTTTGGAAGACCACAACACACCCACAGTACGTAACCGCTGAATCGCACAGCTACAGAACTGCAGAAAATGCTATTCAAAAAAAATGTTGTTTTTTTAGTATAGCACAGTAGAAGACAAATATATTGAAATGGTTTATTTCACACGCCTCCACATATGTATAACACACTGCAAAATATTTTTTGTGGCCCTAAATGGGTCTTTTTGCAAGCGTACATTAAAGTGCAATTTTTTATTTTATTTTTTTGCCCTAAACGGGTCTTTTTTTGCACGAGCAAAATAAAATGCAAATTTTTTTATTTTTTTTGCCCTTAATGGGTCTTTTGGAAAAGAGCACAATAAAGTGCCTTTTTTTGCCCTAAATGGATCTTTTTCCAAGAGCAGAATACACCCACAGTATGGAAACGGTGTATCTCTCAACGTAATATATGCAGTGCTGGTGCACTGACTGAGCTTGCAGATAAAAGGTAGATTTTCTCTGACACTGGGCTCATGGCAGTGTAAAAAGACTGCACTGCAACACAAACAGGTAAACCTATGCAGATCGCTGAGTTATGTTTCTGAATCTGGACTCCTATACCTATATAATATATCTCTCTCCCTGAAAGCACCAACAGGAACCTGGCCCTACACTACACTGTCTCTCTATCTTTTCCCTCAGATTCCAGAATCAGGACTAACTCATGTATTTTTCAATCTCTCCCTAAAAGCAACAGCAGCAGACAAGATCCTCTCCCTATCTATTCTGAAGCAGAGTGACGTGTGTGCTGTGTGCCTCTAGCTTATATAGAAGCTGGGTCACATGTTGCACTGACCAATCACAGCCATGCCATTAGTAGGCATGGCTATGATGGCTTCTAAGGGCACACCAGCTAATCAAAAGGTGATTGGCTGGCCCCTGAAGCATTTCTAACTGCGCCATTAGATTGCCGAACCCGAACCCGAACCCGGACTTTCGCGCAGAGTCCGGGTTCGGGTTCGGGTTCGGGAAAAAGCTAAAGTTCGGTAAGGACCCGAACTTTACAGTTCGGGTTCGCTCAACCCTAATCATAAGACAATAAGTTATCTGTTTCTATTATTATAAAGATGTTGGCCAAACTATAAGACAATGCGGTCATGGCCATGATATGTGTTACCTTAAAATTGGGATATACTGTATGTGACATGAAAATTGTATCAAGCTGTCAATGTAATAAGCTATATTCATTGACCCTGTGCTTAGTTGATAATAAATCTACCAGTCTGAGCAAGAATTTGGGCGTGGTTTATCATCTTCTTGGAAAACCATAACGGTCACTTTTCACACTTTCCTGATTTCATATAACCGATGGCGATGATCATTGGAAGTCTGGTGAGAACAGTTCCCAAGATGTTAGGCAAGTTTAATCATAGAACAGAATGCTGCAACACTGTATGGAAACTCTGCAAAGGGGCAGAGAGCTGCATCACCTGCTGTTGGCTGCATGTTGTAAATATTACATTTTTTATTTGAAATTTTTCATATTCACCTGACTAAAAAGAAATAAAAGCATAATTAGAGTTTGTAATTTTTAGTCTTGAACATAATAAAGAAAATACATAGAAATCCCTATGTATTTCCTTAAAACAAAACAAATTAAATACATTTTTATCCCTAAAATGTTAAGGTAATGAGTGAATGATTTTCCTTAAATGACCGTAGTAAGAAAAATGTTTATTTAGTAAAGGGTTTCTAGACGAATCATTTGCAGAATTATATGAAAAAGCCTAGCTGCGATAAGTTAGAAATTAGCTTGGGAACTTATTCATTTTAAAATTGTAAAAGAACTATATGCAGCCCAGAAACGGGTGGTTTAACCTGCCCAACGTGGCATGTTGAACTTGATTAGCATGTATGACATTTTACTGGCATAATGCATTAATTCTAAGTGATTAAAAAGAGCATCTAAACCTTAAAGAAAAATGAAGTACATATCAAATTATCAGTCCTTAAATGAGGTGGCTGTATTTTTTATTTTTTTCAGGCTTTTTCCCCTTTATTTTTACCTGGTAATCCTGCTAGTGACACACTTCCTGTCCCTGGGTGACATTGCTCACTCATCCACTGTTATTATAGAAGAAGCCATGGTAGTCACCCAGGCTGAACTTCAAACATGTCTTCCTCTCTCCAAGCCCTTTCCATGAAGGGTGGGGGATGAGTAGCTTACAGAAAGAAAGATAAAATTGTTTGACTTTCATTTCAGCTAACAGGAAGTTACAAGTGCATTCCTGACACGATCAAAGGTATTTGTAAAAATGTACTTAGCCTGTTCTTGAGGTTAGTTATCCTTTAATGTTTGGCCAACAGGAATCAAATCATACCTGTTGAGTTTCATCAGCAGAAGTTTTGATCTATACCAGGGGTCTCCAAACCCGTAGACCAGTACCGGTCTGTAGCCTGTCAGACACCAGGCCACACTGCCTCCTTTATTCCTTTCAGCTGTTGCGCATGTTCCAATCAGGGAAAGTAAGCCGAGCGCCGAGCTTGAGTTGAAGATTTCCCTGAAAGCACTTAACTCCTTAAATGCCAGGCAACAACTAACAGTGGCAATCACCTGGGACCACACAAGGAGATACAGGATTTAATGGGCAGGACAGTGTTGATCCCCAGGGACACACAGGGGGGGGGGGTTACTGCTCTCCTCTGCTCATACAATGCACAGAGAAAACTGCAACTGGTGGCAGGTGAATAGTAGCAAGTGGTGGTGGCAAGTGACACGCGGCATCTGGTAGCAGGCGACTGTGGCATACGACACGTTGCATCTGGTGGTAGGGGACTGTGGCAAGTGACACGCTGCAATTGATGGCAGACGTCGGTGGCAAGTGACACGCTGAATCTGATGGCAGGCGATGGTGGCAAGTGACACACTGCATCTGGTGGCAGGCGATGGTGGCAAGTGACACACTGCATCTGGTGGCTGGCGACCCTGACAAGAAACAAACCCAAGGCTCCCACTGATTCTGCATTATGTTGCGTTAAACTATTTCATTATATATGGCAGAGAAAATTAAGTACTGTCCGTGATACTTTTTTTATTTGCACTAACATAGAATTTTTCAGGACAAGCTTTCGGGGTATGTCCCCTTCTTCAAGGTCCAAGCAGTACTGATTCACAATTTTTTTAGCAGAATGTTGAAACAAAACAAGAAAAAAAAAAATCTCAGAGGGAAAGGAAAAAAAACACATACAAATCAATGGTAATAAAGATAGCAGCAGAGTTAGTGAGATAAGACAGAGTTAGTGAGATAAGACAGAGGGAGAGCTATAGACTTGAGGGGGGAGATGCTAGTCACAGAGGGGGTCATAAAACCTTAGTATAATGGGTAAGGAAACCAATATCTAAATTTAGGCCATTAGTTTTTGTGTCAAAAATAATTATCATTCTTAGTTCAAATGTTTTCCTTTCCTGGATAGTTCTGAAATTCCCTTTAAGAACTAAAACATTGAGGTCTTCTATAGTGTGGTCTGGTTGTGAGAAGTGATGTCCCACAGGTGTGACATCACTTCTCACAACCAGACCACACTATAGAAGACCTCAATGTTTTAGTTCTTAAAGGGAATTTCAGAACTATCCAGGAAAGGAAAACATTTGAACTAAGAATGATAATTCTTTTTAACACAAAAACGAATGGCCTAAATTTAGATATTGGTTTCCTTACCCATTATACTAAGGTTTTATGACCCCCTCTGTGACTAGCATCTCCCCCCTCAAGTCTATAGCTCTCCCTCTGTCTTATCTCACTAACTCTGTCTTATCTCACTAACTCTGCTGCTATCTTTATTACCATTGATTTGTATGTGTTTTTTTTCCTTTCCCTCTGAGATTTTTTTTTTTTTCTTGTTTTGTTTCAACATTCTGCTAAAAAAATTGTGAATCAGTACTGCTTGGACCTTGAAGAAGGGGACATACCCCGAAAGCTTGTCCTGAAAAATTCTATGTTAGTGCAAATAAAAAAAGTATCACGGACAGTACTTAATTTTCTCTGTCACAATTGCACTAATACGGCTACAATTACGTCATTATATATGGCAATTTAATAATAGAAATAATGCACTTTAATTGATGATTGATGTGTTAACACCAGTCATTCCCCCAACAATTCCGCCATCAAACCCCATCACCAACAGCCAACGACCCCCCCCCCCCCCCCCAACAGTCCTAGGCAATATTTTTTTCAATGAAACCGGTCTTCACTGCCAAAAATGTTGGACTGCTGCTGATCTATATTAAAATGAGGGGCATTGTAAATTACTGGATGTGATTTGATTACGAAAGCAACCTTGATATTTAGTAAACTGAATTTACTTCCAGTCCAGTCCATAAGGTTGATTATTCCAGCTAGTCTGCCACTCAATTCTAAAATTCAAGGATATGAAACTTTGCATAAAATATGATAGTTGGCCTGGACAAAAGAACAAAAAAATGTTCTAGCTTCTCCTAGCAGAACCATTGTGATTGTTTAGATGCCTAGACACACCCCAATATGCATATCCCTTTCACTTCCTCAGGGGATCTATCAATTATTTACAGGGCTGTTTAAAGTGCTGTATACCAATTAGTAGCTTGAACAGAGAAAACTATAGTGGCCAGTGGTGTGAGCGAGGTCATCATATTACCTACCGCTGGGATTTGGACTTTACCATGCAAAAACAATCCCCGTCAATAAGGTTCTACATTCAAGTGTTAGAAAGAACTGGACAGATGGTGGCCTACACTGTGGAAGGCATTACTTACACAGCATGGCCTTGTACCAGGAGGTATTAGACAAAGGTCTATTGTCAAAAATAATCTAACCAGCAACAGATCTTCATTTTAAGATCTTTGCTTTTTGCATAAGCTGTAGCGTAAAGCCTATATGACTTTTGGACATCTCAAACCAATTAAAGCTTATTTTTTTCTGTTCTTTATCCTAAGGCTGTCAGTACTATTATAAATATTCTGTTGACCTCCCAAATGCTATCCAAGCCTGGGAAAATTACAAGGATTGGTCCATAAGCATCTAAGAGGATGTTAAGCTGTTAAAAGATAGCATTAGCTCTGTCTGTTCCATCGCCAATCAGAGGGATTTTAAAATGAGGACAACTTCTTTAATACAATTTGATAGCAAACAAAACAATGCTTTGAAAAAATGCATCCAGATATAATACAAGTAATTACGGCAGGCACATGGGGTGCTTCAGAACACTTTGCGGTATGCTTCAGATCGCTCCATAAACTAGCAAGGTCAGCTCTGCCTTCCTTACAAAATGATATCAATGGTGGGGGCAGAAGAAGAAGCCAGCATTGGCTGTTCAGAAGACAATGATAAAGTTGAGGAAGTCACCCACAGACATGAGACTGCTGCCCAAAGTGGCCTTTTTTAGATTCTTTAGGGCTAATTCAGACAAACGATTTGTTTGTAGCCCTTTTTTTGAAGTAATTTCTTACTAAGGAAATTATGTATATATATATATATATATATATATATATATATATATATATATATATATATATATACGGTATATATTTATTTATATTAAATGTCTAATTCACTTATTTTATAGCAATATAACTCGTTTGAGTTTGAGTAGCGTATCATCATGTCAGGGACACAATAGCCAGCGACAATTGCTCGCAAGTTACCTCTTTGGCTTAGCTATAAATCGCTGAGGGACAGCAATATGTACTCTAGCAGTGATTGCCTGTGATGTAGCACCAGTTTGACCTGTATAAGCAACAAATCGCTTCTTAGGAACAAATTACCAGTGACTATAGCTACTAAAGTGGTTGTAAACCCTTACATATACCCAATGAAGTGACTGGCCTCAGGTGATACACAGAGATATAACAAATCCTCCTACATAAGTTGTACTTGCTTATCTGCAGTCTTCTCTTCTCTGTAACCAAAGTGCTGAATTTATAAGGCTTGTCTGAGAGTTCAGAATAAAGGGGTCGGAGAGCTGAAGTTACACTCTGCAGAGCTCAGTGAGGAGTGTCCCCTCTTCATACAGCACACGGGAACAGATCTGAGGCTGTCAAACAGCTTGAGGTCCCTCCCCTGTCACCATTTTTCTCTTGCTGTCAAGAAAACTTGTCAGAAATTATTCATGCTGATAGCAGAGGAACATAGCAGAGGAAGTGCAGTTGCTGTAAATCTGAGGGGGACATGCAAGGAAAATAAAAAACATAATTTTAGCTTGCACATGATTGGATGATAAAATCGGCAGAGCTTCCCCTCATTTCAGATCTTTCCCTCAGATCTACAGCTACTACACTTACCAGTGCACTTGCAGTAGTGCAAAGTGGATTTGCCTTTCGTAAATAACCCCCTTGGTGCTCTTCTTTGAGACCAATACACACTATAGAGGGATATGCTTTGTTTATATTTCATGTCTGAGGTTTACAACCATTTTAAATCATTAGTTACCAATTGCTGTTAATTGCTGACATTAGGAACAAAGAAACAGAAGAGTGATGTCAGAAGGAAGACCAAAGTATAGGTCTATGTTTGTCCCAAGCATGTTTGATTCCACTTACTGTTGACTGTCTCACTACCCTATCAGTAAAATAATACTTACTAAGACTAGTTTTGAACTAAATAGCGATTGGTAAAATCGATTGGTAAAGGGGTAAAAGGGGCTAACCCGGATACACACGGGCAGAATATCGGGAGACAACAGACAGTTTAAAAATAAATGTCCGACATTTGGCCCGTGTATATGTTGGTCTGTCCAACAGAAGTCGGCTGTTTGGCTTCTATCAGACGTGCATGCTGGAAAACCAGCAGCCGACCGACTCCTGATCAGCGATCTCAGACAATGGCAGAGAACGTTGATCAGAGGGTCCTGGTGGTGGATAATAATGTGTACCAGGCTTCTCCTTTTAAAAAAAAAGATGAATTAACACCCCAGACCTTCCCCCCCTTAACCCCTGGTCCCTGCTTCACTGCGTGTTCTCCCTCTTCTTTTCCTTGGGACACCGAGATGGATCAGAGCGGTTCTGAATGGTCAGCGCCAGAATTTGACCACGCTGACCAATCAGAACTGTTCTGATCTGTCCTGGGGTCCCTGGGCAAAGGACCCCTGCAACAGGCTGTGTAGATAGTGAAACTGTATCATCCATATAGGTAAAGCGCAGTGGGGATCGGGGGGGGTGGGGAGGGTGTAGGGTTTTAGTTCACCTTATAATTTTGTCTGAAAAGGTGAACTAACCTTTTAATCACTGCTACAAATTCGCCAGCGTGCCATGGTGCTAAAGACACAATTATAGCGACATATATAAATGTAATAACACTATTTATGTTTCTGATGGATTCGCATTAATCTAGTATAAAGCTGGTGATAACGAGTTTTGATGATTGAACAGAAATTTACAAGGCATTAATGCGTTCTTAGACACTAATGCTTTGCAAAGGCTAGTAACTCCATTGATTTTCCTGTCGTTTGTGATTATTGCGATTAGCAAATATTGCTATGCATTTATACACAACTAAAGCAATTTTGCTGTGTTTGTATCTAGCAAATATGCCAGCTCATACTAATTTTACAGTGAGCCTTTCTGGAACTCAGTAATAACTCTGCTGGTAATTATGCATAATTCATCATATCATCAGTTGTGACAGACAGAATGTGTGACCAGATTTTATGTGGTGACACCGCTGGAAGAAATTCATCATGGAAATATGGAAGCTTCTATGGATAACCTGATTCCTTTTATATAGGTGCATTCTCCAGGGCTGTTATCTTTCCTTTACTACTTTGTGAGCCACTGGCCTGGTACAACCCTGATGTATAACAGATTGTCACTAGCTGAATGCTTACCCCATGTCAGCGTCACAGCCCCACAACCTTCACTGTCAAAAGACAGTTCTGCAATGGTTTCTATATTAGTATGCTGATAGATCCCATTAAAAAAAACTTATAGGTATAAAGGGCATTTACAGTAGAGTATAATTTTTTTTTTTTTTAAAAGAGCTTTTGCATATTAAACAGAAACATATTATGCAGAAAACATTTTGTGATATGAACTTTCTTTATAATTTATTTGTAGAGATTTTTGCTGTCATGGCCCACGGTTGACAGTTTAGAGCTTAGCCATTGATTTATAAATAGTATTATTTTTCTGTCATCGTTCTATCATGGCTGTCGTGCTGAGAAATCAGGTCCTGAGAAATTTGGAAATATTTCAATCAGAAGTTCAAAGGACATGCAGGCAAGTTTCTAAAGATAAATGAAAGCTGAATAGGTTTACAAGACAAGCTTTGGTGCCCTCTGCTGTATGTTTACCATATAACATGGAGCATATGAAACGCTGACAAATGTGTTCTCAAGTTCTTTATTATTGAAACAATTAATTACTCCTATTGTAGCAATGAATTCCACCTGTCTGAAAAATAACGGTTTCCCTAAGATGCATGCAAGCATGATTTTCTAAGATGCTTACAGAAAGAAAAGGAAATTTGCCCTACCTGATCTACTATGGTTGGTGTAAGCAATGATCACGTTTGGGCCAAGTGTTTATGAGGCTGGGTTCACACTAGTGCGACACGACATCCGTCCTACTTTGGATCCGACTTTGCCCTGCGACATGAAGCCGACATATGTCCGACTTTCAATGAACGGGGATCCGACTTGGATCCCCGCCAATATCAGGCACTGTGTTTGGTATGAATCTTGAGGGGGAACTCCAGGCCAAATTTTAAATTTAAAAAAAACGGCGTGGGTTCCCCTCCAGAGGCATACCAGGCCCTTGGGTCTGTTCTGGATTTGAACGGGCGCCCCTACGCCGAAAAAACGGCGTGAGGGTCCCCCCAAAATCCAAACCAGACCCTTATCCGAGCACACAACATGGCAGGCTGCAGGGGAAGAGGGGGGGACGAGAGAGCGGCCCCCCTCCCTCCTGAACCGTACCAGGCCGCATGCCCTCAACATGGGGGGTTTGGTGCTCTGGGGCAGGGGGGCGACCTGCGGCCCCCCCCACCCCAGAGCACCCTGCCCCCATGTTGATGAGGACAGGGCCTCTTCCCGACAACCCTGGCCGTTGGTTGTCGGGGTCTGCGGGCGGGGGGCTTATCGGAATCCGGGAGCCCCCTTCAATAAGGGGGCCCCCGGATCGCGGCCCCCCCACCCTATGTGAATGAGTATGGGGTACATCGTACCCCTACCCATTCACCTGGTGGAAAAAATTGCAATAAAAAAACACTACACAGGTTTTTAAAGTAATTTATTACACAGCTCCGGGGGTCTTCTTCCGACTCCGGCGCTCTTCTTCCGACTTCCGGGGGTCTTTTCCGACTTCGGGGGTCTCCGGTGTCGTCTCCCGCTCTCCGGTTCTTTCTTCCGCCGGGCCTCCGCTAACTTCTTTTTAGCTCTTTTGCTAACGGAGGCGCGGTCTTCCCGTCGTCGCCGTCGGCTTCTTCTTCCCTCTTCTCCTCCTCGATGTTGACGCGTCGCTTCCTCCCGCTGTAATACTGGCTCTCCGCTCCGCTCCGCATTAATATAGGCTTCTCATGACGTCACAGTCACATGTTCCGGGGCACATGGCCCCGGAGCATGTGACTGTGATGTCATGGGAACATGTGACTGTGACGTCATGAGAAGCCTATATTAATGCGGAGCGGAGAGCCAGTATTACAGCGGGAAGAAGCGACACGTTAACATCGAGAAGGAGAAGAGGGAAGAAGAAGCCGACGGCGACGACGGGAAGACCGACCCCTCCACTAGCGAAAGAGCTACCAAGAAGTTAGTGGAGGGGCCGGCAGAAGGACAACGGAGAGCCGGACGAGACAACGGGAAGACCGCGCCTCCGTTAGCAAGAGAGCTAAAAAGAAGTTAGCGGAGGCCCGGCGGAAGAAAGAACCGGAGAGCGCGGAGACGACACCGGAGACCCCCGAAGTCGGAAAAGACCCCCGGAAGTCAGAAGAAGACCCCCGGAGCTGTGTAATAAATTACTTTAAAACCCTGTGTAGTGTTTTTTTATTGCAATTTTTTTCCACCAGGTGAATGGGTAGGGGTACGATGTACCCCATACTCATTCACATAGGGTGGGGGGGCCGGGATCCGGGGGCCCCCTTATTGAAGGGGGCTCCCGGATTCCGATAAGCCCCCCGCCCGCAGACCCCGACAACCAACGGCCAGGGTTGTCGGGAAGAGGCCCTGTCCTCATCAACATGGGGGCAGGGTGCTCTGGGGTGGGGGGCCGCAGGTCGCCCCCCTGCCCCAGAGCACCAAACCCCCCATGTTGAGGGCATGCGGCCTGGTACGGTTCAGGAGGGAGGGGGGCCGCTCTCTCGTCCCCCCCTCTTCCCCTGCGGCCTGCCAGGTTGTGTGCTCGGATAAGGGTCTGGTTTGGATTTTGGGGGGACCTCCCAAGCCGTTTTTTCGGCGTAGGGGTGCCCGTTCAAATCCAGACCAGACCCAAGGGCCTGGTATGCTCCTGGAGGGGGAACCCACGCCGGTTTTTTATTTAAAATTTGGCCTGGAGTTCCCCCTCAAGAGCAGCACAGCACAAGTCGCATGCCAAAGTCGGACCATGCAAGACTGCGGTCCGACTTTGATCCGACTTCAATGATAGTCAATGGGCTGAAGTCGGACCAAAGTAGTACAGGGAGCATTCTCAAAGTCGGACCGACATGTGTCGGACCAGTTAAGACGGCTCCCATAGGGAAACATTGATTTTCACACGTCATGCGACATGAGCTCCCAATGTCGGAGCGTTTGTCGCCCCAGTGTGAACCAGGCCTCAGGCCTGGTTCACACTGGTCCGACAAACGCTCCGACATTAGGAGCTCATGTCGCATGACGTGTGAAAATCAATGTTTCCCTATGAGAGCTGTCTTAACTGGTCCGACACAAGTCGGTCCGACTTTGAAAATGCTCCCTGTACTACTTTGGTCCGACTTTGATCCTACTTCAGCCCATTGAATATCATTGAAGTCGGATCAAAGTAGGAGCCTTGTCCTTACTATCCGACTTTTGACATCCGACATGGTGATTACAGCAGCAGTAAAAGGAATTTATCTCACCCTGGGATTGTTTTGATTGGTCAAAGGACAAGTCAGACTAGCACAAAGTCGGATCAAAGTAGTATCCTGTTCATGAATATCGGATGGATGTCGGACCAATGTAGGATCAATGTAGGACTGATGTCGCAGAGCAAAGTAGGATGAAAGTCGGATGAATGTCGTGTCGTATCAGTGTGAACCCAGCCTGAGGCTGGGTTCACACTACTTTCATCCTACTTTGCTCTGCGACATCTGTCCTACATTGGTCCGACATTGGTCCGACATTGGTCCGACATCCATCCGACTTTCATGAACAGGATACTACTTTGATCCGACTTCAATGATAGTCAATGGGCTGAAGCAGGATCAAAGTCGGACAGAAGTAGTACAGGGAGCATTTTCAGGCCTGGTTCACACTGGGGGGACAAACGCTCCGACATTGGGAGCTCATGTCGCATGACGTGTGAAAATCAATGTTTCCCTATGAGAGCCGTCTTAACTGGTCTGACACATGTCGGTCCGACTTTGAGAATGCTCCCTGTGCTACTTTGGTCCGACTTTGATCCGACTTCAGCCCATTGACTTTCATTGAAGTCGGATCAAAGTCGTACCGCAGTCTTGCATGGTCCGACTTTGGCATGCGACTTGTGCTGTGCTGCTCTTGAGGGGGAACTCCAGGCCAAATTTTAAATAAAAAACCGGCGTAGGTTCCCCCTCCAGGAGCATACCAGGCCCTTGGGTCTGGTCTGGATTTGAAGGGGAACCCCCTACACCGAAAAAACGGCGTGGGGGTCCCCCCAAAATCCAAACCAGACCCTTATCCGAGCACACAACCTGGCAGGCCGCAGGGGAAGAGGGGGGGACGAGAGAGCGGCCCACCCTCCCTCCTGAACCGTACCAGGCCGCATGCCCTCAACATGGGGGGTTTGGTGCTCTGGGGCAGGGGGGCAACCTGCGGCCCCCCCACCCCAGAGCACCCTGCCCCCATGTTGATGAGGACAGGGCCTCTTCCCGACAACCCTGGCCGTTGGTTGTCGGGGTCTGCGGGCGGGGGGGCTTATCGGAATCCGGGAGCCCCCTTCAATAAGGGGGCCCCCGGATCCCGGCCCCCCCACCCTATGTGAATGAGTATGGGGTACATCGTACCCCTACCCATTCACCTGGTGGAAAAAATTGCAATAAAAAAACACTACACAGGTTTTTAAAGTAATTTATTACACAGCTCCGGGGGTCTTCTTCCAACTTCGGGGGTCTCCGGTGTCGTCTCCGCGCTCTCCGGTTCTTTCTTCCGCCGGGCCTCCGCTAACTTCTTTTTAGCTCTCTTGCTAACGGAGGCCCGGTCTTCCCGTTGTCTCGTCCGGCTCTCCGTTGTCCTTCTGCCGGCCCCTCCACTAACTTCTTGGTAGCTCTTTCGCTAGTGGAGGGGTCGGTCTTCCCGTCGTCGCCGTCGGCTTCTTCTTCCCTCTTCTCCTCCTCGATGTTGACGCGTCGCTTCCTCCCGCTGTAATACTGGCTCTCCGCTCCGCTCCGCATTAATATAGGCTTCTCATGACGTCACAGTCACATGTTCCCATGACGTCACAGTCACATGCTCCGGGGCCATGTGCCCCGGAACATGTGACTGTGACGTCATGAGAAGCCTATATTAATGCGGAGTGGAGCGGAGAGCCAGTATTACAGCGGGAGGAAGCGACGCGTCAACATCGAGGAGGAGAAGAGGGAAGAAGAAGCCGACGGCGACGACGGGAAGACCGCGCCTTCGTTAGCAAAAGAGCTAAAAAGAAGTTAGCGGAGGCCCGGCGGAAGAAAGAACCGGAGAGCGGGAGACGACACCGGAGACCCCCGAAGTCGGAAAAGACCCCCGGAAGTCGGAAGAAGAGCGCCGGAGTCGGAAGAAGACCCCCGGAGCTGTGTAATAAATTACTTTAAAAACCTGTGTAGTGTTTTTTTATTGCAATTTTTTCCACCAGGTGAATGGGTAGGGGTACGATGTACCCCATACTCATTCACATAGGGTGGGGGGGCCGGGATCTGGGGTCCCCCCTATTGAAGGGGGCTCCCGGATTCCGATAAGCCCCCCGCCCGCAGACCCCCGACAACCAACGGCCAGGGTTGTCGGGAAGAGGCCCTGTCCTCATCAACATGGGGGCAGGGTGCTCTGGGGTGGGGGGCCGCAGGTCGCCCCCCTGCCCCAGAGCACCAAACCCCCCATGTTGAGGGCATGCGGCCTGGTACGGTTCAGGAGGGAGGGGGGGCCGCCCTCTCGTCCCCCCCTCTTCCCCTGCGGCCTGCCAGGTCGTGTGCTCGGATAAGGGTCTGGTTTGGATTTTGGGGGGACCCCCACGCCGTTTTTTCTGCGTAGGGGCACCCGTTTAAATCCAGACCAGACCCAAGGGCCTGGTATGCCTCTGGAGGGGAACCCACGCCATTTTTTTTTATTTAAAATTTGGCCTGGAGTTCCCCCTCAAGATTCATACCAAACACAGTGCCTGATATTGGCGGGGATCCAAGTCGGATCCCCGTTCATTGAAAGTCGGACATATGTCGGCTTCATGTCGCAGGGCAAAGTCGGATCCAAAGTAGGACGGATGTCGTGTCGCACTAGTGTGAACCCAGCCTCAAAATGCTCCCTGTACTACTTCTGTCCGACTTTGATCCTACTTCAGCCCATTGAATATCATTGAAGTCGGATCAAAGTAGGATCCTTGTCCTAACCATCCGACATTTGACATCCGACATGGTGATTACAGCAGCAGTAAAAGGAATTTATCTCACCCTGGGATTGTTTTGATTGGTCAAAGGACAAGTCAGACTAGCACAATGTCGGATCAAAGTAGTATCCTGTTCATGAATGTCAGATGGATGTCGGACCAATGTAGGATCAATGTAGGACTGATGTCGCAGAGCAAAGTAGGATGAAAGTCGGATGAATGTCGTGTCGTATCAGTGTGAACCCAGCCTTAATGTCGGACCGACTTGTGTCGGACCAGTTAAGACAGCTCTCATAAGGGATTCATTGATTTTCACACGTCATGCGACATGAGCTCCTAATATCGGAGCGTTTGTCGCCCCAGTGTGAACCAGGCCTCAAGGACAAAGCAATTGGTTGAGTTTAATTTTTTCCCAGGGACAAGTTTGCACCTGAGCTCTCCATAACCATTACCCCCCAATCCTACACAGGCCAATCATGCATTTTTTGTCCATTGCAAACCTTTTTGCTTGTAGAAGACCATGTAGCCAACTATCTGAGATCTTTAAAAGAAGTGTTACAGAAATAAATATGAGACTGCCATTGCTGATTTTCTCCTAGATACCTAATTGCCTCTGTATTTAATCATTTCTGAGTTACTGACCTGGAGAAAGCTTGCAGCCAGTATAACCGAAACTCCCAGTATAGAACAATATGGTAGTCAGAGAGCTAGCCATTCTAGAAGGTCTGTATTTTTTTCCCAATATAGGTACCATTTGAATATGGCCAATGATATGCCACACAGATATGTTGGATATTATGTTTCTTTTTTTACAAGTTTTTTTCCTGAAACTTCCCTCTTAAAGTTAGGGTGCGTGTTATACGCCTGTGCGTGTTATACGCCTATAAATACGGTAGTCCCTCCTAAATGCACTTCTTTTTTCCAGGCGACTGACAAAAAAAGCAGGACAGCTCAGTTTTTTTTACGGGGTAATTACATCGCCAGGGTGAGGGGTAGTATGTTTACTGACCCTTTAGCCGATGTTAAGAGGTTTATTTTGGGTGCACATTTACGCTTATGGAAAGCACAAATAGAGCCACTTATACCCTGCTATTTCAGGTTCTGGCTTATCTGACTTTTGAGCGTACAGAATTTCACATAAATGGGTACACCCCCTCACAGTTTTGTAAATATTTTATTATATCTTTTCATGTGACAACACTGAAGAAATTACACTTTGCTACAATGTAAAGTAGTGAGTGTACAGCTTGTATAACAGTGTAAATTTGCTGTCCCCTCAAAATAACTCATCAAACAGCCATTAATGTCTAAATTGCTGGCAACAAAAGTGAGTACACCTAAGTGAAAATGTCCAAATTGGGCCCAAAGTGTCAATATTTTGTGTGGCCACCATTATTTTCCAACACTGGGAATGGAGTTCACCAGAGCTTCACAGGTTGCCACTGGAGTCCTCTTCCACTTCTCCATGATGACATCACGGAGCTGGTGGATGTTGGAGACCTTGCGCTCCTCCACCTTCTGTTTGAGGATGCCCCACAGATGCTCAATAGGATTTAGGTCTGGAGACATGCTTGGCCAGTCCATCACCTTTACCCTCAGCTTCTTTAGTAAGGCAGTGGTCATCTTGGAGGTGTGTTTGGGGTCATCATCATGTTGGAATACTGCCCTGCGGCCCAGTCTCCGAAGGGAGGGGATCATGCTCTGCTTCTGTATGTCACAGTACATGTTGGCATTCATGGTTCCCTCAATGAACTGTAGCTCCCCAGTGCCGGAAGCACTAATGCAGCTCCAGACCATGACACTCCTACCACCATGCTGGACTGTAGGCAAGACACACTTGTCTTTGTACTCCTCGCCTGGTTGCCGCCACACACACTTGACACCATCTGAACCAAATAAGTTTATCTTGGTCTCATCAGACCACAGGGAATGGCTCCAGTAATCCATGTCCTTAGTCTGCTTGTCTTCAGCAAACTGTTTGCAGGCTTTCTTGTGCAACATCTTTAGAAGAGGCTTCCTTCTGGGACGACAGCCACGCAGACCAATTTGATGCAGTGTGCGGCGTATGGTCTGAGCACTGACATGCTGACCCCCCACCCCTTCAACCTCTGCAGCAATGCTGGCAGCACTCATACGTCTATTTGCGAAAGACCACCTCTGTATATGACACTGAGCACGTGCACTCAACTGCTTTGGTCGACCATGTCGAGGCCTGTTCTGAGTGGAACCGGTCCTGTTAAACCACAGTATGGTCTTGGCCACCATGCTGCAGAACAGTTCCAAGGTCTTGGCAATCTTCTTATAGCCTAGGCTATCTTCCTGTAGAGAAACAATAATTTTTTTCAGATCCTCAGAGAGTTCTTTGCCATGAGGTGCCATGTTAAACTTCCAGTGACCAGTAAGAGAGTGAGAGCGATAACACCAAATTTAACACACCTGCTCCCCATTCACAACCGAGACCTTGTAACACTAACAATTCACATAACACCAGGGAGGGAAAGGGGCTAATTGGGCCCAATTTGGACATTTTTACTTGGGGGTGTACTCACTTTTGTTGCCAGCAATTTAGACATTAATGGCTGTGTTGAGTTATTTTGAGGGGACAGCAAATTTATACTGTTCTACAAACTGTACACTCACTACTTTACATTGTAGCAAAGTGTAATTTCTTCAGTGTTGTCACATGAAAAGATATAATAATATATTTACAAAAATGTAAGGGGTGTACTCACTTTTGTGAGATACTGTAATTCCTTCATTAAGGCATGGTTAATTTGGAATCTTATTATCAAATCTAGGGTAAGTGATGAGAGACCTTCTATGCGTCCATAACGTTTGACCCCCTGGTACCTAATACAAGTCATCTATACTGGCTACATACCTTTTTAAAACTCTGGTGTTGTATTAGCACAAAATATGCAACATAGGGTTAATAAGAGAACTTTTCCTCAACTTTCTCATGTTCCTCAACATATATTTGAATATTTGAGTCTGGGGTGGTCTTCTGTATAATAAGTGAGTGATATGTATACTTTAGTTTGGGGGGCCCATTGAGATATACAGGGTCCGTTGGATTGTGTGGATCCTTAAAGTGGTTGTAAACCCTCTGGGGGAAGTTACACCTACAGGTAAGCCTAGATTAAGGCTTACCTGTAGGTGCTTGCAATATCTCCGAGACCTACGCGGTCTCTGAGAGATTTGCAATTTCCCCGAGCAATGCCTTCTTCTGCGTATGCGCCATCTTGAAAGGGCACGCTGTGCCGTTTCAAGCCGGGGTCATGCCGTTAAAGGCGGCTCCCACGGGAGTGACATCACGCGACTCCGGCCAGTCACCGAGCCGGAGTTCGCGGCCCCCGGAAGAAGAGGGGTGAAGATGGACGCTCGCTGCCATGGAGGAAGACGGCGACATTGCGGGCTTCTACTGCAGGTAAGTGTCACATAATGGGCTACTATGCGATGCATAGTAGCCCATTATGCTTTACCTTTGCCGGGAGACATAGAGGAAGTAAACCCCATCAGGGTTTACTTCCTGTTTAAAGTGCATCAGTGTGTTTTGTTGTGCAGTGTTGCGCAGTTTTATTTATGTCAATGCAACTGTGTAACATATCTATGTTTTTAATAGTGCTCCCCTATTCCTTCTGAAGAAGCAGGGTCACTTGCGAAACATGTTAAGCATGTAGCCCGTGATGGAAGCCCTCTCAGCAAGCACAGAATTGTTTTTTAAGCAACTTTAAATTGGTATTGTTTTTTTAAGCAACTGACTTTGTAATTAAGCTTTGTGAAATTTGCTTGGCACCTGAAAAATCCAACTCTTTCATTTCCCCTTATTTTTTTTTTCTTTTGCGGACACGTCACTATAGCAGGAATGAACTGCCTATAAGGACAGGATGGTCTATTTTTTTCAAGCAGTTCTGTATAGGAAATATATACCATATATATATATATATATATATATATATATATATATATATTTTTTTTTTTTTCTGATTAAACATTTGAAATAGCATTGCTTGGGATTTAGTGCAGTCTCTACAATCTAACTTTTAGAGGAGTAAAACGGCCAGGTAAAGTGAAATGGCAGCCTACTGGTCATCACATATGCTACAGTATCTGGACAGATCAGATGTAATGTAGATACTTTCAGGTTCAAGAAATAGTGCAAAGAGCAAGCTGTGCAGAGGATGGTAACACATAATAAAATAAATAAAATAAAATAAGATTTATTTTTACTGGAGCACAGCTAAACGGTTTTATGTGTCCATGGCTCAATGCAATTTGTACATCACTATTCCTACATAATCTTTTATTGCATCTGGGAAGGATAAGCAGTTTTGGGAGAGGTTGGTTGGGATTGAGTTGGTTGGGATTGGGAGAGTAATATTTCCAAGGACACTGCACTGATGGGTCAGGGAAGGAGGATAAATATTTTCTGGAGACTTACCAAAACTGCTCAGATGGGGAATTCTGTTATAAAGAAGAGTTGGTGATGGTAACAGTGGGAAAAAAAGCCTACCAGGGTGACATTTTCAGTACACCGCAGGTATGGAGAGAGTGATATTAGTACGCACACTACACATCTTAGTCAAGGATGGAGATAGTAATATTTAAGTTAGATCGTTGAATTCTGATACTTCGCTCCTAAATGTAAAAGCCTACTTTTTTTGCTGGAAAATTACATAGAACCCCCAAACACACACACACACACACACACATATATATATATATATATATATATATATATATATATATATTATTTTTTTTGTAGCAGAGGCCCTATAGAATAAAATGATGGGTGCTGCAATTTTTTATGTGACACAGTGTTTGCGCAGCAGGTTTTAAAATGTAATTTTTTGGGAAAAAATACACTTTAATGAAATGTAAAAAAAAAAAACATTATTTACCCCAGTTTTTTTGTACAATGTGAAAGATGATGTTACGCTGAGTAAATAGATACCTAACATGTCATGCTTTAAAATTGAGGCTGCCCGTGGAATGGCGACAAACTACAGTGATTAAAATTCTCTATAGGCAAAGCTTTAAACGCCTTTACAGGTTACCAGTTTACACAAGAGGTCTAGTGCTGGAATTATTGCTCTCACTTTGACGTTCATGACAATACCTCACGTGTGTGGTGCGATCACTGTTTACATATACGTGCCGGAGTAATCTATGGGTTCGCATTTTCACGTAAACACGTGGACAGCCGACGCAGTATAATTATATTATATTATATTACAGCAGGTTGGCTCTATTGCGTGAATCGCCATAGCTGTACGTCGCTTTGTGCAATAGATAGAGTGGGCGCGCGCATGGCAGGCGGCCGCGATGTCCGCCGGCCACCCGCGATTACTCAACGGAGAGCCTGAACGGGGATCTGCCAATGTAAACAAACAGATCCCCGTTCTGTCAGGGGAGTAGAGAGAGATTGTCTGTTCCTAGTGATCAGGAACAGCGATCTCTCTCCTCCTCCAGTCAGTACATTCCCCCCAAAGTTAGAAACATCTCCCAGGGAACACATTTAACCCCTTGATCACCACTAATGTTAACTCCTTCCCTGCCAGTGTCATTTATACAGTAAACAGTGCATTTTTTTTTAGAACTGATTGCTGTATAAATGTTACTGGTCCCAAAAACGTGTAAAAAGTGTCCGAACTGTCTGCCGCAATGTTGCAGTCCTGCTAAAAATCGCTGATCACCACCATTAGGCCCCTTTCGCACTGAAGCGCTTTTCAGGCGCTATTGCGCTAAAAATAGCGCCTGCAATGCGCCCCAAAAAAGCCGCTCAATAGTATCCAATGTGAAAGCCCGAGGGCTTTCACACTGGAGCGTTGCGCTTGCAGGAGGGTCAAAAAACTCCTGCAAGCCGCATCTTTGAGGCGCAATAGGAGCGCTAAAAATAGCGCTCCTATAGCACCCCTGCCCATTGAAATCAATGGGGTAGCGCCTCCAATACGCCCGCAAAACGCCGCAAAGAGGCGTTATTACGGGCGTTTTTAACCCTTTTTCGGCCGCTAGCGGGGGTTAAATATTTTAACCCCCGCTAGCGCCCGCAAATCGCGGCAAAAAAACGGTATAGCGGCGCTAAAAATAGCGCCGCTATACCGCCAGCGCATCCAGCGCCTCAGTGTGAAAGTAGCCTTAGGGCTCTTTTACACGGGGTGGATCAGTCATGATCCGCCCCATGAAGCTCCGCTTGCTCAGCGGGGATCGCTCCGTTGATCCCCGCTGAGACGGCGGATGACTGGGCGGTCCCCACACACTGTGCAGGGACCGCCCTGTCAGAGCGCCGCTCTCCCCTATGGGGAATCGGATGACGACAGGCCATAGAGTCCGTTGTCATCCGATCCGCTCCGCCGGCGGAAGGAAAAATAGGGTTTTCCTCCGTCACACTTTGGCGGAGCAGAGCGGACATGTCACCGCTGACATCCGTGCCTCCATAGGGCTACATGGAGCGTCCGTGCAGGTCCGCCTAAAAAACTGACAGGCGGACCTGAACGGACCCTCCGTGTGAAAGGGGCCTTACTGGCCAAAAAAAAATTCTAAGAAAAATGCCATAAATCGATTCCCTGTTTTGTAGACGCTATAACTTTTGCGCAAACCAATCAATATACGCTTTTACCCAAAAAATTTAGAAGAATACATATTGGCCTAAACTGATGAAGAAATTTTTTTTTTGGGGGGGGGGGGGTATTTATTATAGAAAAAAGTTAAAAATATATATATATATTTTTCAAAATTGCCACTTTTTTTTGTTTATAGCGCAAAAAATAAAAAACGCAGCGATGATCAATTACCACCAAAAGAAAGCTCTATTTGTTGGAAAAAAAGGGCATAAATGTTGTTTTGGTACAAAGTCCCACAACCGCGCAATTATCAGTTAAAGCGAAGCAGTACCGTATCGCAAAAAATGGCCTGGTCATTAAGGGGGTAAATCCTTTCCAGTCCTTAAGTGGTTACAATTTTTTATTATTATTATTTATTTTATACAAAACTTTATTCATTACACTTTTTTTGCATTTACTCAGCATCCCTTGTGACAGCCATGACAGGTCCTCTTTATGGACAGATCTGTGGTCTATTAGATCAGACTGATCGGCTGCTTTCCTGGGTGCTAACGGCCAGGTAAACAAAGAGGTGGAACCGGAAATGACAACATACTCATTGCTCCTGGGTTTCTGGGGTCACAGAGAAAGAGGAACAACATCAGTTCCTCTCTGTGCCATGCAACCGCATTGCTCCCAGGCTCCGTGATCGGACAGCAGCGCCCAGGAAAGGCAGCAGCGTGAGGGGGGTGGGGCCCGCTTCCGCCACCCACAAAAGTGATCCAGTGGCTATTTAGCCACTCAAATCACTTCTTCTAGAAACGAAATAGCTGGCTGAAAAATGTAATATCGGGATGATGCTTGTAGGTGCAGGCATCAACCTGGTAAAACCACTGCAACCCGAGGACGTCCTTGGACATCCAATGAGTGGTAAGTAGTTTTAAGCTACAATAAAACCTAGAAGCTGATTGGTTACTATGCACATCTGCACCAGATTCTGTGTGCACCAGTTTTAGTAAATTCCTCTATAATACTATGCAGGAAGTTGCAAGATGTTAAAAAAAATACATGCATATGTGTATGCATTTTTTTCAGACACAGCTATATTTTTTTCTCTCCAACATTTTTATGGGCATTCTTTTATGACAGTTGATAGTAAAGGAATGGTAATGTTATTACTTATTCCCTTAAGAACAATGTAATTCATAAACTTATTGTGTGTATTTCTATACTGTGCATTGAACAGGAGTTGCCTTTAGTCTCTAATTTTGTCAGTAATTAAATTAAATTGTCTTTAAATGTAGGTGTGGGTTATATAAAGCAGACATGGCTCAATAGGATTTAATCTTTGTGGTTTAGTCAGAATGAGTGTGCAAGCATGGTAAAACAGAGCCGTCTATTCATTATTGTAATCATACATTTTTTTTTTCTTAAGTCTGGAAACAAGGTAACTTATAACTCAGCAGTCTCGTCCCATTTACATACAATTGGTGTATCTATAGGTCTCAATGTCCCACAGGGGACCTTGGTGAGGCATGCATCTTCTATGAGTATTTGCAAATATATGCTGCTGAGACTTATAAGAAATAGGCTTTATAAATGACTAGTAGTACTTAGAAATCTGAATATTGTAACGTACTTAAAAGAGAAGTATGTTTTATTTTTTGGGCTATTCATACTTACCTCGGTGGATGCAGCATCAGACTGATGCTGCATCTGCCCTCTGGTGACTTTGCACTGAGAACCGAGCCACCGAACACCGCCGATTGCTCGGTTCTCACTCCTCGCCAAGCAGAGCGATGCTGTCAGTCAGCATAGCTTCTGCTCTACTTCTCAGCGCTCATTGGAGCACTGAGCTGTGGAGGGGTGGGAAGAGACCGTCTCAGCGGCTCGCTAAGACTGCCATCAATCAGGGCAGCTGGCGGATCCCGACTTGTACAGTAAGTCGTGATGACGCGCTGCCCCGACTGATGGCAGTGAAGTCAGCGGAGAGAAGACTTCAGACCGCTCTCCGCTGAAAACGGGTCACAGGAGTACAAAACGAATTGCACTCCTGTGACCCAGAGGAGAAGATCAGCCTAAAAAGCTCAGGCTGGACTTCTCCTTTAATTTCAAGGCCCCAACTGAAGGTTTAGGCATTCTTGCACCGTAGTGGTGTGGTGCATGACTATGCACTCATCTCTTCAGGGAAGCCTATCCTGTCTTCACCTAACTGAAATTTAAAATTTTCCATCAGCTTATCCCTCACAGTTATTATCTTTTGTACCACTTGCTCCTCCCTATTAGATTGTAAGTTCTCAGGAGCAGGGCCTTCCTAACCCTCTTGTATTGAATATTAGTGTAACTGTACTGTCTTCCTTTATAATGTAAAAACGCTGTACAAACTGCTGTGCTATATAAATTCTGTATAATTACAATAAGGGCCAATTTACATGTTAGCGTTACATTGTGGCTCATTACATGTGTTGGGAAAAAAAAGGTTCCTTTGTTTTGAAAATGTCAAAAAAAAAAAAAGATCTGCACTAGTCCTAAATAAACTGCAAAATCTCAAAAGAAAATATGGTATTGCAACAGGTAGCAGCATTCACTGGTATCTGAATACTATCTGAATACTGTAGAACTGGATGACATCAGTTGTGACGAAATGCATCGGGGGGGGAGCTTAGCAGTGTTGCTTTTTTCAATGATTTTCTGTTTCTTTACATATGAGTACCTTTCTTTTATAAATAAATGGTTCATCATACATAATGCACTAAGGAGTTCCTTTTGATTTATTCCGCATGGTGGCTTTTAATGTAAGGTACCTGTTGAAAGGTTTAGTCCAGAGTGAAGCTTTGACTGGGGGTTGAGGCGTTAGCATAGTCAGGTAGGCCAGGTCAGCAACAAGTCTTGACAGTAAGGTACAAAGTCTGAATTCAGAAGTGTGGTGGGGGACAGACAGGGTCATACACAGACTGGCAGAGTAATGCAGAATCGGCAGTCAAAGAGAGTAGTCCAGGAATCAGGCAAAGTTCATACACCGACTGGCAGAGTAAGGCTGGCCATACATTATAGCATTTTCTTCAATTATGGAGTGCAAGGGCCTGCCTGATTGCATACAAATAGAAAGTACTTAGGTTTTACCTCATATTATATGGTTTTGGTAAATCTAAAGGAAGAGTGTACAAGAAAATTGTATAATGTATGGCCAGCCTAATTCAGAATTGGCAGGCAAAGAGTCCAGAAGTTTAGTAGTATAGCACAACCCAGGGAAACATATCCAACAAACGGCACAGTGTACAGAAAGTCCCGCAATTTAAGCTGAGCTGATTGTGGATTGCCTGCAGCTGGAAAGCAGGTGGGGCTAGAGAGTTCCAGGAGCAAATGTACTAAGCAGGGTATGTGCTGCAGAAGTTAAGATACAATGTACATCAATCCTGGAGTACCTGGGTGCCATTGAGCCATGCTAGAAAGCTGCTATGGCGTGCCTTGGGTGGTGGAACACTGAAGATTCACTTTAGCACCTTTAACTTTTTGATGATTTTGCACTTACCTTTTTAAGGACACTTTTGATAGACATTTCTTATGCGTTTCTTATATATGTAACAGTTTTACACCATCGTTGTTAATTATTTGCACTTATATTTTTGCTATCATGGCACTATATGCTTGAAGGAGATAGCACAATACATTTTTATTCCTTCGTTTTTGAATTGGCTGCCAATACACCACAACACAGCCAAAAAGGGACATCAATTATTATTTTAAAAGAAAGTGTGCTGCATTGTGGGTGCGTTGTTTGTTACTGTATAAGTTAATTGAGGTGCCAATCAAAATGATTGGCACTGCAATGCCCAGCTTTGTCATAAATTACTGCAATCCATAAGTGTGAATGGGAGTTAACATTTTTCACTAGCAAGCAGAGCTGCAGTCTCAGTTTTTGTACAAGTTGTGAGATTATCTTGAGAGAAGTACTGTGGCTACTATTGCTGACTTTCTTCTAAAAATTATTGTTGTCTAGCCGTACGTAGCATCAATATTTTTATTAGTCACAGACACGGAACAAGCAAGCAACTGGGCAAGATCAGCATTTGCCTCCCCTACGATTCTCTCATGACAGATTTACTTGAATTCCTGTTATATAGAAGGTCAAGGAATCCTACTTGCTTACCAGAAGTTAAATTACATTTCCCTTGGCCCAATCTGGTCAACAGAGGGGCCCAGGAGGTGGGAACATAAGATGGACTTGTTTTTTTTTTCATTTTTGGAGCATAGGCGGAGAAAGTCAGTGCCACTGTTCCACTGCACCCCGGGGAATGGGGGCCCCATCATGAAGGCTGTACAGGGCCCCATGATTTCTAACAGCAGCCTTGTGCATGACTGTAATGCTGATCCTTTGACTTTAAGGGTCAGAGCGCCTGATCTTCAGTCATGTTTGGTGATTGAAAGCCACTGGAACAGCAATTACAGTGAGGTTCCTAGCAGTTTCAGAAGAGGTTGGCATGGTGTTGCCACCTCATCCCTTTAGACCCAAACACATATGAATTCCACAGGTTCTGAGGCTAATTTAATACAGATAAGGCACAAATTGAGTTTAATTATCAATTGAATTAGCCAGATTACTTGTGTAACTAATATGTGTTCAAGGGATGAGGTGGCAACCCTACGTCAGCAGTGTCCGACTATTCACTTCTGTCAGCATGGGCTTTCCTTAACCACTTCTACACCGAGGACGAAGTTCCGCCACTTGATCGTTCTTATAGGCGGCGGGAGGGGACGCTCCCGCCGCCATCCGGTGCTTCTCTGGGCTCTCTCCCGTGCCATCTGGGGCCCGGAGAACAAATCGGCTGGCGCCGGCTCACGACAATAGAGATTTCTGGTCCAGATGGTCACCAGTCATCTCTATGACCGTTAGAGGCCCGGGCGCGACATTGTGACGTCACGCCCAGGTACCCAGAAGTAAACAAAGCCGCAATCGCGGCTGTCGGCATGAGATCAGTGAATTTTTTTCCCGATCTCAAGCTTTCCAACCTGGAGGAGAGATGTGGGATCTTATTGACCCCGCATCTCTCCATAAAGAGGACCTGTCACAATGATTCCCATTACAAGGGATGTTTACATTCCTTGTAATAGGAATAAAAGTGATCAAAAAAATTAAATGTAAAAAAAAGTGTAAAAATAAAAAAAATTAAGTAAAAAAAAATATATATATATATTTTTTAAAATGGCCCTGTCCCCGGTAGCTCGCGCTCAGACGCAAACACGCATGTAAGTCCCACCCACATATGTAAACGCCGTTCAAACCCCACATGTGAGGTATCGCCGCGTGCAATAGAGCGCGTGCAACAATTTTAGCGCTAGACCTCTGTAACTCAAAAATAGTAACCTGTAAAAAAAATGTAAGCGTCGCCTTTGGAGATTTTTAAGTACCGAAGTTTGGCGCCATTCCACAAGTGTGCGCAATTTTAAAGCGTGACATATTAGGTATATATTTACTCGACGTAACATCATCTTTCACATTATACAAACAAATTGGGCTAACTTTACTGTTTTGTTATTTTTTAATTCATGAAAATTCATTTTTTTCCCCAAAAAAGGCGTTTGAAAAATTATTGCGCAAATACCATGCGAGATGAAAAGTTGCAATGACCGCCATTTTATTCCCTAGGGTGTCTGCTAAATAAAATATATATAATGTTTGGGGGTTCTGGCTAATTTTCTAGCAAAAAAAAATATGATTTTTACATGGAGAGAGGTGTCAGAATAGGCCCGGTGCTGAAGTGGTTAGTGACTCAGACCAATAGCACTGCAGTCCCTTGTCCTGCATTCTACTTTGTGTTTTAAAATATCCAAAGGAAAAGTGAACCTGCACTCCTTTAAACTTATAAAACTAATGTCAGGGAGGGGCTTTTCTCACTAATAAATTAGCTGGTATCTTGTAGTGTCTGTGTCTAACTTGGCCATAAAAATTTTGGTCGAATTTTGGTCGATTTCTGCTGAATCAGCTGAAATTTGAGCAGTGGGTGTTCCCACCAACACCACCCAGCTGGACAAAATTTACCAATACTTGACCTCTGGAAGGTTTTATACCCTTCATGATCAGGACATTTTTTGCTATTCAGCACTGCACTAATTTAACTGCCAAATGCACGGTAATGCAACACTGTACACAAATGAAATAGATATATATATTTTTCACACAAATAGAGCTTTCTTTTGGTGGTATTTTTTATTATATAAATGAAAAAGTACAGAACATTAAAAAAATTATATTTTCTCACTTTCTGTTATAAAACATATCCAATAAAATCAAAATTTCTTCATAAATTTAGCCCAAAATGTATTCTGCTACATGTATTTTTTAGTAAAACCAAACTACATTTTTGGAACACTACACTATTGTAGATACTAGGATAGATACTAATCTGTGAAGACACTATACTAGTAATGGCAGTGATCAGCGACTTATAGTGTGACAGTGATAGTGTGCAATCTGGTGCTAATAGACACTAGCTGGGAGGGTCACTAACTGACTGACACTAAAGTCGCGCTAGTGACACTAATACAGTGATCAGTAATAATACTGTACACTGACACTGGCCTGGAAGGGGTTAACATGAAGGAGCAATCAAGGGGTTAACTGTGTAACTAACAAGTGTAACGTTTGCTGCTTTTAGTTCCCAGTCACATTGGATAGTTTCAAATCACATGACAAGTCGCACCCTATTGTCTGCTCTGTGTCTGAATGGACACATGGAGCTGCTTGCTGTGCGGGCACTCAACAGGAGGGAGGGGCCAAGAGCACCAAAGAGGGAACCGAGAAGAGGAGGATCAGGGCTGCTTTGTGCAAAACCAACTGCACAGAGCAGGTAAGTATAATATGTTTGATATTTTTCTAGAAACAAAATCACTTTAAGGCCAGATTCACACTTGTGCGTTGCATTTTTGAGCTCCGGTTCTTTGCCAAGTTCTCAAACAGTTGTTCAGCGGTTCCTTCGCGTTTTAGCTGCAGATTTGCTGACCCGGGAGAGGGGAGGGAAGTCTCGCTGCTGTTATCATGAGGGGGAACTCCACGTCGAATTTTAAATAAAAAAAACGGCATGGGTTCCCCCTCCATGAGCATACAAGGCCCTTAGGTCTGGTATGGATTTTAACGGGAACCCCTACGCCGAAAAAAACGGCGTGGGGTCCCCCCAAAATCCATACCAGACCCTTATCCGAGCACGCAGCCTGGCCGGTCAGGAAAGGGGGTGGGGATGAGCGAGCGCCCCCCCTCCTGAACCGTACCAGGCCGCATGCCCTCAACATGGGGGGTGGGTGCTTTGGGGCAGGGGGGGCGCCCTGCGGCCCCCCCCACCCCAAAGCACCCTGTCCCCATGTTGATGAGGACAGGGCCTCTACCCGACAACCCTGGCCGTTGGTTGTCGGGGTCTGCGGGCGGGGGGCCCCCAGATCCCGGCCCCCCACCCTATGTGAATGAGTATGGGGTACCCCTACCCATTCACCTGGTGGAAAAAAGTCAATAAAAAAAACACACTACACAGGTTTTTAAAGTAATTTATTAGGCAGCTCCGGGGTCTTCTTCCGACTTCGGGGGTCTCTTCCGACTTCGGGGGTTCTCTTCCGACTTTGGGGGTCCTCTTCCGACTTCGGGGTCTCTTCTTCTGCTCTCCGGTGTCGTCTCCGCGCTCTCCGGTTCTTCTTCCGCTCTCCGGTGCTTTCTTCCTTCTGCCGGGGCGCCTCCGCTATCTTCTTCCAGCTCTTTTGCTAGCGGGGGCCCGGTCTTCATCGTCGTCTTCTTCCCTCTTCCCTCTCCGATGTTGCCTCGACGCTCTCTGCCGCTATAATGCCGTATGACTACGCCCGGTGACCACGCCCCATGCCTATATAAGTTGTTGCGCTCCGCGCATACGGCATTATAGCGGCAGAGAGCGTCGAGGCAACATCGGGCAAAGAGAAGAGGGAAGAAGATGACGATGAAGACCGGGTCCCCGCTAGCAAAAGAGCTGGAAGAAGATAGCGGAGGCGCCTGGCAGAAGGAAGAAAGCATCGGAGAGCGGGAGAAGAACCGGAGAGCACGGAGATGACACCGGAGAGCAGAAGAAGAGACCCCCGAAGTCGGAAGAGAACCCCCGAAGTCAGAAGAAGACCCCCGGAGCTGCCTAATAAATTACTTTAAAAACCTGTGTAGTGTGTTTTTTTTATTGACTTTTTTCCACCAGGTGAAGGGGTAGGGGTACGATGTACCCCATACTCATTCACATAGGGTGAGGGGCCGGCATCTGGGGGCCCCCTTATTAAAGGGGGCTCCCGGATTCCGATAAGACCCCCACCCGCAGACCCCGACAACCAACCAGGGTTGTCGGGAAGAGGCCCTGTCCTCATCAACATGGGGACAGGGTGCTTTGGGGTGGGGGGCCGCAGGGCGCCCCCTGCCCCAGAACACCCACTCCCATGTTGAGGGCATGCGGCCTGGTACGGTTCAGAAGGGGGGGCTGCTCGCTTGTCCCCACCTCCTTTCCTGACCGGCCGTGCTGCGTGCTCGGATAAGGGTCTGGTATCGATTTTGGGGGGCCCCCACGCCATTTTTTTGGGCGTAGAGGTTCCCGTTAAAATCCATACCAGACCTAAGGGCCTGGTATGCTCCTGGAGGGGAACCCATGCCGGTTTATTTAAAATTTGGCGTGGAGTTTCCCCTCAAGATCCCTGTTCAGAACGGAACACATGTGCGAATCAGATGCGTGCCCATAGAAGAAAATTGGCCTGAATTCGCACCTGAGCCGCACCGCAATGCCTAGAAAACGCACACGTTTTTTGGGCAATGCGCAGTGCGAATGCATCGCACATATGTGAACCAGCCTCATTGAAATCAATGTATTTTATAATGTTATGCGAATTGGATGTGTGTAAGCCGCAAAAAAATTCGCATAGGTGTGAACCCGGCCTAATAGTTGTTATAGTCTGAATGGTCCCTTAAATGAAATGCAAATTCACTGGTTACTAAGAACTCCTCCACATCTAATCAATTATCTCCAGTGATATCACTCACTACTAGATGTCACATAGTGTTATATTGTTCTGAGGTACCAGTACTGAAAAAGTCAGCATGTTATATTCACATTTTGAAAGATAATCTCCATTCTATCTTGTCAATTTTCATTTGGCCAAGGGCTAGTTTAAAAAAAAGGGATAGAAAATTATATGTAATAGGCTCACCATCAGACCATAGCAACGCAGCTTGGAAAAGAGCCTGTACCTTAGTCGCCTGGTGTCCCAGGATGACAAGAGACCCATTGTTGTAAAAAGAAAAATGTTTTTCTCAACTTCTTAACGGAGAACCTGAATTATGTAGTATGAATGGATGCATAAATAAATGCACATAATTTTAAACACTCACAATTGCCAACATTGGGCTCTGTGACTGTCTCCAAATTTATTGTTCTGCTTTCCTAATAAATCTTGATAGAGAGGCCCACTAATGAGATCTTAGTATTGAAGCAGCCCTAATCTGAGTTGAGCAAAAGTCATTAACAACAATTTAGATCAACCCACTTACTGCTTTTGAAAACAGGCATGTGAAGATAAAGATTACTGGTTGGATTTGGCTAGAAGATAGTCGGAAAAATGTATTTAAAATCAGCCACTAAGGGTAAATATATTTACCATTTGTTGTAATGTTAATCATTTTTCTTTCTGTAATTAGCAAAAATGCACTGGGACGTACGCCAGCAGCTGATTTCATAGACTGTTCCTTTCTACAATATGCGATGCTCCTTTTCAATCAATGGGTGATTCACTTAGAAAATTTCCTGCAGTAAATGCAAGGGTCAGAGGTAACCTTTGCAATCACATCTGTTATTGTATAGATTTCTTCCATTATGTGCACTATATATAACAGGAATGTTTGGTAGTGGAGAATGATAACATAAAATCCAATTGAGCTAAAACTGGGAAATGTCAATATAATAAAAAAAACATAAGCCCAAGGTAGACAATCCCGTAATCCCTATATGTGATCCATTCTTAGTAGCAAGAATAGCTGCAGCAGAGATAAAATAGAACAAATATTGTCCTACAACAAAACAGTATGGTTTTATTTATTACCTAGTACCTGTCATTGGTCTCAAAGAAGAAACCGAGGCCAAAGCCTACATTGAGTCATCAATATGCAGCATAAATGTATTTGCCTAGGTCTGCTGTCCAGATCTTGAAAGTTACAAAAAATTGTGGGCAAGAAATGAAAATAGTTTTATGCTGGCCATACATGTAAAATGATTGTTTTGGTATCATGATCAAATCTTCCAATTACTGAAGGATTAATGATGTTTTTATGCTGTATATATTTCTCTGTTTTTCATCTAATTATGCATGACTCGTAGCCACGAGATTGTGTTTGCACATACAAGCCTAATCAGCAGAAATAGTTCGCTTGTGAGAATATTTTGACTTGTAAACACTGCTGGAATGTACCTTATAACTTTAACTCTTGTTCAGCCCAGTCTCAGCTGGTCTGCCTCCTATTGTTTTAACTGTAAATAAGCTTGGGTATTTCCCCTGAATAAACCAAACATATTTTGACCTCATCTTGTGTGGTGTCGTGTGTTCCCGGAGCTCCATCTGGAGTTTCTCAGCCGTCCGGTTCTGGAAGTCCCCAAGAATTACTGATCACTATTTGCTACTATCAATATTTTGACCTTCCTGGGCTAAATTGGAAGAAGAGGAATTGTCTTGGACCACACAAAATACACCAACAATAGGGATAGCTGATGAGCAGAAAAAGTTGGACTGATCAGAAGTTAAAGATCACTAAAATAGATAACGTACCGATCTGAGTAATAAAACAGTTTTTTTTTTTTTCAAATTCTTTTCATTATAAAAGTAAAAGAGTGCAACATAAAGCTAGTGCAATATTTGTTTTTGATTAACTAAAGCATCAATATCTGATTCGATGGATTTAGTAGCAATTCTCAATTAATTCTCAAGATGCTCATCAGATATTTTGATTTTAATTTTGCTCTTCCTTGAAAATAGGTGCTCACCAATATAGGTGCTGCTGAAAACTGATGACATGAATAAGGCGTGATTGTGAAGAGTGGGACAGTTTTTTTGGGGAAGATAAAGCTTATAAAAGTCCAATAAAAAGACACTGTCAAATTTTAAATTTTGGCTGCATGTGTTCGCTAAAGCCTGGTACACACCACTAGTTTTTTTTTTTCCATTCACCCCAGTGGGTTGAATAAAAAAAACTGACAGATCCGGTCAGAGCCACTGTTCTAATGATCCAACATTAGTACAGCGATCTCCCCTGCTGTTCTTTCGTGTTCTGATAGGGGGACGGCCCCCCCCACCAGAACACGCCAGTCAGCGCTCTCAGCCATTGGCTAAGAGCGCTGATTGGGAGCCAGTCAACTGCAGGTTTTCCAGCATGCTCGTCTGACAGAAGCCAGCCAAATGACCAGTTTCTGTCAGACCGGCTGCCATACACACGGGCCGAATGTCGGATGGTTTTTATTAAACCAGGGGTTTTCACCCAACATTCGGCCTGGGTGTAAACACATTTTTACTAAATATTCCCCCTCAAAAAAAAAAATCAACATTTTTACGTAAGTTTACAATTTTATGATGGGCACCCCTGATCTAGGTTGTTTTTTTTTCTAACCAGTTTTGAAGGATTAAAATTAAAAAAAACAAGAAAAAGGGGCGCCTCTGAGTATGTATCATGAAAACATTTATTGAAAATATAAATAAGTAGAGTTGAATTCAGGCACGTCTCTGGGCTGAAGAGGTGGGACTGCAGGTCACAGGAAGTCCTTTTGTTGCTGGCTCCACATCAGATCCACAGACGATAGGCTGGGATGGCTGAATGCAGCAAGTCCTCCTTCAGCTGTCCATAAGTTACACATCAAGGCCGGATAGGGTCAGAGTAGGGACCACCAAACAAGATGTGGGTTCCGGGAGCGGTGTTGGCGGAAGTCTGACATCAAAAAGCCTGTGTCTAGCTGCGCTGTGGGTCCCCAAAAGCTTGTCCGGCGTCTGCGATGTAGTGAAGACACGGCCGTGTAATTGGGGCCAGAACGAGGCTTGGGAAGCAAACACAGTGTGGCGCCGGGCTGTGACGTCACTGCTGTGCGACGTGTTTCCGAGCCTGCGTGCTATTGGTGTAAGAATAGTCACGCTCCTTTCTCAAGCATGGGATGTGTGGGCATGGAGCAAAAATTTATACAGTTTAACAGAGGGCGGGGCCGGAACAGATATAACTTTACTAAAATTGGCCCCGCCCCTGTTAGACTGTATACATTTTTGGTCCATGCCCACACATTTGTGCTTTCTATAAAGTCTAAGGAGATATAAAGGAGAGAAGCAGGAGGGGCTGAGATTCCTCTCTGATGTCAACCAGCCAGCAGCATGCTGCATGAAATATGAACAAGGGAAAGGGAAGCACTCACAATGACACATCCATAATAGTGTTAGTGAAACAAGAAAGGTTGCTCAAGAGCAGCCAATGGTTGGACTTTAAAGGCAACAACACAGTGAATAAACAAAAATATAATTTATTAATAGAAAAAAAAAAGGTGCACAGTGTACAGCTGTCTCCTGGGGGCATTTTTTTCACCTATCTCACGGCCACCACTGTTTGGCAGACGTGTTGCTTAATAGGATTACCGTCATACCGTTTGGTTGGTCCCGGATTTTGGATAGACTTTGTTTGGCTGTATATATTTGTGAGCCTTGTTCTATCCTAATTATATATGCCCCCATTCATCACCAACGATTTCACCTTTGCAATATGACCAACAAGGTGATGATTTTCTCCCTTTGATTTATGGCTCCCGTGCCCTATGGTTACCTCCCCATACAGGAAGCACCTATTATGCCCAATTTATGTGCGCACTAGATGCTTATGGTCTTGATTTTTATCCGTGTGGATTTTCTTATACCTGTATAAGTACTGACTGTGGGACAATATATATTGGACCCCGTCTTTCCCAAGATAGTGAGATTTGTATTCTTTCTTGCTATCTCTGCTCGTCCTGAAGAAGCCTTGCGGCGAAACGCGAAGACGCACAAGGGACCGCATCTGTACATTCCATCTTGTATACAGTTTTTAAACTCTTCAACCATTGTAGTAACTGTCTGTTTTTTGTTTTTTCTATTAATAAATTCTATTTTTGTTTATTCACTGTGTTGTTGCCTTTAAAGTCCGACCATTGGCTGCTCTTAAGCAACCTTTCTTGTTTCTCTATCTTTGCTGCATATTGCAGCAGAATAGCAGCGGGAGGGGTGGGGAGAAGACCAGCTTTCACACTGACAGGCAGGAAGGGAGGTGGAGAGGGGAGAGACTCAGAGCAGAGAGAGAGGTGATGGAGGTACATAAACTGACCACGGTCATGATTACTGTGGTCAGCACACACAGGGGGACACAGTAACAGGCAGAATCAACCAGGTATATTACAACATAGAAAGGGACAAATTACACGATGCAAGTACTGTGCTATAGCTGTTGCCTCAAAGGAACAGGACCTTTTTTTTTTTTTTTACAATCACTTTAAGCTGCTTTCTAAGCTAAATCCTGTGTTCAGGTACAGCACTGCCGCAGCTCTCATACCTAAATATAATCGTACATACAACCTTATATTGCATACTTTTACTACTGATTTTTAACATGACTGTAGCTCTGTATTAATAAAAACTCTAAAAGGCATGTTTTTAAAATCACATTTATACTTTCCAGGTTACAAAATGTTTTTTGTTTTCTCTTTTCCAATATCTAAAATATGTTACTTCCTGTAGTTTAAATGATATACTGCTTTCAGTACCTAATGTTTTTGTTATATTGCTAATTAATTAAATCTATTAAATATGCATATACTGTATGTATGCAACAGCTTTATTTTATAACTTATGTTTAGAAAGTAATGATGTCATTCTTGTGATACATAGACTTGTGTGTACAGTAGTGATGTCATCACTAATATGTTCAGTGACGTGATGTAATTTTTGACACAAAATTCAAGAGTTAGGCTCGGTCCACCCTTGTGCAATGCGAGAACCAGCGCGATTCCAGTGCGGGTTCCCGCATCGCACCTGAATCGCTGGTGGATCACACTGCCCTCTGCGGGTGTCAATAGAAAGTGAATGACGCCACCAGATCGGTTTGCAGATTGTTGTGCGAACTGTGAAATGGTGCAGGAATCGCATCGCATAGATGTGAACACCTATGCAATCTGTTTACAGTGCGGACTAAAAAAAGGGTCCTGCACCATTTTGGTGCGAATGCAATTCCAATTGAGCCATACAAACTGTATGGCTGAACTGGCATCGCACAGACATCGCATGTGATCTGTACAGCAATGTGTTGCGAATCACATGCGATGTCTGGGATTGCACAAGTGTGAACCCAGCCTTATATGGCTGTACATTAAAATAAAAAATCATTTGAATAACAGATTTTTACAAAACTCCCTTTGAAATTTGTGCATGAAAAGAAAATATAGCATGTACAACACTGCAGGTTTGTGCCGGCTCGGCACTATGACTCAAATAGTTAAAAGACAAGCTAGGTATTCGATGCCCTTGAATGTTTGACCTGTTCTGCCTACAGGCAGCTGGCCCTTGAGCCACAGAAAGATATAAGCCATGAGAAAAGAGTTGTCAGATCTACAGTAGTTTAAACTGCTCCTGTAAACTTCACTCAGGATCACACTGAGCAGATTACATGAGACAGGGAGTCTGGAAGCTACTTCCCCATAACACAGAATGCTTAACACCTTCCATTCCAGAATCTTGTATCCGAGCAGGTACAATCTTCAGTCTCAATGTGCCAGGCCAGTGTTTCTCAACTCTGGTTCTCAAGTCACCCCAACAGGTCATGTTTTCAGGCTTTCCATTATTTTGCACAGGTGATTTGATCAGTTTCACTGCCTAAGGCCCCTTTCACACGTGCGGACAGTATGTCCATATTTCATCCATCCGTTTTCGGACATACACGCATCCCTATGGGATAGCGGGTGTCAGCGGATGAACTCAATATCATCCGTGTCCGCAATGCTCCGATTCTGCAGACGGAGGAAAAATAGGATTTTTTACTCACCGTAAAATCCTTTTCTCTGAATTCATGGACCGACACAGCTTCTCTATTGACATAGTGGGTATTATCCGTTAATTAGGAGTGACTAGGCAGAAAACTTGTAAAAAGTGTTGCATCACACCTTCTACAGTACCGCCCAGGGGGCGGACCCTCTGGTATAACCTCTCAGTCTGCATCTCGCAGATCAGTTCGTTAAAAAGCAGTACAAACTTAAAAGGAGGGGTGGGTGCTGTGTCGGTCCATGGACTCAGAGAAAAGGATTTTACGGTGAGTAAAAAATCCTATTTACTCTTTCGTCCATGGACCGACACAGCTTCTCTATTGACATAGTGGGATGTCCCAAAGCAGTGTCAGAGAAAAAAATGAGGCGTGGTAACAGCATAAAAATAAACTTCACCCCAAGCACAAAACAGCACTCCTCCAACGGAGGAGTTGCAACTCTAAACGGCCGCCTGCAAAACTTTGCGGCCGAAAGAGGCATCCGAAGATGCACCTACATCAACTTTGTACAATTTTGTGAAAGTGTGAGTGGACGACCAAGTCGCCGCTTTACATAATTGGGAAACCAACGCTTGATGTTGGAAAGCCCAAGAGGCACCTATTGCCCTGGTCGAATGCGCCGTGACAGGAAAGGGGGGCGCTTGACCCTTTAAGGCGTAAGCCTGGACTACTATCTGTCGGATCCACCTAGAGATGGTGGCCGACGAGACTACTTGGCCCTTCTTGGGACCAGCCACCGAAACAAACAGTGAGTCTGACTTCCGGAACAGGGAAGTAGCAGATAGGTATACTCTCAAAGCTTGGACAACGTCCAAGGAATGCAACGCCGACTCCTTAGGATTCGACGGATGAGGACACAAGGATGGAAGTACAATGTCTGTTGAGATGAAAAGCCGAAATGACTTTCGGAAGAAAGGAAGGCTGCGGCCGCAGCACCACCTTATCCTTGTGGAAAATCAAATAGGGAGCCTTGCAGGACAAGGCTGCCAGCTCAGAGACTCGTCTAACTGACGTAACAGCCACCAAAAAGACCACTTTCTGAGAAAGTGTCAGCAGGGGAATATCTCTAATATTCTCAAACTGTGCTTTCTGAAGCACCGAGAGGACCAGGTTCAAGTCCCACGGAGGTATCGGGGGACGGACCGAAGGAGCCACATGTCGAACCCCCTGCACAAATGTACTCACGAGAGAGTAAGTTGCCAGGGGTCGCTGAAAAAAGACAGCCAAGGCAGATATCTGTCCCTTAATTGTACTTAAGGCAAGCCTTTGGTCCACCCCATGCTGTAAAAACAGCAGGATTCTGGAAACCAAATAAGTACGCGGATGCCATTTCATTTCCTCACACATGGAGATGTAGGCCTTCCAAGTGCGGTGATAAACCTTCCTAGAGGACGGTTTCCGAGCACTTCTCATAGTAGAAATTACTGAATCTAATAGGCCCCGGTCTCTCAGTATCTGGTTCTCAACAGCCATGCCGTTAAAGCCAGTGACCGTAAAGCAGGATGGAGTATGGGACCTTGCGATAGCAGGTCCTTCCGTAGTGGTAGGCACCAGGGGACGTCTGCTACCAGACGTACTAGATCGGCGTACCAAGGACGCTGAGGCCAATCTGGAGCGATTAGGATCATTGGAATTCCCTCTGCCTCCACTCTGCGGAGCAGAAGAGGAAGAATCCAGAGATGATGGACATCTGTTCCATCTGGACAGAACTTCCTTCTGTAACACTCGAGTGTGGTATTGAGCATATGGGACCGCCTCGAAGGAGGCTACCATGAGGCCTAACACTTGCATGCAAAAACGGAGTGACGACCAATTCCTGGAAGTCAGCTGCCGTACTGCAGCCCGAAGGGTCTGCAACTTCTCCACAGGGAGGAATACCTTTGCCTCTGAGGAATCCAGAATCAACCCCAGGTACACTAGGCGTTGAGTGGGCACCAATACTGACTTTTGCGTGTTTAGTATCCAACCACAGTCTCGAAGAGTCTGACATGTAATGGACACGCTTACCTCAATTCTGAGCTTGGAGGGCCACAAACTGATAGTGGTTCTTCCCGATTGCAAATCGCAGAAACCTCTGGTGTCTAGAGTATATGGGGACATGCAGGTATGCGTCCTTGATGTCCAAGGAGGCCAGAAAGTCCCCCGGATGGAGAGCCGTGACTACAGATCGAACCGACTCCATCCGAAATCTTTGTACTTTCACAAAGCAATAGAGGGAAGAAAGGGGTCACAACCACTTGGTCTCTCCAGGAATGTCCAGCCAAATCACCCAGCCAAGGCAGGGGAGTTTACTTACCTATCCTGCATGTATCATGCTGGAAGACATTCCAAACAGATCATCGTCCGCGCACGGAAGGTGACTGTTGGCCAGGTATGCTGTGATTGGACCCAAGGGGACGATCAAATGTATGCCCTGGATTGCGACGCTCACCGGACAGGCTGCTGCGACTCGGCCGTAACGTCAGCCAAAGCTGAGCGGTCCGATTCAAGCCTTGGAGCGTAAGCTCACCGGCCAGGCTGCTGCGACTCGGCCGTAAGGTTAGCCGAAGCTGATCGGTCCGATGCAGGCCCTGGAGCATAGGCTCACCGGCCACCCGTGGAGCGACGAGCATGTCGTGGAAAACCCAGCGCGTAGCTAGGGTCGGCACACGCTCGATGGCCGAAACTGGGGAGACTACAAGGATCAAGAATCCAGCCTGTCACCCAGTCGGCAATTGATCGAAGATCGCAGGAAACAAAAAAATGTAGCAAAAAAATATCTTTTTCCCCCCGGACCAATGGGCACAAAGGGAGCCATGTCCTACTCCTTGCTAGACAGAAAAAAACTGATCTGCGAGATGCAGACTGAGGGGATATACCCAGAGGGTCCGCCCCTGGGCGGTACTGTAGAAGGTGTGATACAACACTTTTTACAAGTTTTCTGCCTAGTCACTCCTAATTAAAGGATAATACCCACTATGTCAATAGAGAAGCTGTGTCGGTCCATGGACGAAAGAGTAATTCTATTTTTCTATCCGTCTGCAGAGCGGATCGGATGAACACGGACAGACGGTCCATGTTCATCCGATGCCCCCATAGGGGAGAGCGGAGATCTGACAGGGCGGTACCTGCACAGTGTGCGGGGACCGCCCTGTCATCCGCCGGCTCAGCGGGGATCAACGGAGCAATCCCCGCTGAGCAAGCGGAGGTTCGCGAGGTGGATCATCCGTCCCGTGTGAAAGGGCCCTTAGTAATTACCACAGCGGTTTCATCTGAGGGAAATCCTGAAAACATGATCTGTTGGGGAGCCTTGAGGACTAGAGTTGAGAAACACTGGTCTGGCACAGATACTGAAAATTGTACCTGCTCGGATACAAGGTTCTGGGATAGAAGGTGTTAAGCATTCTGTGTTATGGGCAAGTAGCTTCCAGTCTCATGGAATCTGCTCAGTGTGATTGGGTATATTTTGTTATGATGCTGCCTTGAGGAGATTGGACAAGCCAGTATAATCACTCGCATTCCCGCGCTGCCTCCATTTTGTAGCAAAGCAATAGTAGGAATGGATCATAAAAACAAAAGGGAGGGACCCGTGCCCCTTAACGCCTAAGGGTAAAACAAATGTTAAAGTGGTACTAAAGTCTAATTTTTTTTCATTAAAAATATCAAACATGTTATACTTACCTGCTCTGTGCAGGGGTTTTGCACAAAGCAAGGATCCTCCTCTTCTGAGCTTCAGGCTCCTCTCTCCTGTTGAGTGCCCCCACAGCAAGTAGCTTGCTATGGGGGCACCCGAGCCAAGCTCTAGCTCCCTGTGTCCATTCAGACACGGAGCTACGGCCTGGCCCTGCTCCCTCTCTCCCCTCATTGGCTCACCAACTTTAAATGATAGCAGTGGGAGCCAATGGTGCGATGCTGCTTTCTCAGCCAATGAGGAGGGGAGTCCTGGACAGTCGTGTCTCTCGTGCAACATCGCTGGATCTAGATAGACCTCAGGTGAGTATTAGGGGGGCTGCTGCACACAGAAGTTTTTTTGTATCTTAAAACATGGAATGCATTAAGATAAAAAAAAAACTTCTGCCTTTACAACCACTTTAATGCCTAAGCACAATTTTGCAACTTTGACATGTGTTAGTAAAACAGTACATGTCGTTACAACTGTGTATCCAGGTGGATTATACCTTGATTTTGTTTCAGGACAAATTTGGCTTTCTTTTGGTGGTATTTTTTTTTTTATTAGCAAAGGAAAACCCAAAATAGTAAAAAAAAAAAAAAAAAAAAAGTTTTAATTTAGCTGTATATTTCTTGCTATTACCATAATTTACAACCAAAGAAAAACCCAAAATAAATTCTCCTACGCCTAACGATTTCAGCGATACCACATATGTTTATGTTCGTTGTTTTTTGTACCTGTAGTACAGCCCAGAAACAATAATGCGCATTTTGCATTTTTTTTTATCCTGCTTAAAACACACTAATGTCGCGTACACACGATCGTTTTTCACGTCGTTAAAAATGCCATTTTTTAAATTGGCCATTAAAAACGATCGTATGTAGGCTCCAGAGCATTTTTAACGACGTGAAAAATGGCCTAAAAAAATGAGAACCTGCTCTATTTTTTCACGTCGTTTTTTTTAACGACGTGAAAAACGGTAGTGTGTATGCTTTTACGAGGGGAAAAAAAACGTGCATGCTCACAATCAAGTATGAGATGGGAACGCTCGTTCTGGTAAAACTAGCGTTCATAATGGAGATAGCACATTCGTCACGCTGTAACGGACTGAAAAGCACGAGGCTGAAAAGCGCGAATCGTCGCTCAACAAACTTTACTAACATGAAGGGTGGCGCCATTCGAACGGAACTTCCCCTTTATAGTGCCGTCGTATGTGTTGTATGACACTGCGCTTTGCTCGAGCGTTTTTTTAATGAACGTGTGTATGCAAGACAGGCTTGAGAGGAAACAAGAAACATCACGTTGATAAAAACGTTGTTTTTGAAAATGACATTAAAAACGATCGTATGTACGCGGCATTAGGCTGGGTTCACACCTATTCGAATTGGATACGAGTTTCCTCGCACTCTATTCGCATGATAGGAGATTGTGACCAGCTCTCTGTGGCGGCTTCGGAGCGGCTTGCACAGGAGTGCTGTGTGTCTTTGGCTCCATTTCAGGGCCGAATTTGGCACCGATTCATCCCTGAAACAGAGAACAGGGACGCACCGGACCCCTGCTGTGAGCCATATCCATCGGAGGTGTGAACCCAGCCTAACATTAACTCACACTAATACTAATTTAACTACTAGGCTTGTGCAATTCGTTTCGTAACGAATTGAAATTCGTCCGAATTTAGCAACTTTCGGACATTCGGAAGCATTCGAATTTCCGAACAAAGCAATTACGAATAAGACCGAATCCGAAATAAATTATACCGCAAATAGCGAATGCCCGAATGTCTTCGGCATAATTCGTTATGAAAAAGTTACGAATGTACGAATCCATACGAAGCACAATAACACTCACTCTGCTCTGCTCTCTGCTTCTCCCACACCGTGCTGAACTCCCTCTCAAAATGGTGTACAGGGGCGGAGGTTATAGCCGCATGTAAAAAACGAAAGTAAAATACGAGATTTCGAATCCATTCGAAGCACAATAACACTCTGCTCTGCTCTCTGCTTCTCCCTCACCGTGCTGAACCCTCTCAAAATGGTGTACAGGGGCGGAGCCTATAGCCGCATGTTAAAAACGAAAGTAAAATACGAGATTTCGAATCGTTACAAATAACCGCAATGTATTTAGAAAAGTACAAATCCATTCGAAGCACATTAGGCATAATAGGCAGCGTCGTTGTGAGAGAGACACGGAAAATTACGAATCAACGAACCCAAAAAAAGTTACGAAAGTAGGAGTTGTGTCCAGAATCAACGAAAAACAACGTACTCTACCGAAAGTACGAATTATAAAGCAACAAAAAATTCAACGAAAAATGTCGCTTGCAAAAATACGAATGAGTCCGAACACGAAAAATCCCGTCTAGCAAAATTACGAATGATTACGAATCAACAGGACCGGAAAGAAACGAACCGAAACGGAACGAATTTTTCCGTTGTGCACAAGTCTATTAACTACTTGCCTACTGGGCACTTTCCAGGTCAATTTTCAGCTTTCAACGCTGTCACAGTTTGAACGACAATTGCGCAGTCATTCAATGTTGTACCCAAACAAAATTTTGGGATTTTTTTTTTCAATGATTTTATTCCGAATTATTCAAAAGTAAGAATGTACAAATAATGAATTTCATGAAATAGTACAGCAAGGGTACAATACCCAGTAGTTTTTACAAATATATTGTAAATACAGAAAAGAATAACTGCGAGTCAAATCCACATAAAATTTTCAACATTTACATGTATAGTAACAAATAGCAATATGCGACTATAATAGATATATTTCCATTAGATTATTATTTATTTAAATTAAGAATTATAATTTTTGGAGACAGAGCTTTATTTCGGTGGTATTCATTCACTGCTTGGTTTTTCATTTTTTGCTAAAACAAAAAAAAAGGAAAAAAGACTGATTAAAAAAAAAAAAAAAAAGTTTTTCTTAGTTTCTGTTATAAAATTTTGTAAATAAGTAATTTTTCTCCTTCACTAATGTGCGCTGATGAGGCTGCACTGATGGGCACTTAACAGACGGCACTGATGGGCATTAATGAGGTGGCACTGCTGAGGAGGCACTAATATGCAACATTGATGGGCACTGATAGATAGCACTGATGGGCGGCACCGAAAGGCAGCACTGACGGGCATCACTGCTGGGCACAGTTGGGGCTGCACTGATAATCAGTACCATGATTATCTGTGCAGATCTCCCCTGAGATTAAATGCCGCTGATTGGCTCACCTCTCCTCACACGCTGTCAGTGTGTGGAGAGGAATGCCAATAACCGGCATTTATTGTTTACATGTGATCAGCTGAGATTGGACATAGCTGATCTCAGTAAGGAGCCAATGTCCAGGCTCTTTACCCATGTGATCAGTGATACGCAGTGTCCCAGGGACAGAGCGCACCACCGATCGCAGCAATCCGAATAATTGCGACTCAGGCTGGGAACAGTGATCCTACCAGTGTCAGGTTCCTTAGACCGCACACTGCAAGCGCAGTACAACTGTTAGATTGTAAGCTGGCAAAGCCCACAGGACTGCTGCCCTTTTGCTCCACCATACTATATTTTCAAGTGAGGGATTACCATAAAGGGTAAACTGGAGGAGCAGCCCCTTGGTACTCCTTCTCAGCCACTTAGGAGAGGTGGAGGGGGACAGATACATGAAGCTCTGCATTACTTTTTCACTGTTTTATGCTAGGAGGGAGATAATGCTGCATTGGAAGTCGGTTGAACCTCCACCCTAAACTCCTGGAAAAAGGCGGGGAATTCGGTGCTACCCCTTTACAAACTGACATACGAGAGTAGGCAATGCCCTGCTAAGTTCGACAAGGTCCGGCTTGGGTGGACGCAAGAGGGTGAGGGGGTGCGGCCCGCTCCTGCCAGATAGGGACTGAATTCACTTGTGCAATCTTGTTGTATACCCTTCTGAACTTGAGGGTGGGCATTAGACAGGAATATGCTTGAAATTCACCGGCTGAAAAATGTTAGGAAGAAGGCTTTATGGATTTGTGAAAGGTTACAACCTGGAAATGTATATCTCAGACTGACACTGTAACTACAGAAACCTGAATGTCGATTGTGGAATATATTGTAATGCCAGGAAAACTGCGAGCAAAAAAATGAGAACTTGTTCTCTTTTTTCCCGCCGTGATTCTCTGCGGTTTTTTGCTCGGCAGTTTTCCTATGGGAAACACTGCGAGGGAACATACACACGGCCAGTTTTGACGACCAAAGCTATCATGGCAGTTTTCATTTCGGGAAAACCTGCCGTGTGTACACGGGGAAAAGCAACCGAGCAGGTTCTCGGTTTTCCCAGCGGACTTTTGACCACCGGGAAAACCGATCGTGTGTACGGGGCATAAGGCTGCTTTCACACTGATGCACTGTTGTTTACCCCTGTTAGCTGCACTTTGCCATATACTTCTATTATAGCCTGTAGCTGTGGTGCACTTTTAGAAAGCACACCAAACTCGCAGGTAATAGAAGTCTATGGCTCAGTGCAGGTAATCCGCAGGTGTACTGCTCTGCACCTGCGGATCAGTTGAAAGCAGCCCAGTAACCACTGCAGAACACCTATGCCCATATATACACTGTGATTTTAGTAATAAACTTACCTTTAATAACAGTATCCTATTCTATTCCATTCCAGAGCAGGAGGTCGCGGGCCACATCAGAGAGCTCTGCGGGCCACTGGTTGGGCACCCCTGAACTACATGGTACAACAGGCACATATCAGGAATAGGAAATGTTGTGGTAACAAACACTTTAAAGGTAAAACTTTAATTACAATTAATTTAATGCACTGCAGTGGAACAGGCTGATGTGAATGGGCCCTTACATGGACATATACTGTACATCACACTATGTTGGTAGAGCATGCTGGGCTTTCTAATCAGTCTAGCTTTGCCTCTATACGTTCTGGCTGGCTGCAATAATCTGCAAGTTAAAATGTAGCTGTATAAGGATTTGGAGTTTGGAAGAATCAGAACCTGCCTGTTGCGCAGGCAGCCGACAGCTTTGTGTGTTCTGGAGGCAGGGCAGTCACCTGGTCAGAACATAATTGCTGGGGGGGGGGGGAGATAGCCGCACTAACAACGCTTAGTTAGTATGGCAAGCGCTCAGTTTTTTTCATTCAAAAAAATAATACTTTACGTGTGCACCCAGCCCAGGGGCGGATCCAGAGGGGGGGGCAACAGGGCAATTCCCCCCCCCCCGAGACCATCCGTCACACTCACTTGCTTGCTCTGTTTTTTAACATTATTTTTTTTTTAAACATTTTTTTAATCTAAATGTTCTGCGGCTGCCGCTGCCTCTCTGAGTCTCTCTCTCAGTTTCTCACATCAGCCGATCAGCGGCGCAGCGTTACATTAGACGAGTCTCTCTCTCTGCGCCGCTGATCGGCTGATGTGAGAAACTGAGAGAGAGACTCAGAGAGGCAGCGGCAGCCGCAGAACATTTAGATTAAAAAAAATGTAAAAAATAAAAAATAATGTTAAAAAAACAGAGCAAGCAAGTGAGTGTGACAGATGGTCTCGGGGGGGGGGTAATTGCCCTGTTGCCCCCCCCTGGATCCGCCCCTGGGCTGGGGTGCACACGTAAAATTTTTTTTTTTTCATACAACCCAATGGGCTGAATGAAAAAAACGGAGAGCTTGCCATACTAACTAAGCGTTGTTAGTGCGGCTATCTCACTGACATGATACCAGGAGCGGAGGAGGAGGTGGGTGGAGCCTCTTCCCTGCACTCGTTGCCAACGCCTGGGCCGCTTGGTGTCTAGCAACGAGTGACGTCAGTGAGTCACGTCGGGCCGCTCTGCGGGCGGGTTGCAATAGCGTGCAGCTCCACAGACTGGTAAGAAAGCGGGCGGCTTCGCTTGCGGTGCGGTTTGTGGGCAGACCGTGCTGCTCAGTGTGTTGGCAGCGCAGGTGAGAGAGCAGGCTCAGTGTGGCAGCTGGCCAATCAGCTACCCGGGAGCGGGGGAGCAGAGAGATGAGATCATCTCTCACCGCCCGTGTCTGCCCTGCATTCCTGCAGTGACTTCTGCCCTCACTGTGCAGGCAGCAGACAGATTACATTATCTCTCTGCTGCCTGACTCTGGGAGTCTGGGACACAGCAAGAGACAACCAAAACTACACCTTAGCAGGCAAGTTAGTGACAATCCGCAAGGTGTGGCAGGCAACGTGGCAAGTGACAATCCGCAAATTGTGTCAGGTGACGTGGCAAATGACAATATGCATCTGGTGGCAAGCAAGTGTCAATCTGCAAGGTGTGGCAGGCGACGTGGCAAGTGACAATCCGCAAATTGTGGCAGGTGACGTGGCAAATGACAATCTGCATCTAGTGGCAGGCAAGTGACAATCAGCAAGGTGTGGCAGGTGACGTGGCAAGTGACAATCCGCAAGGTGTGGCAGGTGACGTGGCAAGTGACAATCCGTAAGGTGTGGCAAGTGACAATCTGCAAGGTGTGGCAGGTGATGTGGCAAGTGACAATCCACAAGGTGTGGCAAGTGACAATCCACAAGATGTGGCAGGTGACGTGGCAAGTGACACACTCGGGGCTCCCACTGATTCTGCATTATGGTGAGTTGAACTATTTAATTTTATATTAAAATGTAATAATAGATATAATGCGCTTCAATCATCCTGACACCATAACAACCATGGTGCCGGGATGATTGAAGCGCCGACACCAGCCATTTCCCCGATAAATTGCCCACAAAAAAAAACTTTTTTTGGCAGTGTCCCTCCTGAGAAAAGACTCTGGATCCGCCCCTGACCCAGCCTAAGTCTGGTAAACCATTGTCAGCAGGACAGGAAGTAAGGGTAAATCTCCCTTACGGGGCCCCAGCAGTAAAAACCTGAGTTCCACCCTTCCACACTCTATCCAAAAAATAAGTTTTAGCTGGAAATGATGAAAATTGCTTGCAGGTAGTTCTTTGGTAAAAGAAACTTTGTATGTCCAAAGAAACGCCTTTACCTGTCTGCTGTGAAATTTGATGGAGATGATGCGGGCTGAAGTGACAATCATTGGCCATCGAACAGCGAAAGAAGAATCTAAGTGAGAAATTAGAAACGGAAAGATTTGCAGCATCAGTGGCTATCTCACCATGTCAAGGGCATGTGGCTTAATATAGTTCAGGAGAGGGAAAGGCCACAAATACCCACCCACCATTTCCTGGCAAGCTAGGCTGCATGCTCGGATAGGGGTCTGGTATGGATTTTAGGGGTAAACAATTTTTATTTGATTTGTTTATGCTTTTTGCATGGGGTTCTGCTTAAAATCCATATGAGAAGGCTCTTATTAAGGATAAAAGGTCAGGTATGTATTTTTTAGGTGTAGCGGGTATACACTTTTCTGTGTATTTAAAACTGGCAGAGACACCAGTGATGTGCAGTTCCCTGCAGCCCAGCGGGTGGCGCTGTCGCCTTGGGCTGGGGTTGAACCATTGCTGTGTGCCGTGCTCCCTTTTTGTCCTCCCTCTGCAGCAGTATGGTGGGGCAGGGAACCCGCCATGCTTGCTGGGAGAGGGTATAAAGGGGCCGGCCATCTTTGTCACGGGGTCGAGTCCCGAGCACCTTCAGCCTGTGGGCGGTGGTTCGTGTCGGTCCTCTAGGCGGCCTAGGCCTAGAGGACGTTCGGAGGTCGTGTTCCATCCCAGGCACCTTTAGCCTGGGGTGAGGTACTCGGATGGAGGTCTGGAGCTCAGTGCCCAACACTGAGTTCTGCGAGGGAAGGAGATCCTAGGGGACCCCGGGAGGGGGTACCCGAATCCGGAGGGCGTAATGGACCGGTGGGAGATACTTGCTTGAAGATCTGGTGCAGCATATTGCTGGTGACAGGTGAGCCTTCCATCGGAGACTGCCTGGAAGGAAATCCCCCTTCGCTCGGAGACCGCAACCCACTTTCAGGGAGGAAAGTGGAGAGTTCATTGTGCCTGGGCCTACTCGCATCCACACCCCCTGTCTGTTCTGTTCATTAAGGGAGTCCAACCGTCTGTGCATTACTCTGTTATTGGAAAAATAAAGGAGTGATGGACTTTAGTGGTGTGGGGCTCATTTACTGGCAGACACTGTTCAAGAAAACCAGGAGGAGGTCTCCAAATGCAGAACACCGACCCGAAGGTAAAAGAGGATTGTCTCTCACTGCACATACTCTGCAGGGGGACTTGGCGTGGTGACCCTGCACTCTCTCCTTCAGAGTACCCCTAGACAAAAGCCAGAGCAAGAAGAGTAGAGAGGAGAGAGTGGAGGCCGCTACATAGGGGTAACCCTACAATGCTTTTCTTTGTGTGTGAGATCTTTCATAAAGGTTTGGTATAGATTAGGGGAATCCCCAGTAGCTGTGTTTACAAACCAAACAAACCAGCCAGCAGATATTCACTTACCAGCAATTTAAACAGCACTTATTTATTTATTTTTTTCATTTTAAATGTCAGTTATTCAGTAGTAGGTTGTATAAATCATACAGATGTGCAACTTTCCAGGCAGGTAAAGGGCATCCCCCATGTTATTTAAAGTCATTTTGCATCTTTAACTACTTCAGCTCCGGAAGATTTTACCCCCTTCATGACCATGCCATTTTTTGCTATTCGGCACAGTGCTACTTTAACTGGCAGTCATGCAACACTTTACCCAAATGAAACTTATATCATTTTTTTTCCAAACAAAGAGCTTTCTTTTGGTGCTATTTGATGACCAATGCGGTTTTTATTTTTTGCAATGTAAACTAAAGAAAAAAATAACATTTTGAAAAAAATAAAACATTTTTTACTTTCTGCTGTAAAACATATCCAATAAAAAAAATTATGGACAAAATTTATTCTGCTACATGTCTATGGTAAATAAAAGAAATCCCCAGTAAGGCCCCTTTCACACAGGACGGATCAGTCATGATCCGCCCCGTGAACCTCCAATTGCTCAGCGGGGATCGCTCCGCTGATCCCCACTGAGCCGGCGGATGACTGGGCGGTCCCCGCACACTGTGCAGGGACCGCCCTGTCAGATCTCCGCTCTCCCCTATGGGGGATCGGATGAACACGGACCGTCTGTCCATGTTCATCCGATCCGCTCCGCAGACGGATAGAAAAATATAAATTTTCCTGACAGACTCCATGGCAGCCTACGTGTGGGTTAACCCCGCCTCCTCTCCAATGCTAAAGGACCCCATACCCATAAAAGTAAGCTCACCTCTCAGCACTGTGTTCCTTTTTTGTCCTCCTCCAATGGACCTGAAGCATGCACGGCTGTGCAGATTTCTGGATAGATGGATCGATCGATGGATGGATGGCACACCTTTAGCGGTGCAGCTCGGAGCCCAGCCATGGGCGGGTGGAGAGCTTGCAGCAACCACAAATGACTGGATGGGAGTTGCTGCAGTGTGCCCAAGATCCCTCGGCTGCAAAGGTCTGCTACTTTATTTTCCATGCTCCATGGCAGTTGCATCTTTGTTTTATTTGTTGTATGTCCCATGCCCCTGCTCTCCCTAATGGCGGCTGGAACGCTCTGCGTTCCAGTCCACAGCGGTGACCCGAATCTCGGGCGCCGCCGCCGTTCGCACATGCGCAGTGTCCGCTCTCAGAGCGAGGCTTGGTTCGCGCATGCGCGGTTCGGCGGGTCTCTCGGCAGCCGCAGATGAGAGACTTTCCTCCACGCAGGTGCGCTGGATGAATAAGCGGTGATGTCACAGGCAGGCGGGGAATTTAAAAGCTGAAGCTCGCCTGTGTCATTTGGGATCTCCCCTGACAGGCGAGCAGAGGCTACTGGATCTCCCTGCTGGTTTTTTCTTCTCACAAGGTCAGTGTGCTTTTAACATTTAAAGGCAGAGTATGAAATGTTTTGTCTGTTCTGTATTATCATAGTCTAGGGGTGTATGTATATGTGTATATATTACATGTTTACACTGTATAATTGCCATGTAGTGCGTTTTTTGTTAAAGGGCAAGTTACCTATATTTATTTTTTGTATGATACTGTAGGTTTTCTTTGTCAACCTGTCTCTATTGTGACACTCTAGTCCAGAAGTTATGGACCAATCACTGCTTACATGTGGCCAGCCCTCACGCACAAGGTATGTGCGGGAGAGGGGAGGGCTTGGGGTTCAGTCGCAAGTAGTGTTGCTTGACGGCTTATTTTTCTCCCCCCATTTCCCTTTTTTCCTTTTAGCCCTTCCGCAGATCTTCAAATCGACACAGACCTTGCCATGCCGCAGCATTCGTCAACTTCAAAATCAAAACACAGACGTGATTCCCCGTCTGCATCTCGCCACCATCGGAGAAGCTCCCTTTCCTCCTCCAGACACCGCTCCCACCGCCAGGACAGTTCTGATCGGAGAGCCTGCAAATCGTTATGCAGCCATTGCTATGCCCATGCGGTTGGGGAAAAAGAGACAGAGGATCAACGGATCGAGTCTCTGGTGAAACAGGTGGTGCAATGTTCTCTCAAAGAGATGGATGCTTCCCACGCACAAAGCCAGTCCAGCACTACTCGATCTGGCTCCCCGGCTGATGTGATCCGTGAAGTCCCAGGTCCTTCCCAGCCCTACGCCTCTTCCCTCGGAAGGAGAATTGGAGAGTGATGAAGAGAGTGTAGAATTTGATTTCTCTCAAGTGACTCCGCTTATTAAGGCGGTCAAAGAGGCTCTTATGTGGGAAGACCCATCTACTCCCCCAGCTAAACAGAATTTTTTTTTCAAGCGCCTGGGGAAAGAGCGCCCAAGTTTTCGCTTTTAGCCGAACTGAAGGGCATTTTTGACGAGGAGTGGAGCAAAGTGGACAGGAAGTCCTCAATGACGAATAAAGCCTCCAGATTGTATCCCTTCAAGGCAGATGAGGTAAAATACCTGGAGAATATTCCTCCTGTGGACGCAGCGGTAATGCGTCTGGCTAAACACGTCACGCTCCCTCTAGAAGACGCAGTCTCCTTTAAGGACAGTCTTGACAGGAGAATGGATCAGGACCTCAAAAGAATTTACGGTCTTGCTGGGACAGCTTGTAAACCCGCCCTAGCCTTGGCAGCCGTGTCTAAGGCTATGGAGGCATGGACAGAGAATATAGATTCCTTCCTTAAAGGTGTTTCAGAAGAGCTGGCCAGTAACTCAGCAGCAGCAGAGCTAAAACTAACGGTGGCCTTCTTGGGAGAAGCATCGGTTGATCTGATCCGTCTACTGTCCAGGATTATGCTATCCTCAGTTACAGCTAAACAAGCCCTATGGCTACGCCCTTGGCAGGCTGACCCATCTTCTAAGCAAACATGGTGCAAGATTCCTTTCGAAGGATCTTCGCTGTTTGCAAACAAACTAGATGACGCCATAGCTAAGGCCACAGGCGGAAAATCTGGCTTTCTTCCACAGTACAAGCATCCACAGGGTCGAAGGAAGCCCCAGCCCGGAGCGTTCGAGGGAAGTACGCTCCTATAGACCCGGCCGGGACTTCAGAAGAAACTGGAGTAGAGGCCAAGCGTCCTTTCGCAAGCCAGCAAAGAGCCAAGCGTCCAGTGGCCGCGATCAGGCTAAATCCTTTTGAGATTTTGCCCGCCCACGCGGGTCCGGTAGGAGCACGCCTACTCCTCTTCCGGCACGTCTGGGTGGCCTCAATCTCAGACTTCTGGGTCGTCAGGACAGTGTTGTCATGTCACTCATGGTCCTTCTCCAGCATTCCTCCCCCCAGATTTGTCTCAACCCTACTTCCAAGTACGGAAGAGCAAAAACAGGCCTTACTGTCCTACATAGATCTGCTGAAAACCCAGGGAGCAGTAGTGTGTGTCCCAGAGGAAGAACAGTTCCAGGGTGTGTACTCCCCCTTTTCTTAGTCCAAAAGAAAAGCGGTGCCTGGCGCCCGGTAATAGACTTGACGTACCTGAACAAATTTATAAGGCACAGAAAATTCAAAATGGAGACTCTGTCAACAAGCCATCCAACCAGGCGACTGGATGATTTCAATAGACCCGAAAGACGCCTATTTCCACGTGCCAGTGGCAAAGGACTTTCTAAAGTACCTACGGTTCCATGTTGAGCAGGAACATCTACAATTCATCTGCCTATCATTCGGTTTGACAACTTCCCCTCGGGTTTTCACCAAGGTCCTCTTGGCCGTAGTGGCCCTCATCAGGTTAAAGGGTTGTGCGTCTTTACCATTATTTAGACGACCTCCTAGTTCTGTCTCAAAACAGAGAACAGCTGCTGGTGCACAGAGAACAAGTGATCTCAACCCTTTCCAGCTTTGGATGGCTTCTAAACCTAGAAAAAAGCCACCTGGATCCAGCCCAATGCTTAATTTACTTGGTGTTCTCCACTGTGTTGAACAGAGCCCCTATCTCCCTGCCGGTAGAGAAGATTCCGGTGATTCGGAAGAGAATTTCTCGCGCTCTGGATGCTCCTCATCTGAAAGCATCACAATGCCTAAGAATCATTGGCACAATGGTCTCCACGACCCCCATGGTCAAATGGGCTCTATGGAGGTTACGCCCTTTTCAGTCAGGGTTCCTCCGGCAGTGGAAGTCAGGGGACAAGAATCAACTCATCCACATATCCGCAACAATGAGGAACAGCCTCTTCTGGTGGCTCCAACTCAAGAATTTGCTAAACTGTCACTCCATTGCCCCCATCTCCTGGGTCACAATCACGACCGATGCCAGCGGTTCTGGCTGGGGGGCTCTCTGTGGTCAGAACCTTGCTAAGGGCAGGTGGGACGCTCGCCTCCGCAACCCAGGCTCAAATGTCCTAGAGCTCCGGGCGGCTTGGTGTGCCCTCCAATCCTTTTCTCGGTTCCTGAAAGGAGAATCGGTGTTGATCAGGATGGACAACACTACAGCAGTGTCATACGTGAAGAGACAAGGGGGGACACGGAGTTCCACACTTCTCTTAGAAGTCGAGCCCATCATGACTTGGGCCCAGAAAAATCTGGCCAACATATCAGCAGTTTTTATTCCGGGAGTACAGAACTCACAGGCGGATTTCCTCTCACAAATTCGTCTAGACAACAACGAGTGGTCCCTCCATGTACAGTCCTTCAACTGGATTCTGTCCCTGGGAGTCAATCCCAAAGTGGACCTATTCGCTTCCCCTTACAATTCCAAAGTAGTGAAGTTCTACTCTTGGGGCCGTTGCAGCCAGGCAGTCGGAACGGATGCCCTGACGGACAGATGGAGGTTCAGGAGGGCATACGCCTTTCCCCCGATCCCGATAATTCTCAAGTTCCTGAGGAGACTTCAAGCGGAATCAGCCGAAGTAACAGTGGTGGCTCCTTACTGGCCAAACAGGCCTTGGTTTCCCCTCCTGATCCAACTGAGCTACCAGGACCCGGTACCTCTTCCTCTCAGGCCGGACCTTCTCTCTCAAGGTTCACTCCTACACCCTTGTCCGGCACTGATGAGACTGACGGTCTGGTTCTTGAGAGGGAGAGGCTGGAATCCCTCGGTTGCGCCTCTAGAGTGATGTCTACACTGTTGAGCTCAAGAAGGGCAAGTCCCAACAAGGTTTATAGAAGAATCTGGGCCAAATTTGTTGAGTTCTCCTCTGCTTCTGGGAGGTCCTTCAAAAATCCAGGAGTTCAGGATGTGCTTAGTTTTCTGCAAACCGGACTAGACTTACCCTTATCGGTTAGGTTTTTAAGAGTACAAGTTTCGGCCTTGTCAGCTTTCTCTGGGGTCTCATGGGCAGTCCATCCGTTAGTCAGACAATTCTTTCGGGGGCATCAAGAATTAAGCCCCAAAGGAAACCAAGATTTGCCAAGTGGGATCTTCCCCTCGTTCTAGATTCTCTGACTGGACTCAGTACGTCGGGGCCCTCCCTGTCCTCCATTAAGGACTTTTCAGTGAAAGTAGCCTTCTTAGTAGCCATCACCTCGGCTAAGAGGGTCTCTGGGTCATGAAGAACCTTTTCTAACATTTTTCCCGGATCGAGTAGTCCTTATACCCATGTTGGGTTCAAATCCAAAAGTGTCTTCGGTATTTCACGAAAATCGAGAAATTGTTCTACCTACATTTAAGACTCCAGATTCCAGTGAAACTCATCCCCTGGATATAGGTGAAATCCTAAAGGAGTATTTGCAAATTACTTCTTCCTTCAGACGATCTGATCATCTGTTTGTTCTACATTCTGGAAACAACAAAGGGAAGAAAGCTTCAACCAGGACAATTGCATCATGGATTTTTCAAACAATCCAGCAAGCATACAGGGCTAAGGGCTTGGCTCCTCCACAGGCGGTGACGACACACTCCACCAGAGGGATGGCAGCATCCTGGGCGGCGGCCCGACATGTGGCTCCAGATGTCATTTGTAAAGCGGCCTCGTGGGCCTCTATTAATACATTTATGGCCCATTACTGCATTGAACCGGCATCATTGTCTTCTGTTAATTTTGGGTTAAGAATCCTGTCGGTTGACAGGACAAATTAAAGCTTTTATGTTCAGCATATCCACCCGTGTGGTCTGGCTAGTTATTTCCCCACATGTAGGCTGCCATGGAGTCTGTCAGGAAAACGGAAAATTTATTACCAAATACTTACCGTAATTTTCCTTTCTTGATGGACACCATGGCAGACGGAGTTCCCACCCTGAAAGAAAATATTAATGAAAGAAAGAAAGTGTCCAAGAATCGGCTAGTTACGGAACACAGTGCTGAGAGGTGAGCTTACTTTTATGGGTATGGGGTCCTATAGCATTGGAGAGGAGGCGGGGTTAACCCACACGTAGGCTGCCATGGAGTCCATCAGGAAAAGAAAATTACGGTAAGTATTTGGTAATAAATTTTCAGTTTTTCTATCCTGAAAAACGGAGCATAGCGGACACGGGTGAGATCGGGTGTCAGCGGATGTTCATCCGCTATCCCATAGGGATACATGTATGTCCGTTTTTCATCCGAAAACGGATGGGTGAAAAACGGACATACGGTCCGCCCGTGTGAAAGGGGCCTAAGTGTATATTAATTGGTTTGCGTGAAAGTTAGTGTCTACAAATGATAACATTTATTAATTTATTTTCATACTAGTAATGGCAGCAATAAGCGACTTATAGTGGGGCTGCGATAGTTCGGCGAGAAAACTGACAGTGACTGACACTTTGTGGGAACCAACTGCCAATGACAGTGACACCAATACAGTGATCAGTGCTAATAATATACACTGTCACTGAACTTATGACGCTGGCTGGGACAGGGTTAACATTAACAATGTGTAATATGTGGTGCTTTTTACTACAAATCGATTGGTTTCTTTTCCCTAGAAACAAAGCGATCGTTCCCTCTGTACAGAGCCCTTGGAACGGTCGGTCAACATAGGGCTTTGGCTGTGATTTGACACAGCCGATCAGCAGGTCCCAGTCATGAATCATTGGCTGGGATCTGCTGACAGACTCCCTCTGTGTAAAATCACAGGGGAGTAGGCAGGTAAGGTGCGTGCCCGAAACATGGAAACAGGCAGCGATGTACAGGTGTGCCTGTAGGAGCCGCCCCGTCGCAGTATATGTACTGTGGCAGGTCGGCAAGTGGTTAAAAATGATTAAACTAAATTCTCCCCCCAAAACAATTTTTTTTTTTTACTTTGGTTTGCTTTGGTACACGTTTTCTCCATGACATTTGTTTGACAATCCCTTGCCTATTAACCATTACTGTTTTTCACATCCAGATCCCACTGGAGTTCAATGTGGTTTGGATCCCCAAACTTCAGTAAATTTCAACAAACTTGACCCTAACTGAACTCAGATAGGTTTGTCTCATTTGTTACCACTTTAGAAAACATAGCAAAATACAGTATGTGATTAAACTCTACCAAGTGGACATTATGAAACCTAATCTTCCATATCTAAATGTGAATTAACAGTTTCATACTGGGTTAAATAAACAGATGTATTTCTTGTAGAAAAGCTCCTACTTTGTTATTTTAGGTATAGTAGCAACAAAAGTCTTCCACCTGGCTTGCTTTGCTTGGTTCTTATAAAAGTTTGTACTGTCTAGGTCAGCCTTTTTCAACCGGAGTGTCTTCAGGTTTCATCAGGGGTGCCTTAGCAAAGTTCCGTAAAAATTGCCCACAAATTGTACACGGGTAAATGAAGCCTGCCTTTTAGTTACACAAAGCCACAGGTTTTCATTCCAGCTACTGGTGTCCTAACAACCAATGATGTCATTGGTCGATAGGTGAACATTGGCTGCCTGCACAGCAATGAGATCACATTAGCTGAATAAGGGAGAACAGCTGAGGGATAAGAGAAACATTGGAATACTAGTCAGTACCAGTTTGCACAAGTGTAATGGCTTTGGAAGCGCATATACCTCGAATGTTGGCTGTCCTACGTGTGTGGGTGTTGCGGTGTGCTGGAAAACTTTTAGA